>JAGDYQ010000001.1:4193394-4349074 GCA_021962125.1 Bulinus truncatus | reverse complement strand
GTCCATCGTATTCGATGAAGACCATCTAGTCATCAGAGGTTGGAGTGTTGGTTGGAGGGTGTCCGGTGTGTGCGCAGATGGCTGACTAGTCCAATCCTTGCGTGGAAATGTCTATGACAGTGGGGACAGGGATTGGTGGCTGTCAGATGGTGGTCGGCAGCGCGAGCTTTGCGAACCAGGCGTCGCGTTTCAGCAGCAACCATTCTATTTGCCTCACATAACCCAGCGCCTATGTGAACAGAGTGACGCCACAAAGCTCTGTCCTGGGCATCTTCCTCCCAGCAATCAGGATCCATGTTGAAAGCCTTCAAAGAGGACTTCAGCGTGTCCTTGTAGCGCCTTTTCTGGCCTCCGCGGGGCGCTTTCCCTGCTGCAGTTCTCGGTAGAAGATCTTTCGAGGCAGTCGGTGGTCTGGCATGCGAGCAGAGGTGGCCTGCCCAGCGAAGCTGAGAGCGCATTAGTATGGTGTAGATGCTGGACATGTTGGCTCTGGCAAGGACTTCAGTGTCGGGAACCTTGTCTTGCCATCTGATCCTCATTATGCGCCTGAGGCAGGTTGTGTGAAAGTGGTTGAGTTTCTTGGCATGGCGGTGGTAGACTGTCCAGGTTTCGCTTGCGTACAGTAGTGTTGGGAGGACGATGGCGTGATACACCTTCAACTTGGTGGGTAGGCTGATACTTCTTCTGTTCCAGACGTTGGAGTGAAGTCTACCAAAGGCTGCACTGGCTTTGGCGATTCGTGCGATAACTTCGTCGTCCATTACAACACAACGAGAGAGAGTGCTGCCGTGTTCAGTCTTTGGCCGTTAACGTGGATGTTGGGGTCAATGTATTGTTTGCCTGGGGCTGGTTGGTACATCACTTCGGTTTTCTGTGTGCTGATGGTGAGACCAAAGTTGAGGCATGCACGTGAGAATTGGTCGACGCAGTGTTGCATGTTGGTTTTTGAATCTGCGTTTAGAGCGCAGTCGTCGGCGAATAGGAATTCTCTCGTGGTGTCCGTCAGGACCTTTGTTTTGGCTTGGAGCCTTCTGAGGTTGAATAGGCCACCATCAGTGCGGTATCTCAGCCCAATGCCCATCTCACTGCCTTTGAAGGTATCTGTCAGCATTGCGGAGAACATGAGACTGAATAGGGTCGGCGCTAGGACGCAGCCCTGTTTCACTCCATTTGTGACTGCGAATGGTTGGGATGCTTCACCGTTGTCCTGCACCCTGGCCTGCATGCCATCGTGAAACTGTCGCACGATGGAGACGAACTTTGAGGGACATCCGTATTTAGCCATGATCTTCCATAAGCCATCTCTGCTGACGGTGTCAAATGCTTTGGTGAGGTCAACATAAGTAGAGTACAGATCAGTGTTCTGTTCCTGACATTTCTCTTGGAGCTGCCTGGCAGCGAACACCATGTCAACTGTTCCCCGTTCTTTTCTGAACCCACACTGACTTTCAGGCAGGAGACCTTGTTGTTCCAGGTGTACGTTGAGTCTGTTGAGGAGGAGTCGGGCGAGGACTTTCCCTGCTATGGATAGCAAGGAAATGCCGTGGTGATTGTCACAGGCATGGCGATTTCCTTTTTTCTTGTAAAGATGTATGACGGAGGCATCCTTGAAGTCCTGGGGTAGTGTCTCTGTTTGCCATATTAGAATGAAGAGCTGAAGGAGATTTTTTGTCAAAGCTTGGCCACCTTCCTTACAGATTTCTGCCGGGATGGCATCTGATCCAGGCGCTTTGCCGTTGGACAGCTGTCTAATTGCTGTGGTGATCTCAACAAAGGTGGGTGGATCAGCAAGTGTGGTATTAGTGGCGACCTGAGGTAAAAGCTGGATAGCTTCGTCGCTGATGGTAGACGGGCGATTGAGCACGTTGTCGAAATGTTCAGCCCATCTCTGCAAAATTTTTTCCTTTTCTGTAATCAGGTGAGACCCATCTAAGCTGAGCAGCGGTAACGAACCGTTTGAAGTCGGGCCGAAGATTTCTTTCAGACCAGCATAGAAAATTTTTCATGTCGTGCCTGTCAGCAAAGACCTGAATCTGATCTGCCCTGTTGCTCAGCCATGTGTCTTGCATCTGGCGGAGTTTGAGTTGACAAGTTCTGCGCGTGTTGCTCAAAGCAACTTTCTTGGCCACAGACCCAGCGTCGTCCAAGTGTGTTTTGTGTGCGCGGTATTTCTCATCAAGAAGTAGCTTGATCTCCGCGCTGTTGTCGTCAAACCAATCCCGGTGGTGCCTGGGAGAAGGCCCCAGAAGTTCAGCGGCGGTGCTGTAGACGGTTTCGCGTAGTTTGGCCCAGGTTTCTTCCACGCTCAGGTTGTTCAGCTTCAACGAGTCTAGGCGTTCTTCCAGTGTCTGTTTTAGTGACTGCCTGATGGTTTCATCACTAAGTTTGTTAACGTTTAGTCGCTTCGGTGGCTTTGCTCCCTGAGGTCGTCTCTTAGGCAGGATGCGGATATTCATCTTAGACATAATTAGACGGTGATCCGTCCAGCAGTCTGCACCACACATGGCCTTGGTCACACGAACGTCCTGCCTGTCCCTCTTGATGACAATCAAAAAATGTTATAGATAGACAAACACTATAAACACATTGGAAACCCCCCCCCCCCTCTCACCTCCTCTAACTGCAAAAGAATTTCTTTCAGAAATATTTCCTAAACTACAGTGCTTTTTTTTTGTGACGGCACGCACCGGTACGGCGTACCGGCACCTTTTTCGATGTGGGAAAAAATTATTACTTTTCTTTGTATTTTAAGAGGATTTAAGTTGGTTAATTATAAAATAAAATTGTTTTAGACATTTAGTATCTTTGCAGTTGTGATTTAGCTTGCATCGAGGTGCGAACTGGTAGTTAAAAGTTAGGCAATCCATCAGTGAGTACCGCACCTACTGGTAGTTAAAAGTTAGGCAATCCATCACTGAGTACCGCACCTACAGGTAGTTAAAAGTTAGGCAATCCATCACTGAGTACCGCACCTACAGGTAGTTAAAAGTTAGGCAATCCATCACTGAGTACCGGCACCTATATTTTTTTTTTTTACATAAAAAGCACCGGTAAATTATATTATGTTTAAAAGGCCCACGACTCGTTTGTTTGCACAGGGCTCAAGAATACACAAGAAGGGCCCTGCACCCACACCCACATACACATACATACACCACACACACATATGTACACACACACACACACACATACACATATACACATACACACATTGACACAATATATGACCGAGTCTTGATGCCATATCTCTTCTCTCCTGACCTATTAGCTGACCACAGCCCTGACTTTTTCAAACATAAACATCTGTATGATATTCCAATTTTTTTTACTAAGTGGGTGTTTTAAGTGTTTAACTGGACAAACGTATGCCCATTAAAAAAAAATCCCATCGGAGGTGACCAAGAGTTTGACCAGCACTGACCACCGCTAGACACAAAAGAAATGGACCCGCTTTAGGTGTCACATGTGACAACTCAAGAAAAGCCGTTACAAGGGCTGTTCTCACATCGATTGAAGTCAGTCCCCCCCCCCAATTTGGCTTCTCACCCGGCGAAAACTGTCCAGGGGTCAATGTCTTAGTGGACACTACATAACGTACATTAGGCCCCGTTGTCTTAATTTCATAAAATGGCAAACACTTGACAAGTGTGGCAACGTCATGGTGACTGGGTCAACGCGTGGGCTTGGGTCAGAGAATGTCTGGAGTCTGTAGCAAACAGAAAGTTAAGAGGTTAGGGTGAAATGAGATACTGTTAAAATAAGATACGAGTGAAATAAAATACAGAGAGACATAAGTTAATTAGTTTCAATGGGAATAATACTAAAGTATACATACATATATATATATATATATATATATATATATATATATATATATATATATATATATATAAGAAAACTAATCATGTGATAAAACTGGAATGTGAAACAACTTTCACTAAATGTGCCACTGTACAAACTATTAAAACAAATGATAATTTCAGTAGTTTTAGCTTATTAATTAATTTATTTTTTTGTTCCAGACGTTTTATACCTTCTCATTTTTTATTTAATGAAAGATTTTTTATTTAAAACTGATACGTATTAACCTATAACGAAATTAAATGCCAGTAGATTGTAAGCGAAAATATTTTTGTGATAGTTAAAGTGAAAACATACGATATGAGTGTTGAGGACAAATAATAATTTTTTTAGAAAATCTTTTTCAAGTTGTATTTTTGATGGTAAAGAAGTTATAGTTATATCTCAGATGTTGTTTGTGTCGTAAGTTATATTTATACCTAAGATAGTGTTTTTTTTTGTAGGAAGTTATATTTATATCTCAAGTAGTGTTTTTGTAGGAAGTTTTATTTATATCACAGGTAGTGTTTTTGTAGGAATTTTTATTTATATCACAGGTAGTGTTTTTTGTAGGAAGTTATACTTATATCTCAAGTAGTGTTTTTGTAGGAAGTTTTATTTATATCACAGGTAGTGTTTTTTGTAGGAAGTTATACTTATATCTCAAGTAGTGTTTTTGTAGGAATTTTTATTTATATCACAGATAGTGTTTTTTGTATTAAGTTATATTTATATCTCAAGTAGTGTTTTTGTAGGAAGTTTTATTTATATCACAGGTAGTGTTCTTGTCGGAAGTTATATTTATATCACAGGCATGGGCGTCGCTAGGAATTTTTCCGGGGGGGGGGGCAAAATTTTTTCAAAAGGGGGGGGGGCAAATAACAACTTTATGACATTTTTTTTAAATGTAAGGGGGGGGGGCAAATGCCCCCCTCTTATATGACATTTTTTCAAAATGGGGGGGGGGTGGGCAAATGCCCCCCTTGTCCCCCCATGAATACGCCCATGATCACAGGTAGTGTTTTTTGTATTAAGTTATATTTATATCTCAAGTAGTGTTCTTGTCGGAAGTTATATTTATATCACAGGTAGTATTATCGTAGAAAGTTATACTTGTGTTTTAGATGTGGTTAATATAGGGAATTATGATATTATGGTTTGGTTTTTCTTTCTTTTTTATGTTCTCAATTTCAAATGCCAAGTTTCTCTGTAATTAAGACAAACATTCATGCGTAATTCTGGTTAATATTTCAATGTTAATTATATTAGTTGTTTTCAACATGTTTACCAAAAAAAAAATAATATCAATTTTTGAGAGGTTGATTTAAAATAAAATTTAAAAAAAAGTAAAGAAAGAATTCACGAAAAACAATTTCTGTGTCTCTCAACAAAATGTTCTCACGGAAAAAGAAATGTCTTTGAAATATTCAAGATAACCTCATCATACGGCTGACTGTATCTGGACAACTTGTCTCCATTTTCCTTTCGCCTTCAAATCCCCGGGTGACACTGGCATAGAGTGGTGGTGGGTGAATCTCCGAGTCTCCAGATTTTTTTGCCTCGGTCGTCTTCGTATTCAAGTGTATCCAGCTGAGGCAATTTCTTTACCCCGTATTCAGTGAGTACTGACGAGGGATGAAATTTATCCATTCAAGTTCATCGTGTTGCTGCAGTTTCCTTTAACCCATTCTAGCCCATTTCATGTGGTGGTGTTTTTTTTCTTCACACTTCTACAGTATACCACTTGCTGGTACTCGTGTCAGAGTTTGGTATTTTTTTTTATAGACGTTGTAAATGAAACTCTGTTTATTTAAAGTTGGTGGTTGAAACGATCGTCAGTGAGATGAAAAGAAATTGGACAGGGGGGGGGGAGAGAAGCAGACGATATGTAACATGTATCTATCTATCTATCTATCTATCTATCTATCTATCTATCTATCTATCTATCTATCTATCTATCTATCTATCTATCTATCTATCTATCTATCTATCTATCTATCTATCTATCTGTCTGTCTGTCTGCCTGTCTGTCTGTCTATATCTATCCGTCTGTCTATTTTTCTTAATTTCTGCTTGGCTGATGGTTTGCTTTTATATATGAATGTTTATCTCTTTGTTTTCTTTTTCTATCTGAATGTCTGGTAATCTGTTTGATTACTTTTCTATCTCAATGGTTGTCTGTAGGTTGTTGTTGTTTTTTGTCTGTCTGGTGATTAGCTTCTCTATCAATATTTATGAAAGACAATGACATCATGGCGTGCAGCCATACAAACAGACTGAGAACGTGTCCGACAGACATTCAGAGACAATAAAAAGCAGTTATCAAATGTCATTGGTGTATAGATGATTCATTTTTATTGCGCTAATTTCTCTATTCAGCCTTGGCTGGTCGCTTGTGTGAAGGTGTATGGCCGGTGATGTCACTTTGAAAGCTGTAACAAGTCAGTCAAACAAAATGTCACACAACTAACTAGCAGTCTATACTGGTTGGATTATATGATAAATTACAAACTCATTCACCTGTCTGCAGCTCCAGCGCTCGTCTGTAATACACGAACACTCACACACAGCACCCAAACACGCACAGATATAACACTCACACACACAACACCCAAACACGCACAGATATACACACACTCACACAAACACATGCGCGTTTGATTTTATTTGCTATTATATTTTTGTTACGGCTGTTGAATCTATTCTATTAATTTGATGGCTGCAAATGTTGACAAACTAGTCACATTATGACTAGACTTTTTAAATGTGCAGCCACCAGCCCTTGTTAACGCCCATCATTGTAACTTCTTCACAATAGAAGTTGGCACTATACACACACTCATTTCACGGAGCTATAACTTCTTGATACATTCACAACAAGTGTGCACATTATTAATACATACACAACAAGTGTGCACATTATTAATACATACACAACAAGGGTGCACATTATTAATACATACTCAACAAGTGTGCACATTATTAATACATACGCAACAAGTGTGCACATTATTAATACATACGCAACAAGTGTGCACATTATTAATACATACACAACAAGGGTGCACATTATTAATACAAACAAAAGAAGGGTGCAATTATTAATACATACGCAATAAGTGTGCACATTATTAATACATACACAACAAGGGTGCAATTATTAATACATACGCAACAAGTGTGCACATTATTAATACATACACAACAAGGGTGCATATTATTAATACATACACAACAAGGGTGCATATTATTAATAAACACACACAACAAGGTTATTACTATATGAAAAGGAAAAATAAACATATAGAATAGTCATCCAAGAGATTTACACTAAATGTGTCAGCTATGGAGAATGGCGGGGTGGGTGGGGGAGGGGGGAGAGAGATGGTGGTGTCTTTGTTGTACTCATAAGTAATTTTGGTTGTTTGCAGTCTTACTGTTGTCCCGGGCACACGGGGATCCCGAGGAGAAACAACAGGAGAGCCGAGGCAGAACAAGAGAGCCGTAGTACGAGCAGCAATTGAAACCTTTTCATCGAGGAATATGCCACCCGCTGCTCCTGGCTAAAGATACGGGGGCTTTACAGTCCCGGGGGGTGGGATGGTGTTCTTCCGTGGCCTCTGTACTGGTAGAGAAGTTGTGTCCCCCCCTTCCCCCCGCTAAACCAAAGCAGGTGTACTGTAACCTAAAGGTGGCCCAGAATTGATGAGCTTTTTCTGTTCAGGGACACGGGTGGTGGTGTTGTGTGTGCGTGTGTGGGGGGAGGGGAGGGTGATGTGTTGCAGGCATGGGAGGGGGGGTGCGGTGGTTTTAACTGAAGGTAGAACGCGAGAGCTGGTCCATTATATTCTGTTCAGAACAAGAAAACAGCGGTATCTCGTGTTTGTCTGACTTATGAGGCGTTATCGAGGGCTCTTGACTGATTGGCTTATCAAGAGACGTTGATTCATGTGCAGAAGACCGTGCGTAAAAAGATTTCAGGGACTACGAGGTGACGCTTCTGAAGACAGAGTTTACACCACTCTTTTTTTTTTAAATGCACACGAGTTTAAAAATAATAATCAAAGGAAGGTTTGGGGAGGGAGGAGTGGTGGGGGGGGGGGTCGCAGAGATGTGGGAGGCTTATAATGAAGTCGCTCGCCTGAACAAAAGGAATCTACCGGTGTCTGAACACCCCCCCCCGTCAATTGACAGGGCTGTCTCGGTCTTATAGCCGGGAACTCGTTCAAAGACACACACACGGGCTAATGGTTTAGGGAGAACACATACCACAAATAGAAAACTAACTAACCAACCAACCAACCAACCAACCAACCAACACAAGACAGTAGAATCTGCAAACATGCATACCGCACGGTCACCCAAACACTTTCTTTATCTCCCTGTCTACCTGTACAGTTTGTTAGCAATGATGCCAGTTATTGACGATGCAATTTTTTTTTTCAAATACCTTTAAACACCCCTCCTCCCCCCCCCCAAGACACATCACCGAATATTCCCATTTATCATCACCGAATATTCCCATTTATCATCACCGAATATTCCCATTTATCATCACCGAATATTCCCATTTATCATCACCGAATATTCCCATTTATCATCACCGAATATTCCCATTTATCATCACCGAATATTCCCATTTATCATCACCGAATATTCCCATTTATCATCACCGAATATTCCCATTTATCATCACCGAATATTCCATTTATCATCATCCGAATATTCCCATTTATCATCACCGAATATTCCCATTTATCATCACCGAATATTCCCATTTATCATCACCGAATATTCCCATTTATCATCACCGAATATTGCCATTTATCATCACCGTATATTCCCATTTATCATCACCGAATATTCCCATTTATCATCACCGTATATTCCCATTTATCATCACCGTATATTCCCATTTATCATCACCGTATATTCCCATTTATCATCACCGTATATTCCCATTTATATTTTTACATGACAAAGTTGTTGTTATTTTTTATTTTATTTTTTTAGAACAACAAAGATCATCAATTGTTTCTGGTCGGACATATGCCATGTACAACATGTGCCCGGGGAGGGGGGCGGGGGCTGCTAGTATTTGTAACCCTTCCTCTCAAACGTCAACATTTGCCGGGGTGTGGGGGCTGCTATAATGGACCCCCCCCCCCCAAACGTCAACAAGTCTATTTCATTATAGTATCGTTTGTCGCTGTGGTTGTTGGCCGGCAGTCATACAAGATCGATTAGTTCTTGCTGCAGGGTCTCACTGAAGATTCGACACGATTATACCAAGTTAATCACTTGTAGGGGACACCTTGTGTTTTAAGTTTAAACAGAGTTAATCACTCGCCAGCTACACCCTGTGTTTTGAGTGGTGTCACTGTCAGACCGAGAATGTGTTGTCGTTTCATCTGGAGGCCTGTGTCTGGTGGTATATAGGACACAATCTGCAGGTACTAGATGGCGGTTTGTGTCTGGTGGTATATAGGGCACAATCTGCAGGTACTAGATGGCGGTTTGTGTCTGGTGGTATATAGGGCACAATCTGCATGTACTAGACAAGATGCCGGTTTGTGTCTGGTGGTATATAGGACACACTATGCGGGTACTCAGGCACGCCGAGAGGGGGGGCAGGCGGGGTCATTGCCAGGGGCCCGCATCTGTAAGGGGGCCCGGCCGCCCCGACCATGTCAATTTTGTCACGATTCATTGTTTATTAAGGGGCCCGCAATGATGTCCTGCCCTGGGGCCCGTGTTGGCTCTCGACGACCCTGCGGGTACTAGGCTGCACAGACATGTGGTACTGGTATTCAAAGTACAATCAAACTCAGTCGGACCCACAGTCTACATTGCACTGACCAACGTAAAATGGCGTGCCATGATGATTTGGCCATGATGAATGTGTCACCATCACTGTGTCACGAAAAATTTGACCCAATGATGTGTCTCAATGGATGTGTCATTAAAAGACCCAATGATGTGTCTCAATGGATGTGTCATTAAAAGACCCAATGATGTGTCTCAATGGATGTGTCATTAAAAGACCCAATGATGTGTCTCAATGGATGTGTCATTAACAGACCCAATGATGTGTCTCAATGGATGTGTCATTAAAAGACCCAATGATGTGTCTCAGTGGATGTGTCATTAAAAGACCGAATAATGTGTCACGATGGATGTATCTTTATTAGACCGAATGACATGTCACGAAACTTTGTCATTATAAGTCCACCAAAATAATCTTATTTTTTTTTATTAAATATATCCATATAATCGTATATGAAATACTGGGTAGGCCTTTACACATTTTTCCTAAATTGATATTACATCATTCATAATAGTTATTACACATGTAATCAATTCTATTTGCCGATTATTATCTGTCTATACATGTTTATCAAATACAGTTCCCAAATAATCCATTAGATATAGTCGATAACTTCATAGGAGCCCTAAATGTTTAGGTCAGTGACAATGGATAAATAAAGACATTTACTGATGTCATTCATTGATAACACTGATTTAATATGCATGCCTGCACGTCTGCTGTATTACAGTGCCATGGCTGTATCTCCAATGTGATAAGTTAGTTGTCTGGCCAAGTGATATCTGTATATCAAATGTAGTTCCATGGCAGTTTGACAAACATTATTACTTTGATGTGTTTCCGAGTGAGCGGTAAAAATGTCAATATGTCAATAAATAGCTGTAAAAAAAGTTTATAAGAAAAATATCGACATGTAAAACAGTCAACAGAAAAAAATAATAAATTAGTAAAGTTGGTTGGAAAATAGCGGTAAAAACAGTCAACAATCAGAATGTAAACAGATATATAATGTTACTAGCTGTACCCTGCAAAACATTTGCATAGTGTTATATCCCCTTAGGCTTGATCGGCAGGCTAGGTTATTTTTTGGTTTCGGGCAGATCCGATTTTTTTTTCATGATTGTATTTTAAACTGGAATACTGTTATATTAATTCTTTACTTTCGATTTAACGCACACTCGAAATGAATATTATTATATATGATGTTAGATGAAGATATATGAATAAAATTTGATTAGCCAGATTTTTTCAGATTTTAAAAGAGATGTAAAAAAAAGATATGTTGTTTATCTGCTGAACTGTTTCAATGCGTGTGACTGCCGAGGAGAACTGGTCGATAGAGTTTAAGAGTTCGTGCTAATTGATAATTTATAATGTAACTATTAGAGTGGGTATCGTGGGTAACAATAGTCCTGGTCATATCCATTTCTTACAATAGTCCTGGTCATATCCACTTCTCACAATACTCCTGGTCATATCCATTTCTTACAATACTCCTGGTCATATCCATTTCTTACAATAGTCCTGGTCATATCCATTTCTTACAATACTCCTGGTCATATCCATTTCTTACAATACTCCTGGTCATATCCATTTCTTACAATACTCCTGGTCATATCCATTTCTTACAATACTCCTGGTCATATCCACTTCTTACAATACTCCTGGTCATATCCATTTCTTACAATAGTTCTGGTCATATCCATTTCTTACAATACTCCTGGTCATATCCATTTCTTATAAGTATTTAATCGATAATTTTTATTTGCAAAAAATATGTGTTGTTGAGCCCTGTTCCTTCATTCTTTTGTTCTGTTCTACTCCCAGGTTTACTGGAAGAACAAACAGCTAGAGACGACCGCCAACAGCACCATCAACTCCTGTTTGTCTTGTGTCAGATCAGCCAGGGACAGACACGAGCAGAATGTGGAACTGGTGCACAAGGAAGACTTCTATTATGTTCGAACAATTCGACCGATAAGGCGTGGCGAGCAACTCCTTATATGGTATGAGGAGGGTCACGCACGTGAAGTGGGCGTGCCCATACTGACTCTGTCACACATCAGAGGTACTCACTTATTTACAAATCAATATGTAGCCTTTTAATTTGTTTATATATTCTCTTTTCACTCCGATCAATGGGAACAGGTTGTAGAAAACGATGACTAATGATCAATATTTTTTAAGAACTATTCTTCAAGTTGATTATTTGAAGGGTCTATTTTAAAACAGTCACTCATTAAACAGTTGTTGTTTTTTTTTTAAATCTATCAACACAATAATTTGAATAATTTAATTGGTTTTTCTGATGTGAAATAAATGACGCTTTGTGACGACTACGTCTGTCGTACATATTTAGTGACATTTGGCTGATATTTTATACACTGAACATTTAAAAACTATTGCAACTACAATGGTACCTCGAAATACGAATTTAATTTGTTTCGTAAAATTGCTCAATCATCAATTTTCTCGGATCTCAAAGCAATTTTCCCCATTGAAATTAATTGAAGTGGCATTTAACCCTTTCTAGCTCCCCTAAATGCCACTAAAGTTGTTTATTTTTTTTTTTACGTGTTTGTGAATAAGAAAAATGTATTTATAAACGGCAAATATTATTTAAAACATAATATTATAGAATGATAAGAAATAACTTGGTTATGTTAAGTGTTTTTACTTGGAAACACGCGAACCTGATCTTTCGAAAGATGCTGGAGTATGGTGGAGGAGATAGGTGCTCGATTTAAAAAAAATGCAGTGCCGGGAGGGGGGGGGGAGGGGGGGATGAAAAAAATTTCTGCAGAGCCGGGGATAAATGTCAATGATTTCATACCCGGCTGGGATGTATTAGCTAAATCAGAGCCGGGGATGGCAGGTCTCAGTGCCGGGTATATCCCCCGGCGGTAAATCGAGCCCTGAAGGAGATAGACCTAGGAGCTTACAAATTATTGTAATATGTTATATCTTTATCAACTCCTTCCGTTTAAGCACAATACATATCGTTGAAGTATTACCCCCGTACTGCCTCGCCAAGTCAGTCACTCACACACCTTGCTCAAGTTTTCTATGATTTCACGCTTCTTCTGAGCACTGACAATTTCACTCACTTTCTTCGGACCCATGGTTATAAATAAAAATGTGATGATGTACTGTAAATGAACAAAAAACACAAAACGCGCTCACAACTTATCAAAGATAATTCTTCAGCGTGACTAACAAGCACACTGACCGAAGTGCGGAAAAATGCGAGATAATCTTTTTTTCGTATTTAAGAGCAAGACATCGCTCGCTCGACAACTGGTAACTCAAGAATCTCGTATGTTCTGGCACTCGTATGTCGATGTACGATTATATTGAAATGTAATTAAAACATGGATATGTTAAATCTAAATAACATCCAAGGAAATGATAACGTTTACATATAATATATATATATATATATATATATATATAAACTAATGTTTATATGTTGATAATTATTACAATGTTTGTATTAGTGGCCATAACATTCTCAGCTGAGTTAACATGAAACATACAGTTTACCTTGTTTTTTTTTTTAATCTTCTAATTTCAGGTCACCAGAATTACATGTGCACATCATGCGGTGTTACATTCACACACCCCAACATCCTGAAGGCCCACATATTTTACCACTGCAGCACGTGCACCCCAACACCCTCGGCCACAGCCCGGTCATTGGTTCCTTTCCAGCAACTCCTGCAGACCATCAGCAAGACGCCCGCATACGGCGACATCTGCGACCTCAGGAAGTCCGCGCGCAGGGATGTCTCACCCAGACCCCTCCACCCGTTACACCAGAGCGAGGTGGACCAGGACTCGTCATACCGGTCAGCTTTCAGGACTTACCCGGCCTCGTCGCGCGAAGCAGCCAAAGGCCCCGATGACGCTCTGATGACGCCAGACTCTTCCACGGACCAGAGCTCGGCACTGAATTTGTCCGTCAAGCACGTGAGCAGAATCAAGGCCGCGGGTGAGCCAGCCAGCAGCGGCATACCTTCTTGGAACTTTATGGACTCACAGGCCTTGATGCCGCCCGTGCCCCGGGACTACCCGGCACTGGGGAGGTGTTACCCCATAGCGCCGCACTTCCACCCTATGGACCTTAAAATATTCAACGGCCAGGCGTCAGTGGCGAGCTCCCAGACCTACCACACGTTGATGGAGTCGAGGTCCGGGTGCCGCGCGGACTATACGTTACCTCCTTCCCAAGTCGATCCTTTCCAGGAGCGTAAAGCAAACCCTCACACGTCGTCCTCTCTCTCACCCACCGCATCCAGCTACCGCAGCGCCAACCCTTACAGTTTCACTCTACCCTCAGACAAGGAACCCCTGGATCTCCTCCCCCAGGCTTACTTCGCCAACAAATCCAAGAAGGGACACCTCTGCCTTTGCTGCGGGAAACTCTACTCCCGGAAGTACGGGCTCAAGATCCACATGCGCACGCACAACGGATACAAGCCCCTGAAGTGTAAAATTTGTTCTCGACCTTTTGGCGACCCGAGTAATTTGAATAAACACGTCCGCCTGCACGCGCAAGGAGAAACGCCGTACCGCTGTGAGTACTGCGGGAAAGTTCTGGTCAGAAGGCGGGACTTGGAGCGTCACGTGCGATCTAGGCATCCAATGGGCTGCGCAGACAATGACGACGTCTTGTGCGAGTCGTCTCCAGATTCTAGTCCGATATCTGTGAGCGGGGAGAGTCCAGATGACCTTCACCGACCTAAACAGACCTCGTTAAATGGTAGTGTCAGTAGTTAAAAGTACAACAATGTAGTTTGCTCTATCTGGTCAGTTAAGTGTTAATTCTCTGTCAGCCAGTTTTCATGTGTAGAGGTGTGCTCAGTGGAGAGATATGATAAAACTTGTTTAACTGTTGAAAGTTTATATTGTAGCAAGGCGTGTTGGGTTGTAGGAGAAAGACTTTATGTTGGATGCATTGAGATAAACTGATTGATTAGAGAAAGAGAATGTATTGGTGTGAAAAATAATGTGTGTGTGTGAGAGAGAGAGAGAGAGAGAGAGAGAGAGAGAAAGAGAGAGAGAAAGAGAGAGAGTGAGAGAGAGAGTGAGTGAGTGAGAGAGAGAAGGATGGGAGTGGCAAGAAGTAAGGAATAAATAGCATTCGTTAGTGGAAACATAATTAAATACTTCATTATGAAATACATGTCTTTTAAAAATCTCAAAAGATTTATAAACACGTGTTTTTATACATTTCATAAGATTGATAGACATGTTTTTATACATTTCATAAGATTGATAGACTTGTTTTTATACATTTCAAAAGATTTATAAACACATGTTTTTATACATTTCAAAAGATTTATAAACACATGTTTTTATACATTTCAAAATATTGATAGAAACATGTTTTTATACATTTCAAAATATTGATAGAAACATGTTTTTATACATTTCAAAAGATTTATAAACACGTGTTTTTATACATTTCAAAATATTGATAGACACGTTTTTATACATTTCATAAGATACACTTCTTTTATTTCTTTAGTTTTCATAAGAATATACGACTGATATGTTTTTAAATATTTATTTCCGAAGTTATAAATACAGAAATTTGTATATGTCAGTGTCCAATTACTCACTTTTAATTTATGATGCATTTTATACAAAATGAATTGTCTATGTAGATTTCTGTGTTGAATGTCTTTTAGTTGGCGATGAAATTAAAATACATTTCTTTTATTCCAATCTGTATTATTTGTTTGATTTATTTTTATAAATGACACGAGTTGTTTTTAAAGTTTATTTTAGTTTCAATAAGTTTCACCATTTATTTTCTAATCAATCTTAGCAACCAGGTTTTACAAAAATAAATATACATGTCGCCCGGTGAAAAAAAAAATTCACTGCCGACGATATAGTCATCATTCATTGGCGAGCTCCCTGTTATTACAAACCATTAATACAAACAGTTATTTCAAACAGTTATTACAAAAAAAAGTTATTACAAACCATTAATACAAACAGTTATTTCAAACAGTTATTACAAACAGTTATTATAAAAGTTATTATAAAACATTAATACAAACAGTTATTTCAAACAGTTATTACAAACAGTTATTAAAACAATTAATACAAAAAATTATTACAAACAGTTATTACAAACAATTAATACAAACAATTATTTCAAACAGTTATTACATTCCTGGCTGAATTTTTTTCCTAGTGATTTTTCATTTTAAAAAAAAGGCGAAATAGTTTGTTTTGTCTGTGGTCCTAACCAGTGGCGCAACCAGGGGGTGGAGGGGGGCTTGAACCCCCCCCCCCCAAGACCACATCATCATACATATTTTACTATATAAACTGTCGTTTTTTTATATGTGATTTCCCCCCCCCCAGCATTTTTTTTCTATATGTGAGCCCCCCCCCCCAGCATTTTTTGCTGGTTGCGCCACTGGCCCTAACCCACAGTTCGTTACCAAAACAATAACAATGTGCTAACCAGTTCATACGCAGGTAGAACTATTAAAAATAAAAACTTAATGTCTTTGTATGAATTTTAATTTATGGGAATAATAGTACTTTAGAAACAATCTGTTGTACATTGTTACGTTAAGAATTCACCCCCCCCCCTTTTTGCACACGCACCTCCCGCCAGTAGCGAGTGTTACGTTAAGAATTCACCCCCCCCCCCTTTTTGCACACACACCTCCCGCCAGTAGCGAGTGACTCATCAGTTGACCATGGAACATAACCCAGGGTCATGGTCAGAAATGTTACATCTAGAATTTACCCTCCCCTCCCCGTTTCCACCTCTACTGCCAATTTGAATTTACCCCGCCAATACGGACCCTCTCGCTCCTCATCAGTTGACCATGGAGATGTTACGTCAAGAATTCACCGCACCTTTCCCCCCCCCCCATATAACGTGTCAAACTTAACCCCTTCCATACTATTTGAAAGTTGTTTCTATCAGCTCTCGCTACCTTTGCACACGGATTATCTACTGTCCCACTCGCACCCCGCGAGCCTTTATAAAGTGGACGCAGAAGGTATCTCGACAGAGGGCGGCCCACAGAGACAGAAGGCGGCCCAGTAGACTTAGGGAAGTTTATAGAATATATTATACTTAGAGTAGACTTGGATTGTTAGACTTGTAAAATATTATCATAGTACATTAAATCAGTGTTGTAAAGTACACTCCTAAGAGTTGTGTTGTTATATACTAGTACCTATACCAGTGAATTAGAGTTAAAGATTTGGTAATTAAGTTAAATTACCTGGCGAGCCTGCTATACATAGATATATATTAAATCCATAACGCCACATACATGTACAACAACAACAGCCTTACACTTGAGGCAATGGATTCATTTTATAGCAGACGACATTGGGCCCATTGTTTTTACCCATAAGGCACCATATTCAAAGAAAGATAGAAGTGACCATATGTTTAACTATTACCCTTCGTACAAATGAGATAGAAATTTTTGCTGATTGAAAGAAGTATGCAATGTAAAAAGAAGTGCTAATTGGTCATTTGAAAAAAAAAAAATAATTTAAGTTCCTTACACCAGGAACTGAAAAAAAATCCCAAGGTTCTCACTGAGGTTTGACAGTCGACAGACGACCACCCGTCCTCTTAAAGTAAAGTTCCCTTAGCCCAAAAGGGACCATCGGGGCAGATGAAGCGTAGTTTCTATAACCTCGGCATATGAAGGGATTGAGTGGTTAGCACAACGCCCAGCCGCCTTTACTTCCGAACTTCGTCAGGTACCCATTTATGTATGGGTGGACTTTGAAACAAATTTCACTTGGAAAGGTTCTCATGGTCCTCGCCGAGGATCGAACCCAGGACTTTCCGGTCGACAGTCGAGTATCTACACCACTAGGCCACTCATCCCACAATTGTTCAATTAAATCATCTTTAAATATATAGTTGGGTAAGTTGTTTTTTTTGATTGCTTACACTATTTTAATTTTTCCCTCCTCCAGAGACTGGCTTAGCACAACGTCTGAATTCTGTTGACCTTGGACGAATGTCAATGCCTAACCTATGACGTAACTGTAGGTGATATATTTGTCTCTAGACTATATATTGACTATGATTTTATATAGACTATAGACTATATATTGACTCTAGACTATATATTGACTATAGACTACATATTGTCTGTGAGTTAATGAACATTTTATTATGGGGCTGTCCACTATTTATGTCAACAAATTTTTGGCGATTTTTACCTCCCCCCCCCTTGTCAACAACTTGTCAAACTTCCAGAGACCCCCCTATAAAATTGCGTCAACATTTGATTACCCCCCCCCCTAAAAAAAGGTGGCTTTCAAAATGTGTATGTGGCAAAATTAGTAGGAATATAGTTCGTTTAATTAAAATATTGAATGTTAGGCGAGTGTGTATAACACAGGACTACAAACGCTGCTTACTTTTCCTTTATTAAGTAATTATATTAAATAAAAAAAAAAGTAACATTGTTGACGTCAACTTTTCTTGACCTCCCCCCTCCCCCTTGTCAACAATGGTCAAACATTTTCTGACCCCCCCCTCCCCCCTATTTTGTTGACGTAATTAATGGACAGCCCATATGATGACCAAGTCACCACCTATGGTAGCCTGCATTTTATAATTATCTTTATCTCATGATTACCGCTTCCCCCCCCCCACCCCCGGGTTGTCCTTCCAAAAACCCAAACTTTGTCACAGAAGAAACGGATGAACATAATTTAGTAGAAATGTATATAGAGATTTAGTCAGAGGCGGACTGTTGTCGGTTTTAGGCCAAGGGCGCACCAAAAAAAATTGGGCCCTTTAAAAAAAAGGCTGCCATAAAAAAGGTATACATTCACAATAAATGTGGGCTTTCTGGGGCCCCAGGCGCGCTCTTCTTTAAATCCGCCTCTGTCTGTAGCCGGTAAATATAAACAATTTCTCTCTTGCCCCCCCCCCCACATACACACATTTCATTGAAAACTATTTTCCCACAGGACTGTATATTTTTTTTTATAAAATATAAAAATAACAAAATATCTAAATTACAGCCCTTAAACCTTTTGGCTACTCCTTTTTTTTTTCTCCTGGCAAGTCAGACTTGTTCAGGGCCCCAGTTTGCCAATGCCAGATAAACAAAACAAAACGTTTAGTGGCAATGAAATCTCTTGGTCTACTGGTTTACTGGATCTGGATGTCCTCGGGGAAAAAAAACCGAGCCTGGGTTTAAAAGTCTAGATTGTATCCCGAGTATTCTTTCTTTCTTTTTTTTTTATTATTATTATTGTTTCTTGGGCTTATAATTTCAACTTTTTCCTGGCCATTGTCTGTGTCCGCCCTCTCTCGATTTCTTTTTCTTTCTGCTAACATTGTTGAGACGTGTTTTGCAGGTCAACAGTTTTCTGCCATTGTCGCCTGCACATTTTTTTTTTATAGTTGGTTTATACGTAAAAAAGAAGAAGGAAAAAAAAATACAGATTCAAAATGTGCTTCGAGATGGCTGGATGTGTTGTTAATAATTTATATAATATATATAATATGTTAAATTATCAGCCTGCATTCTAACTAAGCCTTACTCATTTTTAATTATTTTTGTAAACAACTTGTCTTGAAGATAATTTGTCTAGCGCATTCCTCATAGTAGAATTAATAAATCATTCACAAGATACACTGGTGCCACACACGTTGTGTGAAGTCCCTGTAAGGATGGGATGAAATCTCTTAGATCCTATAAACGAGTGGTCCCCAACTTTTTTTCTCTCCACGGACCGGTCAACGTTTGATAAATTCACCGCGGCCCACAGGAAAGGGGAGGGGGGCGTTGATTATTTCACGTCCATGGAAAGTTGCAACATTGTGAGATAAATAAATAGAAACGAAATAATTTAAACGGTAACATTCTTTACACGGACCGGTACCGGTCCGCGTCCCTGGGGTTAGCGACCACTACTATAAACCACTAAATGGACGGTTTTTATGGTGCACTTCTTTCGTCACCGCCATAGCCGATGGTGCAAAGGTCATTGAGGCACCCCGGGAGACGTGGAGGGAACTTCAGCCATGATCTGAAAAATGTCCTTGGTCCTCACCGGAGACCCAGTGGCGTAGCATGGGCTTTCGTCGTCTGGGGGCCGACCGGAAATATGCCGCCCCCCCCTCTATTTAGTTAAAAAAAAATAGACAAAATTAAAAAAAAAAGCAGCATTAAATTTTTTTATTGATTAAAAATTTAATTTTCGTATTTTTTTAATAGCAAATCTTTTATACAATTGTCAATATCAATACGTATGTCATGTTCAGTTGCCAGAATAGCTAAATTTGTTAGGCTTAACATGGACATAGTTGATCTGAGATAATTTTTGATTAATTTGAGCTTAGAGAAGCTTCTCTCGCAACTGATGGCAGATGTTAAAAAAATTCTCAACATTATGACAATGTTTGGTAAACCATCTTTAAGTTTGGACTCAATAATATATTTTAATAAACTCAGCCGGACCTAATCAGTTATTTTTTACAGCCTGGTCTGTTGCAGCTACAAAAGCTTGTAGACGTACACGCTCAAGTAGAAATTCTTCTTTATTAATGTCTTGAGGAGCTTGGTCTACGTTACGCTCGTCCCTGCTCAATATCACTTCAGGTCTTAAAAAAATCATTTTTTGCGCTAGATTTTGCAACTGTTGGAATCTTTCTCGAATTTCAGCAGATACTCTGTCTATTGAAGAAAACATTGTTCGCTTCAAGTCATCTTCGTAAGATAACTGAATATCTTTACTTCCGTCACCAAATCAATGCTTCCTCCTGATTCGCCTTGGGAGTTCCAAAGAAATTTCAAGCTCTTCACATTATCTTTTAGTGTATTTGAAAGCGTCATTCACGAATTCCTCTCGTTTTGCTTCTAATACGGCCTGTAAAGCACGTATTTCTTGAGCACATTGATGGATATTTAGTCCCTCTGTTTGCAAATAAATTTGAGCATTATTGACTTCACACAGTATCGGTTGCCAGAAGCCTAAGTAACATAAAAAGGAATGTGGTTGCATAGCGACTAATAAACTCCCTGCATCTGTGCGTGTATTAAAGCTTTCACTCGTTTCTGTCAGTTTTTCCAGTGCAGTTATAGTTTCTTTGTAATAGTGTCTAATATAATTTACAGCATCGCCTCTAGCGCTCCAACGAGTGTCCTGTATCCTCTTCAAACTTTTTCCTGTGGATTCAAGAAGAACTTCCCATCGGTGCGTTGACGTAGAAAAAAAAGAGTTGCAGCGTTCTAGTGTACCAAAGAAAGTCACCGAATTTACCTCAACTGAAGCTGGTTGTTCGCAAACTAGATTTAGCGAATGGTTTGAGCAAGGAACAAATTCGGCATTAGGATTGATATCTTTGATCCGCTGTTGGACACCTGTGTGGCATCGAGCCATGGTGGCATCATTATCGTAAGCTTGCCACCTACAGTTCATAATGTCGAGACCATTAGCCTTAGGTTTACTTACTATCATATCACTTATACCTTCCGCAGTTTTGTTTTTCGTTTCAATGAAATCTATAAAAGATTCCGCTACTCTAACTTCCTGGTTTTCAATCATCACATATCTCACTACTTGGCTTGTTTGATCTTTGTGGGAAGTATATGGGGTGCTGTCAAAAATAATGGAATAATATTTAGCCTTTTGGATAAGAGCTATAATTTTTTTGGCGAACTTTGTTTCCTAAAATTTCTATAAACTCATTTTGAATTATAGGTGACTGTTGAGGATCCCGGAGCGAGACCCCAGATGTTGAAGATCCCGAGAAGGGTCCCCAGATGTTGAGGTCCCCTTTGAGGATATCCCTGGCTTGTTGCTAGTGGTATGAGGGCTGACCCAAAGGTTGACTCGTATTTGTATTTTTCGTTTCCGCCACACACAGTCTCACCAACAATTAGACGTAAAACCAGTCACGATGATCAATCCAATAAGTGTCGTGTGACAACAATCAAATATTTATTTACAGAGAGGCACCAGTCCGTAACAGGGCTCTGGTGGCCTTTCAAATAAAGCAAAGGTAATCCAAAAAGATACAGCAAAAGAGGTAATCCAATATAAAATCATGAATAAATTGAAGGACGTGTTCACTCTAGATCTCTCTCTCAATTTTTCTCTCTCTCTCTCTATGTCTCTCTTTCTCTCACTCAGAGACTATTCACCAATCGACTCTCTCCGACTCGGCTCACCGGTCGAATGTCTACGAATCTCCCTCTTTCATTTCCCACCTCACCTTTCACACGTGACCATTA
The DNA here is from genome assembly GCA_021962125.1 of Bulinus truncatus. Taxonomy (NCBI): domain Eukaryota; kingdom Metazoa; phylum Mollusca; class Gastropoda; family Planorbidae; genus Bulinus; species Bulinus truncatus. Next base: position 4,327,147 of record JAGDYQ010000001.1, on the reverse strand, counting down.
ACCAATCGAATATGATAGCTGCTTCATTCAAACTTTCAAATTAGGGGGTGGAGCCTATGGAGGGGGGGGGGGGAGAAGTAGTACGCCATGCAGACAACGACAATAGTAACTGGACATCCAGCGGGCCCCTTTGAAGACGCCGACCGGAGTACGTACAGCAGTCAGGTGGTCAGAGATTTCCCCGCGGAATATAACATGTTACTGTTAACAGCTACTTTGGTTCGTCGACGGAGATTCTGCCGAACACCTGGTCTTGTGACGCGATTACGGGGGTGGGGTGGAAACGGGGGGGGGGGGACTGAGGAGCGGGAACGTGGATTGTTATGTATAGTTTAATCTACATATTAACGTTATTACTATTATTAGGTTAAGGGTTGGAGTAAGGGGATAGTTTCGACAGATTTGTCACAACCTGTGACAGTGACACATAAGTGAGAGAACTGTTTTGGCCCATTTTTATCCTTACTAAATACTCTCTGAGAACAGGGTCGTACTTTGCCAGAAGATGTACCAATTCTAAAAAGTTGCCTCTATTAGTGCTGGTATCATCTTCCAGGTGACCACGCAACGTCAAATTTTGTTTTGCCAGAAAATGTATAATATCGAACATTCTTGTCAGAACTTCATGCCACTTCTTAGTTTCTTTTGCCAATACTTCTTATTCTTTCTTATCTATTGTGTGCATGGGCGTATTCATGGGGGGGGGGGGCAAGGGGGGGGGCATTTGCCTCCCCAACATTTTGAAAAAATGTCATATAAGAGGGGGCATTGGCCCCCCCTTACATTTAAAAAAAATGTCATAAAGTTGTTATTTGCCCCCCCCCTGGAAAATTTTTGCCCCCCCCCCCTGGAAAAATTCCTAGCGACGCCCATGATTGTTTGTCCTTTCCGAAGTCTGTTTTCTAACTCCTTCCGTTTGCAAAAGTTTTCGTTATGTTGAGTACTTAGTTCATGATTGGCAACCTTGGGATTCAATTTCCACCAAGTATTAAATCCATCGGTGGAGTACAATTTCGGCGTGTTAGATGAATTCGCGTTTTGGAATAAACGGCAACAGAAACAAAACAATGAATGAAGCTTTCGAATGAGAATATGCCAACCAAGAGCGCAAAACTTTTTCACCGTTTGGCAATGTCCGGTAAAACCAATCTCTAGTCAGCCTTCTTTGTGTTGTTGATTTTGTAAAGTCCATGTCTGACTGAACAATGCGTGTTACTGTCGACTTTTCAGAGAAATCAGTATTTATATTTTGAACGACTTCAGGGCCTCTCTGTACCAACAGCAATCTTGTATTCGAATCTATACTTTCAGGCCGTTTCCCAATATCGTTGAAATCAATATCTTTTTTTTTCTTTCGGTGATGAAATTTTGACAATCACAGAACTATTTGAATTTGAGGAGTTCGTATTAATCAAAAGTTATGAGTCATCTGTTTCGGTCTTTTCTTTTACTTGAGCTACTTCTTCGGTTGGAAAATATTAGTCTCTGAAGATTCTGGCAAAGCTGGCATGCACTCCTCCGAAAGTTTCACAAACTTCAGTATCGCTCCTTCATTTTTTTTATATTCTCTACTTTTGCTTTCTTCTTATTCCGGTAATACGCTCCACTTTCTTTTACCCTTTTCATATTTGAGATGTGCTATAAAAGAGAAAAAACATAACTTTTTTTTTTATATACAAAGTAGGAGTGACTTCGTATTCAATGCGATTAATTATAATAAATCGGTCTGAGATTGATTACTTGCTTACTGTGATCTGATTATTATTACACTATTATCAACCATCACTTGAGAAATATACAATAGGGAAACACTACTCTACAATGCGCTGTAAAAACGTCTGAGAAAATTTCTATTGCACCACCTGCTTCACCTGCTTGGCTTGAATCAGCGCGGGCGCGATTTGCAGTTTCAAATATACCTATATTTTTTAAAGTTTAAATATCATGGTGATTGCCGCCGCCCCATTGGATACGCCGCTCGGGGCCATGGCCCCCCTCGGCGGCACCCCCCTCGCTATGCCACTGTGGAGACCCTCAGGTCGACAGTCGAGCGTTTTACCGCATGGCCATCCGCTCCCTTGCCCCACACATTAGAAGAAAGCATTCACAAGATACACTAATGCGAGTAGTGCCCCTTATTTCTATCCCAGCATGCAGTATTCAAAAGTCAAACATACAGGTCTTTCCACCTATTGATATTGTTGTGTAGTGGTCACACATACAGGTCTTTCCACCTATTGATATTATTGTGTAGTGGTCACACATACAGGTCTTTCCACCTATTGATATTGTTGTGTAGTGGTCACACATACAGGTCTTTCCACCTATTGATATTGTTGTGTAGTGGTCACACATACAGGTCTTTCCACCTATTGATATTGTTGTGTAGTGGTCACACAAAATTATAATTCGTCATAACCTTTAATAATATATTACTGTATTTATTTTCTGGTGCAGTTATTTTATATTCTTAATACGAAGAACATTCAAGGCGTATTACCATTCAGGGCGATTCTTTTTGACAGCCCAACATAGGGAACCGTCCATTGACTAAAGACCCCCCCCCCCCACACACACACACTTTTCCAATACAACTTCTTTCAAATCTAATGCCATAGGGGGCTCACCAGGCACAGTCAAAGTTTTGGAAGAGTAGTGTGGGTTTTGTGGCCGTAAGAGGGAAAATGTTTATTGCACTTTTTACTGGCTTTTAGATCTGGTCAGGACGGCAAAAACATTATGCGAGTACAGCATGTCACAATAACTAGATACAGAGTACAGGATGTCACAATAGCTAGATACAGAGTACAGGATGTCACAATAGCTATATACATGGTGCAGGATGTCACAATAGCTAGATACAGAGTACATGATGTCACAATAGCTAGATACAGAGTACAGGATGCCACAAAAGCTAGATACAGAGAACAGGATGTCACAATAGCTAGATACAGAGTACAGGATGCCACAATAGCTAGATACAGAGTACAGGATGCCACAATAGCTAGATACAGAGTACAGGATGTCACAATAGCTAGATACACGGTACAGGATGCCACAATAGCTAGATACAGAGTACAGGATGTCACAATAGCTAGATACAGAGTACAGGATGCCACAATAGCTAGATACAGAGTACAGGATGTCACAATAGCTAGATACAGAGTACAGGATGTCACAATAGCTAGATACACGGTACAGGATGCCACAATAGCTAGATACAGAGTACAGGATGTCACAATAGCTAGATACAGAGTACAGGATGCCACAATAGCTAGATACATGGTACAGGATGTCACAATAGCTAGATACATGGTACAGGATGTCACAATAGCTAGATACATGGTACAGGATGTCACAATAGCTAGATACATGGTACAGGATGCCACAATAGCAAGATACAGAGTACAGGGTGCCACAATAGCTAGATACAGAGTACAGGATGTCACAATAGCTAGATACATGGTACAGGATGTCACAATAGCTAGATACAGAGTACAGGATGTCACAATAGCTATATACATGGTGCAGGATGTCACAATAGCTAGATACAGAGTACATGATGTCACAATAGCTAGATACAGAGTACAGGATGCCACAAAAGCTAGATACAGAGAACAGGATGTCACAATAGCTAGATACAGAGTACAGGATGCCACAATAGCTAGATACAGAGTACAGGATGCCACAATAGCTAGATACAGAGTACAGGATGTCACAATAGCTAGATACACGGTACAGGATGCCACAATAGCTAGATACAGAGTACAGGATGTCACAATAGCTAGATACAGAGTACAGGATGCCACAATAGCTAGATACAGAGTACAGGATGTCACAATAGCTAGATACAGAGTACAGGATGTCACAATAGCTAGATACACGGTACAGGATGCCACAATAGCTAGATACAGAGTACAGGATGTCACAATAGCTAGATACAGAGTACAGGATGCCACAATAGCTAGATACATGGTACAGGATGTCACAATAGCTAGATACATGGTACAGGATGTCACAATAGCTAGATACATGGTACAGGATGTCACAATAGCTAGATACATGGTACAGGATGCCACAATAGCTAGATACAGAGTACAGGGTGCCACAATAGCTAGATACAGAGTACAGGATGCCACAATAGCTAGATACATGGTACAGGATGTCACAATAGCTAGATACAGAGTACAGGATGTCACAATAGCTAGATACATGGTACAGGATGTCACAATAGCTAGATACAGAGTACAGCTTTTGCCTGTGACACCTATATATAAAAAAAGTCTTAGCTATGATCCATTAAATCCCAAGAACTCAAATAATTTTTAAAAAATAAAAAGGGTAAACTCATTATATACAAGACAGTTTTATTCGGCTGACAAGAACAAGTATACAGGTTATTTCTGTTTAGTAACATTTTCTAACACTTTTTTACAAGATTCATATTTTTAACAAACTTATTTTTTTTTTTTGGTATCTAAACTTTTTAGGCAAATATATAAGTTTTATTTATTGATTAACATATATACTACAACATAACTTTCGGCAGGACGAATGAATCATTCAATACTGTATAAAATACACAAGCATATATAAGACATAAAAACATTTTTTAAATATTTATTTCAACTTCTAAAATATTTAAAAAAATGATAAGCAATAAAAATTATATATCGGTTCAAAATGTATACATTCTATAAAAAAAAATATTGATAATCAGATATCTCCGAAAAAGCCAAATATCCCCTCGAATTTCATGTACATTTTATTTCTACACAACAATTATAGATGTTAGTGAAAATATTCACATAGACCTATAACTAAAGTTTCAGCCTCAGCCATTGAAACGAAAATGGGAGGATTTGAATTTTTGTTAGTGTAGAGGGGAGGCAAGTTTTGAAGACATTTCAATAAGTTAAACTGTAGCTCGATTGTGGATCACGTGACGGAGGAGAGGGGGTAGAAAGGATGGTTATTCTTCTTGAGCGCCCTCTGTATCAGATGGAACATTCTCTTGGTCTTCGTCTGGCTCTTCTTCCACTGGAGGCTGTGGTGCTTTCTCCTCCCTATCAGCATCCGGGACCTGCCTGGCTTCAGATGCTGCCATCTGTAACAGACAACGGTATAGGTTATTACACCGGCATAACATTAGCTTGTTAGAGTTGGTAAGGCGTTAGAAATCATACAAACTGTTAATTTTATTACTACTGTGTTCACTGGTCATCTATAGGGATGAGTGGTGATGGTGAACCGAAAAAAAAAATCAACATTCGAAAATGCAGAGAAAGTAACTATTAAAAAAAAAAAGAACCAAGTTACCAATTAAATTAATTGATACTTGATTTAATGGGAAGTGAGTATTATAACAATAACATGACATGATGGGAAGTGAGTATTATAACAATAACATGACATGATAGGAAGTGAATGTTATAACAATAACATGACATGATGGAAAGTGAATGTTATAACAATGACATGACATGATGGGAAGTGAATGTTATAACAATAACATGACATGATGGGAAGTGAATGTTATAACAATGACATGACATGATGGGAAGTGAATGTTATAACAATAAGCAACCGTGAGAAAAAATAAATATCTTTCATCGAATTAAGAAAGTTTTTCAAAGTGCGGTTTAATTTTGACAGGGATCTCGTCAATCCAGAAAACACATCTTACTGTGAACTCATCAGAGGAAGGTCTTCTTGGAATTTTTTATGAGGCTATATTGACTAGGTCTTTATCAAAATATTGATGGGGGAAAAAAAACTATATTTTTAAACAGTTTTTAAAACCAAGGAAAGATGGAACAAGTTTGTTTTTTTAAAAAAAAACACAACTCTCAAACAGTTTTTAAAAATATCTCAATGAATGAGAAGAAACGAGTCAAAATAAAAGAACGAATTAATCTAGATGTGCACAATCATCGTTTTATCATTCTACTCTGAAACTAATTTATACTCTCTAATATCAGTTGCTGTTGTTTTTTTTTTTTAAAAGCAACATGAAATTCCTAAAAAGTAATGTACACTACATCACAGATTTTGAAAAAAGTAGTTTTCCTTGAAGTGTAATGATTATATAGTCTAGACTAGGAAGCGACCGATAATCGGATCGCTATCGGTATCGGACCGATATTGGCACTATCGGTTAATATCGGATCGGCCGATTGTTGTAGGGAGCGACCGATAGTCGAACCGATATTGGCACTATGGGTTAACTGTCGGACCGGCCGTTATTTGGCTGCCGATACATTGTTTTTTTTTTCACAACAGAGTTGCAGAAAAAAAAAATCAGTAAATAACCCTATTCTATAACCAGATCAGACAAGATTTAAAAAAAAGGAAAAATAAAAACCCGTACACAGAAATTGTCACGTCTTCCTCAGAGATATGACCTTGAAACAATAGGATTGGCATTTCTTAATTCTAATGTATGACCTTGAATGATACAATTAGTGAACATCTGTGTGTATTTTTTGTTGGGATGGGAAGTTGGGGGGGGGGGTGGAAACAAGACTTACGTGTTGGCGAAATATGACAGGGAAGGGGTAAGCATGGGTTGACATACGTCATTAGCTGTAGCATGAGAGAAACACGTGTTTGGCATTGTTGTTGATTTAAAAAAAATATCGGTATCTGGGGGGGGGGGGGTTAAACAAGACACGCGTGGGGGAAGTGTTACAAAATATGTGAACTTGGCTTGAAATACGTCATATAGCACGAGAATAGCACGTGTTTGGCATTGTTGTTGCTTAAGGGTCTGTCCATTAATTACGTCAACAAAATAGGGGGAGGGGGGGGTCAGAAAATTTTTGACAATTGTTGACAAGGGGGAGGGGGTAGGTCAAGAAAAGTTGACGTCAACAATGTTACTTTTTTAAATTTAATATAATTACTTAATAAATAGGAACATTAAGCAGCGTTTGTAGTTTTGTGTTACACTTTCGCTTAACATTCAGTATTTTAATTAAACTAACTATATTCCTACTAATTTTGCCACATAAACATTTTGGAAGCCACCTTTTTTTTTGGGGGGGGGGAGGGGGGTAATCAAATGTTGACGTAATTTTATAGGGGGGGGGTCTCTGGAAGTTTGACAAGTTGTTGACAAGGGGTAGGGAGGTGAAAATCGCCAAAAATTTGTTGACATAAATAATGGCCAACCCCTAAAAAGAAAATATCGGTATCGGTCTCGGTAAAAATGCTGGGGGAAAATATCGGTATCGGACTATCGGTAAAAAGGCATATCGGTCGCTCCCTAGTCTAGACACAAACACATGAGTATAATAATGAGTACATTGACGGAGATAATCAGTTGAGGTTAAGTGATGTGTAACATTAATATACCGAAGGGGATAATCAGTTGAGTGTAACATTAATATTCTGAAGGGGTTAATCAGTTGAGCGTAACATTAATATTCTGAAGGAGATAATCAGTTGAGTGTAACATTAATATTCTGAAGGGGATAATCAGTTGAGTGTAACATTAATATACCGAAGGGGATAATCAGTTGAGTCTAACATTAATATTCTGAAGGGGATAATCAGTTGAGTGTAACATTAATATACTGAAGGAGATAATCAGTTGAGTGTAACATTAATATTCTGAAGGGGATAATCAGTTGAGCGTAACATTAATGTACTGAAGGAGATAATCAATTGAGTGTAACATTAATGTACTGAAGGAGATAATCAGTTGAGTGTAACATTAATATTCTGAAGGAGATAATCACGGATATATTAGGACTGAAATATACGGTTTTTTTTTAAAAGCATCGAATGATGACTAAATATCATTAATACATTAATTAAAAAGTGGGTGTTTGAGCTGTGGGTGCAGATCTTACTGTGCACGTGAGTCCTAAAGGTGTTATTGTGACCCAATTAGATTTATATTACAATTAAATCCGCTAAATAAAGTTATTAATAAGAATTCGTTTTGTAAACACACAAGTCTATAAATAGAAACATTGATGCTCACAACTGCACAGATTTTTTTTTGTTCTTCTGCTCGGCTGGACACGCATGCTGTGCTGGGATCAGACATCCCCGGATGACCCTATCACCCTAATTACACCCAGAAACAATGACCCTAAGCCCAGGAGTAACTTTTTGTTAGACGCATGACTTCACTCAACCGGATTACTCGCCCGTCACAGACTCTTTCATTTAAAACCTCTAGACCGAAAAAAAAAAGCCCACACTGTATTTGTCTTTGTATAGATTCCATTGCTCAACTGTGTGTATTATTGAAAAGAATGGCATCAATCTGACGGCCAGTGAGCCTATGTAATCCGCGAAGTATATTTTTCCAAAGTCAAATATGTGGATTCCCGTATAGCGTACAGTCCTATTTTATATAGCGGGATCTACCAAGAACATGAAAGGGCCATCCTATATATAAGAGCCAGTGGGAATGTCATCAGTAGGAATGTAAAAAGGCTGTCATCAGTAGGAATGTAGAAAGGCTGTCATCAGTAGGAATGTAGAAAGGCTGTCATCCTTTTTTCACGAATAATTATCCAGAAATAAATAAATATATGAATATATATATATATATATATATATATATATATATATATATATATATATATATATATATATATAAGACTAAAAAATGCATCGCAGTTAGGAAGTTTTACAACTATGTATTTAGTCTAGGTGCGTTTGACAAAGGTCCAATTGTTTAGTTTATTAACAAATATTCACCGGTGTTTATTACATGTGGAATGTGGAGTCATATTCATTGATGATCACGAGAGAGTCAGTCATAAATCACTGAAACTTTGCTGACTCGATCAGCTAATTTATTTATTTTTTTACATAGTATTTAGTACTATTTACGTATTTGCAAATGGACATATGCTTTTCAGTTATTTTCTACTTTTTTATTTTGTTAACTGAAGTCAGTCTAATACAAGAAAGGAGGCGCATGCTAAGATAAAAGCAGCGATTTTGAAAAAAAATCATCTTAAAATTAGAAGATGGTAAGTTGGTAACACTAACAAAAGTCAAAAGATGTCACTCTTGAAGAATAGAAGAATATAAAAATACAGCAGATCTAGAATTAAGTAGCATTTTTACAAAAAAAGTAAAGAGTGACAAATTAAAAGCATGTGCACATCTTTAATTATCATTAGCTGACTGTGCAATTAGCGAGATTAATTAAAAAAAATATATATAAAAAAAGAGGAATGCTTCCAGACGTTGATTTGTAGGCACCTACAACTAAAAGATAGATCCTAGAAGTCCTAGTCCATTAAACACGATTTATATATATACACACACACACACACAGAGGCGCAACTAGACCAAACTTTCAGGGGTGGGGGGGCAAATAAAATCACTTGTATTAAAAAATCACACTATTTATATATTTGTATTTTATTTTAAACAAATTTTGGTCTAATTTTTAATTATTTTTTTTATTTTGGTGGGGGCAAATGCCCCCCCCCCCCCAGTTGCGCCACTGCACACACACACACACACACACACACGCGCGCAAATTGAAATAATAGAAAACAAATGTATAATACAGGAGCCACTACACCCAACACTGAGCCACGACGGCCTGTAATATGGCGCTTTAAATTTATCCTACTACATCGCATAAATCTCAGAAGTACACTTGTAAATATGACAAACACACATTCCACATTAATTTAACTGCGGAACACATTCATTGCTACTTTATTTTTTTTTTATTTTTTTTACCGGCGATGTCAATACCGGGAAGTCATTAAAAATAAAAAAAAATATTTTTTTTTTAAAAAAAAAAGCCCCCTCCCCCACCCCGGGGCCCGCCAGCGATTCGTTCCCCCCTAACCCTTCACCTAAACTCTCCAATTAACACTCATTAAATGGGGACGGATAAATTCGTTATGAAAACCCGGGAGACACAATGAAAGACAAGTGCAGTAATGCGCCAGGACTGGGGGGGGGGGGGCCTACACCAATGAGCCTCACTCTGGTAGTGTGTGTGTGAACGAGAGAGAGACTTGTCAAGTATTATATTGTTATTCATGATATGAAAATAATAATAAAAAAAAAAACGCAGAATCCCCGGCAGAAAGTCTAAACACTGCAGTCAGACAACGATTACTGCTGCCCTTTGTTAAAGCAAACATCTCGAGACATTACATCGCGGGCCCCCATTGTCTTCAACTCGAGGGGTAAAAAAAAAATACACTTCAGACGAAACTGGCAGAAACGCTGAAGAATTTCAATCTTAGTGACGTCATTATATTTGTTTTCTTCTTATTCTTCTCTATCTCGACCCCCCACACCTCCCCTTATTTTTTCTTTCTGTCACTCGCCTCCCCACCCCCCCCCCACTCCTTTCCACCCTAACCTCCCTATTCTTTACAGATCGCCCCCCCCCCCGAGACCTCCGACGCCTTTCCAATAATTTTACTCCTCTAAACATAAACAGTCGGAGAACACTCCCACCACTACAGCCCCTCCCCTCCTCTCCCTCCCCCCCCACCCCGTCATGTCCATTAGTCTTACATAAAGTGTTTAGATTACCATCACACAATTCAAGCCTCGGTTGAACGGAACATTTAAACTTTTTAAAAAAAAAAAAGAGAGAAGTAAGGGAGCTAACTCACACCAACCGACATCTCAAGAGGGGCGACTACCTTGTGGCTCTTCACAACAAATTGACATACGGAGGTGGAAGCGTGACGGAGATTTTTTTCGACTGAGGCGGATGGGTGGGAGGGGGGGGGTTTACAGGAGGGTGAGGGGGGTAGGCTAATTTAAACATGTGGCGGTTATTGTAGCCAATTTCGCACGCCGGTGGACAAAAAGCACATTGAAACATCGGCCTGTGATTAAACGCTGATTACGTTGTCAGTGAGGGGGGGAAAGGGGGGGGAACCGGCGCCAACACGTGTTGGAAGCTCTAGCTCCGAATGAACGTCTTCGCCCAGCATTGAAAGTGACGAAGCCTATTCAAGAGACTTGGGGAGTAAGTGCGCACTAGCCCTCCTGGTTCCCACAAGAAATGTGCACACCTGTTGTAAAAACGATGAATATTTATGGCCATTTACACATTGTCTCCCTTTACAATTTGATAGCCTCCCCCCCCTCCTCCCTGGCCGGGTGACTACAGACAATTACAACACGTTACACACAGAAGCCAGCATCAGACAATTAGCGACTCTCTTTTTTAAGGGGGAAAAAAATCTTTATTTGTCCTGTTGTTTAAATTTTTTTTTATTACTACATGTTGTGATTGTATTGTTTATAGGTTTTTTTTTTCTTTAAGCTCTGTGTCTGCCAGTTGACTTGATTGCAGAAAGTGCTTTGTATTACATAAATTGGATTGGTTAAAGTACATTCATTGATTTCAACTTTGTCTGCTTCACGTGAAGAGAAGAATACAGGTTTAGAAATGTTTTCAAAGAAAAAAGAGTAACAGTGAGCACACACTCCAATACAATTTTTTTTTTAGTCGAAATATAAAAGACAATAAATGTATGACAGACTTTAAAGAGGTAATAAATAATGAATCATACATTTGAATATAAAGCGGCAGAGTTTGAGAGAATTTAAGAATGTGTGAGGCGAATGAAACTTTAGTTCAGCGGAATATTGGAAATTAGATTAATAACCTGCGAATAAAACGAATGCTAAATAAAAAAAATACCAATAATAAAACAAGTTGAACATAGTGATCCCAAGCCATCTTAATAGCAGTATGCCCCACCCCTCTCTCTCTGAACTCTCTCTGTGATAACTGCCTGCTGAGACTTAGTCTCTTAGAGCTAGTGAAATCAACATTGTGCCTCAACTTCCCAAAGTAAGCACCTATAGGCCAAAAGTAAAGTTCCCTTAGCCCAAATGGACCATCGGGGCAGATGAAGTGTAGAATTCATCTGTTTCTATAACCTCGGCATATGAAGGGATTGTGTGATTAGCAAAACGACCAGCCGCCTTTACTTCCCCAACATAAATCAGGTACCCATTTTAAAGCCTTGCGAACTTTTGTGGGGCGATTTTGCACCATATTTCACCTGGAAAAATTCCAAGGATCGAACACAGGACTCTCAGGACAACAGTCGAGTATCTATACCACTCGGCCATCCGTCCCACTTATAGGGCAATGCCCAGCGCAAAACTGGACAATTAACGCATGCTCGATCCTCCTGAGTACAGGCCTCAGAGCAAACCAGTCTGTTGTGGCCACTACAGGTCTTCAACTACTAGAAAAAGGATCTCTATAATCATTTGACCCTGGATCAAGTGCCCAAATGGGAACATGCATCGATACTGTCCTGTTATGATCTACTAGAATTCATGTGTTCCTAAATATACTACATCTTTTTTTCTCAAAATATTTATTATACAGAAATATGTATTATACAGAAATATGTATTATACAGAAATATGTATTATACAACGGCCAGGCACTCAACTGAAGACCTGAGGATCCCCGTTTTGATATCTAGTGAGAACCAAGGAGGTTTTTCAGGTCATTAAGAAAGTTTCCCCCCCATGCCTCCCGTGGTGCTTCTATGGCCATTGCACTATCGGTTATGGTGGGGATAAAAGAAGGACACAATAAAAGCAGTCTTAGGATCCAAGAGATAAACAACTCATCCTAATACGGAGTTCACAGTGAGCCTTTACAGGTTTTTACAAACTATGTACACTATTGTACACACTCCTTATCTGTCCATTAATACAGTTATAGTTTCAGGTGCGACAATTTTTTTTTAATCCATCTACATTATAATATCAGATTAATTATGACTTACAGCTTCACTGGTAGCCTTCTTAGACTCTGCTTCTTCTTTTTTAGCTTGAACTATTTCATCATCTAGTTGTTTGTAAACATCAACTCGACGACTAACAAGCTCACGAATTAGACCATCAAGGCATAAACGTCCCAATTCCGATCTGTCTAATTCTACCGTCACCTGATCCATTAACCAAGGAAGGAAGCCCTGCTCAACATCTGTTAATATAAATATATAAATCAGTTAAAAAGCTTATTTTACTCAATTAAATAAATCTTGAAGAAAAATCATCTAGAATATTTTTTAAATATATATATTCTATAATATCCTGCTATTTATGGCAGCTTTTAAAAAAAATTGACTTCAAAATTTTTTAATCAGGTAATTTGTTTTTGTTTTCTAAAATTTAGAGAATTTTTTAGCTTACTATAACCAAAATGCATTGAAAATACTATGAGAAGATTGATACTTTTTTAATAGTTTTAAAAAATAAATAACTCTAGCACTGAAGCAGCCAGGAATACTATTAGAGATTTTATTTAAGATCAATACTTATTACTTACATAATAACATATATGAACAATATATTTTTTAATATTCTAAACAGTGAGCAAAAAGAAAAAAAAAAATTTTTTTTTTAACCTCTTTCAACAGGATCAAAGAAATAGCCATTGTCAGACAATGTTCCAAATACAGAGGGAACCAAATCTGCAAGGTAACTTTGTGCAAAAGCACGTGCAGCAATTTTTTCTGCTGTTTCTTTTTCTTTTCTAAGAACCTCTCTTTGTTGTTTCATTCGTCTTTCCTGAAATTAAAGATAAAAAATGTAATTTTTATCATTTCTTAATTTTGTTTTTGACATTAAAATATTTTTGTTTTACACATATCTTAAAGTGTTATTAAACTCAGAATTTTTTTCTATGATGTATGTTTGGATTAATGTGATTTTAATAATATGGTTATGGAAGAATGTAAGCATTTATAGAACCAGTTAGGCGCAACGGGGGGGCAAGGGGCTTGAGCCCCCCAGACCAAATCATCATTCATATTTTACTATATAAACTGTCGTTTTTTTATATGTGAGCCCCCCCCCCAGCATTTTTTTCTATATGTGAGCCCCCCCCCCAGCATATTTTGCTGGTTGCGCCACTGTATAGAACTGCAGTCTATTAAGTTTTTTAAGTATCTGAACTGCCCTTTTACTACATTAGGCCAGATTGTCAAGAGTCTATTGTATTACTTTTGTACTTTATGCTAGTGATTATTTAACTTGTGAATATTATGAACTTATTCTTGGTACATATGGTCTGAAAATAGGATGTGACTCTTAATACAATGTATTTAAGACATAAATGTTTCCTTCAAATGGCAATGGACAACTCAGCACACAAGTAGCTACAATCTAATAAATTGTAAAATGTAATAAACTATAATTTAAAAAAAAACAAAAAACTTTACCTTTTCTTCACGATGCCTTCTTTCTTGTTCTTCAAGTCTCTGTTGTTCTACTAATTCGACATTTCGCAATTCTTCAAAGGCTCGTTGCTGTTGGCGTAAATTAGCCAACTCCTCTTCTTCCATAACTTCCAATAAAGCCTGTTCAACTGTTTTACCAACCAGCACCTCCAGAATTGGTTTGACTTCCACATCGAAATCGAAAAGCTAAAGAAAGTATTTTAAAATGGGAATTATGGGTATCTGGAATGTAAAAAGCTACTTTTTTTAAAAGAAAAAAAGCATTGTGATATTTTATATACTTAGAAATTTACAAAGCAGAATTTGATTTTGTTCAGAAATAATTATATGCATTTACATTAAAAATAAACTCACATCTCCTTCATAAATTTGTGTCGCAACATCTAGACCAGTTTTGGCAGGAATAAATAAAGGAGATGGAGGTCTGTCTAAAAATGCATCTGTCTGACATTCTTGATCAGCTTCTTCTACCCTATCGCTAAGCTCCTCAAGATATAATTCTGTCTGGACATCTATATGTTTTCGTCCATCTACTGGATCTGGAGAACGTGGCCGTAGCTGATCTTTGGCTCGCTTCTTAGCAATGGCCCTTCTGCGATTTTCCTGCTGTCTTTGAAGTTCAAGTGGATCAGGTTGAGCTGTCTTGAAGAAATTACATTTTTTTTCAAATGAAGTTTGAGAAAAGTTTTTCTTGTTATAATGATATGGTTATTATATATTAAACTATAAAAATATTTGTAAAACTTAAATAGTCTTACTGCAGGTAGTGTGTGCTGAGCATAAGTATTTCCACGAACGACTCTCCTGTCATACATAATATTGCCATAGCTGACAGTTCCATCACTGAAAAAATGTCAGATTAGACCAAAAAGCTGTAAACTGTTTTAAAATAAATTTGTTTACATAAATATAGGAAAATTTCAATATTTTTTTCTGTTTCATTCAAATGCATGTACAAAAAATACAAATAGGTCACAAATAAATCTAACACCACACTACCCATTTATGCTAAGCAGTATTATACTAAAATCTTAATAACATTCATGTACTCCCATAAAATCAATTTATATAAAATATATATTGCAGTGAGCTTTCTAGCCAATGTGCACACTGGCTGACCAATATAGGCTGGTCAATGTTCACATTGGCTGGATGTGACCTGCTAAAGCTTGAAGTGACGATGTGAACAGTATTGTATGAAAGATAAAACATCTATTATGAATTTTATTGACAGGAAAAATATTATAGCAAGATAAATTAATTTCAAACAGATTGACCACAGGGCCGACTTACATTATTTAGTATAATTTGTTGGGACGGTTGTGTGATTAGTGTAGTGGAAAATTTGAAGTGAAACCTTATATTATTTTGATGCTATTGTAATATTTGGTGTGGAAAGACAATCTGGCTAGTTAAGCAAACATGATGGAAAAGCCTTGGATCTATTGGCATTGATATGTACTGCAGTAGGGTAAAGTCAAAGTTTATACCAATTATAGCAAAGATGAACACTGTTTTGTTAGTGTGAGATTACATTTATTGCCAACAGATCAGACCTCTGAGAATGGCCTCATGCCACTATTTACGATAGTTCTTATAATTATGTGAAAAAGAAAATAATTAATAGTTTTCCCAATTAGTAGTTAAGAAATTTAAAATGTCTACTAAATCAGTCAGTGGTTGTTTACTTTGAGATTTTGCTGGTTGCACCCAGCCAGTTTGTACATTGGTCAACCAATATGCACATGTGTTTTTATGCCAGGATGCACATTGGCTAGACTGTGCAGATTGGTTGTTATAAACTATAATAAAACTGTAAGCAAATTAAGTTCATGTAACCTAAGAGAGGGGTGAAAATAATTCTTTAAAAAAAAAAATTATATGAGTTAAAAAATGAGCCAAAATATCTGCTACTGAAAGATACTGAAATTACAAATGTTGTAAATTGATAATTATAACAAAAGGCAAGTGTAAAATTCAATTTAAAACAAAAGTTAAAACAGAATCTACTTAAATATTAAAAAGTCAATGACAAAAAAAGTTTAATTTAAAATTAATGAATGTAGAAACTTTATAGAAAAATGAAATGAATTTTGTTTTTTTGTTTTAATTGTGCTATACATACCCACAAAAACAGTGGCGACTGATTTTAAAATAACATGAAAAATAAACAAAAATTACTATAAAAAATAGATTTACAATTTAACTATTCAAAAACTGTGTATTTTAAATTTAGGCAGGCTTCTTTAATCTTATAAATAAATACAATATTTTTCAATGGTGTTTTCTATCAAACTGTTCTAAATATACATTTTAAAAAAAAACTTTTTAATGTTTAAATCTTCATTTCTTACTTTTCTAAATATGCATTAAAAAAAAACTTTTTAATGTTTAAATCTTCATTTCTTACTGTTCTAAATATACATTTAAAAAAAAACTTTTTAATGTTTAAATCTTCATTTCTTAAACTTATCACATACTTTCTCATTACCAAGTACAGTAACGTGAGGGGGCGGAGGTATTAAGAGTTAAAGAGTGCAAATTACAGACAAATATGGACAAGTATAGAGAGCACTTGCTCCAAATATGCATTAGTACCTGTAGGCTTTATAAAAGATCAGACAGAAGCTGCATATTTATAATTTGCTGTGAAATATTCTCCACTATTTTAGTTCCCATTAACATCATGCAAGCTCATTTTACAACTTTAGAAGGTGATAAAATAGTGAGAGTTTTAAGTTAGCTTATCAAATATGTCACACAGAAAAAGAAAAATTTCCATGGGAAATTTCATGTGCTTAGTGACATTTCTTTTTATGATTACGTTGTTCCAGAAAAAAAAAAAACACTAACAAAGTCACCAGGAAACAGATTTCAAAATCTTTAAAGTTACTAGCCCAATGCTGCCACTATCTTAACTTTACAGACACATGTAAATTTTCTACCTTTTGCGTTAAAAAGGTATGATAAATGTGAAAAAGTTCACAAGCAAGTATTGATGCTTAAAGTATATAATAGCTGAACAATGTGAAAAAAAATTTGGAAAAATACAGAAGCACAAAAAAAGCAAAACTTAGATCTGACATGAGGGTCTAAAATACAATCTGTCCAAATGAAAAACTGACATTTAAATTAATGTCTTAATGTGTAAGTGTATAATTTGTGAAGGACATTGACATTATTCAATTATGTGCTTATGATTATGAAATAGTATTGTGCCTTACATGCATTAATTGATAATTATAAAATTTATAAGTAACTCCCAACTAGATTAACGGTTTATTTTTTTCAATTTTTGTTTTAAATATTATAATCTTAGACTTAGATCCAAAAATTAAGAATATTTTTTGGCAATTAGCTAATAGAACATCTAGCATGAAAATTTTTTATTATTTAAAAGATATAATGCATTTATAAATTTATATAGCTAAATGTTGTGTTTATTGGGTGTGCTGAATGATAATATAATAATTTTTAATCTCACGGATTTTGTGGCTGAGTTGTTGAATCTCTATATTTCTTTCTTTGTGGCACAGCTCTTGGCTGGCTGGCAAAAGTATAGGTTCCCTCGGGCTTCTGTGGAAGAACGGTAGTCATCTTCAGACGAAAACTTATTTCAATAGCACTTTCGAAATTTGCTGCTTTGTTGGGCGAAAGATTTAAGTTTTATTTACATCGATATCTCTATAGCAACTGCGCCATTGATTGGTCATGCAGCGAATAAATTAGCTGTTGCCAACTGTAAAATATTGTAGCTTTGGATTTACGAATTTAAAAAAAAAAAGTAAATTTGATGTAAGCTTCGGTAAATCTATCAGTTTTACGCATCAGATATAAAATATGTATTTTTTACTTTTTTATACAACATGTATTTTTATCTTATTTCAGTATGATAATTTTTAGCACTTCATTCTATATACTATAAGTATAGACAACGTAGACTACCCAGCAAATCAGCATATGCTGGACAATGCCGGATTAATTCCCTTAGAATCATTTTGCTATATCTATGACGCAAACCATAAAATATATAATGTTTCGGCGCAAACACTGAACTCTATATTAACTTAAAATGTTTTAGAAATAAAAAAAAAATAATTAATAAACCAAGCTATTAAACTATTTAATACTAATAATACATTAATTAAAAAAAATAAGTCAATTATGTGACTAATCGTTAAATCTGTTTAATATATAATTATATTGAATGACTAAAATTATTGTGTCTTAAATGTCATGACATTAATTAGATTAATCATTAGATTAATATACTATCAGTTTTGAAGTATAAATTAATGAGTTGAACATTTTGTTAATCAATATAATATATAAATAACGATTTACTGAAATTCTTGTGTTAAAAAGGTCATTATATGTATTGATCTACTGAAATTATTGTTTAAAATGTCATTATGAAATTATCTATTTAAAATGTTGTTAATCAGTATTATTCTTGAATGACTGAAATTACTGTTTTCATAATGTCTAATCAATATAGATATTGAACGATGGCAATCTTGAAAAAAAAAATATACATTATAAATATTAAACACTAAAATTATTTAGTTAAAAATGTTGCTAACATCATGAAAAAGCGCTATTGGCTTTAAAACGCATAGCAGATTATTTATATAAGATGTATGACTTGAGTGTCTTAGACAGAGAAACGCATTGACTATCACAAATGTAACTAGGTTTCTTGGTTTTTTTTACGGTGACCGATTTACAAGGAACTTGATTTCTTTTTACCGTTTACGTCAAACGAATGATTCGCTAGATAACTCCGTACACTGTCGAATGTCACTGGTCGCATATTGGTTTCTGTGTAAAATGGATTATTCTGTCTAATTCATGAAGTTTTAATTTATTTTTAAAGATTCAATTTAGTTTCTATTATTTAGCTTCATATTTAAGGATCTGAGAAACTTTTTTTTTTTGTTTTGACTGTTTATTTCATTAACAAGTCAGTGCAATCTTCATCAACTCAACTTTTCAAGCAACTCGCCTTTACCGACACTGACGACACTGTTAAAGTAAGTCATTTATATATTTTTTCTACAGAGATAACTTTCACATTAAAAGTTGCACATTTCACTTTGTAATAATTGACAATTATTTTCTAGACATTATAAATCAAGGCTCATAAGATAAGTTTAAGTGGTGAACTTAGTTAGGCCTATCTAAATTTAAGTTCGTTTGTTACTTTGTAATTGAATTGTCAATGTGCTGCTTTGTATTATTTGACTTATTATAATTATTTAGGTTTATAAAGGTATATCTAATTTTCTGGTGAAATCGCACCCTTCACATTTAATATTCACTGACATCATTATAATATCTTCTTAACTGACTTAATTTATAGAATATAGTTATAATTTATAATTATAAAAGTTTGAGGTGGGGGTCATAACTGTGTAAAGTTCAAAATCTGTAACTCAAGCTTGTCTTATGTTTTTGTATGTGTCACTGAGGTAAATCAACAACTTAAGTCAAAGTATTGTTAAGTTGTAAACTAAATAACCACTAAAGATTTGAAGTTTGTTGTAAAAAGATTAGTAAATATATATATATATATATATATATATATATATATATATATATATATATATATATATATATATATAATTATATTGATTATTGTATAAAAACATAATAAAAGAGAAGGTAAAGAAAAAAGCTGGTTTTATTATGTGTATCAGCTGTTTTGATCTTACGAAAAATGCTGGTGGAGGAGGAGAAATTATTGTAAGCCCTTAGCTGGTGTATATCCTTTATTGACTCCTTCTGTTTAAGGAATGTAATATATAATCTGTGATGCATATTATTGAAGTACTACACCCATACTGCCTCACCAAGTCAGTCACTCTCACACCTTGCTCATGTTTTTCTGATTTCATGCTTATATGGAGCACTGACATTCATACTCCCTTCCTTTCTACCCATGGTAATAAAAATTAATGTGATAAAGTACTGTAAATGAAAAAAAAAGCACAAAACTTGAGCATAATTTATCAAAGATACTTCGACAGCTAGATAACAAGCACACTGGCAGAGGTGAAGGAAATGCGAATTGCTCGAGGCGCAGTAAATTGGGTCATGTACAGCCGCCCGACCTGCTCGTATCTCAAATTTCTCTCTTATTTCAAAGCAAAACACTGTTTGCTTGATGGTTTGTCTCTCAAAAATCTTGTATTTTAGGGCACTTGTATGTAGAGTTACCACTATATATGTGCAACACTTACTTTTTTATAAATGTAAAATATCAGTTGTTTGATATACATTGTCCCATTTCCTTCATGGGATAGGGGGTATATGATTTTATCTAATGTACTAATTTTTTCCAACATCACCAGTTATTTATCATTTTGTATAGGTTGCTATGCTCACTGGCCAAAATGGTGTCATGAACGAAACATAAAATTAACGGATGTTCCTAGATACAAATCACATTTCTTCAAAATGAGTGTATTTTATTGCGATAAAAATGCTAAAAATTAGTGTTGATATATTTTTTTTTTAATTTCTGAATCCGTCCCTTTCTAATTTTTAGAGCACCTAAATAAGTAAATACTATCAACTCTCTAATCAAAACTAATTTCATAGTATGGACACATAGACATATAAAGTGATATCAAGCTGCATTATGAAGACTCAAAAAGGGAAAAATCTTTTTTGACTCATTTCAATAATATATCTGACTTTTCAGACTTAAGACCTGCATTAATTTGTTCAACACATTAATCATAAAAAAAAAACAATAAAATTAATGCTGCCATATTTTGTTTGTAAATGATGTAACTTTCTTTTTAGTAACTATCATGATGAGTACCCAAAAACTTCTGGCTGCCTTAACATCGAGATCAACTGCATTCAGAATACCTTCCACAACTCATTCCTGGTCTAGATTAAGATTATTGTCAGTTTCTCAAGAAAAGCGCTTTTGTTCTTCAGTGCCAAAACCCCAGAAACAGTTGTAAGTATACCACAAAACTCATTAAATGATTGTTCCTCATTGAGAGTTAGTCAGAAAATGGACAAAAAAATATACACTTGAGCTTTAGCTAAGGAAATAATTTGTTTTTACCATGGTTATTTTTTTCAATCTAGATAGCAGCATCTGTTTGAATTCTGTTGTTTATAATTATGCCATCTATGTTTTATTATTTGATGCAATTAAATTTACTTTATTTATATGTTAACCCATGAAGTGTGTTAAGAAACTTTCTGTGGTGTGCGGGAATTTTTTAGTGTTTTGGGTACCTTTAGAAAAATCAATATTGGCAAATAAGTATTACTCCTAGGCCTAGTAAAGTATATATATTCTGAAAGATGATTGAATGGGGGATCATTTTAAATATTTTAAAACTTTTTTTATGTTTATTTATGTGAATATGAGCTTGGTTTTCAGAGGTCATGAGAAAAAAAACAACTAAAGTGTATCTTTCAAGGTGCCTCAACCTTCCTCTTTTAAAGGTCTACCATTATAATTCTGATATAATATTATAGCCCATTCATTTACCTTTTAGAATATGTATGATTTGTATGGGTGTGATATATGAATGACTTTAGAAACCTTTTTGTTTTGGTTTAAGTGCTTAAAAATGTGCAAAACGTACTGACACGACAGAAACAAAAAAACTAAGATAAAAAGGACAAAAAAATTTAAAGATATGTAAAATCAATTTATTCAATTAATAATAATATTCTGAATGAGAAAAACATATGAATAAATTTATTCCTTGACACATCTACGTTTCTGGAGGCCTTGGTTTGTGAAATTCTTGAGTTTAGGTACACATTTATCATGGCAGCCAACCTTGCAAGTTGGGTACCCCAGTGTCTTGATCGTTTCCGACCGGTACGTCTTTTTTTCGTGTCACACAATAAACGCAAGCGTAACAGTCTTCATGAGAATCACTTCTTTCATTTCATTGAAAGGCTTCAGAAAGATTTAATACAAGAAATAAGTCGTAAACCTGAAGTCCCAGCAATAGCATCCACCATTTTTTTCAAAAAAAATCAAACATGAAAAATAGTTGACAAAATTCAACCTAATAACTCGTTTACATAAAGTAAAAGTACAAGAAAATGGCTAAAAAAGGAAGTTTATTTTATAATAAAAGGAAGTGGCTACGGTACAGATAAATATTGGACTGGATTTCTTTTCTCTACATGTATTTTAATCGGCCGATTATATCGGCCGGCACACCACAGAAACAGCCCGTCGGCCGATTAAATCGGCCAAACACAGTTCGTGGGTTAAGGCCAATATGTGTTAACTGACCTATATATATAATCAGCCAATGTACATATTTGCAGGGTACAACCAAATAAAGCACAAAGTGAACAGTGTCATATGAAAAAGATAGCATCAGTTATACATTTTTTTATTGGGGAAAAAACATTAGAGCAAGATAAATTTGTTGCAAACTGTGCATGGTCGACTTTCTTTAATATTATAATTTTTGTGTTATTTTTTTTGTGATGGTTGTTTGATTAGTGTGGATCAAAGTTTTGATCTGAACAATTGTAGATCAAAAGCGTCACATGATAATAATGTCTTTTAATTCAGAAAGACAACCTAGCTAGGTTTAAGGAATGTGGCAGAAAAAGCCTTGGATCTTTTTGCACTGATATGTAGAAGTGTAAAACCGAAGCTTAGGCTATAGAAAAGGTGACCACTTTCGTATTAGAGTTGGATTAAATTTACTGCCAACAGATAAGACCATTAAGGTCTGCCTTCTGCCACTATTTAAAATAGTTAAATTTAATTATCTTTCAGTGACCTTGGGTAACAAGGCGTGACAGAAAAATAAATAATTAATATCTTTATCATCTCAATTAGTATCAAAGGAATTACAAATGTCAACTAAATCTGTTCATATTAAATAAATTCAGTCAGCCATGCCCAGTGGTCAATAAATTAAAAATTTCCCCATTGAACTAATTGATGACATCTCTGTCAAATAATACTGTTCACAGTGTCATTTCAAGCTTTGGCCAGTCACATTAAGCCCTGCAGTGCAGGCCAGTGTGTATATTTGCCAATGTCTGATATTGGCAGGTTAGTGCACATTGACCATGATATATATATATATATATATATATATATATATATATAGTAAATAAGCTACATAGGGCAGAAATGATAAAAAATAAATACAAGAAAACAATAATATAAATTATTTTCAGTGTGACTATAATTTTTATTGATCGTGATGGTGATAAGATAGTGACAAAAGGTTGCGTTGGAGATACCCTGCTTACTGTTGCAATAAATAATGATGTTGAATTGGAAGGTAGTTAACCTGTTAAATTTGCAACACCACCAGAAACTAGCTTAAAGTTTTTTTTTTCTTTTTTTTTGTGTTTTGTGCAAAACATAATAATTTTAACTGCTAATGGCTTTTCAGCCAATACCTCTGAAAAATTACTCTCTAAACCAAAAAAAAGAAATTCATTTGGCTAAATGTTTTTTATTAATCCTGTTTTTCCAAGCCTTTTTTATTTTCTTGTATATTCTTTTTATTTACCAAATGTTTTCCCATATAAAAACACCTTACACAGGAAAAACTTAAGTTATATTCTGGTGTTGTTTATTAGTTTAGAGGAGTATTTAGCAAGTTTGTTAACTTTTCATTTCAGAGTGAATGTGACTTTTATATTGCGGGATGGTAAGAGACAACATGTCAAGGCTAAAGTGGGTGACAATTTATTGGACATCATAATAGAAAACAATGTGGATATTGATGGATTTGGTTAGTTACTGAAACTATACATGTCTGTATTTCCTAGAATATATGTTTTATTTTACCGTGACTTTTATTAGCCTTATTCATTGGCTCTGGTAATATCTAGAATACACTGGAAAGGTGTTTTTGTTTAGCTTTTTTATGAACTCTTATTCTTCAATGTGTAATAGAAAAAAAAATAGTTTTTATATGCCGGTGTGAAATGCCAGATTACTGAAGAAAATACCCTATTTTTTTTTTATCCGATGATAATAATTTACTAAACTTAATAGTTTGTTATACATTTCAAAGTATATTATCATGTGATCTGGGAAATATATTTATTCACTCTGAATTGGAAAATATGTTTTATGATAAAACATTGGAAATTATGCTTGATTTACACATTGAGGTCAACAAATGACTGTTTCAGATTGTTTCTCATTGTTTTTCTGTCCTTCTGTATTCAGAAAAAAATCAATAATCTCTGACTAATATTCTTTGCTTCGTCTCAGGTGCTTGTGAAGGAACCCTGGCATGCTCCACATGTCACTTAATCTTCAAGAAAGAGGATTATAACAGACTGCCTGATAAGCCAACAGATGAGGAGCTGGATATGTTAGATTTAGCATTTGGACTCACAGAAACGTAATTTTATTGCAATAATTTCTTTCTCATCAAATTTTTTGCCATTTTCTTTTATTTTTTTTTATTCCTTATGTATCTCTCTTTCTCATAATTTTTGCAGTATAATCTTTTAATAAGTAAATAAGCTTTGAAGAATAATAAAAGCTTAAGACATTGACTTAAAATTTTGATTTTCTTATGCTCAGGTCACGACTAGGCTGTCAGGTTGTTGTAACAAAAGACATGGAAGGACTAGAAATTACAGTACCGAAAGCTGTGTCTGATGCAAGGAAATGATTTTTAAATCTGTTCATTCAAAAGTGCATAATTACAAATTCAAGACATTTCATTTCTTTCTATATGTTTCTATTGGAGAAACAATAATACATGGAGATTTTTTTTTAAATTCAAAATATGTTTAGTTTTCCGATAAATACTTTTAATGTTAAATTTAAAAAAAATTCAATCGAAATATTTGCTATGTTACTCATAAATTGAAAAGATTTTTGTTATGATATCTTTTTCCTGATAAAATTATTTAAGTATCTCAGTGTATGGCACAAGTACATGATAAATATATTTTTTGTTTTGCTTAAAAAGATTTTGTGAAATTTGCATAATTTATTTAAATAAAACTGATGAAATTTTTTTAAAAAGAGTTGGTTATGTTTTTTATCATACACCGTATCATTTTGTGTTTTTTATTTTAGAAACCATTTTAATTCCTTTTATCAACACATTATTTACCACTGAATTTAACCAAAATATGTTTGCTTTTGATAAAGCTACCATCCATTTTTTTATTAATGTACATTTATATTTAAAGATTATGTCAGCATTGTTACTGTTAAACAGAGAAGCAAAAATTATACATAGATCATAATGCCCTGTTGCAATTTTTACTTAAAATGTTTCGTCCATTTTAACTCTGCAAAATATGGAATGTGTAGTGAACATATTTCTGGTATAGTTGTGCATGTTACGGTATAAAAAAAATAATTTTTATGCAATTACCATAAATAATGAAAATGTAAAAAAAGTACAACATAATTTATTGTTTCCTTTGAATGCTACTTAGCTATGCTGTAGGATTTTTTTTTTGCCTGAACATATTATGGTCAGGTGCACCAGATGTAAGTCTGAAATAACAGTATATGAATTTACCTTTCAAGTTATTCCGTTTGCTGTATCTTTAGAATTTCAATATATTAAGATTAATTACCACATAATCATTTTCGCCTGCAAGAAGGCACTGAGACTTTTTCAACCTTATTTCTTAATTTGTACATTCAATGATGTAGATTTTAATATGAAGCACTTAATATAATAAATTAGAGTGTCTTTCATTTAGACTATTTGACAATGAAAGTGTTGTGTGTAATGAGAGATGGCATTTTTAATCAGATTTGTTATATGATGATCTATTAAAAATATAACTTTTTCTGAAGTAATATTTGTCTTTTCTGTTAATGTTATTTTGTTTAAATTAAATTTCTTTGATCACCTTTAACTCAAATTGGAAAGTGTAGGTATGAACTGTGAACCTTCCATTAGATTTTAAGATGTAAACAATTAGGAAAGCACTTAACATGGACAAAGACACCAACAAGGTGAGGGATTGTCATGTGGTAAAGTGTCCAACTGTTGAATTCTCTTTGAGGATCAATGGGTATTTCAGGTCATGGTTAAAGTCCCTGCTTTATATCCTATGGTGCCTTCTAGGCCACTGCACTATCGGCTATAGAGGGGGTGAAAGATGGCAACATTTAAACAGTACCATTAGTGGTTTAAAGGATGTTACAAGGGACGTAACACCCATACGGACAACAATTTTTGAAGTTACTTTCCACCATAGTTATAATCTTAAAGATGTAATGTGCCTGACTATAGAGTTGGCTGTCTGCGGTGGGGGGGGGGGGCATCATGCCCCGGGTGCTACTCACATAATATTATATGGTATGGGGGGTGGCGCTAAAAAGGTATTGTGCCCCTGGCGCGAGTAAAGCTCGCTACGCCACTGGCTGTCTGTCCTTTTCCTTACAATTACTTTAGATTTTCCAGCCACCCATCATTGTAGTTTGTAGCTTCAGTATATAGTTTGATAATAATTACCAAACTACTTGTGAAAAGAGCCACTAATAGGGGCATAAATATATATTACAGTAACCAGAACTTCAAGGGCTTATGACGGATGGAATCATTTTTTCTAAAGTTTGCAGGGGGCCCTCCCCAATTTGTAACAATGCCAAACAACACAGCCAACAAACAAATGCTAAAAATTGATTTTTGGAAACTGATACATTTAGACTTTATATCTTCTTCTTCTTCCTTTGGCTCTACAGCCCATTTAGGGCCCTGGCCTGCCATATTACACTTCTCCACTTTTCCCGATCCAGGGTCTTCTTCCTCCACTCTCTCACTCCTATGGTTTTAAGGTCTTTCTCCACTTCCTCCAACCATCTGCTTCTTGGCCTGCCTTTAGGCCTTTTCTCATTAGGTGTTGTCTTATAAATCGTTTTTGGCCTTCCTTCTAGCCTCAGACTTTATATACATAGTTAAAAAGATTAATTTGACTAAATGTATTGTTCTTGAATGAATTTAGGAACGGATTAAAATTGATTTTTGGAAACTGATACATTTAGACTTAGCAGTATGTAAATTGTTCTTGAATGAATTTAGGAAAGGATTGAGAGAGCAAAATAACGTGAAAACACTCATTACGATGATTAAAAATATCGATGACCCCGACGTGATTTGAACACGCAACCTTCTGATCTGGAGTCAGACGCGCTACCGTTGCGCCACAGGGCCAGCTGACGACAAGGTGTTTATAACTAATATAATCTATATTTCTTTGCCAGAAAATTGACATTTTATTGTTTCTACTCCTGTTCATTTAAAAAAATGTTATAGATATAAAATTAATCGATAGGTATAATATTCTACGACTAGTAATTAGTTTTTTTTACCAATATTTGTTTATTGCCCCGCTTGGAATTCTAAAAATTCCAATCGCTTCCGGTTTATCTGCATACACAATAAACCTTAGCAAGAAACAAACGATTGTAAACGTGATATTTGTTGTTATTTCTGTTTATGGTTGAATATTAATTTCTTTAAAGAAATGGAGTCAATACTAGAGCAACAGCGGAGAAACCACGAAGAAAGAGAAAGATTAATGGAAGCTATGACTAGTGAAATGTTGCTTCAAAAGAAAACAGTTAGGCTTTTTTTATGTTCTCTAGCAATGGCTAATGTATTAAACCAGGGGTGGGCAAACTTTTTCTACGGAGGGCCACATTGAAAACTTTATGTTGTCGGCGGGCCGCATATATATTTTGTCTACTTCAATTACATTTTACAACGTATAAAAATATGATGTATTTGTCATTTTATTTCACATTCACACTCTTTTACATATGCACATTACATTTCAAATACGGCTAACGTACTCCGTATTTTTTTTTCCGGGGTACGTGATAGATATGTGCTCTAGACGGACTTTATTTTTTTACGGCTGTAGATGTGCGCATGTGCGATAGCCGGACTCCGTATTATTTTTTTTCGGGGTCCGGCTATAGATATTTTCTGGCTATAGATATTGTGCCTAACCCTATCGGCCTATCCCTAACCCTTACCTAACCCCTAACCCTATTCCTAACCCTAGCCCCGAAAACAAATTAGCAATAAAATGCAGTCCGTCTGCAACACATGCGCACATCTATCACATACCCCGAAAAAAAAAATACGGAGTACGTTAGCCGTATCCATAGCCACTGTGTTCAAAATATGAACTATATCAGTTGCTAATTTGCTAATAAGACTTAACTATTCATAATTATTTCAACAAAAGTCTATTGTTACCTTTACATAATAATTATGAAGACGAAGGAACTTAATTTACATTCAACATGACCACAGAGTACAACTAAAATTAATGAGAAGTATGTAACTGCTCACAATTTTGCATGATCTTGAACTGTGGAACCAGTTAACTAGTTGCGATTGGCATGACTGCATTTAAATTACAGTCATTCAACATCGATTTGTTCTTAGACTTGTTTATGTTTATACAAGAAAACGCCTGCTCACAAATGTATGTAGACCCAAATAGTGACAAAAGCTTGGCAGCAAAGGTTTTTAGGTGTGGAAAAAACAAAACTTTTGATGGCATTTTTCAAATTTTGACCTTTTTTTATAAATTAAATAAAAGGGCGATTTAAGACACTAGTTATTTATTATAACTAGTAAATGTGTAGTCGAGTTGTTTGTTAAATAAGTCAATGCTCATATCCATGAAATATTTATAATACCGGTAATATTAAAAAAATGTTCCTGCCTTTGACCAATCTACTAATTTCTACCTTTTGTTGTTGTTTTTTGTTATTAATACATTAAATTAAAGTATTAGTGCAGTAACATTCTAATACTATGATTGATATCTGCACGGCTGGGCATAGTCTTTTTGCGAATGCGTCCACGAAAATTTTCATGTGCATAGCCACTGCTAATGTCAATTCAATAAAGCTATGAAGTGCATTTCAACATATATGTGAGTCAATTAATACATAATCACATGAGATAGACTGGGAAAACTGTAGAAAAAATGTTATTGATGTATTGAATCTTAAGACTTTCAATTTCATGTAAACTTGTGTAAAAATGCTCTTTTATAAAAGAATTTTTTTTTTTTTATTTATTTGTATTTTTACATAGCTGAGGGAGCAAATCAATTCAGATCATAGATTGAAAATTCTTCATGATGTAAGTAAATAGTTATAAGTATTAAGGTCTTAAATAATTATAATTTATTTTGTTCAATGTTCCTTTATTTTAGCATTTTATACAATTTTATAATTGACAGGTAGAGTGACCTTTTCACTTGACTCTTAATTAATATATTGATGATTTTTCATAAAAAAACTGTTAAGTAAAAGTTAAGTTCCCTTAAGCCATTAAGGGCTTATCGGGGGGCAGATGAAGCGCCATATTCTTCTGTTTTTTTTTAAATTGGTTATTAAGGGTTTATATGGCTAGCTGCCCTTGATACTCCAATATATGCCAGGTACTAATTTAAAGCTTAGTGAACTTGTAGAAATTTTGCCGGACCTGAAAAAATTAAGGTTTGAACCTGGGACCCTCATGTTGACAGTTAAATGCTCTACACCACACAACCATCCATCCCTAAAATTATTTAACATTATCTTAAAATTGTTCAGGCTCCAAAATGCCTTTTAGTTTAGGTATTTTTTTTTACCTAAATATTTAACGTTATCTAAATCAACTTTTTCTTACTATTTAAATCTTAAACGACGGAATACAAAGAAATGGGCCTTTTTTGGTAATTTTTTTCAACTTAATACAAATAATATTATTTATTATTTTATAAAATTTAATTGTTATTTTATTGTAAAAAAATGGACCTAATACATTAAAATTATAAAAATATTTACGAAATTTTATAAGAAATATAAATTCTCTCGACTTTAAAAACGTAAACAAAGCCGATAACGACACTTCCTCCGCACGCCATTTTGAAGCCGGCTAAGGAAAGACGCACTTCGACCTGCTCATTATAATGGATTCTGACTCAGATTTTCAGCCCGATTTCAAGTTAGTTTCAAGTGAAGATGAAGTCTGGGATCTAACCAACGTTTCTGATGTTTCAGATGATGAAAATGTTTCGTTAAATGGAAGTTTGAATGCATCTAATACTAATGTGTAAGTATACCAATGCTCACAACAACATGCTGTATTTTTTTTCGTTTTATTTTTTACGAGTTATGGTCGGTTATATGCTAAATAATTACCTAATATCACGCTAGTTATAACATTTTAGCAGAAAAATATTGTAAGTGTATTAATAATAAAAAAAACTTAAAAATACATGTTGAATATTTTGTTTTTCCATTTAAAGCATGGTGCTATATAAATCTTTAGCTCTCAGCTGATTGATAAACAAAAATCAGCTGATAGGAGAGCACACAGATATATGTACTATAGTCTTCTGTTTTGTTTGATATATATTATTTATATATTTTATTATTACATTTAAAACATTATTTTATATGAAAAAAAAATAAAAAAAACTTAATTTATAATTAATTACATTATTTTTATTTGACACAGCTTCATTGGCTAAGATGAGAAAGTCACCTCCTTCAATTCTACCACAAAGGGTTCCAGGTATTCACTTGAAAGAAGTTAGAACAAGAGATAGTGCAAAGAGGTTCTTCTATGCCATGGATTACTTCAAACTATACTTCACACTGGATATAGTAACTCACATAAGCCAGTATACTAATGATTACGCAAAGATTCATGGACCACAAAAGTAAGTATTTACAAGGGTTGGTTTGGTATTACACCAGAGGAATTTTATAGCTTTTGTGGGCTGATAATGTATGCAGGAATAGTTAAAACCTCTAGTATTGACAGATTTTGGAGTAAAAAGCCTCTTTATAATGGATTCTGGGCTTGTGCTTTCATGTCTTTTGACAGATTTAAAGCTATTCTGAGTTTCTTAAAAATTACAAATCCTAAAAATGAAAACCCTAATGACAAATTATGTAAAGTAAGAACACTACTGACATACATAAAAATGAAATGCATGACATAGTTTCAGCCATATGAAAATATATCTATAGATGAATCTTAAGAGTTACACAGACCTAATAATTATGGACAATTACATTTTTCTGAAGAACTCATTGGAGACTTTGGTAATATTTCAGAAAGTGCTCCAGTACCTCTTGCGACTAAGCCACTCTTTTTTTAAAACATGCCATAGACCCAATAATAGTAAATAAATGTAGTAAATGTAGATTGTGCTATTCAAATGACAAGGTTTAGAGAAGAACAAATGTCAAGTGTAGTGTGTGATATGTTTTTGTGCGTTACGAAAGATAGAAATTGTTTATCTCAGTATCACAAGCTAATTTAAATTTAATTTTTTTTCCCTATATACATATTCAGGATACCAAGTAACAATTTGTGATTTCAAGAAACAGTTGGGTCATTGATGTAGAGAAAGATCTGAAAGCTACAAGTGCAGAGGAAAGAGTCCATGTATCAAGAAGAGTGGGAAAGAATGCTGTGTGGATTTAGTTCGGAATTATCTTTTTAATGAAAATTAATTAATAAAATTTACTTTTAAATAAATCATTTCTAAATACTTTGTTTTCACATTTAGATTTTTCATCCAGAATTGATAGTAGTTTATGTAAGCCAAACATTTTAACTAATTATATATCTTTTTCTTTTTGCATTCAAACCTGATTATTACTTTGTCTTATTGATTTTAATATATTGATAATTCTAATAAAATAGCTAAATATTATGATAAAATATAGATTTAATTAAACTACCATTTTATTATCAAAAGAATGATATATTTAATATATACTGAGAAAAAAAATATTTAGGGAAAGAAAAAAATTGAAATATACCATTTTTATGTGAATAATGAGGGAAAATATGCATATTTGAAAAAAAGTCACCAAACATTTATTTGTTGAAGAAATTGATTGAAAACTGAATATTTCCTTTCAGAAATAAATATAGATTAATAAAATGTCTGAAAAAATGTGTTTGTTTTTAATACTAGTTTTTTGTCTTATTGGTGTTTGAACACTTTTAAAAAAAAAAATTTTTTTTTTTTTTTTTGTTAAATTCTTTTTTTTAAACATTATCAAGTCTCATTTTCACAAAAATAAACTGCATAGTTTTAAAGCTTACCCAAAGTAGAAAAAAATGATATATAACTCATATATGGGCTATAAAGGAAACAGACAATATAGTCCAAAATGTAAGGACACCTGTTTGGTAATGAAAAATGGCCAAAAACCTGCCGTCGATTAAGAGTTAATGACAATAGAATAATTACAATAGAAAGTATTAAGAAAGTAAGAAATCTGAATTTTGTCAGTTTTCAAAAAGAGTAATAAATTTCCAATTCTGATATTTGGTACAGAGATATCTGGACACAACTAGGGAATTAAAAGAACTTTATGAGGATAAAGATGGGTAAGTATTTATATTTTAAAAAGAGAATTAAATTCCTTTTTTTTATATATTACTTACAAATCATAATATCTAATAAACATCATAAATGCCAGGATCTCCAAGGGAGACTAGCAATTACCAAAATAAAAATGCTTCATTTGATCTTACATTTAACATTTTTTATTTTTAGCCAGATATTATTGTCCATTAGATTCATTATCACAGGGATCTTCCAATATTATATTTTGTTTTGTTGTTTTAGTGTCAGAAAAGAAGAGATTCAAAATTTGGCAGGTCCCAATGAATATGCTGAATTTAAGAAGAGACTTAACGCCATAGAAGACTTCTATCGCCAACATCCAAATGAGGTAATTTTCATCTATTGTGATAATCTAATATACATACACACAGATATTGCCCTTTTGGAACTAGTGAGGCTTTTTTTATGTCTTTTTTGAGTTATGAAAAACTTTTCAATCAGTTTTATAAATTCTTCTTTGTCAGTTGTTAGGAAATTTGAACTAGATTAGATTTGTACTATCACAGATTTAATACTATTCATAAAATTGTTCAAGATATGAAAATTATTGTTATACAGTTATTAAATGTCAATTTTTTTCACTTAATTTGTTTGTTTTTTATTCATTTTAAAAACTTTGCCTCCAAAATACTGGTTTAAAAAAGTTTTTTAAAATAAAATTTACCTATTAAAAACACATACCTAATTCTCTGTAATGAGTTCTTCAATTTAACTTATTTAGTATGAATTAAACTAAATTATACTGTTGAAAGTACATGTCATTTGAGCATTAGAAGTTTACAAAGTTTAAAAAATTAGTTAAATATTTTTCCATTTTAAAAGGCTTTCCTTATTCATTTCAAATGAAGAGTTATTCTTTAGATTTTAATTTTTTTTTTTCAGGTCAGCATTCCTATGTCAATAGAATTTGATG
This sequence comes from Bulinus truncatus, assembly GCA_021962125.1. Taxonomy (NCBI): domain Eukaryota; kingdom Metazoa; phylum Mollusca; class Gastropoda; family Planorbidae; genus Bulinus; species Bulinus truncatus. The sequence continues at coordinate 4,293,601 of JAGDYQ010000001.1, read as the reverse complement.
ATTTGGCCAAGCTAAGAGAAAATCCACCAGATGATGCGCAAAGTAATTAATTTTTTTTAGTAAATAATATCTATAATTCTTATGGGATTCTGGCATATTTTGACGATATATTTACATTTAATTCTTGAGGTTATTGGACACATTTTATTATGCAGTTTCTTTTGTTTTCTATCTTTTCTCTTATTTCTCAATTTTATATATTCGAGAATACTGAAAGTCATTATTTGTGATAGTTTAAAAATTAAATACAAAACACATCTCAATAGTGCATACACATTTTTTTTTATTTGTCTTAAACCTACTAACTTTCATTTCTGAATTGTTACATTTATTAGGAGTATTCAGAATGATCAAAGTTATGCTTCACTGATATAGATTTTGAAGAAATTAATATTTGTTTGTTTGTTTAAGACATGGTTGATTTCACTGATGAAGAAGGTTATGGAAAGTACTTGGATTTACACAGGTGTTATGAACAATATTTGAACTTAAAAGGTGTTGAAGTAAGTTGAAAAGAATTATTCATATCTGGAATAAAAACATTTTAGGCACACTTTTTTTTATGAACTAAATATATATTTAATTTACTTTTCAGAAAATAGATTACATTACATACTTGTCCACGTTTGATCACTTATTTGATATTCCAAAAGACAGAAAGAATGCTGGCTACAAGGAGTGAGTTTGAAAATAGTTTATTTTAACTGCAAGACTTTTTTTTATAATGGTACATGAGGCATTACAATAGTATCTCCTTTGTGTTTAGCTATTTATTTTGCTTTTTATTTCAGATATTTAGTTGCTCTGTTAGAATATCTTGGGGAATACATGACTAAGATAAAACCTCTAACAGACCTCACAGAGGTAAGACATTTGTTAAATATGTGTTAATTATACACTAAGTCAAATAGCCAAAAAAATATTAATCACATTTAGCAAAAGATGTACTATAGATTAATTTTGCTCGATAATATTTTAAACAATGTAGTTAAATTATCTAAGATTTAATATTTCTTAAGTGATTTTTTTTTTGCTGCATACACATTGTGTTTGACTATTTTTTTGTCTTTTTATTTTAAGGAAGTTGAACAAGTTCAGGCAGATTTTGAAAAAATATGGGCAGATGGAACATTTCCGGGTTGGCCAGTATGTAGTAATTTAAGAGCAATAACTTAAGAAATGTAGACTATTTTAACAAAAATAAAACATTTAATTTCAATAATTTTGAATATTTGTCAATTAATCTAAATACATGTAATTTATATGTACATGTATAAGTTTTGATGATGAAAAGTTATACCTATGTCTGTCAGAAAGAGGCATCTGGTGCTTTAACCCATTCTGGTGCTCACCTTGACCTCTCTGCTTTCTCTTCATGGGAGGTAAGTCTCTGTTTCTTACATTTGCTGTAATTATTTTTCTTAAACAAAAAGGCAAATGCCTTTGAGGGAAATTTACCTGACACTTAAGATTTAACATCATTTTAAAATTTTCAGGAACTGGCTTCTTTGGGTTTGGACAGATTGAAGTCTGCTCTCATGGCACTTGGTGTCAAGTGCGGAGGGTATGTTTCATCATTTTTTTATACTCTTTATGGTTGATGGTTTTAGATTAGAAAATATTTCATAGTAATTTTATTCATAATCATTTTGTTGTAACGTTAACACATCAACATTCAATATTCTTTGGGAAATAATCCACGAGGTGGGAAAGGGGGAGCCATTTGAGTAATAGCATAGGAATAGATAGTAAAAGATAAGAATATATAGGAATAGATAGTAAAAGATAAGAATATATAGGAATAGATAGGAATATATTATGATTAAATAGTGGAATTGTTTATGTGTTGCTGCAACTCAAAATTTTTGTTGTTATGGCCTGTGTTATTTTTTTTTTCATTTTGAAAAATGCAAGATATTTTTTTTTAGCACACTTGAACAGAGAGCCCAGAGATTGTTCAGCACCAAAGGCAAGAGTTTAGATGAACTAGATCCAGCTCTTTTTGCCAAATCTAAGCCAGGAAAATCTGGAAAAGTTGCTAAAACAAAGTAAGTTTTTACACTATCAAAATATTATTTATTCAGCTGGCCTTGAAGTCTTAATTGAATTGTTATTTTTTTCTTTTATTTTAAATAATTAGATAGTTTCAAATCCCAAAACTGGCTTTATTTATTTTTAATTTGTTTCTCCCTAGTTGCATCATTTTTTTGAAACTTATAAATTCTTTGGTTCTTTGATTATTGTAGTAGGTTGGCAGGCAATCTCACAATACTTTGTTCTTAAAAATTAAAAAAAAGTGTCTGACTAGAATGTGGGGTTAGAGAAAATTGTGAACAAAATCACTGTAGTGGAAAGATCATTGACCGAAATGTACTATTGTCTTTAGTGGATGTTATCGGTAGGCTTGTACAACTGCACTAGCCTTGAACAATAATTTTTTTTATATCTTTTTTATACAGTTTCTTTTTTTTAAATATCTGCAGTAGCTATTTAGAACTAGGAAATAAAAAAATTCTTTTTGTATTATGTTTACTGCGTTGCTCTTTATATGACTGCTCTGTTCATGCTGGCCACCAAGGTTATGATTAGTGATGGGATGATGTCAAAATTTTAATGATGCTAAATTCAAGTCCGATTTTTCCCCTAAAACATCCTGACATTGGTTTTATTGTAATGCCCATTGCTTTTTATATGTGCGTTTTGTTAAAAGTGTTCAGCTATGGCAATAACTCAGAATCCTAACTTATTCATTGCAGGTAGTCGCTTGAATTACCAGTTGTTCTAGTTTTGAAAATTAATTTTGTAAATCATTTAATATGGATTGATCTTTGGAAGGATTGATGGCTGAATTGTGTCATGCTGTTCATTGATATCATTTCATGTCATAATATGCATGTCAATAAATGTATTGATGTCTTACTAAACTAGAGGATGTAATGATATTTGCTTCTAATTCCAGCAAAAGTAGTGATACTTATTGATTTTAGATATACTTAGCTTTTATGCTTGTATGATAATTAATCAAATTAATAAATTTATTTAAATTTATTTATTTTTTTTCTTTAATTTCAACTTAGTTTTTGAATTTTCTTGTTAGACTGAGAATTTTGTTTTAACTGTTATATGTTTTAAATTTTAAACAGTAAGCAATGCTGTAAAACTCGGTTGCAGCCTTTTAGATAAAATTTGGTTTGAAAATGGTTTTCAACTTTCTTTGTGGATGAAGACATTTGAAAGTTTATTTAGTAATACTAGCTGTACCCTGGAAAACCTTTGCATATAGTTATATTCCCTTAAGCTTGATCAGTAGGCTAGTTTATTTTTGGTTTCGGACGAATCTGATTTTTTCATGATTTTTATTGAAATTTAAAGATGCAATATGTTGTAGAATTAAAAAATGAACAAGTATTTAAATGGAACTATTTTACATTTTGGCCTTTGAGTTTCATGTTTAAAAACTGTAGATTTTTAAAAAACATTTATCAAATCAAGACTCGGGCATGATGCCATTTTGAATTCTTGTTTTCCGCTTTCGATTTAGCGCAGAACCCAGACTGCTATTATTATATTAGATTACTGGCATAGTTTCTTCTCTTTGTTTTCTAAAGAGATATAGAGAAACAGAAAGAAATAGCAGCTTTAGAGGCTCAAGTATACAGACTGTCGGAGCTGTTAAGTGAGCAGAGACTAGCTACAAGAGACAATGTTCAACGCAAACAAGCTCAGACTGGGGAAGAGAGAGAGGAGTCAGATGAAGAGAAATTTGAAGAGTCAGATTCTGATGATGATACAGATGAAGCTCCATATAATCCTAAAGATCTTCCCTTAGGCTGGGATGGTAAAGTAAGTTGTAGACCAAAAGCCTTTTAGTAAATTAACTATCTTAATTAATGATTGTTTTATGAAAATCCATCAAGAATCTTTAGATGTACATATAATTGGGTAGCCATTTCTAACGCATTGGCTATACAACCATTGTGAAATTTACTCTGATGAAATTAAAAAAAAAAAATGATGAAATTATAGAAAATATTTTAATTTAAAAGTTACTCCAAAATATAATAAATACTTGTATAAGTTTGTATTATTTTATAAATGGGTCACAATTTTTAAAAAAGAATCTTTTTAGTTTTTAAGATTTTAGGAATGTATGTTTTGAAAAAGCTACATGTTAGTAAACTTTTCATCAGTTATTGACACGCAGAATGTGTACGTTTTGCACATCTGTAGCATGGCATAGCTTTTTATCTGTTCTATAGTGCTGTTGGCCTTATCCACAAATAGATGCCTAGCAAATATACATTAACTGCTAATATTGTTTTTTAAATAATTCGGCAAATACTGCTTTTAGAGGGCCTAATGCCACTTTACATATCTCCCATAATGATCCATTTTTATCCATACTAATATTTCTTTGAAATATACTGTGTTTAGCTGTTTTTATGATTTGAAGTTACCAAAAGCACTCACAGCTGCTAGTGATATATATTCTGCCTCAGCATATACAGATTTATTAAACCTGAAATGCGTCAATGGTTGAAATTCAAAAAGTATCACTAATGGGCTGGAAGACCTTATTTTGTATCATTTTCAGAAAACACAACACAACTGTTGTCTTCTGATTTCTTCTACACAACTTGTCTTGTAACCTCAGTTTGATAATTACTATTAGATAATGCACAGTTAAACTAGCCAATTTTAAACATTACTTGAATGTAATAAAATATTTAGTACATAAAATTCTGTCTGTTATCGTTGATCATTTTTTAATTATCCTGTTTCCATATTCCACAAAGTTGTTTTTCTCTAGATCTCATTTAGTGCTTATCAATCTTTTGAAATGTATTATTTTCAGCCTATTCCTTACTGGCTTTACAAGCTTCATGGTCTAAACCTAACATATACTTGTGAAATTTGTGGTAATCATCCATACAGAGGTCCTAAAGCTTTCCAGAGACATTTCGCTGTAAGTATTCATTGAGTATTTTTCATTTGATAGATACCGGTAAATGTGTTTTTTCCTTGTCTGTATAAATACTATTTTTTTGTAACTTTTCTTGCTATGAAATTTTTTTTTTTTAATGTGAATCTCAAAAAACTTATTACATGTATTACATAACTTTACACATGATGTAATAATGAATTAGTTAACCTTTTAATATATGTTCGTTATTAGTTAATTGTTACTTAGAAATTTGTCAAAATCATACAATTATTTTCATTTCTGAACTAACAGGAGTCTAGACATGCCCTGGGGATGAGATGCCTAGGGATACCAAACACAGCTCACTTTGCTAATGTTACATCCATTGAAGATGCACTGGCTTGTAAGTACTATTAGACAGTATTATTTTCTTTTATGTTAAGCTTTATGCTCTTGAATATGGCACATACTAATGGTAAACATTTTCTTTGTAGTGTGGACTAGAATCAAGTCAGGCAAAGAAGCTGAAAGATGGAAAGCAGACACTGAGGTATGACACTAGTATGGTTGTATAATATAAAAGCCGACTTTACAAGTATTATCCCTGTCACTATTTCTTAAAAGGGGGCCAACATTTATTCTGCATACTGGGTCTCCTCCCATCATAATCCTCCCCTGACCATGACTATTGTATGAGATTTGGTTTGTACAATGCCTAGTGGTCTTTACTTTTCCAATAATAAAATCCAATGCCTATTTTTAATCTGGGTGGACTTAGGGACATTGATCAGACAAGAGAAAAGTCCCAGCTCTCAACAGGGCTTGAACACAGGACTTTCTGGTTAACCATGCTGTCATCTTGTAACAGTGATACAATAGACAATTTCTTTTCAAATTAATGGATTTTTGTGAGAACAAAACCTTAAGTAGGAATCATTATTTCTTTTCTTTTGTGTTTAAACATTGTTTCATTTTAATTTCTCAGGAAAAAAAAAATGCGTTTTCCTCATCAGTAGTTTTATTTTGTTCTCTCAAAAATCTTTCTTCCATGGTTATTTTAATGTTTTTTTTTTTTTTACTGTTCATTGTAAATGGCTTCGTGCACCATAAGCCATGGATTTCTCTGTCCTAGATCATGTTTTTTATAGTACATTGGTTTGTGTAATATATTCTCCTGGAGGAGTTCAAGTTAAATGCTAAGTTGTTTAGTATTTTGAAGTATTTAATTCACTCTATCAGTAAGCTAAATGTAGTAATGACTTTGGGGGAAAAGCCCTGACATTTTTCAAGTTAACCTTTAACTAATTTTCAGCCAAAAAAAAACTAAAGAAAAGTTTTAAATCTTTTTTTTTTCCAACTTTTTTGCCTAAGTACATTTTTTTTTTTTCAAAATTTACAGAAAATGTATTACTTCAAACATCATTTGATGAAACGAATCAAAATTAAGCACGTTTATTACGGAACAAATAAATGCTATACGTATGAAATCAGAAATTATATTTATAAAACAGAATTTACTGTTTAAATGTAGGCTCCAAAAGCTTATAACATAACGATGTCTCTACTCATGCAGCTGCAGTAAACAAATTTTCTTTCAGAACTTAGAACTGTTTCTTTTGTTTATAAATGACTGATGGCTAAAAATAATTCAAATTTGATTTAGCACTAAAAAAAATTTAATCATCCTTAAAAGATTTTAAGCATTATAATTCATGATTAGCGAGTAATTATCATCTATATAGTTCTGCACATAAGATGAAACCTAGTGTAAAATTTTGACTTCTAAAAATATTCTGGGAGCATCTAAACATTTTTAGTTGAACATTTTAGCTAGCAACTGAAAAATAAATTAGCTTAGTTAAATGTTGTTTGTAACTAAAAAAAAGAGCTAGTTTAACCGGATAGCAACTTTTTAGTTTTTTGCCAGTCACTGGTAACTGGGAGGAGAATAAAGATCAACTGAAGGACGCCCTTTCCTACAAGAGAATAGTTTTGTTAATTTGTTTACGTTATATACTGTACGTAGTGTATGGGACATCAGGTCACTGTATTGGGGGGAAGGGTTTAGAGGTTCATGTTGGCATTGAAAATGATGACATCAAGTTAGTGGCATAGTTTGTTGTAATTCCTGTGTACCTTTTTATTTCTCATTTCAGGAGGAATATGAAGATTCTCAAGGAAATATTATTAACAAAAAAATGTACACTTTACTCAAGAAAGAAGGCATTCTATAGATGTAGGATACTGTTTGTATTTTGTTGTAACGAAATATTCTTTTACTGTTCCTAATAAAGCTTATTTTTATCTTTACTGCTCAGTGGTTCAGAATTTTCTTTTTTTGTTTTAATGTGATAATACTAAACAAAGTGGACACAGTATTAGCCATAATCTAAATTATACATGTATATATATATATATCCGAGAAGGTGGAAAAGAATGTCTTAACTGTTCGTTTGCTTATCACATCTCTCATGATCATATTAGGGGTTTATTCCTAATATATTTTTACTCCAAATACAATAGATGATTCTTTTTTTACAAATGTCCATGCTAACTAATATACATTTAATGGCTAATCCCTCTTCATGTGTTTCTTGCTGCCCATCTGTTGCAAAACTTAAAATAGCTCATTAGTAAAGTCATACATAAATTCTTCTTGGCTCCACAAGCTGACCCATTGCTGTTTGAAATAAAAGATATCAAGTTAATTACTTTTTTCTTTATCATAGATATATATCTAAATGGTACTTGGTGATATGCTCCAATGGATAGCCCAATCAGCATTTAAGATAATAAATCCTGGTATTTTTTTTCGGGTTCCCAATGAAAGAAATGGAAAAGACGAGGCTGGCTAAGTATTAGTACTATTCTACTGTAACTTAAATATGATTACAACAAGCTACTACTGGATTAAGCTCAGCTTAAGACATAATAGTGCTAATAGTCTTGTTAATCAGACTCATAATAGATCTATTTTACTTTTAGGTTACTTGATTATTACGTATAGTTGAGTCACATTAAGTGGTTTTTATTTATTAATCTAAAAATAATAAAAAAAGGCAAAGCTCTCAGCAACACATCACTAATTCTCCAATTCCCCCTGTAGATAGAGGGCTGAAATTAGGCAGGCTCATTCTTAAATAAAAATTCTACCCATAAAGGTGAAATGATCACTTAATATATGCAGTTAACGTTTCTATTCATGGACCTAAGCTGCATTTGTTGAACATGTGTACTGGTGTTGAACTGGGGAAAGTGCGGCTGATTATTAAAGTACGATTCTTTATTAAGGGAATTACATTTTAATGTCAGGTAACAATTTAAAGTTGGTTGGACTTTGGAACTTTCACTAGGACCTGAGATTTGTGGCCAGTAAGTTGACAGTCAAGCATTGTACAACTCTTCACCATCCACCTTTTATAATAGCATGTAAAGTAAAGTTCCCTTAGCCCTAAAGGGCCATCGGGGCAGATGAAGTGTAAAATTCATCTGTTTCTATAACCTCGGCACATGTAAGACCTACAAACTTGTTAAAGGTTTGACAAAACTAAAAGATTATTTTTTTAAAACACATGAATTTTAATGAGTCATTACTAAAATATTTGTTACAAACATCAGAAAATAACACAGCTGTTCTTATAAATTCTCTCCTAACTTTTGGACACTATTTTATACCAATACACTAAGGTTAGTACATTTTCTAAAGGGCTGTATAAATGCAGCTTCATTACAGCATTTAACATTTGCTATAAACGACGACAAGAATATTACAGAGTAAATACATTACACAACTATCTATTACAAACAATGTGGTGCAAAGGGTTCATGTAGAAAACAAGACAAATTGTATAGGAGTATGACATAATTATGGCACATAATTATTCTCTATCTTTCTAGATAATAAAAAAGACTGTATAATGATACAAATTATACCACTAAATGTTATTCTTACTAGCTCTGTTTCTAACAATTACTCAAGAATTTAGCTTTGGTAAAGAAAAAAAATACATGTACAACTACTATATGTGGTGAAAGTCTTTGACTGACAGAACCATAAATTGATAAAAAATTTGAGTACAATTATTTTAGCCTGGTTTTCAGCTCCTGAACTAGACAAGACAATGGCAAGCTACGGCCAGTGGGCGGAATTCAGCTTATCAGGCCGTTTGATCCATCATGCCCTATGCTCCTCTTCACATCAATAGACACTAATATTAAATTTTTATTACTTTGTGTAAACACCCCATTCATCTTCTCCTGGTTTGGACTGTTCTGTCAAATTTAAGTCCAGTCGTAGCCTTGGGTTCAATATCTTTGCCCACCCCTGAACTTATTTAAGGAAAAGTAGTATCTGCTGATTCTATTCTGATTCACAAAGTAAAAGTTAATACCTATGGCAACGTAACATGTAAATAAAGATGAAAATGGTACAAACAACCATCAAGTCAAAGGTAAACATCGAACACTGCTAATAGAATACAACAAAAAAGCTGTGTTTTTCTTGCAGATTTAAAACAATTGACAAGTGCCTTAGTGGTTTAAGAAATTACAAGGACAAAAAATATGAAATGTTAGACTTAAAAGTTATCCATTAGTTTATATCTAAAGTCAATATGATTGATAACTTCATATTCTGTTTATCAGTAGCCATTTATGCAGTCTGAGCAAGGGAAGTTAGCTTTCTAAAAGTTATGCTTGAAAGAGGAAAAAATCTTTTAAAAGCAAATGAGCAAAACAAGACGTTATTTTCTAAACACAAAGCCCAATTCAAAAACCTTTATAAAAAAATTAAAATAGAAATATTTATCAATACAATGAAAAAGGTAAGAAAAAAAAATGACAATGTAGTGCTAAAAAAATCATTTCAAATGATCTCAGCTGATTTATCAGCTAAGATGAATTTATGTACAATTTATGTGAAGAAAAAATATATTTATGGCCCATACTCCAAGCCTGTTAGGTTCAAACTGTTCTAGAGAAAACACCAGATACAGGAAATATGGCTATGGTTAAGTGCACTTTTCACAATACTCAAAAATGATTGACAGCAACAAGTTTAACAGCAGCCTTTAGAACACCCATAATAAAAAAAATGCTCAAGTTGCTGTCAGCTTGTGCGCTATGTCAATAGCACGAGTAATAATTAAAAAAAAAGGCTAATTTCATTGCTGCGACACCTACAAATTAAAATAAATAAACAGACAGACAGACAGACGGATGGACGGACAGACAGACGGACAGACAGACGGAGCTGCTCTGAGTAAAAGTAAAAAAAAGAAATATAATACTGATTGTGGGGGACAAAAGACAATTATGATAAAATGATTTACTGCTGTATGTTTCATTTGATTAGACATCAGGTAAAAATGCCCATTTACTAACTGTGCACACAATTTTTCTCATTGAACTACAGCATTACAAAATAAGCTTTAAGAGTAACTAAAACAAAACAAGATCTCCTGACAAGCCCGTAATAAACAGCAGCTCAAGTCTTTAAGAATTCAATAAGTATTATATTATATACAAGAGTGTGCCTCATGCTATTTCATCTGGTTGATTGCCAGAACTGAAGATATTACAAGAAACATTTTCAAAAATATATATCAACAAAATAAACACAGTGTGCAAGTAAAAAACAGATAAATATTCTTATGTTTATGACAAGAGGTTTCTAGATCAGTGATTCTCAAAATGTTTTGCTAACAACAGTTTTGGCTTTGTGACCTACAATAAAAAACTGTTTTGTTTTCATGACTCACCTGCAAAGTAAAAGATTAAAATCTGTACATACTAGGGCTGTACCGGATTGTAATTTTTAAATCCTGCAGGAACCGGAATCGGATTTAATATTTTAATCCTTCCAGTATCGGAACAGGATCCGGATTTTACCAAATTAAATGCAAAATCTTCCTCAATCATACGTTAATCAAAATTACTAGATTAAATACGATTCAAATCTTCCTTTTTAATGTTTTTACTTACATATTAAACTAAAAGTGATCGGCGTTATGGTATTTTAAAAAAGCAGGAAAGAATGAAAGCTATTGTTTTAATTTAATTGTATAGCGCTAAATATATGTTGCGGCAAAAAAATTTTATTACACCAAAATTTTAAACAACAAATAAATCCGGCTTAGATCCGACAAATTTTAATTGGAAGCGTATTAAAACTGCCAGAATCCGGCTTAACAGGAACCGGAATTGGATTCCGGTACAGCCCCAGTACATACACATGTAATTATTCTCTTTTACTTTGCAGATTTACAAATACATGTACATACATAAATTTTGTCACAACTACCTGAAATTCACCCATGTACAACTATGGGTCACTACCGACACTTTTGAGTACTATTGCCCTAGATATTTCATTTTACAACTGTAATCTTGGCACAGCTTTATAATGTGCGTTCCACAATTTAATCAAGTGTAAGAAATAAATTTGTATACTCAAAAAGAAAAATAAACATTGTCAATCAGAACTCTAAAAGGTTTATTTTCACAAAAAATTGGATGCTTTTATAAGATTTAAACAAGAAAATAGTAATTTTAGTAAATAATGAAATGCGCCACCCCAAATATTTATTTTATGTAGCTGCTGTAGAAATAATCAAATATACAAACACATAACAACATTCTATATCACAGATCTGGGGAAAAAAAAAGTACATTCTTCTTGTCAGCATTATTTATGTTAAAACAGTTTCTGTTAAAAGTTTTATGGAATCATCTATCCTGAAATGTCCAAACATGTAACAAAATCACATCAGCAGGATAAACACAGAGTAGGATCAACATGACATCCCTTATCACATAGCCTTTTACCTTTTTCACTGATTTTATCAATTTCATTCACAAAAATCGTTGATAAATTTTATGCTTAAGTAACCTGAAGCTCTAAATGACTTTATTAAGCTATTTTCAAAAAAAACTGTGACACAAGAAGCAAAAATAAAAAACAAAAAACAAAACTGGGAACAAGGAAAATCAACCAGAAGTAATGGTGGGGGAAACAGTAATAAAAAGTAACATCAACTCACCAGTTTGAATAACTGAAATGTTTAACCAACAGCCAAATAACATGTGTATAAAAAAAGTATAAATATGTAATAAATAATTCTATTTTGCAAGAACAAATATTGAGCTGGGTATATCATTAAAGGGGAGAACCAGTTCCATATTCCATAATCAGGTGGATGCGTCGCCGTGTGTTGTGGTTCACATCATTTCTGAAAATCATAATAGAATTTTGATGTAGCATAACTTCAGTGTATCAAGTTATTAATGCTGTCAATTATCATACAAAATTTAAGTGTTGCTGTATATTGTCAGGATTCATAGCCTAAAAGCATTTCTATTTTAAAACTTCTATACATAAAATTTTAATTACTTTAAGCTAAAAAATAAATTTGAAATAAACTGTAATAAACAATATATAATTCTGAAAATACTCTGTAACCCTTTACATACAATGTTCTCAACAGGTGGTACTTGTACCCCTTGGGGTATGGAAAGGTTATGCAGAGACAATAGATAATAGTTTGAAGAAGGTCGCCAGTATGCTGTGTGACCAAACAACATGCCCCAGTATCACATTAGAAAGGTAAGCACATTCCATTATGAAAATAAGGACATCTATTCATGAACTTACATGTGAGGGACACCTTTTGGAGTAAATTAGTGAAAAAGGTTAAGAACCGCTGCTTTACATCTTGACTAAAATTATGTCCCCAATATTGAGTTAAGGGAGAAAACTGTCAAAATAACAAGTTCCGCCATATTTCATTCATAATTTCCTATAAATCATAATCAGACACTATTTACAATATTAAAATACATCTAAAAGCTATAAAAATATCACTATGATATTCACTTCGACTTGTCTGAGTGTGTAAAGTCCCTGTAAAGATAGGATGAAATCTCTTTGATTCTATAAACCACTAATGGGACGGTTTTTATGGTGCCCTTCTTTCATCCACACTATAGCCGATAATGCAATGGCCATTGAGGCACCACAGGAGATATAGCTGGGCCCCTCAGGTCGACAGTCTAGTGCTTTACCATACAACCATCCGTCCCACACTTCAATCTTTATCTTCTATCATTATTTCTCTATATATGTCTGAAATTTCACCCATTTTATCCAAAAAATGTTATAAAATCCACTAACTTCAAAAACTTGCAGAGAAACAAATTACTGACATTTTTTTGAACCATCAACACCAAAAAATTGATTATTTTAAAAACTTTTTACAGAAGGGAAATAGTTTATAGAAAATACCAAATTTAAAATAAATAGTGGAACAAGTAAAAAAAACAACCAGCAATCAGTGTCTACAAGACACTATAATTAGAGGCTGTGATCAGCGACTAAAAGACATAAAGGATTAATGATTATATTAACAGGTTTATAATCAGTTTTACTTGCAACACGTAAAAATAAACATTAAAATAAAATACAGTTCACCAAATTTGAATTTCATCACCTTTTAGGGATAATTTTTTTTTAATTTACATAAATAAATCGAAAACTCAAGACAGCTAAAAAAATGAACTTTACTTACAATCCTTGGTTTTCTTAGTTAACAAGGCAGTAGCTTGGCCCTAAAAGCTTGCACTGTCAACTTGGCCTAATGAATACAGGAATACATAATTTATAAGAAATAGTCAAACCTTAAAAATTCTACTAAAATAGCTAGCATGATCATAAATACATAACAATTTTAAAATTGAATTTTTTAATTAAATAATAAAAGAGTGTTTTCCATGCTTTGAATGACTGATGGTAAAACCAAGATTTAACTCTGGTCAATCAATACTTTGTTAAGTGAGCTAATATTCTTATATACGTAATGGTTATTATAACAAGGTAAGTAAAGTTCCCTTAGCTCTAAAGTCGATCAGGGCAGAAGAAGTGGTGAGTTAATCTGTTTCTATAATCACAGCAAATAAAGGAATTGTGTGGTTAGCATATTGTCCAGCCACCTTTACTGCCCCAACTGAAGTCAGGTACCCATTTAAAGCTGGGTGGACTAGAGGGACTTTCCCAACTTTTACCAGGCCCTGACACAATTCACTTGGTTCTTAATGCGAGACTCGGGTGGATAGTTGAGTGCTCTAGACCGCTCTGCCAAGAGTCCCTCATTGTAACAATGTACACAGTAGTATAATATAGTAAATGTTTTGTTAAATACTAAATTATGTGAAAGACTTTATGTTATGGTTATCATAAAAAGTTTATAAAAATAACATGCTAACATACCTTAGAAGTGTAGTCCTCTAATTTATGGATAACTAATGAATTGCAGCCCGGAATAATAGGATGACATGAAGTAACAAAGTTTACCTCCTGCATAAGGAAAAAAATTAGCATTAACATTGTGTGTGTACATTGTAAATAAGTGAATTTTCTTTATTTCATATACAATAACAACCTTTGTTAACGGAGTTTGTGGAACTCCATTTAGTGTCACAGAGCCAATAGGGCAACTGCCGTTGAATCTGCACCTTACTCCTTTGTCATTGATTTTGGTATGGGCAATGAAGAGCAGAAAACCTTCACCTGTAACAAAAATAAATTATAAAGTAAGTTAATAACACAAAAATTAAAAGAAAATGCGTGAATATTAAATAAAAAAGAATAACTTGCCTTGTGCCACTGGATGTATATTACTGTTAAACTTGACAATAAATTCATTGGACTCTCTTAAAGGGAAACATTGCAAGGGAAACAAAGGTTCCATTAGCTCTGCAGTTTCTTCTAAAGTCACTAAAACACGACTCCGAAAAGCTTGCTCTAGTCTAGAGAAAGAAACAAGATAATGATTTATTAATAAAACATAAAATATGCTATTTCATTTAAGGAATTATAGAGTTCTAGGATTTCTAATTTTAAAAAATAAAATAAACCTTTGATAATGTGTCCTAACTAGAGTTTCAATCTGCACATTTCTCCTTTCAACGGCAAGTTCTAGTGCTGAAATACTTGCACAAGTTGGTGCGGCAATATTAACTCCCACTCGCAACATCAAATTTACAACTTCTCTATGCTGTCTCTTTATGGCCTTATTAAATAGTTAAAAAAAAACAACAATATTAATGTTTTATATAGCAATATATCATGTGTAGTAAACACAGAAAGCAATATAACCGTGTAAGCCAATTAATTTTTCATGAATTAGATACCTTCATCAAAGCTGTTTCGGCATGTTCTGAATGAACGGTATAGAGACTGCTATTGGCACCAAATTTTAGGAGCAATGCTACTAAACAAACACCATTCTAAAAAAAAAAATACAATTAAAATAATTCAATTAAAATGTTACATTTTTTTTATTTTAAACAATAAAAAAAAAATTATATTTTCATCTACTGTTTCAAACTACCAACAATGTTTGCATTTCTTCAAACAGCCAAGTAACATTTTAAGTACCTGTTCAGCTGCCAACATGAGAGCAGTACAGCCATTAGTCTGTTGGGCATTAACATTAACACCATGCTCCAATAACATTTCAACTATAGCCAGTGTGCCTAGCATGACAGCAAGAAAAAAAAAGAATTTTAAAAAATATATAAAAAATATGGAAATGTTTATTTAATGTTCATTTTAAAGCACATGAATACCTTTTTGAACAGCCCTCATTAGTAAAGTCAATCCAGTGCTATCTGGTTGTTCGAAATCCAGCTTTCTCTCAGTCATACTGGACTGTCTGACTGCTCTTTTCACAACTTCAGCTTTACCCAAATTTACAGCTTGCAAAAGATCAGCTGGATTGATGAAAATAAAAAAAAATTTGTCTTTTTTTTTTAAAAAAAAAAAAAAAAAAAAGGTTTGACAGGAATGTTATTCACTTGTGTAAATAAAAAAAACATGAATTAACTTATTCCCAAAAGCTAGATAAAGTGAATGAGCTTACCATTAGTTACTAAACTGACTTCTTTAGAACTGTATTTCTCTTCTCCCTGAAATCCAAGCAACAATATTTATATAACATGAGAATGTTGATATTATTATTATTGCAATAATAAAAGTTATAGAAATACATTACCTGCTCAACCAAATCTTCCAATTCATCACAAGTAAGTGTACTGATTCGCTTGTCAAGATCTGAATCTACAGCAATAATTAGAAGAAGAAAAAAATTTAATCTGCATGTGTATTTTTTTTTAAAGTTGCTTGAATATTTGACACTGATTAGCTGAATAATATACTGTGTATTATGCGAGAGATATTCAGCTTTAGCTGCAATATGACAAGCAAACAAAAACACTGGTGGTAGAGACAATATCTCATAAATGTAAAATATTAAATTCTTGGTTGAAGATCATGATGCAGTCAAAGTTGCAGTTTTGTAATGTATTTCTTTTTTTTACAATTTACTGCTTCTAGGGGCTTGCTTCTTTAAATAAATGTAAAAAATTCAAGTATTTATTAAGACTTGAAAGTAAATACATGTACATGCATTTCTAGTTCACATCCTAATGCAAAGCAATATTCATGTTATACAAAAAACATGTTCACACACAAAATAAAAATTTGATTGGTAGTATCCTAGTAAACAATGTCCCTTCAATGACTCATGTACAGTTATTGCAACATACATTTTAGTTCACACAGTTCTTATCTGTAGAACAAATTAATATTTATGGTGAACATATTTTTTTACCATCAACAAAATTTAATTTACCTCGTCTTGAGTTTGGAGAAGGCAACTTCTCTAAAGGCTGTGACACTTCACCAGTTCGTTTTCGAGACCTTGTCTCTTGTGCGTCACCAAACCCTCGAGACTGTGTAGACAATGAAGCTTCAAAATGTGATTCAGCAGAACCCACTTCCATAATGTTATATAATCTCTCATGACCGCCCAATGAGGAAACAGAGGCATCACTGCTCCCAAAATTTTCTTTTCCAGGAGAGCTGCTTGCTGGCAAAGGTAAATCATGGATTAATGACAGACCCAACTCTTGCCTAACAAAGCTGAAAGCACTGTTGTTATCACTAAATAAACCTGGTCTTTCATTAAGCTCACTGCTTCTCCTGACACCAAAACTTGATGACAATGCACTTGTTTCAATAGCGTTTGATGGTAAGGTGGAAGAGATCCTACTAGCAGAGCTTTCTAAATGCATTCGATGTGCTAATGTATCTGTGTGACTGAAAGAGCTTTTCACTGCATCTCTGCTCAAAGACACTGTAGAATTTAAAGCCTCCTCAAAACTTGAGTCAGAGCTGTAAGCCTGAGTTGCTGAGCTGAAAGATTTTTTGGCAAGCGTTAGAGAGGATTTATGTACAGTGGAGCCATACTTCTGAGATGGTGATTCTGGTTGAAAACTAAGAGAAGGTGAGTAACAAGCAGCTGTACTGCTCTTAGACTGGGTGGAATACTGTGAGTTAACTGTTATAGCAACATTAGGATAGTAGGGGATTTGGTCCTATCATTTGCACTTGAACTCTGCGTTGCATTATCAACTCCCTGCTCCATGGAATCCTGAGGTGAATGGGGGCTCTCATCATCTATTGGTTCACTTTCTTGGTTCTCTTGTCCTTTACCATTTTTCATATTGCGTCTACGATTGGCTCTGCAGTCAGACCTATTGCATGCCCCACCCCACAGACACTCCTCATCATGGGATCTTTCTATTGCACCAATGGCTTCAGATTGGATGTCCAATGTGGATCGTTTGACATTAGATGGGCTGCACACATTTTCACTGGAAGTTGCTCCATTAGCTTCTTGAGCACAGGAAAAGATATCATTGCTACTGGCTGCATCATTAACACTTTTACTACACTGAGGAGGCTCATCTGAAATTGACAAAATTATATTCTTATACAGTCATAGTCAAGTTCAGTAGCTATTGCAAACACAATTTAAAATGAGAAATACTTAAAAAAAAAAAAAACTTTGCGTGAGTTGCTTTTATACTATTAACCTGTTATTGATTGACTGCAAATATGACTAAGCAAATTGTATTTATCAAATTACAAGCGCTGGCCCTAAATTATTATGACCAAAAATCTTTCGATGCATTCCACAGGAGTTCATTGGTTTCATGTTATTTCAGGAAAAAAAGTGGTCTTTTAGTTATTATCATTATTTTCAAAAGAAATATAAACATTTTTAAAATAAGACTACAGGAGAGATTATGTCGTACATATTTGAGAGACAATAAGTTTCTCAGTCAGAGACAGTTCACAAGTTATGGGACAGTTTTTCGCTATTACAGTGAACACACCTCAGCAACCATTCCTCCCACAACCAAGGCTGTAAGTAATAAATGAAAGGTCCTATTGTTTATCTGATCAAATAATACAACTAAAAATCAGGATAGAATTGAAATCTTTTTTTTTTTTAGAAAAAATACACTTTAATCTCTTTGTTAAAGTTTCTGCATGGTTTCAGCTAAATGACAATTACCTATTGAAGTTATATTATCCTCTGAGAGAATGAGATCTTTCATATCCAGTAATTTTGTTTCTGTAGTGACCGTTAGCATGGTCTCAGATGATACAGTCATTCTGCTGTTACCTTCACTTTCATCTTCATCATCTGATGGCTTATCTGCAAATTATATTTCAAGCTATTCTAGAAGCTATTGTAACTATTTTGGTAGTAAATATTGTCCTTCAATAAATGACAAGTATTCAAACTTAAGGGAGAAGATTTTCAGATGTACAATACATTTCTGGGTGACTCCAGTTATAAAAATGGTACCTTAAAAGCCATATTATACATGGGAACTATAAACAGATACACAGGTCAATTTTATCTTAGTAATTTGTTTTAATTTGATTAATACTTAGTTTCAGGAAACAATTTAACCATGAAAAATAAAATTACTAGAATGAATAAAAGAAACTAATGAAGATTTGAATTTGTAAAGATCGCTCCAAAAATGTTGACCTGTTTCTAAAATATGTTGTTACAGTTCACAAATATTGTAAATGTGCCATTAGGTAATCTTAATAAATAGCATATGTCTTAATTCTGTCCCTCCAGATCTAAGGTAAGAATCAAGAATACTGTTTCCTGATTAAAAAATTAATCATGGCTTCTTCGATAAATGTTTTAAAAAAATCTAGTTTTAATAAGTTTCTGTGGTTTTAAATTAGAGATGCAAAAGTCTAAAATATTCAAAAGTAATTATTGGTCTCAATTCCGTCTTTCCTTCTGTCTGTTTTAGATCTACAGTAAGAATCATGATTCATGATTCTTGCAAGCCTCTTGAATCGATACGTTTTTAAAAAATCTAGTTTTAAATAGTTTCTGTGGTTATAAAATATGATATGTTAAAGTCTGTGCTGTTAAATAATATGATAAATTATGATTATTCTAATTATTGTTCTTTTTTTAAAAATAGATACAATTTTAAAATCTTCAAACCCAAACTGTAGTAATAATAAAAAATTCACAGACATTAAGAATAGCCACGCTCACCATAACACATTTTGTTATTAAAATTCTTTTTAAAAGTCGATCTAATATAAAAAAAAGTTCTCAGCAATCATAATTTTTAAATTTTTAAGTAAGACTATGTTACTAAGATTAAAACTTGCACTAAGTGTAAATTCAAGATAATCAAACAATTTTCAAAATTATAAAAAAAAAAAAAACAACTCTCAAGCATGCTGGATTCCTAGGTTCAAATCTCACTCATAGATACTTTTTTTTTAACAATAATTTATCACTTAGATTGTTTTAAGGAAAAGTAACAATATCTAATAAAGACTTCAAAGGAACAATAGTCTATCTCTATACAAAGGTTTTACAGGGTACAGCTAAAAAAAAATGATGAAAATGATGAAAATCATTTTAAAAAATATCACATTTTGTTTCTTTTTATCAGATAGTTTTATGTAAAATGAAATGTAATGTTCCAAAGTTAAAAAAATCTTAATACTTACAATTCTTTACAGAAAGGTTTGGATTTGAGTAAGTTATAGTAGTTACACCTGGTCCTGTATTGAAGAATGGGGCTGTCCTCGTGTTTGGTTCCACAGGTGGCGTTAATACTGGGCTAGTTGTTGTCACAATGCTCATAGTTTCTGAAGTTACAGATCTAATACTAGTTCTTTTCCTTTCTGGTGAGAGATTTCCATTTTTTATTTCTCTAGACCTGCGGGAACGTTTAGAAGTGTATCCTTTAGCACTGAAAGGATCAGAAGATCGCTTGCGAGCTTTGTTTGTAATAGGTGAGTGTGGTTTAGAAGCACCAGCCAAATGAGCAGAATTGGGAAAAGAATTACGAAAACCACCTCTATGTCTCTTTGATGTTGATTTCAGTGATGATGATTTTATGTTAATAGGGTCAGTTACTGGTTTTCCATGCAATTGCTGCTTGTGAATATTTGCAACTGCTTCTGCATGAGCAGTTCGCTGACAGCCTTTTATTTTTGAATACATATCACCAGCAAACAAATCAGAGTAGTGATCTACTCGCCCCAGTTCTAAATCTTTCCAGAACTTATCTTTCACAGTACCATATTCAGGATCATAATTTTTAAGATCTACGTTCAATTCAGAGGATTTAGTTGAAGCAGGAGGGTGGCAAGTATTATCAGTCAAAGAAACTTCTTTTACTGGCTTCTGTTCAAAGACATGAAGAATATTTTAGCATGTTAATCATTTTTCTTTGGATATGATTTCTAAATTGAGCTAATGATGATGCTTTTTTTTATTTAAAAAGAAACCCACAAAACACAAAAGATGTTAAAATTTGGAATTAAGTGAAAATTTACAGAGTGAGGTATCCAATAAAAAAATGTTTTTAAGGAATAATTTACAAACTTCTTAATTAGTAATTTTATCATTTTGCTTATACATGTATTATCTATAATTTAAAGAAACCATGATTGCTCTCTCATCCCTTTTTCAGGAGTAATTAAAAATAATCTATAATGATTACTTATTTTATTAGAGATTATGAATCTTTGCATATAAATGAAGTGCAAAACTAAAAAAAAAAAAGACTTCTACTGTTTCATTCTGGGCTAGTCCTGGATTAAGTATGATCAGGCTGTCATCAAGCAATTAAAAAGATCCAGTTATTGCAATGGGTTTTTATCATTATTTAATTATATATACAAGTAAGTCTTTATGTATGCAGAAATTTTTGATGCAAATTTTAAGTTATGCAGTCTTGGCTTAAAAACTAATGTTTGGGCTAAACAAAATTGAGTCTTAATTTTGGATGATCAGAAATTTACTTTTTTTTTACAGGAGCAACATAATCAAACAATGGAACCTGGATCAGTGAAATCCTAGAGTACTTTGTAGATAGAAATGGTCCATGTAGTTTACATATGTATTACAGATTTTAATTTTTTTTAAATATAATTCTTGATAAAAAAAAATTATCACAATAGCTTAAAAGTTAAAATTAGACCATGAGTTATCTTTCCCAATTACAGGGCAGAAAATATTATCAACATTCAGTCATTTTATTATACCTTTTAGGGTAACATTGCTTTTAACCTTAAGTATAACAGTTAATCACAAGTATATTTTAAAAAATTTATAATGAAATTGTGAAGGAATTTGTAAAAAAAAAAATCTACGTTTTTTTTTAAATGTCTTGACTATTGAAGTTATGCGAATTGGGAGAAAATTTGGGAATGTATCCTGTTTTTTATACCAGGAAAATAGACAGTATATTTATTTAGCAATGAAAACTTCTTAATTTTTATCAACAGGAATTGGTTTAAAAACTGAGCTATAATGTTGCATTTTTAGCTGCAACCAGAATGAGTTATAAATCTATCATTTAATAAATACTCAGTAAATTTGGCTATTGAATTTACTGATGTTTCTTACTTCAGTTAATTAATTGATACTTTAATTTTCAAGAAACTTTCAAAACATTAAAAAGCATTTTTTCCATTGTATTCATTACAATGATATGGTGCAGATTTCTTGAGGAATGTAAAATATTTTTAAATGTGTTTATTTCACCAATACATGCATATTTTTGGCTTATTACAAGATATAACTTAATAAAAGTCTATAAAATAAGTCATTAATATTTCCTAATTTTTCTAATACATTTTACATATAAATTAGTCTATCCCCTGGGAAGAGAGTCCCTTTCATATCGAATCCGTTACAATCAAAAAGTTGGAAAATGAAAGACCCTCACAGATTGTTTATGATAGATATGGTTAGGATTAGCATTCACAGGGGTTTAGTCTAAATTGAAAAAATACCTGTTTTCTTTTATGCTTGGCTTCAACAGCTTTCTCTCTTTTGTATTCCTCAATCATATCTTGGACATTAGCTAGGTCAGCTAATGGTTGCCATGTATCTGCTTCTGGTCCATAGCCCTTCCATCGAACTTTATAACAAAGTTTAAACTGAAAAATATAACATATTATTTTAATGTCATTAAAACCTAGTAAAAGATTCAGTTTTTTGAGTGTGTGTATACATGCAGTAGTTATATGTCTGAGATTTATTGGAATTGTGATTTATAGAGTGGATTTTAAAAAAATTTTTTTTTTAAATATTTACAGCTTTAAAAATTTTTTTTTTAAACCTTTAAGTTTGATTTTTCATTTCTGTATCTTTACAAACATTTTTTTTCAAAATAAAATATGACAGTAACATGCCTTGGCCTGAAAAACCCTCAACCTTATAGTAAAATGTGGAAATGCAATATTTTATGATGTCCCCGGCCCCCCCCCCCAATACTGTGACATTGTTTTTTGCAAATTTTTTAAGGTAGCATACTTTGAGGGCTTATTTTGTGCTTGCTTTTACAGATATATATAAAAAGTTACATTTATGTTGTAGGACAATAATGAATTAGATTCATTATCAAGGTATTTTAGCCAGTTATTTTCAAAATAATTCAAACTGGTGAAAATATGCTTCCAAAAGAATTTGTTACTGGTATTGAAGATTTCATAGAATTAGATGAAACTTTTTTTGTCAGTAAGAAATATAATTTCTCTTCCCAGATCCTTTTTTTACAGTTAAAAAATATGAATACATCAACTAACTTCAGTGAGATTATATTTTTGTGACTTTAATTAAAATAATCTTAGCACCTACTTAAAGGCCATATGTTAGTACCCCTATTAAGGCACCCCTAACACTGACACTACAGGTATATATCTATAAGCCCACAAAAGAACCTACAAAAAACTGATGATTTAGGAGAAAAATTTTATGAAATATATATAAAAAAGACCGACAAAAAAGGTTACGGTATGCAAAATGAAATGTTTCAACAGTTTATAAACAAATATAATAATCTCTTATAATACTTTATCCAGAAAAATTGGTGTAAAAAAAAATAAAAAAATACTTGGTACAGTCAGTATTTTTTTTTTAATTATGAATCCACCCTACTCTATTCTTTAGTAATAGTAAGTGTCAAAGTGCATGGAGAGTATGGTACACCACCATTTGTTTCCAAATAGTATGCCAATTAATACTTTCAAATTGTATTCAAAGTAAAAATAATTCAGTAAATATATTCCAGATGACAGTTTGTCTTCTGCATTGTTAAATGTTTTTGGATGTGTAGCTAAGGTTTAGCAGTGACAGTAACTTGAGCAAGTTAAGAAAGTAGTCTACTTATTTATCAATCTAAACGGTAACTCGAGCAAATTAAGAAAGTAGTCTACTTATTTATCAATCTAACTTAAATTTATAATACGCACTTGCTACGAGTACGTAATTACGTACTCCGTAAATTTTTTCTTCGTGGTACGTGACGGTACGGAAATAGACTTTGGAATTCAAAACATAAGGTATTAAAAATTGAGGCTATGTTTGTGTGGATTGCTAGCACAGTCAGTTGCACGCTTGGTCGGGACCCCATTTTGGCTGACTATGTGTGGGTTCAAATCCCGTCAGAGAAATTTTTTTATTTTCAGAATAATAGATACTAATTTAGCGCATATTTTTTTGTTTTATTACATTATGAAAAAAAAAGGGTTGGGGGGTTAGGGATGGGGGTAAGGGTTAGCATCATATCGCTAAAAAATATGCACATCTTTTTACGTACCACGAAGAAAAAATATACGGAGTAGGTAATTACGTACTCGTAGCAAGTGCCTTTATAATAAATGATTTAATTATCAATATCAGTTTTTTAATATGTGTGGCTTGCTCATTAAGTACTTTTACAGAACAATACATACATTATTTTATTATGCTTGGTACACATATTAGTCAATTAAAAAAAATATTAAAAGTAATAACAAACTATGGATGCTAAAAACGATGTTGTGTTACAAACTAACAAGATGCTCTCTACGCTTTTTAGGTCCAGCGATGATAGCTTCCACTTCATAATATTTGTTATCCGGTTCCATGCCAAGCTGATAATAATTTATTGCTTGCTCTGTGAGAACTTCTTTGATGTTGATATTTTCAGAATCACTTTTGTAACTATCCATATCCAATGAACATTTGTCTAAAATACTATCGTCGAACGATCCCACAATTTCAACCTCAGGGCCTTCGAGCACCTCGATTTCTTCATCCGCTTCCGCCGTGTTGTCATTTGAATCGAATCTTCCAAAAGGGGAATCAGGTAATATAACCTAAAAGAAAAATTTAAAAAAAATAAATATTATTTTGTTGAAACTTCTCAAATGTGTAATATGTCGAAGTGAATTAAAACTAAATAAAAATCTATATATTTTTTGTTTTTATAAATTATAGAAAATCTCACATAACACCCTCTTTTATGGAAAAGTTTCCCCCCGTAAAGGAATGACATTTTTAGGCCGCAGTATAGCAGACTATCACTTTTTTTTAAAAATATTATAAACCTTATACGTAAGCTTAAAAAAAAAGTCTTAAAAAAAACTATATCAAAATTAAGATTATTTGGTAGCTAGTTCAGCAGCAATTTTCAGTACACGTCTAAGCCTTCTTCCAGCGACGTTTGCTTTTTATTAGATGTAATTTAAAACTGGTCGATTTATTGAATTTTGAACAGCCACTCATGCACCAGTACTGAACTATAATTTGCAAATTTTGCATATCGTATTTTTCTATCCCTGCTTAACGTTTTATGAGACGCCGACTGGCTGCAAAAAGTAGAAGTTGGTGAATTGTTGGATTTATTAAAGAAATGTATATTAAAGTGAGTTAAGGAATTTTGACCCAGCAACATTGTAGATAGCAGGGGGAGAAGGGCCGGATAGAATTGTTCTTTCATTCATCCATGTAAAATTAGACATAATGCAATGTTATTTTTTTTTAAAAGTCATTGCTAAAATGTAATGAAACGTTTTTTTTTTCAAACGAGTGGGAGTTGATTTCATACATAGTATTCAGAAAAAAATCAATTAGTTTTTGTACAAAGTGTAAGAACAATGTACACATAAACTTAATTGTCGCCCAGTTTCTGAATTTCGAACTTACTAGGCAACAAACATTCTTAACCGGATGCAGGCCCGTAGCGTGCGGGGGGGGGGGGGGCAGGGGGCCGGGCCCCACCCTGCGTTGTGTCTGGCCCCCTCTGCTCGTTTGCTCTACTTAGTAACATTTATTTCCTGCCCCCCTGCTATTGGCCTGGCCCCTGCTGTAAATTTTTCACGCTACGGGGCTGACCGGATGACACAAATGTCCCCAAGATACTATCTTCGTCAAAAATAAAATAATATATCATGTAAGAAAAAAAGGGGAGAATAAATTAAAGGGACATAACTCATGAAATACCACATTAAAAAACAATCGCATTTGCCCCCCCCCCTCCCAATCATTTTTAGAAAAATGTCATAAAGTTATTACAATAAAACTGAACTAAATGTCCTGAAAGTTTATTACATAGAAGACAATGTACATATATCAAACATAAAAAAAGAATTATATCTGCAAGAGTGCAAGTATAACTGATTACATTATTGTCATTTTTAAAAGAATTTTCTTTCAATTGTTCCTTGTTTTGAGATATTCTTTTTCTGTGGACACTCATCATACAAAGACCAGATAAACTATCAGCACCAGTTGTTGAGCGTAGCCACGTTTTTACTCGTCTTAGAGTGCTAAATGATCTCTCGGTTGTGTATGTTGTTACTGGAAGAGCCAATGCTGTCAAAAAGCCATCTTAAATTCTTAATCATGTATGTGACAGTTTTTGTGACACTCTTTTATTATGGAGAATAGACTGCCGTCTAAACTCGGGGCACACAATACTTTATGAGTAACTCTAACCCCGCGTACATTCCACGGCAACACTTTCCCAAAAATGTATTTTATTCCAAGCGCCCCCAACTATAAGTCAGCCCAAATGATTTAAACTAATACCCCGGGGGATAGAATAAAGCCCCGTCGAGGTGAGCATGTTATCTCGACGTCAAGCCCATATCAAATGACGTGTACAGTGTCAATGAATATCTGTCTACCCTCGTCAGTCGCCAAACACCTATTGGTGTCAAATTTACTGATCGGTTTACTGATCCTAGCCCCTACGTTCAGTACTCCCCCTTTACCCAATAAAAATCAACGGGCCAGGTCTGGTCGGGAGGGCACTTTTACAATTAATTAAAAAGCAAGCAAAAAAAAAAAAAACAACGCTGCCTAGCCCATCAGTTGAGTTCTCCTCCCCCCCCCTTCTCCCACCATAAAAGGTCCAGGTGAGGGGGGCACTTTTACAATAGAGTGTCCGAAAATCCAAGATCTTGGGGGAAAAAACACAAGCAGTGGTACTACACTGCAGGTTTACCTCGTGGAGCTCATAAAATGATGACGCGATTTGATTGTCACCGCCAGTTGCCCGATGACCAGTGCCGAACGTAGGGATTCGGAGGACCGGAGGGGCTTGACCTCTTATGGGGCCCCGGCATTTTGACATTCGACACCATGGCGTGAGAAAATGTACTTAATATTTAATGTAAAAAAATGTTTGGGGGCCCCCCTCAAGCTGGGGCCCGGGAGGACTTTCGAATTTGCACTTTCCTTAGTGTGGTCTTATACATCTTCCACGTTTCCGCTCCATACAGCAGGACTGATTTGACGTTGGTGTTAAAAAGTCGAATCTTGATGTCTAAGGACAACATAATGCTCGTAGTTAAAATGTATATTTTTTTCCTATCGTGGCATGACAGTAACACGGAGAAATGAAGATTCTGGCTCTACATCAACCACTTCTGCAACTTACTTTGGGTTTCCTTAATTTTTAAATTCAAATTAAATGTGTCCATGTTATTAAATTATGAAAGATAACATTCTTGAACCTCAAAGGGTATGCCTTTTTATAACTGCTGAAAAAAAAATACAAAAAAATGTCAGCACACAAGTACAATTTACATGTGTAAAAAAAAAATAATTAAGATGAAAAAAAAAAATTCCCCTTTATTCTCATTTATAAATAACACACGTCACTATATAGCCTAAGTGTAATTGTGTTGTGGTTATGTAAGTGTAATTGTGTTGTGGTTATGTAAGTGTAATTGTGTTGTGGTTAGGCTTCAAACTTTCATAAAAAACATTCACTCATATCATTTTGATATACATTTTAAATTGCACTGTAGGAACACCATCTAATTGGGTACGGGGAATTCACAGATAGATGTTCTATTCATGATACAGTTGACATCATTCAACATGTACTCAAACTGTTTAGTTATTTCAACGCAATCCTCGTTAGGACCCGGGTTGTTATCTGGCTGAAGGGCTGCCCACATAGAGCTGTGATACAACGACACGGTGGTATTGGTCCAGATGAAGGTATGGTTAGATTTGTACTGTACCTCCGCCCCAACGTAGTATGCCATTGAAGTATTGCCTGAAAAAAAAAAAAGATTATATGGACAAATGATAAGACTGACGCATCGCATTCATGATTGACCAGCCTAAAGATGGCTCTGACAAATAATATTCATACAAGACTGGTTAAGGGGCTGTCCATTAATTACGTCAACAAAATAGGGGGGGGGGGGGTCAGAAAATTTTTGACATTTGTTGACAAGGGGGAGGGGGAGGTCAAGAAAAGTTGACGTCAACAATGTTACTTTTTTTAAATTTAATATAATTACTTAATAAAAGAAAATTAAGCAGCGTTTGTAGTCCTCTGTCATACACACTCGCTTAACATTCAGTATTTTAATTAAACTAACTATATTCCTACTAATTTTGCCACATAAACATTTTGGAAGCCACCTTTTTTAGGGGGGGGAGTAATCAAATGTTGACGTAATTTTATAGGGGGGGGGGTCTTTGGAAGTTTGACAAGTTGTTGACAAGGGGGAGGTAAAAATCACCAAAAATTTGTTGACATAAATAATGGGCAGCCCCTAAGCCAATTTTAAAATATTGCTCCTAAGTGGAAGTAACTCATGTAGTCTTCATGAATGTGAGGTACACACAACACAATTCATGTCTTCAACAGGAAGCAGAGATGTACCGTTCAATATCGAACACAGAACGCCCTGCTTTCACATTTGATAATGACATAATTGTAAGTAAACTTTAATTAAGTAATCATAATTGGTCTGCTTGCTATCAAGGTTGAAAATGATTAATTAATAATTCCATTTACCCCCACCCCCCCTCCCCCCTTCTAGTCCACACAATTTCTTCTTTTTTTAGGTTGAGCAGTTTTTTTTCCCGTAGACAGAGGCATGGTAAAACTCCACACCATATGAACAACACTTCATTTATGTTGGTACAAATATATTCCACACATAGCCATATGTCAACAGCCAATGATGTAGATACACATATATTCCACACTTAGCCATATGACCAACACCAAATGATGGCGGTATACATATATTCCACACTTAGCCATATGACCAACACCAAATGATGTCGGTACACATATATTCCACACATAGCCATATGACCAACACTTCATTTATGTTGGTACAAATATATTCCACACATAGCCATATGTCAACAGCCAATGATGTAGATATACATATATTTCACACATAGCCATATGACAAACACTAAATGATGTCGGTACAGATATATTCCACACATACCCAATGGCTATTAGCCATATGTCAACAGCCAATGATGTAAGTACACATATATTCCACACATAGCCATATGTCAACAGCCAATGATGTAAGTACACATATATTCCACACATAGCCATATGTCAACAGCCAATGATGTAAGTACACATATATTCCACACATAGCCATATGTCAACAACCAATGATGTAAGTACACATATATTCAAGACATAAATGGCCAACACAGTGCATCACAGATTTGATGCAAATAATGTCAGACACAGAACTTATATCACCATAACAGCAGATAGAAATAATCTCGTAGTGGTTTCTGGGTCGAGACAACTGCTTCTGATTAGTTTTTCTTTTTTTAAATAGAGCAATAACTGCTTACAGTCTATCACTCCAGTGACAGTTCGATTACAGGAAGACTGTACCAGGGATAACTGTTCAGTATTTTCGTTTAAATATCATGACGAAAAAAAAAACAGAATAGGTCTAAATACTACTCTAGCTTTTATACCCGGCGTTGCTCGGGAAGATGGTGTCGCATGACACTTTTATGAAAACATGTGTTTATTTTGTTGTTGTTTTTAGTGTGATGTCGCATTGTTTGCCTTCAGTTGAGAAAAACTGCTAAAAAAAAACAAAACAAGCGCTAGTCGTCTGAGTTTTGTGACATTCGGATTTTTCGATAACACTGCATATTTCATAGTACAATCGAGTACTTTTTTTGAGATCTGTAACGTGAATGTTATTGCATTTTATATTCTAAAACATAGTTGTATTGTAGTCGATATCATCTCAGTGCAACTAATGCAGGTGGGTTTGAAAAGCCCTTGTTGTAGATGTTGAAAGCTCTCAGTAGAGGAGGAAAACGTACACGGTGAGTGGTGTTTAGCTATTTGCCAGTAATTCAACTCAACCAAAGGTCAAGATAACTTTGTTTTTAGTGTGTGAGGCAGTTGTGGCGACATCATGACTACTGTAGCCTTGCCCTAGGCGGGGTATTAGGATCCACATAGCTGTCAGCAGTAATGGAAAGAAGAGGGAATGTGGGTGAGGAGGAGGGAAGGAGGGGGGAAGGTGAGTGGAATATTGTTAATTTTCATGAGCTTGCAGTTTAAGAAAAAAATAAACACACACCAGTATTATGAATGTACGCACATTGTGAATGTACTCACATTATGAACCTATTCGTATAATGTACCAATTCACATTATGTATGTATTGACAGTATAAATGCAATTAGTAACATCTTCTGTATATATACTTTGTAATGAGATGGCCGCCGGTGCAGATGCAACACGTGGATTTTACTTGTTTAATCATGGGGAATGTATAGGTAAGTGAATCATAGAACTCTTCAGTACCCGAGAAGAATAAATCCAGATATTTACCAGGAACCTTTAGGCCTTATGGTGTCGGCCATTTGACATCCAGATAAGACAGTCTGACTTAATGTATATTTGTTTACAATAACAGGAAAACTTTACATTACATAATTAGTTTACAATTACTGGAAGACTATACTTAACATTATTAGTTTACAATAACAGTTTACAATAACAGGAATACTTTACATTAGGCCTACATATTTAGTTAACAATTACAGGAAAACTTTATATAAAGTACTTATATTTAAGTATTTATAATATAAATATCCTACCGTTTTTATAATTAAGAAACCCTTTTAAAAAATTATGTTCACTTGACGAAGTCATCTGAAGCAGTTTCCCGCCTAAATTTTTGCAGTTTGTAGCGTGAACATCCTTCGTAGTTAAATTGTTGAGGAGTGTGAAACATTTGTTCAGATATTTACTGTACAGGTATTGGCATCCTGTGAAATAACAGTATCACTGCAATAATAAAGTGTAGAAATACTTTAACTAGGTATATTTATATTCTTATGTTAGACTCTGTCTAGCCCCTCCGTCTATACCTCTGGTCTAGTCAGTGTCGGCCTAGCATAATAAGGACTGGTAGGCAGTTAAACTTTTTATTTGTAGAATGTAGAAAACATAAAGTGTAGAATTCACCTATTTCAGTAACCTCGGCATGTGAATGGATTGTGTGGTTAACAGCCACCGTTATTCCCCCCCCCCCCAACTAAATTTCAGGTACCTATGTAAAGCAGGGTGGACTTGGGGACTTTCACCAGGACCTGAAAGCCTCCGGTTAACAGTCGAGCGCACTACACCACACGACCATCCGTCCCCTAAGGCCACCGTAAGGGAGAGGGCAAAAGTTAAAAGGGGTCCCATTCCTTGAGAGCCACGTCGCTTTCAAACGGTATTTTTTATTGCTGCAATGAAAAGCACGAAGCTGGTAAGGAGGACAGGTGGGGGCCCCAGTTGTCAGTGTTAGTCAGGGGCCATTGTTTTTCTGGCTGTGGCCCTGTTTGTACTGTATACTTGCAAGTATGCATGACTTATGACAATATAGTAGGCAGAAATTATAAGATTTAACAAAGTATAGCAAATACGTATCTGAAGTGTCCTCTTTAGTTAACTGCCGTAATCGACACCACTGGTCCACCCACCCCCCTGCTCTGGGCGACGACTATTGCTCTCGGGAACAGTGGGAATGCACGTCCGTTAGGAGACTGCCCTATGGCTCCTTGACGCAGGACGCACACGCGGGTAGTGAGCCCCGGTGCAATCGATACTGTTTCCGAACGCCGGCATTGCACCCTGCTACAGCCCCGTAGCGTGAAAACTCTACAGCAGGGGCCAGGCATTCTACAGCAGGGGCCAGGCATTCTACAGCAGGGGCCAGGCATTCTATAGCAGGGGCCAGGTCAATAGCCGGGGGGGGCAGGAAATAAATGTTACTAAGTAGAGAAAACAAGCAGAGGGGGGACCAGACAAAACGCAGGGGGGGGGGCTGGTTCCCCCGCACGCTACGGGCCTGCCCTGCTAGCACCTCATTTTTTTATTTTTTTTTTAATTTACTAATATAATACTCATTTAACTATATCAACAGAAATGTATTGTCTCTGAATGTATCAATACCTGATTTTAAGTAGAAAGCCCTCCGCGGTAGAGCTGGGACAGCCGCCACAGGATATGGACTCCTGACATAGTCCAATCCGTAAAACTGACAGCTTGTGTTAGAATACAGGACCGTCGTGCAGTTCTGGTGGAGGTCACACAGGGCTGCACACTGGTGTAGAGAGACATTAGCCGTAGTGGGGGCCAAGAGGATAAGGTCAATGCTAGTGACCCTACTAATGGAGATCTGTTGGTAGTAGGTACTTCTGTGTAGATACATTACAGATACAGTACACATATGGTACACATACAGTACACATACAATACACATACGGTACACATACAGTACACATACTGTACACTTACAATACACATGCGGTACACATATTGTACACATACAGTATACATGCGTTACACATATAGTACACTTACATCACACATGCAGTACACATACAATACACATACAGTACACATATAAAACACATGCGGTACGCATACAGTACACATACTGTACACATACAGTACACTTACATCACACATACAAAACACATGCTGTACAAATACTGCACTACAATACACATATTGATTGGGTCAGATGTCAGCTTCTAATGACACACGTTTACTCTCTATGAACATGTGTATGTCACATGTTGTCAATATAAAGTCATGTGTGAATGTGTTTTACTACTACAAAACGGTACTTATATTTATAGGTGCACAATTCAAAGATACATGTCGCGGCTAGTTGCCAATAAATAACGACAGACAAGTTCTATAATCGGAGGCGGACCAACATGGATTAAGGCCCCTGGCGCAGTTAGAAAATGATGAGCACCTTATGAATTTAAAGACAGAAATAAAAAAAAAAGGTGAAATATCCGTTTACATTTGGGCTTTCTGCCCCTTACAAGTCAGGGTCGTAGGCGCAACCCCCCATTAGGTTCTCTATTTGTATAAGATAGTTTGGGTAAAGTCTAAATAACTCCGATAAAGGACCCACCCCTCCACCCCCAACTTTAGTCTTTTACTCCACAAGTGCTTAAGAGAACATCTCACGTGGATTGGTTGAACATTTCTGAGTTGATTATCAATTGGTGGAGAGAAAAAAAAGCATAAACAATAAGAACAATGGTCACGTAGATGTCAATCAATGTTTGCTTCATGCTTATCGATAGTTTTATGTGCTTCAGCATATTTTATGTCTTAGCATATTTTATATGTTTCAGCATATGTTATGTTCATATTTTATATGTCACTTTGATGACGTAAAGAACCGTTACGTAACTTGTAATCCAGATACAATAGTGACGTAAAAGACCAATTAACCTGTAGTTCTTATGCTGTTCCTAATTAACACAATGGGTCAGATCATCTTTTCTGCATGTGACTACAGACTTAATTGAATTGAAACTACCATGAGTACAGCTAAACAAAATATATTTTACATGCTTACATTTAAATCATACTGAATATACTTAGGTATCATCTATTCAATAATCAGTTTAGTAAGTAATTAATGTTTACATAGCTCAAATAGTTTTTTTTTTCTAAACCATTTCTAAAAAGACTGTGCAGTAAATATTCTCTTACGTAAATTCAGCGGCACAAAAAGTATGAGCATCATTAGTTATCAACATTATTTATGTCAACAAATTTTTGGCGATTTTTACCCCCCCCCCTATAAAAATTACGTCAACATTTGATTACCCCCCCCCCCCCTAAAAAAAGGTGGCTTCCAAAATGTTTATGTGGCAAAATTAGTAGGAATATAGTTAGTTTAATTAGAATACTGAATGTTAGGCAAGTGTATAACACAGAACTACAAATGCTGCTTAATTTTCCTTTATTAAGTAATTATATTAAATTTAAAAAAGTAACATTGTTAACGTCAACTTTTCTCGACCCCCCCCCTCCCCCTTGTCAACAATTGTCAAAAATTTTCTGAACCCCCCCCCCCCCCCCTATTTTGTTGACGTAATTAATGGACAGCCCCTATCCTCATCTATTTATAAATATATCAGATAACCAGATGATACGAGTTTTGCCTATTGATCAGTTTTAGTTGAAGGTCAAACTGTTTTAGGTCCTGTTTCAATGTCCTGCCAAGCGCCAAACATTTTAATACATTACAATTTTATTATTTTAATTATCCTGAATCATTATTGACATATATTATGTTTCTGATTAATATAGTTATCTGCACTTCGATCAATATATTCATCCGTCCGTCCATCATTCTGTCTAACTGTCTATATACCTATCTATGTCTATCTGTCCGTCCGTCTGCCTGTCTGTCTCTATATCTCTGATTGAGAGAGGGCTATCTGTCTGTCTGTCTGTATATCTGTATGTCTGCCCGTCCGTCTCTGTGCCTGAGTATCATTAACATTAAAAAGAAATTCCAGCTGATAGTAATATGTTAGAAATCTACAATTCGACAAAAAGTTTTCATATGAGCTCAAATATGAACTATCAACCATAAACATTTGAGCTATATTTAATTTTTTTTGTTTGCAGCAATAATACAACTTGTACTCTGTTGTAATATTTCTCTTACCTTGCCAGTGATGAAACTGTCCACACAGTGGTCAACACAATGAGACCGACACGACCACAGTCTCTCAAACTACCAACAAACATTTTGTTCTCTGTTTTTTTTAGAAACATTCATAAACAAGACACTTTAATCAAGACACATCATGTTTCATTGTTCTATATCTTTGCATCACAGTTAGTTTAACAATATACACATACATGAAGAAGATGCCAACCCGAATCTATCTTTGCATCACAGTTAGTTTAACAATATACACACATTGAAGAAGATGCCAACCCGATCACAGTTAGTTTAACAATATACACATACATTGAAGAAGATGCCAACCCGTATCTTTGCATCACAGTTAGTTTAACAATATACACATACATTGAAGAAGATGCTAACCCGAATAAAATCAAGTTATTTTATAAATGTTGGTTTGAAAAACAATAATAAAACTTTTAGGTTGAAATCATTTCCAAAATTGATCTACACTGTGTGAAGTCCCTGTAAGGATGAGATGAAATCTCTTAGACCACTAATGGGACGTTTTTTTATGGTGCCCTTCTTTCATTCCCACCAGAGCCGATAGTGCAATGGCCATGGAGGCACAACGGGAGATATAGGGGACTTTAGCCATGACCTGAAATATCCATTGGTCCTCACTGGAGATCGAACCATGGACCCTCAGGTCGACAGTCGAATGCTGTACCACACGACCCTTTGAATTACAGTAGAATAATATTAAAATGAGTTAAAATGAGTCAATTTTAATAAGAACTTAATTTTTAAAGTTTATATCATTTATCATTTAATAGGCTACTTTTTAGTTTTAAAAGAATTAAACTATTCTATTGCATGTTTAACACTGTAACATAATTTAATTTATTTAGCCAGTCTATATATAAGACTATATATAGGCTTCACTACGTCACATGGTTCTGCCACCGGTGCTATACTTCTTTTTTATTTTGACTTAGTTATCTCAGGCCAAATTTTCCCCAATCATAAACATTAATAAAAAGTAATAAACTCCGTAATTCTACAATATGTTAGTTCATGAAGTCGAAATGATTAAAATCATGGAAAGTCTTGTTAAGTCTACAGTTATGCCAAATTTGAACCTTCTCACTAATTTAGAACAGATCCAAAAGTGAGTTACAAAATTTGAGCCTTCTCACTAATTTAGAACAGATCCAAAAGTGAGTTACAAAATGTGAGCCTTCTCACTAATTTAGAACAGATCCAAAATTGAGTTACAAAATGTGAGCCCTCTCACTAATTTAGAACAGATCCAAAAGAAGGTTACGAAATGTGAGCCTTCTCACTAATTTAGAACAGATCCAAAAGAAGGTTATGAAATTTGAGCCTTCTCACTAATTTAGAACAGATCCAAAAGTGAGTTACAAAATTTGAGGATACGACCACAACCCCACAAAGAAATTAATTAAAAGCTTAAACAAATATTTTTTAAAAATTAATATTTGTTATTAATATTCAAAATATGATAAAATCTTGTCCAAAAAAGTTAAAAAATGTGAATAACAATTACCTTTTCAAAAAATAATTTCTTTGAATTAACAGAAAAAAAAATTGTGTATACTTCGCCCTTAAACGACGATGTATTAGTTGGAACTTACATTTATGTTGAGCGAAAAAAATGTTTTTAATTTCGATAAAAACTTTGGTCCTGGACAGCGCATATTGATTTCACTGTCATTGATTCCACACGATAAAAAAAAAATTAACTGATCTCATTTTGTGTTGTTTTTACAGACCAACTGTTCAGGGTTTGGAACAAGTTTTTATTTGTCTGATAAACTTCTCATTTTAGCAGATGAATTTTTTTTAACACCAAGGACACACTTTCAGATCGATAATTGTTTACATACATCATGATGAAAGGAATTTATTGAATTTACCCGAAAACTAATATCCCAGATTAGAAAGTTGATCAATGAACCGAAATTTGGCCAGGTTTTTTTTTTATAAAACGTCGTTGCACTTTGGTAAACTCTTTGCCAAGTTGGATGACGTAGATTTGTACCGAGAATTGAAGTAACACAGCACCCTGAGCCATAATGAAACAACGTCATACAGAGTTAATGATATATGGGCCTAGATACTAGGGCAGGTCAGCAAGGCTGAACATCATCACCCGATTGCTCCAAGGAAGTCAAAATGAATTTGTACTTTATCTGTTTTAATTACTTAGTGTTCAGAAGGAAGAGATTTACATCAGACAGGCACGTGACTTTTGAAATCTTGCTAGTTAAAAGAACATCAACACCGTCTGTGTGTGTGTGTTTCTTAAGTCACACGAAGTATTTATTATATAAGTTTGTAACTGATTTTACATGTTCCTGAATATGGCTGTTAACTACATATAGACAACTTCCCCGCCCCAAGTCCCTTAATAAATAAAAAGACCATTTGAAATTGTTTTCAGTCTCGATTGCTGTGTTGGTGGCCGTCATGCTCAAACAGCTGTCCTGTGAATTACTTTTTCAAACAGAATTACAATTAGTTGATGATGATTATAGTCTGAACAATCCTTGTGTATTGAGAAACTCTCTTCGTATTGTCTGAACAATTCTGGTGTATTGTGACATTTTCTAGCTGTAGTCTGAACTGTCCGAGTATAGTCTGAACTGTCCTGTTTATTGTCAAAACTGTCCTAGTATAGTCTGAACTGTCCTAGTATAATCTGAACTTTCCTGGTGTATTGTGAAGACTGTCCTAGTTTAGTCTGAACTGTCCTGTTGTATTGTCAAGACTGTCCTAATACAGTCTGAACTGTCCTAGTATAGTCTGAACTGTTCTGTTGTATTATCAAGACTGTCTTAGTACAATCTGAACTGTCCTAGTATAGTCTAAACTGTCCTGTTGTATTGTCAAGACTGTGCTAGTATAGTCTGAACTGTCCTAGTATAGTCTGAACTGTCCTGGTGTATTGTCAGGACTGTCCTAGTACATATCCGTGAGCTCCCAATATATAGACTTGATCAACCCATTATTTTTTTTCTATAAACTGTTGTAGTATATTCTCTTAATTGTCCCAGTTTATAACATAGAAACCAAGACCATCAATGTATTTACTTCTAACAGTCCTGATATATTGTCCAATGGTAACAGTTGAAGTGTGTGCTACATATGTACTATGTACCCTAATCCCTGGTACATTAAGACTTCTTTTGTTTTCATTTTACTGACCATGAAACCAACGCGTATTTTTTTACCTTAAGCTAAGGTAAATGGGTCCTCTCACATTGATTTAGAGAATAAAAAAAAAACTGTTTATGAATAACATAGTGAATGGTATTGACGTATGACGAGTTTGTATCTGGTATTGATATTGTATCAATACGCCGCTGATACGTGATGTTTGTCTTTATGGCAATTACTAGATGAAAGAGACACAAAAGAAATCACATTTGCGCTTAGATCAGTTTGATGTCAATCAAGAGACAAGGAAATAGAAAGAAAACAACCAATATCATGAAAACAAGTCCCTATTTTGGTCAGTTTGGTGGACACTGGACACTCTGCACTGCGTCGTAGCTAAATGTAAGTCTATGACTCCCCCCCCCCCCGCTTCCTTCATCGGCCTTTTTATTTGTAAAGTCACTGATGGGATGTTTATCTTTTAGACCACATAAACCACTACTTGTGTTTTTTTTTTTTGTTAAGCCTCAGTTTCATCCCCATGATTGCCGATATTCCAATGCCAATAAGGCATCACAGTGGACACAGCTGACTGGACACGCCTGTAGTTGAACCCGTAACATACACCTTTAGAGCGAGTATGAACTAGTCCATGTCAAAAAGTCTATGGCATCATAATCATAAGGGTTAGGTGACTAAAGTCACTGGAAACATATTTCTAATTCTTTGTAGCGTCAAGTAAGCATCATTTCTCAGACTGCGATACACTGGGACATTATTTTTAAGGCTGCGATACACTGGGACATTATTTATAAGGCTGCGATACACTGGGACATTATTTATAAGGCTGCGATACACTTGGACATTATTTATAAGGCTGCGATACACTTGGACATTTTATATTTATTTATTAAGCTGCGATACACTTGGACATTTTATATCTATTTATTAGGCTGCGATACACTTGGACATTTTATATTTATTTATTAGGCTGCGATACACTTGGACATTTTAGTAGACTATAGTACAAAACAAGCGAAAAACATTATTTCTTAATTCTTAGACTGGTACATGGAAATTGAAAAATCATGTATTGGACTATAGTAAAATGGAAACATTTCTTAGACCTTTTTACATAACTGAAACAAGTTTGATCCGGCTTTGGAAACAAAGGTACATTTGAGGCCCCTAGGAAGATTAATTTTGGGAGCCACCCATAGCAAATCCTGGGCCCCTATAAACCCAAACGTATCAGTTCTTTTTTGTTCGAGGCCAATGACTCTGATTGCAATCTCTTGTGTAGGGCCTGACTGCTACCAGTGTAGGGTCTGACTGGACTGTAGGGCCTGACTGCTACCAGTGTAGGACCTGACTGCTACCAGTGTAGGGCCTGACTGCTACCAGTGTAGGACCTGACTGCTACCAGTGTAGGGCCTGACTGCTACCAGTGTAGGACCTGACTGCTACCAGTGTAGGGCCTGACTGCTACCAGTGTAGGACCTGACTGCTACCAGTGTAGGGCCTGACTGATACCAGATCTGAAAGATTGTCGCCCACAGCCATTTTTGTTGAACTAAGAAATCAAACAAGGTGGCTTAGGGAAAATGTGCACTTTTAATTAATCACAAATTAAATTTTTAATTTTCATTTTTTTTTTGGATTACGGGAACAATAACGACATGACAGGGTTGGCCTTAGAATTGTGTGGTAGGGAGTGTTGGCAGCCGACTAGTTATTTCTGTATCCATTCTACCTATATTCTGAAACATAAACTATTAGACTAGTTATTTCTGTATCCATTCTACCTATATTCTGAAACATAAACCATTAGACTAGTTATTTCTGTATCCATTCTACCTATATTCTGAAACATAAACCATTAGACTAGTTATTTCTTTGGCCATTCTACCTATATTCTGAAACATAAACTATTAGACATGATCTGTAATACAAATGGAATCATCGTTTCTTTGGATCTGATTCACGTACTGTAGGAATCGTTGCTACATAGACCTAGTTTCAGTCAAAGTTGGTGATGAGAAACATCATGGCTTAGTCCGAAGTACACACATCCAGTTTTAATTACTTATCGAGCTTCAAAGGCTAGATAAGCCAGGCAATCAATGATCCTCACACATTTAATCTCTGTCTACCCAGGCAATATTTCTTCATACTCGGGACATCTCTATCGATTTTAAGATAGTGCCAGCCGTTATTAGAAAATTTCTTCACAACAGTTCAGACAGGAGATAATGACCTCCATGTTTTAAGACTTTACTTATCTTCACACATATTTTAGTGAAGAGCTGAGTTAATCAAGAGGATTAACTACTTTAGCTGTAGATATTTATGATTCAGATTTAAAATATTAATAACTTTGTATCTCACATTTCATTTAACTTAATTCATGGTCTATAATCACCCGTCTCCTTTATGCACTGATTAGATCTCAGTACCGCATTGGCACACAGTGGGTCTTAAAAAAAAAGGGTGGCTGCCTACCCCGGGTGGAACTTATTGCTTGTTAGTCAGGGGCAACTGCCGTTTTGGGTACGCTTTTGAGTAGTCCGCCCCGGTCGCCACTAATGATAGTTACGCCTCTGTAGGTATCTCAGAGCAGTGGCGTAGCGAGGGGGCAAGGGGGCATCATGCCCCGGGCGCTACTCACAGAGGGGTGCCAAATGGTCCGTAAAACATAATTTTCTCAGAGCAGTGGCGTAGCGAGGGGGGCAAGGGGGGCATCATGCCCCGGGCGCTACTCACAGAGGGGTGCCAAATGGTCCGCAAAACATAATTATCTCAGAGCAGTGGCGTAGCGAGGGGGGCAAGGGGGTCATCATGCCCCGGGCGCTACTCACAGAGGGGTGCCAAATGGTCCGCAAAACATAATATTATTTGGTTTTCGAATGGGAGGTGGGCGCTAAAAAGGAATAGTGCCACGGGTGCGAGTTAAGCTCGCTACGCCATTGTCTCAGAGTGAAAGTGACCAGACAGAATCAGGGCATAGAGAGCAGGGCCGTAGATATTTATAGGCTAACTAGTTGACTACCTCCTCCCCCCTCCCACCCAATGACATCCCTGTCACATCTTTTTTGTTTCCCTAATTCAAACAGACTTAAAATTTAATCTGTGATTATTTAAAAGTGCACCTAAGCCACCTTGTTTGATTTCTTAGTTCAACAAGTATTGCGGGGGGGGCGACATTCTTCTAGGCCTACACTGGTAGCAGTCAGGCCCTACACTGGTAGCAGTCAGGCCCTACACTGGTAACAGTCAGGCCCTACACAAGAGATGGAAATCGAGGGCCTCGACCTAAATGAACTGACAAGTTTGGGTTAAGAGAGGCCCAGGATTTGCTATCGGTTGCAAGTGACGTTTTTTGTGTAAAGCTCCCAAAATTAATCTCCCTTGGGGCCTCTAATGTACCTTTGCCTAGCCCCTCCCCCAGCAACACACAAACACAAACGCATGCACCCAACACACACACACACTATCTGTCATAACTTACAACCGGTATCTGAGACCTTCCATCTGGTCCTTACAGATCGTGTACACAGCAGCGCCATAGTAAACTAGGTCACACTGTCCAAATTCTAAAATCTGACTAAACATAATCTTTGTGACTTAATCTTCATTGAAATTGTCAAATAAACTTCATTTAATAACAAAATAATAATAAATTATTTGAAATACGGACTTTTAATAAGCTTGTAAATAATCTAAATAACTTCACTTTGTTTGTGCGTGGGTGTGTGCTAATCATAATTTAAGGAATTAAAAATAATAATGGACCATTAAAAAACGGTATTACAAAATCTAAAACAAACCTACTTGAGTAGATTTGATGTGTAGTTTGAAGAAATATCAGTCAATTTTTCGCATTCAAAATTACTGAAAATTCGATAGAAAATCTGCTGAGTATAAAAATTAATCGATTGTTCTCCAATTCTTTGTTTTCAAGCACACATGAAATGAAAAAAAAAATTAAGGCTTAACAGCTAGTACAGATACAACAATAAAACAGCTAGTACAGAAACAGCAATAAAACAGCTAGTACAGAAACAGCATTAAAACTTTCGCTAATTTGATTATAAAAGCACAGATACTAAGTTTACGTTTCCATATCTAATTTAAAAAAAAGTTACTTTACTGTATGAAAACATAATTCTTTAAAAAAAAGTGAAAACTTCAAAACCCATCCAAGCTGTTATAATGTTTAAACGTTTAAATTTGAGGACCATTGATTTAGATGACCACTGATGACGTTTGATTGTTTATATAGTAAAAAAAATACTTTACAGAGACGCACCATTGCCAATTTTTCACAAAATAGTGCATAAAAGGAATAAAGAAAAACAAAAACTATAGCTCATTGGGAGCGCCCTAAAACGCACCATATTGGGAGCAGCATAAAACTCACCATATTGGGAGCAGCATAAAAATCACCATATTGGGAGCAGCATAAAAATCACCATATTGGGAGCAGCATAAAACTCACCATATTGGGAGCAGCATAAAACTCACCATATTGGGAGCAGCATAAAACTCTCCATATTGGGAGCAGCATAAAACTCACCATATTGGGAGCAGCATAAAACTCACCATATTGGGAGCAGCATAAAACTCACCATATTGAGAGCAGCATAAAACTCACCATATTGGGAGCATAAAACTCACCATATTGGGAGCAGCATAAAACTCACCATATTAGGAGCAGCATAAAACTCACCATATTGGTAGCAGCATAAAACTCACCATATTGGGAGCAGCATAAAACTCACCATATTGGGAGCAGCATAAAACGCACCATATTGGGAGCAGCATAAAACTCACCAGAGAGCCACAAATGGAGAACCACCGCTCCCCACAAAACACATTCAAACAAAAACCAGATCTACCTGCCACCCCTCAACCGTTACATTCTATATGTTTGGATGTTCACTTAGAATTTACTTTATTTCATTTAAACACTCCACCTGCTCTTGGTCTACATTTTAACGTCAATTTTAAGAACTCTCTCTGTTAACCACTCTGTTACCCACTCTGTTGCCCACTCTGTGACCCACGATTCAAACAGATTGCCCACCCATGACCTAACCTGATTTTCGTTTTAAGTCGTAGGATTTTCTAACAAACTTCTGGCGTAACTGTTATTGCCCAGATGACCTCGCACAAAGACAGTGATGTCAATATCTTTTGAATCAAACGTTTTCAAGATTACAACGGATAAATCGCTACACACACACATATATAAAAAAATATGTTAACATAATTGTAAATCTGGTGCAACAGGTCACGCTCCTTTGTGACAGAAATCACTGTGAGTGTATTGACGGTTCTGAGACGTCGCTCAAATGAAACTCTGCTTAATATCAATTCTGAAATATGTAAACATTGTGATACATTGTGTACGAGAATCACTTTGTCTATTTTGAATGAGAACTTACGTCTACAGCTGGCATCTGGTTGAAGTGTGTTGAAGTGCACAGCTGGTTGAAACCTACAGCTGGTTGAAGTGTACAGCTGGTTGAAGTGCATAGCTGGTTGAAGTTTATTGAAGTGTACAGCTGGTTGAAGTGTACAGCTGGTTGAAGTGTACAGCTGGTTGAAGTGTATAGCTGGTTGAAGTGTGTTGAAGTGTACAGCTGGTTAAAGTCTACTGTAACCTTACAACACACCGGATGCTATTTCTCTTATTTTAAATGCATAGTGACCGTATGGTCAAACACAATAGTTCGATAGACGAAAATGTACACATCGTCGGATCACCTCACCCACTTTGCCCGAAGAAACAATTCTACTGACATCTTACATTTTTTGTTTAAATCAAAGATAAGTATTCTCTTTGTTAACTGTAATGTTTGTAACTTTTTTTTTTTACCAATCATTTGTAAAACTTGGTTAATAGTTGATTTTTTTTAGCACTGGAGCGGTTTTGGAGCATTTGAAACTTAACAGCTTCTTAACAATATTAAATAGAACATAACCTAATGAAAAAAAAATATTGTGATGTATTCGAACCAGAGGCGTATGAACTGATAGGACGGTGGATAGGAGATTGGATCATTGCCTACAATCAGTGATTGGTTGGTAGTGGCTAAACATTGTGACAATCTGTTAACATCGATTCCTTTATTTCAACTTATGCACTCTACACATAGAGGACCAGAATTACAATAATGATTGTAGGTAAGCTAACCGAATTTCCTCGTAGTGTTGAACTTTCATTTGGGTGGAAACAGGTCCCATGTTATCAATCAGCATCCTCACGATTATTGACTTATCGCGTCGACCAATTGTATCAATATTAATGTTCACTTGTAGGTATAGAGTTATGTCCTCAGAATCGAAGCAGAACGATCTCAAATGCTAGATTCTCTTTTCGGCCTTGGCAACACAACGATTGAGAGTTGCCTGAAGGCTGGAACCCAAAGGTGGGAGCATGTGGGTTTGAACATCACATTGTTTCGGATCTTATTGTTTCGCAGTCTGGTCAGGAAAATATAACATGACATTGTTTATAAAAATTTTTTACACCAACCCTTTTCAGTTATGGTTAAGGCAGAATTAAGTTAACTTCTTTAAAAAAATCGCATTATCGAAATAGTGTTCAAACGAATAGAGATTTGACTCGTATGGCATCTAGAAGTTATTCACCCCACACTTATTACAGACTTTTAAGGTAAACCTAATTAAATCAATTATATAAACTACTCTTGTCAAAGAAATGGTAACATAGTTCTGATGTGACCCCCGCCTGAGTTGGCAGAGAGACGCACATTATGTAGTTAAATTAATTTCAAGAGCTGATACGTAGTCTACTTATC
The DNA here is from genome assembly GCA_021962125.1 of Bulinus truncatus. Classification (NCBI taxonomy): domain Eukaryota; kingdom Metazoa; phylum Mollusca; class Gastropoda; family Planorbidae; genus Bulinus; species Bulinus truncatus. Next base: position 4,249,230 of record JAGDYQ010000001.1, on the reverse strand, counting down.
AAGATTTTTTTTATTAAACAAAAAGAAATTCAGTACCATACAAAAATGGCTGATTTAGTCCCGCGCCAAGCTCAAAACAAGAGACGTTACATTTTGCTACCTAAGACTGAGGCTATAACTAAAGGGAATGAAAAAATGAGAAATATCACGTGTCCTGATAGTGTCTTCGTTGTGCCCTAATTATGTCCTGATTATGTCCTGATCATGTCCTAATTATGTTCTGATTGTGTCCTCATTATGTCCTGATTGTGACCTAATCATGTCCTAATTATGTCCTGATTGTGTCCTGATTGATTCCTGATCATGTCCTAATTATGTACTGATTATGTTCTGATTGTGTCCTGATTGTGTCCTATCATGTCCTAATTACGTACTGATTATGTCCGGATTGTGTCCTGATTGATTCCTGATCATGTCCTAATTATGTCCTGATTATGTCCTTATTGTCTCCTGATCATGTCCTAATTATGTACTGATTATGTCCTGATTGTGTCCTGATCATGTCCTAATTACGTTCTAATTATGTCCGGATTGTGTCCTGATTGTGTTCTGATCATGTCCTAATTACGTACTGATTATGTCCTGATTGTGTCCTGATCATGTCCTAATTAGTACTGATTTTGTCCGGATTGTGTCCTGATTGTGTTCTGATCATGTCCTAATTATGTCCTGATTATGTCCTGATTGTGTCCTGATGATGTCCTAATTACGTACTGATTATGTCCTGATTGTGTCCTGATTGATTCCTGATCATGTCCTAATTATGTCCTGATTATGTCCTTATTGTCTCCTGATCATGTCCTAATTATGTACTGATTATGTCCTGATTGTGTCCTGATCATGTCATACTTATGTCCTGTTTATGTCCTGATGTGTCCTGATCATGTCCTAATTACGTACCTAATTCGCTATGTCCGGATTGTGTCCTGATTGTGTTCTGTTCATGTCCTAATTACGTACTGATTATGTCCTGATTGTGTCCTGATTGTGTTCTGATCATGTCCTAATTACGCCCTGATTATGTCCTGATTGTGTCCTGACTGTGTCCCAATTACGTACTAATTATGTCCTGATTGTGTCCTGATTGTGTTATGATCATGTCCTAATTACGTACTGATTATGTCCTGATTGTGTCCTGATTGATTCCTGATCACGTCCTAATTATGTCCTGACTATGTCATGATTGTGTCCTGATTGTGTTATGGTCATGTCCTAATTACGTACTGATTATGTCCTGATTGTGTCCTGATTGTGTCCTGATCATGTCCTAATTACGTACTGATTATGTCCTTATTGTCTCCTGATCATGTCCTAATTATGTACTGATTATGTCCTGATTGTGTCCTGATCATGTCCTAATTACGTCCTGATTATGTCCTGATTGTGTCCTGATCATGTCCTAATTACGTACTAATTATGTCCGGATTGTGTCCTGATTGTGTTCTGATCATGTCCTAATTATGTACTGATTATGTCCTGATTGTGTCCTGATTGTGTCCTGATTGTGTCCTGATCATGTCCTAATTACGTCCTGATTATGTCCTGATTGTGCCCTGATCATGTCCTAATTACGTACTAATTATGTCCGGATTGTGTCCTGATTGTGTTCTGATCATGTCCTAATTACGAACTGATTATGTCCTGATTGTGTCCTGATTGTGTTCTGATCATGTCCTAATTATGTTCTGATTATGTCCTGATTGTGTCCTGATTGTGTTCTGATCATGTCCCAATTACGTACTGATTATGTCCTGATTGTGCCCTGATCATGTCCTAATTACGTACTAATTATGTCCGGATTGTGTCCTGATTGTGTTCTGATCATGTCCTAATTACGAACTGATTATGTCCTGATTGTGTCCTGATTGTGTTCTGATCATGTCCTAATTATGTTCTGATTATGTCCGGATTGTGTCCTGATTGTGTTCTGATCATGTCCCAATTACGTACTGATTATGTCCGGATTGTGTCCTGATTGTGTTCTGATCATGTCCTAATTACGTACTGATTATGTCCGGATTGTGTCCTGATTGTGTTATGATCATGTCCTAATTACGTACTGATTATGTCCTGATTGTGTCCTGATTGTGTCCTGATCATGTCCTAATTACGTACTGATTATGTCCTGATTGTGTCCTGATTGTGTCCTGATCATGTCCTAATTTCGTACTGATTATGTCCTGATTATGTCCTGATTGTGTCCTGATCATGTCCTAATTACGTCCTGATTATGTCCTGATTGTGTCCTGATCATGTCCTAATTACGTACTAATTATGTCTGGATTGTGTCCTGATTGTGTCCTGATCATGTCCTAATTTCGTACTGATTATGTCCTGATTATGTCCTGATTATGTCCTGATTGTGTCCTGATCATGTCCTAATTACGTCCTGATTATGTCCTGATTGTGTCCTGATCATGTCCTAATTACGTACTAATTATGTCCGGATTGTGTCCTGATCGTGTTCTGATCATGTCCTAATTACGTACTGATTATGTCCTGATTGTGTTCTGATCAGGTCCTAATTACGTACTAATTATGTCTGGATTGTGTCCTGATTGTGTCCTGATCATGTCCTAATTTCGTACTGATTATGTCCTGATTATGTCCTGATTATGTCCTGATTGTGTCCTGATCATGTCCTAATTACGTCCTGATTATGTCCTGATTGTGTCCTGATCATGTCCTAATTACGTACTAATTATGTCCGGATTGTGTCCTGATCGTGTTCTGATCATGTCCTAATTACGTACTGATTATGTCCTGATTGTGTTCTGATCAGGTCCTAATTACGTACTGATTATGTCCTGATTGTGTCCTGATTGTGTCCTGATCATGTCCTAATTTCGTACTGATTATGTCCTGATTATGTCCTGATTGTGTCCTGATCATGTCCTAATTACGTCCTGATTATGTCCTGATTGTGTCCTGATCATGTCCTAATTACGTACTAATTATGTCCGGATTGTGTCCTGATTGTGTTCTGATCATGTCCTAATTACGTACTGATTATGTCCTGATTGTGTCCTGATCATGTCCTAATTTCGTACTGATTATGTCCTGATTATGTCCTGATTATGTCCTGATTGTGTCCTGATTGTGTTCTGATCATGTCCTAATTACGTCCTGATTATGTCCTGATTGTGTCCTGATCATGTCCTAATTACGTACTAATTATGTCCGGATTGTGTCCTGATTGTGTTCTGATCATGTCCTAATTACGTACTGATTATGTCCTGATTGTGTCCTGATTGATTCCTGATCATGTTCTAATTATGTCCTGACTATGTCCTGATTATGTCCTGATTGTGTCCTGATCATGTCCTAATTACGTACTGATTATGTCCGGATTGTGTCCTGATTGTGTTCTGATCATGTCCTAATTACGTACTGATTATGTCCGGATTGTGTCCTGATTGTGTTCTGATCATGTCCTAATTACGTACTGATTATGTCATGATTGTGTCCTGATTGATTCCTGATCATGTCCTAATTACGTACTGATTATGTCATGATTGTGTCCTGATTGATTCCTGATCATGTCCTAATTATGTCCTGATTATGTCCTTATTGTCTCCTGATCGTGTCCTGATCATGTCCTAATTACGTACTGATTATGTCCTGATTGTGTCCTGATTGTGTCCTGATTGTGTTCTGAAGCAATATATGCAAATAAAAACAACAAACAATCAATGTCGTTAATTAATCTGGTTTCACCGTGAAACTCAAACTCTGACAAAGTTCTCAATTTTTAAAAATTCCCATAAACTTTGAAGCACTAAGCTAAATGTTCTTATGTTTAAATTATACCTAGTGGTCTTGTGATAAAATAAACATTATATATTGAATGATACAGATAGATAGAAGTTTAACGAAATAGATTACAAAAAAAAAAGTAATTTCTATCTAACCTAACATTTGTTTGCATTATAATTCACCTAATTTATTATTAATATTTTTTTTATTTCACTTAAGACAAAAAAAAATAAATAAAATGAAACATATGATAATAGATATAGAATTGAAAATGTCCGGTACATGAAGTTTGTTAGAATGAACTTTCATAACGTAATAGCCTAAACTCTAATTTTTTATGTTTATAGAAAATGTCAGGTACGTTATACAGCAACCATCGACCACCTGACATCACCCATTGATCCTGAACTGGGTTCCTATGTAAGCTCACCCCTAGCATTTGTTGGATCTGGGTACTGGAGAGTGTGGATACAGTGTGTGGATACAGTGTGTGGATACAGTGTTAGCTAGTTTTTTTTTAAGGGAGCTCACTCTATATGAAAATATTCACGACCTAATAGTTTGTTCTGCACCGAAACATTTTAGAACACAACACTGTGCTTCCACAAATGAAGGAGTCGTCCCCCCCTCCCTCCTCCGCCCATCCCTTCCGCGCCCTCAGCACCGGCAGTGACAGGAGGCTCTTAGCTCCTCTCTTCAGGATGTTGTCAATAATTATCAAACAAGCTTCCCTCCCCCTCGTTACTCCCACACCCCCCTCGTGGATTACCACACAAAGAAAAAAGGATACTATTGATATGAATTCACTGTTCACTGTATCGACTGGGGGATGGGGGGGTGGTTTAAGGACAAGGGGAAGTAACTCGCCTGTAAGGTACAGTAGACACAGACATTACAAAAAATACTGAAATGAAAGAAGCAATGTCTGAAGTTTTTTGTCACCATAATCATTGATCTATCTATCCATCCATTCACCCGCCAATTTTTGTGTGTGTGCATCTGATGATCTCCCTGCCTGTCTGTCTGAGAGTGTGTGTTTGTGTGTGTGTTGGGGTTGTCATGTGTAAGTAAACAGGTAGCATTCTCACGACAATAATAACAAATAACAAGACATAGCAACAAATAATGAACTGTTTATTTTTTTTTTTTGTGAGAGTTAACCTAATGTTCACTAACGATATTCTAGTACTCATTAAACTTAAGTTTTTTTTTTCACAACGGATCAAACGTGATTTGATGTGCACTCAAACATACATACACACTCATACCACACACACTCATAACACACGCACCCCACACACACTCATACACACACATTCATAGACAGGCAGATGGGGAATGTGTGAGAGAGAGGGAGAGAAGAGAAAGAGAGAGAAAGAGAGAGAGAGAAAGAGACAGAGAGAGAAAGAAAGTGAGAGAGAAAGAGAGAAAATGTAGTTAAAAAGAAACACTGTAATCTAAGTGCCTTAGGTGGCAAACTATACACATAGACAGACATAACACACACAGACAGACATAAAACACACAGACAGACATAACAAACACAGTCAGACATAACACTCAGTCAGACATAACACACACAGACAGACATAACACACACAGACAGACATATCACACACAGACAGACATATCACACACAGAAAGACATGTCACATACAGACAGACATAACACACACAGTCAGAGATATCACATACAGACAGAATATCACACACAGACAGACATGTCACACACAGACAGACATGTCACACACAGACAGACATAACACACACAGTCAGAGATATCACACACAGACAGACATGTCTCACACAGACAGACATAACACACACAGTCAGACAAAACACACACAGACAGACATAACACACACAGACAGACATATCACACACAGACAGACATGTCACACACAGACAGACATAACACACACAGTCAGAGATATCACATACAGACAGAATATCACACACACTCAGACATAACACACACAGACAGACATAACACACACAGACAGTCATAACGCACACAGTCAGACAAAACACACACAGTCAGACATAACACACACAGACAGACATATCACACACAGACAGACATGTCACACACAGACAGACATAACACACACAGTCAGAGATATCACATACAGACAGAATATCACACACACTCAGACATAACACACACAGACAGACATAACACACACAGACAGTCATAACGCACATACAGATATAACACACACACTCAGACATAACACACACAGACAGACATAACACACACAGACAGACATAACACACACAGACAGACATAAAACACACAGACAGACATGTCTCACACAGACAGACATATCACACACAGACAGACATGTCTCACACAGACAGACATAACACACACAGTCAGACATAACACACACAGACAGACATAAAACACACAGACAGACATAACACTCACACAGACAGACATAACACACACAGACAGACATAAAACACACATACAGACATAAAACACACAGTCAGACATAACACACACAGACAGACATTAAACACACAGACAGACATAAAACACACAGACATATATAAAACACCAGACAGATATAAAACACACAGTCGCCCAAAACACACACACCAGCCATAGGCACACGGACACTTGATAGCTGGTATTGATACAAACATTGATATTTCAAAGGTATATATCCGATTAACACACATACTTAATCCTCAATATGTTTAAAACACTCACAGACACACACTCACAGACACAGACTCAAAGACACGAGACATACAGACTTTCAACCCCCCCCCCCCAGACATGGATACTGACCTTTAAATAGTATAAGTGGATGTCATGATTTTTTTTATAACTGATTGAATTCAAATCTATAAAAACTACAATAAAAGAATCCATAAAATATATTGATGACAAAACTGGCTTGATCGTTGTGAAGATTAAAGTACTCGAGGTAGCCAGAGTGTGTGGGATAGAGTATTCGAGTATTCATGATAGATTAATAGAGTATTTAGCATAGAGTATTCGAGAGTGAAGGAAAGAGTGTTCGAGTAATTAGGATAGAGTATTCGAGTATGCGGGATAAAGTTTTAGATATAAGATTATTTGAGTATGATCAAACGGACAGAATAAATGGCTGAAAGTGTGCATTTCTGATTGGGGGGGGGGGGTCATAGGCTCAAAGGAGAATGATGGATTTTGAGAGACGGGCAGATAGACGGACAGAGAGAGAGACGGGCAGAGAGAGCGATACAGAACGGTATGGAGTAAGAATTGAATTCTAGATAGAAAGCGAGTGTGAAAAAGGGCGAAATAGAGAGAACGAGGGAAGTGAGTGAACTTGCAAATATCTCCACCTTCATGCAATGTATACAGATGATGGTTGGATAAATTGTTGTACCCTACTTACTTATGTACTCTACTCACTGATGTACTCTAATTACTGATGTACTCTACTTACTGATGTACTCTACTCACTGATGCACTCTACTCACTGATGTACTCTACTCACTGATGTACTCTATCACTGATTACTCTACTTATTGATGTACTCTACTCACTGATGTACTCTACTCAATGATGTACTCTACTTACTGATATACTCTACTCACTGATGCACTCTACTTACTGATGTACTCTAATAACACTGATGTACTCTACTCACTGATGTGCTCTATCACTAATTACTCTACTTATTGATGTACTCTACTCACTGATGTACTCTAAATGATGTATTCTACTTACTGATATGCTCTACTCACTGATGTATACTACTCACTGATGCACTCTAATCACTGATGTACTCTACTTACTGATATAATCTACTCACTGATGTAGTCTAATCACTGATGTACTCTACTTACTGATGTATTCTACTTACTGATGTACTCTACTTACTGATGTACTCTAATCACTGATGTACTCTACTCACTGATGTACTCACTTATGTACTCTACTCACTGATGTACTCTACTTACTGATGCACTCTACTCACTGATATAATCTACTCAGAGATGTAAACTACTCATTGATGTACTCTACTCACTGATGTACTCTACTTACTGATGTAATCTACTCACTTATGTAGTCTAATCACTGATGTACTCTACTCAATGATGTGCTCGTACGCAAAGAACATTTGGATCAATACATCCGATAGGAAGCGCATATTTTTTGAAACATGAAATGAATAAAGATCAATTTTAGTTTTATTAAAAGTTGTCAGATGTATAACATTTACAAATAAACGAATACACACCATTTGACGTGTATAACATCATTCAACTCAATGTATTTATTTATTACAACCATTCATTGTATACCTATCCTTAAATGATAAATGGAAAGTAACTTCTATTAAGCAATACCCCCCCCCCTCCCCAATCCGATTAGCTTATAGACAAGGCTAGGACGGAGGATCAGATTTTATTTATTCATAAGAGGGAGAAATAAAAATAATGCACTATTTATTTGAGATAAATCTCAAAACATGGTCATGTCGCTTTGGTACAAGAGAGCGCAAATGAAAACAACGTATTACATAGCTATGTGTTGCACTACACAGAAATACCACGTGATCAGATGTAAATGTGAATATGTAATAAGAATCGACTATATACCAGGACGTTCAGTGCAGAGTGATTACAAAAGCCTCCAGTGTTTCATACAGCAACTGTACAAATTGTTCATTATATGTTACCAATACCCCTAATCTTATAAACGGCACATTCATGATGTCCACATTGTCGCAGACTTCTAACAAACGTTGCCAGATAGGCTTTCTAGTGGAAGACAATATTGAAAGTCCATCAAAGCTATGTTAATTTTTTTTTAACTTTTATCTATGATAGCGTAGGTAACTGTAGCTGTACACGGGGCTAATGGCAACTGTATATGTACTCTGGACTAATGACAATTGTAGCTGTACACGGGGCAACTGTAGCTGTACACGGGGCAACTGTAGCTGTAGACGGCGCTAATGGCAACTGTAGCTGTACACGGGGCAACTGTAGCTGTACACGGGGCTAATGGCAACTGTCTAAATTGTGGAACCTGGGGCAGAAACACTAGTTTCCACCCCCTAAGGCCAATACTGATAATAAACAGAAGCAATAGCAATCTATCAGTCAATCAATATGTCCATCCATCTATCTATCCATCCATTAATCTATCTATCTATCTATCTATCTATCTATCTATCTATCTATCTATCTATCTATCTATCTATCTATCTATCTATCTATCTATCTATCTATCTATCTATCTATCTATCTATCTATCTATCTATCTATCTATCTATCTATCTATCTATCTATCTATCTATCTATCTATCTATCTATCTATCTATCTATCTATCTATCTATCTATCTATCTATCTATCTATCTATCTATCTATCTATCTATCTATCTATCTATCTATCTATCTATCTATCTATCTATCTATCTATCTATCTATCTATCTATCTATCTATCTATCTATCTATCTATCTATCTATCTATCTATCTATCTTGTCGGACTGTCTGTCAATACATATTTTTACCTCAATCATGTTTTCAGCTCAAGTTTAAGTAACTCCCAATCCAGGCAGTAATAACAGTAAACTCTAATACACAGTTAACTCTAGTACACAGTCTGAGGGATGACGGTAAACTGGTGCTTCCAGCAGTCAGACCCAATCGGTTGATTATAATCCGGCTCATTAGTTCTAATGTGTTTTTTTTAAATAAATAAAATCGGTGCACATGTGTAGAGTTTTAATGGATCATACAGAATATACATTAATTTCAGGGCCGGTAGTGCTATTTTTTTTAGTTCTTTGGGGGCCCTAGACAGAGACTAGAGGGGAGGGGGCGTTCTTCTAGCACTCGATTATATAGAAATTGATACTGGAAGGTTGGTTCTAGACAGTTGCCTAATTAATTTAACTGACTATAAGAACAGCTCTGATGGTCGGAGACACATTCAGCAAAATACATACATTTAAGTTTCTATCTATCACCTTATTCCGAGTTTTTTGACAAAACGTGCACATACGTTTCTTGTGCACACACGTTTCATGTGCACACACGTTGTAATACACTTATTGATGTCACCATGTGTAATACACTTACTGATGTCACCATGTGTAATACACTTACTGATGTCACCATGTGTAATACACTTACTGATGTCACCATGTGTAATACACTTACTGATGTCACCATGTGTAATACACTTACTGATGTCACCATGTGTAATACACTTACTGATGTCACCATGTGTAATACACTTACTGATGTAACCATGTGTAATACACTTACTGATGTCACCATGTGTAATACACTTACTGATGTAACCATGTGTAATACACTTACTGATGTCACCATGTGTAATACACTTACTGATGTAATCCATGTGTAATACACTTACTGATGTCACCATGTGTAATACACTTACTGATGTCACCATGTGTAATACACTTACTGATGTCACCATGTGTAATACACTTACTGATGTCACCATGTGTAATACACTTACTGATGTCACCATGTGTAATACACTTACTGATGTCACCATGTGTAATACACTTACTGATGTCACCATGTGTAATACACATTGATTTCAACTCAATCAGTTAAGCTCATCATTAACTTTTGTTTTGATCTACTTCGTTACTGTTTTTCATCTGTTGTGTAAGTTGTGCAAGTTGTGTAAGTTGTGCAAGTTGTGTAAGTTGTGCAAGTTGTTTGACCAATTAGTTTGACACAATTTACAGATTCCGTTGTTTCATTCCATCTATGTTAAAATCAACGAATTGAGCAAATATATTTGCTGGTGGTGACCAGGTTTAGCACTGTTATCATCGCCAAACTTTAGAATAATTAGAATCATGTTTTGATTAAAAAAGTAAGTGTAGAATTCATCTGTATCAGTAACCTTAACATATAAAGGGATTGTGTGGTTACACAACGCCGGTCGCCTGTACTTCCCCAACTAAAAGTCAGGTACCCATTTAAAGCAGGGGGGACTTGGGGACCTACACCAGGACCTGAAAAATCCCAAAGTTCTCATTGAGATTTGAACCCAGGACTCTCCGGTCTTATGTTTTGATTAAGCCCACAGCTATTTTATGGTCTTTAAGACAATTTCACGTGTTTATGTTTGCATATACATACGGGCTTCTGTTGTTTTCTATGTCGTTATAAAATACATCAAAATAATTGATAACAAATATGTGAGACTGTTATTTTAATTTAACAGTGAACCGTGAATGGCACTGGAAATGGAATTTTAAAATTAAACAAAAATACAAGAAAAAAATAATAAAAAAAAAATATTTAAACATTTCTTTTTATTTTCTTGCAATAGTTGCTTTTTTATATTTTACTGCGGAACTGCAACGAGATGGTGGTTGCCAAGGACACATTTGAACCGAACGCTGTTTGTTTACTTTATCCCAGAAGTTGAACTTGACCCGAGATACAGGGGAGACGCTGACGTGTCGGATAACTGTTGGCTGGTGAATTAAAAAAAAAAGAGCATCGCACTGAGTGACAAAAATAATTTATGATTATCATTTTGTAACATCTAACATAAAAATAACGCATTCAAAAGACGACCCCCACCTCCACGGCCCCGGGGAGACAAGGCGCTGAGCAAATACGACATCCGTTTTTTATTAATACAACGTTAAACGTCAAAATGTTTTTTGGGGATTCCTATTTCGGAAATGGGAGTGGGGGGGGGGGGTTGGTGTCTTCGAACGCGTACCCAATTGTCTCCATGTGTTATGATGGCCCTGATCCAAGCAGGGCCGTCTGATTGTGTCTAGGCCCCGGGTTTCATTTGATTGTCATGGCCTTGTTAGAGGTCGAAGATGTTCTGGCGGTGGCCAAGATCCAAGGGTGAAGGACGCATGTACACATGTACACACTCAAAGTGATTGGCGACACATCCAGAAGTAGATCTGAATTAAATGTCTGGCTGGTTGAAGGTGGGTTTTAGCCAGTGATGTTAATCCTTGTCCTTAAGGACCATTTTTCAGTCCTTATCCTTGTCCTGGTCCTTGGCAGACAAGTCCTTATCCTTGTCCTTGCTCTTTCAGTCCTTATTAACATTACAAGGACCTGCTTTGTGGTTTTTAATAAACAATTTTTTTTGCTATGCTTAGGCTGGTGCTATATTTAAAATCAATGCCAATCTATGGCAATGCACTCTGCATATATTTATAATATATTATCTATGGTGCTGCCATTTCTAGACTTCTTTTTCTTTTTGTTTCCGGTTTATTATTGGCGGCATATTTCTAATCTCATAAATATAAATTGATTTTTTTAAAAATTTAATTATAAAAAAATAATGGCTCCGCTTCGTATACCAAATGTAATTAATTTTGCCTATACCGATTTTAGTGAAGATAAGGTTAAAAAAAATAAGTGGAGTGCAAAATGTTGCATTTGTCGCAAAATAATTCAAGACAATATCAACGTGGCTTCAGGATTTACAAAGTAAGTGTGCTTTGTTTAGCCTCAGTAGTAATTTTTTCAGATTTTTTAATTAGTAGTATTACGCATTTTAGTAGTCTTGCTACATGTTCTTAATAATTTTAATTACGCCTTATACGGAAAATACCGCATTATCGCAAACAATGTTCAAAATTCAAGCATACAGTAGCAATAGTTTATCAACAGAAGTAATTAAAAACAATATACATTAAGTATTTTGATTGAAGAATATATGTAGTCGCCTTAGATAACGCGCACACGTAGATAATGCGCAGGAGGGTTGCGCTGTTTGTAAAATCGTGTATAGCGCGCGCGTTATATACGTGAAAATACGGTACACGTTGCCTGTGTAGAACTTTTTTAGGCCTAAATTTTATATTTTTATATTCAACTCAGCAGACATCTGTCCAACCGTCACGAGGATAAGTACAAATCTTACCAAAGAGAAACGTCTCGACCAACAACATCTGATCAGTCACAAATCACAGATTTCACAAGTAGTCCCTCTAATTCAAATGCGGGTAGTTCTACAACATATGGTACCAGCAGCAGTCGGCAGAAAGTCATCACACAATCGATTATTGATAATCTGATTGTTGGCTTGGGTATTGCAATTTCAGCCATTGACAGCCCCCAGTTTCGCCAGTCTTTACAAGTTGTTGATCAAAGATACCAGGTTCCGTGTCGGCAAACTTTGTCATATTCAGTTATTCCAAAGTCAGTCGAGGAGCAAAAGGCTAAGTTGATGGTCAAGCTGAAGGGCTGCACAGATGTGTCACTGACTGCTGATATCCGGACAGACCGTCGGTGCCATTCATACCTTGGTGTGACAGTGCACAGTGTGCTGTACGGGGATCCATTCTATCAGCTGTTGGCATTCTCAGCTTTTCGTGGATCACACACCGGTCAATTAATTAGTGAAGCACTCGATCGAATAGTGAATGATTTCAGTCTGAATGGAAAAGTTAGGCACGTTATTACTTATAACGCGAGCAATATGTTGAAAGCCATGTGTCTTTTTTCCCCATCATCTGAAGAAGAAACGCCTCCAGTGGACACATATGTTGATGATGATCAGCTGTGGGAGGATTTGCCTGATGAGGAAACTGATTCACTGACTGAAATTGGAAGCCGACTTGCATGCTTCAGTCATTCACTGCAGCTGGTTGTGCGAGGTGGCCTTGAGAAGACCACCAGCTGTAGATCAGCACTCTCAAAAATTTCGAAATTAGCCAATATTGTTCATCAAAGTGCATTATTTCGAACAGCTTTTGAGGACATTTTCAAGTGTGGAAACATGGTAAAGTTAATTCCAGCAACAAACGACACTCGTTGGAACAGTGTATATAGACAGCTGGAAGCAGTTGTCGACTTGGACCAGGCAAAATTGATGGATTTGCTGCGACAAACATCACACGAAAATCTTATAATGACAGCCAAGGAATATGGACAAATCCAAGAACTTGTTGATGTTCTAGCTCCATTTGCAAAGGCGACAGATATTGCACAGGGAGAGAAAATGGTTACAGTTAGTTGTGTGGTCCCAACCATTTTCAGCCTTCGCCGCTTTCTTTCTCAGCAGCTGAATAAAGTTACGTACCACCATTCTGTCCTAAATGAACTTCTTTGCCAGTTGGATGAAAGGTTTTTCATGCTGTTTAAGCGTCTTGATATGACAAATCACTTGACTCGTCAACAAACTTCAAAGTTGTTGGCATTTGACAACAGAATTTTTATCTTAGCATCTGCAGCAGACCCCCAATATGCTTTTCACTGGCTTGCTGACCACCCAGGACCTCAAGATGTGAGAGACAACCTACGACATCGAATAACTGGTAAGTTGATGATTTTATTTTTTATGGTTGTTTGGCAGTTAATGTGCAATGCTGGAGTTGTAAATTTGTGTCGTTGTTTATGGCAATTTTTTTCAAAACGTTATTCATTCATTGCTCCTAGTAACCTCTTGGCCAGTGCTAGTCACTCATTTATTTTTAATTAAAGCAAAATGTTTACCTAATGCATATGTGTATAATTGTACATAGTTGTAAACGGTTTTTTGTTTTTTACAGCAATGCTGCAGTCTGAGCTCACTGTTTGCCGACCAGCATCTTCTATTTCCACATCAGCCGAGTCGCACAAGCCAACTCCAGCTCCCTCGGAAAGTCAACCTTCTGCGAAAAAAGCCAGAGTCTCCCTCTTTTCGCATTATAAAAACAAGTTGGAGACTACTGTTAAGAGTGAGAAACAGCTGCAGAATTACCTGGAAGTTATACATTCATCATCATTTAATGCAGACGAGTGCAAAACTGTTAGACATATATAAGAAACCGGAATTTTCATTGCTGCAGCCATTGCTGGCGAGAATGTTTTGCGCTCCTGCAAGTTCAGCTCCAGTGGAACGAGTCTTTTCACAAAGTGGATTGTTTTTACGACCACACAGAGCTCGTATGAGTAATTCACTATTGGAGGCACTTGTGTTCCTCAAGTGTAACGCTTGACATTGACTAACATTATGATTTTGTTGAATGCACTACATTACATGTATATACATGAAATTTAAATAAATTTTGTTGCTAAAGAAATATTGGATTTTATTGTTTTATGAAATCCTTGTTTTAGTCCTTGTATGCAAAGTCCTTGTCCTTGTCCTGGTCCTTGGCAGGCAAGTCCTTGTCCTTGTACTTTGTGTCCTTGTCCTGGTCCTGGTCCTTGCACTTTGTGTCCTTGTTAACATCACAGGTTTTAGCACTGCCAGCTACCTGCAGGGGTATTGGTTTACGACCCCCCTCCCCCGATCATAAATGATGCGGGCCACACGTTACTCCAGCAGGCTTGTGGTAGTTTTGTAGGACATACAGGTTACGTGTGGGAAATACATGGTATGTGTGGGACATACAGGTTATGTATGGGACAAACAGGTTATTTGTGGGACATACAGGTTAAGTGTGGGAAATACATGGTATGTGTGGGACATACAGGTTATGTATGGGACAAACAGGTTATTTGTGGGATATACAGGTTAAGTGTGGGACAAACAGGTTATTTGTGGGACATACAGGTTAAGTGTGGGATATGCAGCTATTTATGGGACAAGAGGTTATGTGTGGGACAAAGAGGTTACGTAATATATACATCAATAATCATTTATTTGTTACGCTGCAACTGGTGGTCAAACGTACCAAGCGCTGATTGACCTATACTACTGTTCTGTTTCAGGTTTGTTACCAAAAAGACAGCATACGTGTCTCCATCGTTCTATCCCCCTCCCTCTCCTTATATATAGGGAATGCAGATGTTATTTTTTTTTGGTTTTTAACATTATGAATGTGTTGTGTTGTGCATTTATGTATTTTGATATTTAAGCGAAATAGAGGAACTGATGAAGTAATAGCGAGTCTAGAGTGAAAAAAACATTGAACATCATCTGGATGTATGTAGGCTAGGTTTTAAAATTTTGGGTTTGTTACATCGGATCTCATACCCCCCCCCCCCTACACACTCTACTTTGTTATAGACACTGTCTTTTTTTTAATTATTATAACTTGCAACTAAAAAGTAATCTTTTGTAAACTAAATTAAAAGCTACTCATGTAAAATTACCGTTAGTCTGGTGAACTATTGAAAGTAATGGCTGGGTCTAACACAAATAATCATCTAAAATTGTTCATTTTAAGGTGATCCATACACCGATGAATGGTTTCTGCAAGTTTTTTCCCTATTTTTTTTATTTTTTAGCTACACTAGCCATTTTTGGCACATGCATACACCATACCAAATAATGAACAAAGAAATAAAAAAAATATAAAAAAATGTATTATGTGACTTTTTGGGTTGAAAAAGTGTAATTTTAAGATATATTTTCAAAGAACCAATTTTTAAAATCTATTGTAGATATCATAAAATAACTTTGCTAATGAGTGTTCATTTTTTTTTAGAAAAAATGGAAAATAAATAAACTGTGAATTTTTTATTTTTGTACACTCAAAAAAGTTACATTTTGGGGGGGGGGGGTAGGTAAGAAAAAAAATTATAAAAAAAATTCAATTTAATATTTCCAAAATAAAAATTGGAGAGCTGTCAACAATAGATATAAAAATAAGCATGCAAAATTGTAAGGTTATATCTTAAGTAGTTTTTGAGAAAATGTCGAAAAGGTACAAGATTTTTTTAAATGTGATTTTGAGAAAAACGCAAAAACAAAAAAAAAAACTGTCAAAAACCACAATTAAACAAATTACATGGCCTAAAAAAGATTGTTAATGATTAGACCGTGATAGTAAGCCATATTTCAA
This sequence comes from Bulinus truncatus, assembly GCA_021962125.1. Taxonomy (NCBI): domain Eukaryota; kingdom Metazoa; phylum Mollusca; class Gastropoda; family Planorbidae; genus Bulinus; species Bulinus truncatus. The sequence continues at coordinate 4,232,712 of JAGDYQ010000001.1, read as the reverse complement.
TATGAAAAAACAATTTTAACACTATAAAAATCAGCAGGGAAAAAAAAAATCAATTTTTTAAATCGGGACTTCCCTGTTCTATTTATAGACGCCTGAGTTATCTTAAATCCATTATTGTTTTTTGCTAAAATACTATAGACATAATAACTACAAAATATTGAAGACTCTTCGTAAACTAATTGTGAAAATTCCTAGTTTTGTCTTCCAAATATCAGTAGAAGTAAAACTTTAATGCAGACATAATGGAAAAGATTTCTCACTAGAACAACAGCTTTATTGCAGATATAAGGAAAAGATTTCTCACTAGAACAACAGCTTTATTGCAGATATAAGGAAGAGGTTTTCTCACTAGAACAACAGCTTTATTGCAGATATAAGGAAGAGGTTTTCTCACTAGAACAACAGCTTTATTGCAGATATAAGGAAGAAGGTTCCCTCGTAACTAAACCGAAGAATGTAGATGTGAAATCATACCGGATATGTGTAGTGCAGTTAGCTGCAGTTGGTGCTCAGTAGACGGCATTCATCAAGTGACGTAGAAGAACTCATGGAAAAATTCGCCTGTACCGGACGTGATTCTCAAAGGTCATGGTCGTGTTTAGTTTCGGAAGTCTCCCTCGGCCTGGCTGATCACCCAACAAGCCGGGGTCCAACTCAGTTGTGTACTCTGGAGGCAGCGGCATGGACTTAGGTACAAATCTGAAGCCTATCTTTTTTTTGGGTGACAACAAGGACCGGGCGGTGTCAGCCATGGGGGCGTATCCGCTGACCAGTGTCACCTTCAACAAGAAGAAGAGAAAATTGTTGTGGTTGGACCTGAAGGGACATGTCGGTCCTCAGGACACATTAAAAAACAACAACACAGACAAAGATGTAAATCTGACCCTAAATGAAAAGAAGACTCAGAGATATCTAATACATAATCTGCTAGCCTGTGCGTGTGTAGCCCTTCCGCTATCTAAAAATAGTCTCAATCAAGGGAAGTGAACTCTTGCTTGGCTAAAAAATAGACTGGGGAATTGGTAAAGATCGTCAAAGGGATATAACTCAATTATAAGGCGTCACTCGCCGGTCTGGGTACCGGGCCTTTGATCTAGTTTTTTATAAGACTAGGGCTGGGCAAACTTTGTCCCACGGGCCAAGTACGACAAATAGGCTACACGCACCAGCCCTCAATAGGACAATTAAATGTTTATAATAGTTCATATGAACACTTCATCCACCAGGCATTTTTGGTCAACTTTTGGAATCTATCGTAGATTTCCCAATCCTGGCAAAGATAGTCTACAAAGAAAATAATGGAGTCATCTCATTGAACAAGTGTTGTCTCTCTCTAAACTATAACCTCGTAGACATATTGTTGAACACGTTTTTTTAAGTGTCAGACGTCATGGTGCTAATTTTAGATTGTGTTGAATATTTAAGTACAAGGATTTTCTCATCAATCACTAAACTTTGCGCCTAATAGTTCTTGGACCAAGCCATTAGATGATAAATAACTGACATTAATTATTGAATGTTTAGGATTTATTGATTTCTTTAAAAAGACATTAATAGATTCTTAAAATTTGTATTAGTATCTAATATTCTTTCGATCAAAATCAAGCATCGGAAGATCTGATTGTAAAAGAAAATTTAAGTTGAAAGATGACATTTTCTATTTAAATTCAACTTTGATATGAGATTATTTTATGATTTAATCTCATAATTATTTCAGTGACTGTAAGGTAGAGATTTTTTTATCGCTTGATAATATAAAACACAAATAAGCTTTTTTAGTTTCTTTTTAAAATCCCCACCATAGCAATGTGTGCAGTGACTTGGAGGAACCACGGAGTGATTCAGCTTTGGCCAAGACTACACTAGTTGTGGAACCAGCACAGAGACACAGGTCATATTTTTCCTCAACAGTTTATAACTTTTATTTAATCTTTTTTTCAAATATTTAGTATATTAAATGAAATTTTCATATTCGATTTAAAAAATAATTAAGTTTAAAACTTCCACGTCATATAACTTACACACAGGGCCAGACATAGATCAGTTGAGGCACTGGGTCTCTAAAAAAAACACTTTACCTTAAAAAGAATATAAATTCAGTATAAATGTGGGCTTTCTGGGTTCCCCCCTCACGAGTCTCCATTAGAACCCACCTCAGTCCACACTACGAATGTATCTCCCCCCTCACGAGTCTCCGTTAGAACCACCTCTGTCCACACTACGAATGAATCTGCCCCCTCACTAGTCTCTATTAAAACCCACCTCGGTTTACACTACGAATGTATCTCCCCCCTCACGAGTCTCCGTTAGAACCACCTCTGTCCACACTACGAATGTATCTCACAAGGTACAAGATTTTTCTATTTTACAAAATGGAACAGAAGGCCAACATTAGGTGACTATATAATGAGGAAAATTTCAAACTGAACAGTTTAAAAAATGGTTTTTATATCAGTTTGTCTAGAACAGGGGTCGGCAACCTTTTGAGACAGAAGAGCCAAAAGTTAGAATTTACAGTTTTCTCAGTTTTTAAGGAGCCACTAAAATAGTTGTTTCAATATTATGGTATTTGATTAGGCCGCAATTTGACAACGAAAGAGCCGCAACTTGACATCGAAAGAGCCGCATGCGGCTCGCATGCGGTTGCCGACCACTGGTCTAGAAGTAAAAAAGATGTTTTTGTTACCTGGATTGTGGCGCCTGGAGGAATGTTTTTGGAATCTCCCTCAATATTTATCATCAGGTTCCCACTGGAATCTATTTTAGCCACAGTAGGGAGCTGGACTGGTACTCTTTGATACCTGGGTGACCCAACCTGGAGGTGGATAAGAATTGAACAGGTAAATTTAAAAATAACTTTAGTAGTGCACTATGTGTGGAGAAATAATATAGTCTAAGCTTGATGACGCAATTCGCTAGGCTCCGCCCACCGCAGTATCTATGGCGTCATTCCGCCATCTTGAGTGTAAATATTGGGAGCTTTAGTGTATACGTCATTTGTACCAAGTGACGTATATTAAACCGACAGTTGGGAGCACATGGTTTGTTTATGATCAGTCTAGCTTTGGGCATCGATGTAGATGGATGCATATTTACAGTTTGCTATTGTACTCCTCCTGGATCTACCTTTATGTCAGTTCATGTTCAAGTATTAAATGATTGTTTGATGTTACTTCACTGGAGTTAACTTCGTGATTTGTGTTGTCTGATTTATTACACCTTCTACAAGTATCTTCAATATAAGGACCCGTAACACTATGGATATTACTGAATGCGACATATTTGACTAAATATGACTATAATTTATACAAATCTTGGTTTAGGGACAAAAATAATCTAAGATTAATAAATCTTAAATATAATCTACACAGAATCAAGTCAATCAGCATCGCAACAAGTGTATGGAAAAAGACCCAATGTCACATCAGCTATACAAGTAGATAACAGAGTGACCTTGAAAAAAATACGTCACACGTTCAATACGTAAAAAATAAATAAATACAATCAATCAAGTCACAATGAGTCACACATAGGTCATCAGATGCACTAGACTTGTCTATTAGACATCACTAGGTGGTAGGGGCATACCTTATACTACATACGCCACTAGACTCATCTATTTGACATCATTTGGTGGTAGAGCATACTGGTAGCATTGATACACTCTTTTTATTACCCACAAAAAATCCTATGTTTCTATGGGCAGGATAGTAAGTAGACCGTATAACTGTGAGGCAGACGGTCGATAGTGCACAATGAAATTTGTCACGTAAAGTCTTTATATATTTAATGCACGTTTGCACTGAATATCATCATAAAGTTCCTCAAAATAAATAAACCATATAACAATTTATATGTTTCTAAATTGGTTGCTAAACAAATGAGCTATATGGTTGTAAACAAATGGTTCTAAGCAGGTAACTATATAATTGAGCACTGTGGTAGTTAGCAGGTACGTGAGCACTGTGGTAGTAAGCAGGTAACTATAAATGAGCCCTATGGTTGTAACTGTAAGCAGGTAACTAACTATAAATGAGCCCTATCGTTGTAACTGTAAGCAGGTAACTAACTATAAATGAGCCCTATGGTTGTAACTGTAAGCAGGTGACTATATATAAATGAGCCCTATGGTTGTTATCATATAACTATATAAATGAGCCCTATGGTTGTTATCATATAACTGTATAAATGAGCCCTATGGTTGTTATCATATAACTGTATAAATGAGCCCTACGGTTGTTATCATATAACTGTATAAATGAGCCCTATGGTTGTTATCATATAAATATATAAATGAGCCCTATGGTTGTTATCATATAACTATATAAATGAGCCCTATGGTTGTTATCATATAAATATATAAATGAGCCCTATGGTTGTTATCATATAACTATATAAATGAGCCCTATGGTTGTTATCATATAACTATATAAATGAGCCCTATGGTTGTTATCATATAAATATATAAATGAGCCCTATGGTTGTTATCATATAACTATATAAATGAGCCCTATGGTTGTTATCATATAACTATATAAATGAGCTCTATACAACGGTTTTACCTGTGAGTTTACAATCGGAGGTAAAGGCTTAATTGGGTTTAAAATAAATTCAGGGCCGGGTTTGCCGGCTTCACCAACTTTGTACTTTTGACTCATGGGGAGGTTCGGCTGCCTCTGTTGGTAAACGGCTGGACGAGGCTCCGGTTGACCAGACAAACGTGGGACTGAAGGCTTTCTTGGGGGTGAGAAAATTGAATGAGGAGAGACCCAAGGTTTTAATCTGAACATTGGTGAAGTGTAAGGTTTGTTCTGACCCGGTGGTGGAGCCTGTTGAGACAGTTTAAGTTTATTAGGGTATAAAACTAAACATACACAATAAATGGGTTGTTGTGAGGGTCTACATACACAATAAATGGGTTGTTGTGAGGGTCTACATACACAATGAATGGGTTGTTGTGAGGGTCTACATACACAATGAATGGGTTGTTGTGAGGGTCTACATACACAATAAATGGGTTGTTGGTTGGGCCAACATTCACAGTGTGTAGGTTAAAGAAAAAAATAAAGAAATTATCTTTAAAGTTTAAATTACTGAATGCATAAGACTGTGTATTTAATAAGTATCAAGACTTACTTCTGTGTATTTAATACGTATTAAGACTTACTCCTGTGTATTTAATACGTATTAAGACTTACTTCTGTGTATTTAATACGTATTAAGACTTACTCCTGTGTATTTAATACGTATTAAGACTTACTCCTGTGTATTTAATACGTATTAAGACTTACTCCTGTGTATTTAATACGTATTAAGACTTACTTCTGTGTATTTAATACGTATTAAGACTTACTTCTGTGTATTTAATACGTAACAAGACTTACCCCTGTGTATTTGATACGTGGTTTGGGCTTCTGAAAAGCCTGTAGAGGCGGCAACTGTTTACTGTATGGTGACACGTACCTCTTTGTGACAGTCGGTTCAGGAGGAGGGGGAGTTGGAGGAGTTTCTGGAACAACTGTAGAGTTCATATTAAATTAACCGTTACTGTCTCTTGAATTATGAGTCTGTTTGTCTGATATTTTAAAGTGACTGACAATGATTGGTTACTTCTGTGGTAGAGATATCCCGATTATCGTCAAGCAGACATTGAATGTATTCACACATGACAGTATAAGTGAACAGACTATCTACGAATCCTTGAAGTAACACACGTGTATCCATCGTAGTTCTACACGACCGAGGTGGTGATGACCAAGTATAGATCGCTCGGACCACAGCCCATGACTCACGTAGGTCTACTGCGATGCTATGAAATAGGCGGTTGTAGTAATGTTTGAGCCCGTGACTCACGTAGGTCTACAGCGATGCTATGAAATAGGCCGGTTGTAGTAATGTTTGAGCCCGTGACTCACGTAGGTCTACAGCGATGCTATGAAATTGGCCGGTTGTAGTAATGTTTGAGCCCGTGACTCACGTAGGTCTACAGCGATGTAATGAAATAGGCCGGTTGTAGTAATGTTTGAGCCCGTGACTCACGTAGGTCTACATCGTTGTAATGAAATAGGCCGGTTGTAGTAATGTTTGAGCCCGTGACTCACGTAGGTCTACAGCGATGTTGTGAAATAGGCCGGTTGTAGTAATGTTTGAGCCCATGCCATGACCCACCTTCACTAAGCCACACAATGAATTAGAATTAGAAAAAATTAGAAGAAAAAAAACTCAATCTTTCTGTTTTAATTGTTTACAATCTGCGTTGTTGATGTAATCACTATAGCAACAGGGTACGTCACCTTCCATAAGTTGTCAGTTGTCTGAATTTTCTGATTTTCTGTAATTTGAATTTTTTTTTCTTCCTTTGTCTCTCTAGAGTACTTTAGACAATTACAAAGGCCAGATCAGTCTTCAGGTAAACATTGGGAACCATTAGATATTACAAAGTGACTGCCACAACTGTGATCTATTGGCCATGTCTAAAAGTAACCAAGTCTGATGTAGTCACCTCTTGTATAATTTAGACAACAGGTAAACCATGACGGTATTAGACAAGCGACATTTTAATTAGTGCCTGTGCCAAAGGTGAAAATTTGTTCTATTAGTTAACAAAATGTGTCAAACCTGTCATACTTAAGTTGAATGTGTCAAACCTGACATACTTCACGTTGAATGTGTCAAACCTGTCATACTTCACGTTGAATGTGTCAAACATGTCATACTTCACGTTGAATGTGCCAAACATGTCATACTTCACGTTGAATGTGTCAAACCTGTCATACTTCACGATGAATGTGTCAAACCTGACATACTTCACGTTGAATGTGCCTACCATGACATACATCACATTGAATGTGTCAAACCTGTCATACTTCACGATGAATGTGTCAAACCTGTCGTACTTCACGTTGAATGTGTCAAACCTGTCATACTTCACGACGAATGTGTCAAACCTGTCGTACTTCACGTTGAATGTGCCTACCATGACATACATCACGTTGAATGTGTCAAACCTGTCATACTTCACGATGAATGTGTCAAACCTGTCATACTTCACGTTGAATGTGTCAAACCTGTCATACTTCACGACGAATGTGTCAAACCTGTCATACTTCACGTTGAATGTGCCTACCATGACATACATCACGTTGAATGTGTCAAACATGTCATACTTCACGTTGAATGTGTCAAACATGTCATACTTCACGTTAAATGTGTCAAACCTGTCATACTTCACGTTGAATTGTCAAACCTGACATACTTCACGTTGAATGTGTCTAACCTGTCATACTTCACGTTAAATGTGTCAAACCTGACATACTTCACGACGAATGTGTCAAACCTGACATACTTCACGTTGAATGTGTCAAACCTGTCATACTTCACGTTGAATGTGTCAAACATGTCATACTTCAGGTTGAATGTGTCAACCCTACATATGGTCTGCACCTTAAACAGACTACTTGTAGCAATGCTGTCAAAACTAGGATGATATTTTAAGTTTTTACCAATATATATATGAATGGAATTTTTAATAGTGAACTTTTATGGACACACCAAAGCTTAAGTGTAAACTAAAGTGCTACTATAAATGGGGAATATTAGATACGATAGTACCAAGATATATTATTATCTACAAACTACATCTAAGAGACATTAATCAACAAGGTATGTTCAGTTTACCTGATATCAAACCTTCTGTCTCAGTGTCATTCTCTACCTCAGGTATTTCTTCTTTCACATCTTTTTTCATTTTCTTTTTCTTTCTTTTTTTCTTCTTAATTTTCTGAGATATAAAATATATATATATATATATATATATATATATATATATATATATATATATATACACATTGAATATACATAATGAATACATCCGAAACTTTTCTCATGAGTACAAAGATGATGAATTCAAACAAAGCTGGTCACAAGTAAACAGTAAAAGTACACGGATTTCTTGCATTTAGAAATTGGCATAAATACAACACACACTTCTTCTATAGCACTGTTCAATAAAACATAAATACAACACACACTTCTTCTATAGCACTGTTCAATAAAACATAAATACAACACACTTCTTCTATGGCACTGTTCAATAAAACATAAATACAACACACACTTCTCCTATAGCACTGTTCAATAAAACATAAATACAACACACACTTCTTCTATAGCACTGTTCAATAAAACATCAATACAACACACACTTCTTCTATAGCACTGTTCAATAAAACATAAATACAACACACACATCTTCTATAGCACTGTTCAATAAAACATACATACAACACACACTTCTACTATGGCACTATTCAATAAAACATAAATACAACACACACATCTTCTATAGCACTATTCAATAAAACATACATACAACACACACTTCTACTATGGCACTATTCAATAAAACATAAATACAACACACACTTCTTCCATGGCACTATTCAATAAAACATAAATACAACACACACTTCTTCTATGGCACTATTCAATAAAACATAAATACAACACACAGTTATTCTATAGCACTATTCAATATAAAAGTATCCACACATAAAAAAAGAACACAAATTACTTCTCTTGTATGAATGAAATGACAAAGTTTTGAAATAAAAATATTATTATTGACTTTGTATTCGTTCAAATTCATCGCAGAATTCAGTGAATCCTTATAGACGGTTATCCCTTTATGTAGTCAATATAATTCCAAAATATATTTATATGATCTAAGCCACAGGATATATTGAGTAATGAATTATTCTTTCATTTTTTTAGTAGGCCCTACACAATAATAAAAGTATTTTTTTAAAAGTTTTTTTTTAAAAATATTTCTTAACAGAAGCTGCTGGAGGCAGTGTGAATTGAATTGAAGGACTACAGCTGTTAATTTGAAAAAACACATTCAATATGATAACTCATGTACCCGTATAACAAATACATTAAAGTAATAACACATCAGAAATACAATTAAGTAATAAAACATCGCAAATACGAATTAAGTATCAACACATCACAAATACAATTACGTAACAAACACATTACTGTTACTATGGCAACAAACCCAGTAATGCGACGATGTAATTTCATTTTTATCCAGAGAAATCTTTTATGAGATACATATCAATAACTGCACTTGTGGCCTTAATGAGTTGAACCGATATTGTCAAAAGTGACAGAAAATTTCTGTTCAATTTTAACTTTCATTCGAAACTAATTGTATAAAAAAACGTTGTGTTGAGTTACGTCATTAACTTTCGTTGTGCAGCAATGCAATCAAAATAAACACTGAGTCAATAATGTTAACTTTAATGGGACTATCTGCGTAATGGATAATATTCTGACTTTCTCTTCATCCAAATGTAAAAAAGTGTGAAACAAATAAATAAATGAAACGACCGAGGCAACAATAGCTTAATAAATACTTTGAATTACTCAGACCCGAGTTTCATGTCTAGGCAGGGGATTGAACCCATGCATTGACAATACGGACGGCAGGCAAAAGTTTGTTAATTGCTGGTTTTTTTGTTTTTTCATTCTGGAAAAGTTCTATTCAGTCTATCAGATTGTGATTCAAATGTCTTTTCAATAGGGAGCGACCGATAATCGGATCGGTATCGTACCGATATTGGCACTATCGGTTAATATAGGATCGGCCGATTTTTGTAGGGAGCGACCGATAGTCGGACCGATGTTGGCACTATTGGTTAACTATCGGACCGGCCGTTTTTTTTGGCTGCCGATACATTGTTTTTTTTTTCACACAAATCTAGTAACTCTAAACTGGTTTTGGTTTACAGAGTTAAAGTTTACTTACAGATTTCCAGTTAACTGTTCACCTGAGTGAAGTGATTTACTGATATAATTAAGTGTTTTTAATTTTTAAAACTTTTAAAGTAAATTCAGTAAAAATTACAAAGATTAACGAAGAAAATTATTTTAATTTCATCACAACTTTCACAAGTTAGTAAAGTTACAATTAACAATTAATACATTTTTACTTTTTTAGTTTGGCATTAATTATTTACAACTTTATCTTACTTTTCTGTTTGTGTACAAGTAAAAAGTAAAAACAAATTGTTTGTTATAAGTTTAATTTTAAACAATAAACATGCAGATTTATGAGATTATGCAGGCATGGTTTGTGTTTCTGACTTCGGTCTTCCGGTCTGTCTTTTCAAATCTTTTGTTCTTCTAATCTTCTTCATCTTCAAGACACCCTTTCATTAATAGCAAAATATCGGCATCGGCAAAAATGCTGGGGAAAAATATCGGTATCGGACTATCGGTAAAAAGTCATATCTGTCGCTCCCTACTTTTCAAATTGGTCATCATTAAATTATAACTTTATCTGACCAGTTATGACACGTCATCAACACTGCAAGGAATGGGACATAACTACAAACCAACCTTTAAGTCCAGTATTTATGCAGTTGCCGTTCCTTGCAGAATACCCTTAGTGATAAACACTTTTTTTTTAATTTAAACTTTCAATTTGTTCTAAAAACTCTCATTTCCCCACAAACACAAGCAAAATGTCAAAGGTCATGACTTGTTTTAAGGCAATTAGAGAAATTAGTTATTGTCTATTTCCTCTTCAAGCATAGCGTTGTGCCACTGGCGCGTCACACGTGAACTGATGATTTGCTGTAATGAAGGACGACTCACTCATGATTTAACTCGAAATCGATAAAAATGTGTAGCTCCCCTCCCCATTATTAAAATATATAACGAAATTGAGCACCCCCCACCCTACTCTAATAATCATATTTGAGCCCCCCCCCACCCAAACCACACAGTGTTAGTAGCACGCTGGGCAGACTCTAAAAATTCAAGTAGAAAAATCATTAAAGTGATGAAAAATATCAGCCCTGGCTAGCGTCAAGGTGTGTTAATGGATGGAACGACCCCCGCCCACCACCACCATAGAGGTAACGCCACTGCAGTGTCGGTCTTAGGTGTGGCGACTTAGGCTGACGCCGAGACTACCCCTGTACCTCCACAATATAATCACCCTAGATCAACACTGTACCTCCACAATATAATCAAACTAGATCAACACTGTACCTGCACAATATAATCAAACTAGATCAACACTGTAACTCCCCCAATATAATCAAACTAGATCAACACTGTACCTCCACCAATATAATCAAACTAGATCAACACTGTACCTCCACTAATATAATCAAACTAGATCAACACTGTACCTCCCCCAATATAATCTAACTAGATCAACACTGTACCTCCGCCAATATAATCAAACTAGATCAACACTGTACCACCACCAATATAATCAAACTAGATCAACACTGTACCTCCCCCAATATAATCAAACTAGATCAACACTGTACCTCCCCCATAATAATCAAACTAGATCAACACTGTACCTCCCCCAATATAATCAAACTAGATCAACACTGTACCTCCACAATATAATCAAACTAGATCAACACTGTACCTCCCCCAATATAATCAAACTAGATCAACACTGTACCTCCACAATGTAATCAAACTAGATCAACACTGTACCTCCCCCAAAATAATCAAACTAGATCAACACTGTACCTCCACAATGTAATCAAACTGGATCAACACTGTACCTCCCCAATATAATCAAACTAGATCAACACTGTACCTCCCCCAATATAATAAAACTAGATCAACACTGTACCTCCCCCGATATAATCAAACTAGATCAACACTGTACCTCCCCCAATATAATCAACCTAGATCAACACTATACCTCCACAATATAATCAAACTAGATCAACACTGTACCTCCACAATATAATCAAACTAGATCAGCACTGTACCTCCCCCAACGACCCCCGCCCACCACCACCATAGAGGTAACGCCACTGCAGTGTTGGTCTTAGGTGTGGCGACTTAGGCTGACGCCGAGACTACCCATGTACCTCCACTATATAATCACCCTAGATCAACACTGTACCTCCACATTATAATCAAACTAGATCAACACTGTACCTGCACAATATAATCAAACTAGATCAACACTGTAACTCCCCCAATATAATCAAACTAGATCAACACTGTACCTCCACCAATATAATCAAACTAGATCAACACTGTACCTCCCCCAATATAATCAAACTAGATCAACACTGTACCTCCACAATATAATCAAACTAGATCAACACTGTACCTCCCCCAATATAATCAAACTAGATCAACACTGTACCTCCCCCAATATAATCAAACTAGATAAACACTGTACCTCCCCTAATATAATCAAACTAGATCAACACTGTACCTCCGCCAATATAATAAAACTAGATCAACACTGTACCACCACCAATATAATCAAACTAGATCAACACTGTACCTCCCCCAATATAATCAAACTAGATCAACACTGTACCTCCACAATATAATCAAACTAGATCAACACTATACTACCACCAATATAATCAAACTAGATCAACACTGTACCTCCCCCAATATAATCAAACTAGATCAACACTGTACCTCCAAAATATAATCAAACTAGATCAACACTGTACCTCCGCCAATAAAATCAAACTAGATCAACACTGTACCTCCACAATATAACCAAACTAGATCAACACTGTACCACCACCAATATAATCAAACTAGATCAACACTGTACCTCCCCCAATATAATCAAACTAGATCAACACTGTACCTCCCCCAATATAATCCAACTAGATCAACACTGTACCTCCCCCAATATAATCAAACTAGATCAACACTGTACCTCCCCCAATATAATCAAACTAGATCAACACTGTACCTCCCCCAATATAATCAAACTAGATCAACACTGTACCTCCCCCAATATAATCAAACTAGATCAACACTGTACTTCCACATTATAATCAAACTAGATCAACACTGTACCTGCACAATATAATCAAACTAGATCAACACTGTAACTCCCCCAATATAATCAAACTAGATCAACACTGTACCTCCACCAATATAATCAAACTAGATCAACACTGTACCTCCCCCAATATAATCAAACTAGATCAACACTGTACCTCCACAATATAATCAAACTAGATCAACACTGTACCTCCCCCAATATAATCAAACTAGATCAACACTGTACCTCCCGCAATATAATCAAACTAGATCAACACTGTACCTCCACAATGTAACCAAACTAGATCAACACTGTACCTCCCCCAATATAATCAAACTAGATCAACACTGTACCTCCACAATATAATCAAACTAGATCAACACTATACCACCACCAATATAATCAAACTAGATCAACACTGTACCTCCCCCAATATAATCAAACTAGATCAACACTGTACCTCCAAAATATAATCAAACTAGATCAACACTGTACCTCCGCCAATAAAATCAAACTAGATCAACACTGTTCCTCCACAATATAATCAAACTAGACCAACACTGTACCTCCCCCAATATAATCAAACTAGATCAACACTGTACCTCCACAATATAATCAAACTAGATCAACACTATACCACCACCAATATAATCAAACTAGATCAACACTGTACCTCCCCCAATATAATCAAACTAGATCAACACTGTACCTCCCCCAATATAATCAAACTAGATCAACACTGTACCTCCCACATTATAATCAAACTAGATCAACACTGTAACTCCCCCAATATAATCAAACTAGATCAACACTGTACCTCCACCAATATAATCAAACTAGATCAAAACCGTACCTCCACAATATAATCAAACTAGATCAACACTGTACCTCCCCCAATATGATCAAACTAGATCAACACTGTACCTCCACAATGTAATAAAACTAGATCGACACTGTACCTCCCCCAATATAATCAAACTAGATCAACACTGTACCTCCCCCAATATAATCAAACTAGATCAACACCGTACCTCCACAATATAATTAAACTAGATCAACACTGTACCTCCCCCAATATGATCAAACTAGATCAACACTGTACCTCCACAATGTAATAAAACTAGATCAACACTGTACCTCCCCCAATATAATCAAACTAGATCAACACTGTACCTCCACAATATAATCAAACTAGATCAACACTGTACCTCCGCCAATATAATCAAACTAGATCAACACTGTACCTCCACAATATAATCAAACTAGATCAACACTGTACCTCCACCAATATAATCAAACTAGATCAACACTGTACCTCCACAATATAATCAAACTAGATCAACACTGTACCACCACCAATATAATCAAACTAGATCAATACTGTACCTCCCCAAATATAATCAAACTAGATCAACACTGTACCTGCACAATATAATCAAACTAGATCAACACTGCAACTCCCCCAATATAATCAAACTAGATCAACACTGTACCTCCACCAATATAATCAAACTAGATCAACACTGTACCTCCACAATATAATCAAACTAGATCAACACTGTACCTCCGCCAATATAATCAAACTAGATCAACACTGTACCTCCACAATATAATCAAACTAGATCAACACTGTACCTCCACAATGTAATAAAACTAGATCAACACTGTACCTCCCCCAATATAATCAAACTAGATCAACACTGTACCTCCACAATATAATCAAACTAGATCAACACTGTACCTACGCCAATATAATCAAACTAGATCAACACTGTACCTCCACAATATAATCAAACTAGATCAACACTATACCACCCCCAATATAATCAAACTAGATCAACACTGTACCTCCACCAATATAATCAAACTAGATCAACACTGTACCTCCCCCAATATAATCAAACTAGATCAACACCGTACCTCCACAATATAATCAAACTAGATCAACACTGTACCTCCCCCAATATGATCAAACTAGATCAACACTGTACCTCCACAATATAATCAAACTAGATCAACACTGTACCTCCCCCAATAAAATCAAACTAGATCAACACTGTACCTCCCCCAATATAATCAAACTAGATAAACTATGTACCTCCCCTAATATAATCAAACTAGATCAACACTGTACCTCCACCAATATAATCAAACTAGATCAACACTGTACCTCCGCCAATATAATCAAACTAGATCAACACTGTACCTCCACAATATAATCAAACTAGATCAACACTGTACCTCCACAATATAATCAAACTAGATCAACACTATACCACCACCAATATAATCAAACTAGATCAACACTGTACCTCCCCCAATATAATCAAACTAGATCAACACTGTACCTCCACATTATAATCAAACTAGATCAACACTGTACCTCCCCCAATATAATCAAACTAGATCAACACTGTACCTCCACCAATATAATCAAACTAGATTAACACTGTACCTCCCCCAATATAATCAAACTAGATCAACACCGTACCTCCACAATATAATCAAACTAGATCAACACTGTACCTCCCCCAATATGATCAAACTAGATCAACACTGTACCTCCACAATGTAATAAAACTAGATCAACACTGTACCTCCCCCAATATAATCAAACTAGATCAACACTGTACCTCCACAATATAATCAAACTAGATCAACACTGTACCTCCGCCAATATAATCAAACTAGATCAACACTGTACCACCACCAATATAACCAAACTAGATCAATACCGTACCTCCCCAAATATAATCAAACTAGATCAACACTGTACCTGCACAATATAATCAAACTAGATCAACACTGCAACTCCCCCAATATAATCAAACTAGATCAACACTGTACCTCCACCAATATAATCAAACTAGATCAACACTGTACCTCCACAATATAATCAAACTAGATCAACACTGTACCTCCGCCAATATAATCAAACTAGATCAACACTGTACCTCCACAATATAATCAAACTAGATCAACACCGTACCTCCACAATATAATCAAACTAGATCAACACTGTACCTCCCCCAATATGATCAAACTAGATCAACACTGTACCACCACAATGTAATAAAACTAGATCAACACTGTACCTCCCCCAATATAATCAAACTAGATCAACACTGTACCTCCACAATATAATCAAACTAGATCAACACTGTACCTCCCCCAATATAATCAAACTAGATCAACACTGTACTTCCCCCAATATAATCAAACTAGATCAACACTGTACCTCCACAATATAATCAAACTAGATCAACACTGTACCTCCCCCAATATAATCAAACTAGATCAGCACTGTACCTCCCCCAATATAATCAAACTAGATCAACACTGTACCTCCCCCAATATAATCAAACTAGATCAACAGTGTACCTCCACAATATAATCAAACTAGACCAACACTGTACCTCCCACAATATAATCAAACTAGATCAACACTGTACCTCCCCCAATATAATCAAACTAAGATCAACACTGTACCTCCCCCAATATAATCAAACTAGATCAAAACTGTACCTCCACATTATAATCAAACTAGATCAACACTGTACCTCCCCCAATATAATCAAACTAGATCAACACTGTACCTCCCCCAATATAATCAAACTAGATAAACACTGTACCTCCACATTATAACCAAACTAGATCAACACTGTACCTCCCACAATATAATCAAACTAGATCAACACTGTACCTCCCCCAATATAACCAAACTAGATCAACACTGTACCTCCCCCAATATAATCTAACTAGATCAACACTGTACCTCTACAATATAATCAAACTAGATCAACACTGTACCTCTGCCAATAAAATCAAACTAGATCAACACTGTACCTCCACAATATAATCAAACTAGATCAACACTGTACCTCCACAATATAATCAAAGTAGATCAACACTGTACCACCACCAATAGAATCAAACTAGATCAACACTGTACCTCCCCCAATATAATCAAACTAGATCAACACTGTACCTCCCCCAATATAATCAAACTAGATCAACACTGTACCTCCCCCAATATAATCAAACTAGATCAGCACTGTACCTCCACAATGTAATCAAACTAGATCAACACTGTACCTCCCCCAATATAATCAAACTAGGTCAACACTGTACCTCCCCAAATATAATCAAACTAGATCAACACTGTACCTCCCCCAATATAATCAAACTAGATCAACACTGTAACTCCCCCAATATAATCAAACTAGATCAACACTGTACCTGCACAATATAATCAAACTAGATCAACACTGTACCTCCCCCAATATAATCAAACTAGATCAACACTGTACCTCCCCCAATATAATCAAACTAGATCAGCACTGTACCTCCACAATGTAATCAAACTAGATCAACACTGTACCTCCCCCAATATAATCAAACTAGATCAACACTGTACCTCCCCAAATATAATCAAACTAGATCAACACTGTACCTCCCCCAATATAATCAAACTAGATCAACACTGTAACTCCCCCAATATAATCAAACTAGATCAACACTGTACCTGCACAATATAATCAAACTAGATCAACACTGTACCTCCCCCAATATAATCAAACTAGATCAACACTGTACCTCCACCAATATAATCAAACTAGATCAGCACTGTACCTCCACAATGTAATCAAACTAGATCAACACTGTACCTCCCCCAATATAATCAAACTAGATCATCACTGCACCTCCACAATATAATCAAACTAGATCAACACTGTACCTCCCCAATATAATCAAACTAGATCAACACTGTTCCTCCACAATATAATCAAACTAGATCAACACTGTACCTCCCCCAATATAATCAAACTAGATCAACACTGTACCTCCCCAAATATAATCAAACTAGATCAACACTGTACCTCCCCCAATATAATCAAACTAGATCAACACTGTAACTCCCCCAATATAATCAAACTAGATCAACACTGTACCTGCACAATATAATCAAACTAGATCAACACTGTACCTCCCCCAATATAATCAAACTAGATCAGCACTGTACCTCCCCCAATATAATCAAACTAGATCAACACTGTACCTTCCCCAATATAATCAAACTAGATCAACACTGTACCTCCCCCAATATAATCAAACTAGATCAACACTGTACCTGCACAATATAATCAAACTAGATCAACACTGTACCTCCACAATATAATTAAACTAGATCAACACTGTACCTCCACCAATATAATCAAACTAGATCAACACTGTACCTCCCCCAATATAATCAAACTAGATCAACACTGTACCTCCCCCAATATAATCAAACTAGATCAACACTGTACCTCCCCCAATATAATCAAACTAGATCAACACTGTACCTCCCCCAATATAATCAAACTAGATCAACACTGTACCTCCCCCAATTTAATCAAACTAGATCAGCACTGTACCTCCCCCAATATAATCAAACTAGATCAACACTGTACCTTCCCCAATAGAATCAAACTAGATCAACACTGTACCTCCCTAAATATAACCAAACTAGATCAACACTGTACCTCCACAATATAATCAAACTAGATCAACACTGTACCTCCCCAATATAATCAAACTAGATCAACACTGTACCTCCCCCAATATAATCAAACTAGATCAACACTGTACCTCCACAATATAATCAAACTAGATCAACACTGTACCTCCCCCAATTTAATCAAACTAGATCAGCACTGTATCTCCCCCAATATAATCAAACTAGATCAACACTGTACCTCCCCCAATATAATCAAACTAGATCAACACTGTACCTCCCCCAATATAATCAAACTAGATCAACACTGTACCTCCCCCAATATAATCAAACTAGATCAACACTGTAACTCCCCCAATATAATCAAACTAGATCAACACTGTACCTCCACAATGTAATCAAACTAGATCAACACTGTACCTCCCCCAATATAATCAAACTAGATCAACACTGTACCTCCCCAATATAATCAAACTAGATCAACACTGTACCTTCCCCAATATAATCAAACTAGATCAACACTGTACCTCCCCCAATATAATCAAACTAGATCAACACTGTACCTCCACAATATAATCAAACTAGATCAACACTATACTACCACCAATATAATCAAACTAGATCAACACTGTACCTCCCCCAATATAATCAAACTAGATCAACACTGTACCTCCAAAATATAATCAAACTAGATCAACACTGTACCTCCGCCAATAAAATCAAACTAGATCAACACTGTACCTCCATAATATAACCAAACTAGATCAACACTGTACCACCACCAATATAATCAAACTAGATCAACACTGTACCTCCCCCAATATAATCAAACTAGATCAACACTGTACCTCCCCCAATATAATCAAACTAGATCAACACTGTACCTCCACAATATAATCAAACTAGATCAACACTGTACCTCCACCAATATAATCAAACTAGATCAACACTGTACCTCCACCAATATAATTAAACTAGATCATCACTGTACCTCCCCCAATATAATCAAACTAAATCAACACTGTACCTCCCCCAATATAATCAAACTAGATCAACACTGTAACTCCCCCAATATAATCCAACTAGATCAACACTGTACCTCCACAATATAATCAAACTAGATCAACACTGTACCTCCCCCAATATAATCAAACTAGATCAACACTGTACCTGCACAATATAATCAAACTAGATCAACACTGTACCTCCCCCAATATAATCAAACTAGATCAGCACTGTACCTCCCCCAATATAATCAAACTAGATCAACACTGTACCTTCCCCAATATAATCAAACTAGATCAACACTGTACCTTCCCCAATATAATCAAACTAGATCAACACTGTACCTGCACAATATAATCAAACTAGATCAACACTGTACCTCCACAATATAATTAAACTAGATCAACACTGTACCTCCACCAATATAATCAAACTAGATCAACACTGTACCTCCCCCAATATAATCAAACTAGATCAACACTGTACCTCCCCCAATATAATCAAACTAGATCAACACTGTACCTCCCCCAATATAATCAAACTAGATCAACACTGTACCTCCCCCAATATAATCAAACTAGATCAACACTGTACCTCCCCCAATTTAATCAAACTAGATCAGCACTGTACCTCCCCAAATATAATCAAACTAGATCAACACTGTACCTTCCCCAATAGAATCAAACTAGATCAACACTGTACCTCCCTAAATATAACCAAACTAGATCAACACTGTACCTCCACAATATAATCAAACTAGATCAACACTGTACCTCCCCAATATAATCAAACTAGATCAACACTGTACCTCCCCCAATATAATCAAACTAGATCAACACTGTACCTCCACAATATAATCAAACTAGATCAACACTGTACCTCCCCCAATATAATCAAACTAGATCAACACTGTACCTCCCCCAATATAATCAAACTAGATCAACACTGTACCTCCCCCAATATAATCAAACTAGATCAACACTGTACCTCCACAATATAATCAAACTAGATCAACACTGTACCTCCCCCAATATAATCAAAGTAGATCAACACTGTACCTCCCCCAATATAATCAAACTAGATCAACACTGTACCTCCACATTATAATCAAACTAGATCAACACTGTACCTCCACAATATAATCAAACTAGATCAACACTGTACCTCCCCCAATATAATCAAACTAGATCAACACTGTACCTCCACATTATAATTAAACTAGATCAACACTGTACCTCCCCCAATATAATCAAACTAGATCAACACTGTAACTCCCCCAATATAATCAAACTAGATCAACACTGTACCTCCCCCAATATAATCAAACTAGATCAACACTGTAACTCCCCCAATATAATCAAACTAGATCAACACTGTACCTCCACAATATAATCAAACTAGATCAACACTGTACCTCCACCAATATAATCAAACTAGATCAACACTGTACCTCCACCAATATAATTAAACTAGATCATCACTGTACCTCCCCCAATATAATCAAACTAAATCAACACTGTACCTCCCCCAATATAATCAAACTAGATCAACACTGTAACTCCCCCAATATAATCAAACTAGATCAACACTGTACCTCCACAATATAATCAAACTAGATCAACACTGTACCTCCCCCAATTTAATCAAACTAGATCAGCACTGTACCTCCCCCAATATAATCAAACTAGATCAACACTGTACCTTCCCCAATATAATCAAACTAGATCAACACTGTACCTCCCCCAATATAATCAAACTAGATCAACACTGTACCTCCACATTATAATCAAACTAGATCAACAATGTACCTGCCCCAATATAATCAAACTAGATCAACACTGTACCTCCCCCAATATAATCAAACTAGATCAACACTGTACCTCCCCAATATAATCAAACTAGATCAACACTGTACCTCCCCCAATATAATCAAACTAGATCAACACTGTACCTGCACAATATAATCAAACTAGATCAACACTGTAACTCCCCCAATATAATCAAACTAGATCAACACTGTACCTCCACCAATATAATCAAACTAGATCAACACTGTACCTCCCCCAATATAATCAAACTAGATCAACACTGTACCTCGACCAATATAATCAAACTAGATCAACACTGTACCTCCCCCAATATAATCAAACTAGATCAACACTGTACCTCCCCCAATATAATCAAACTAGATCAACACTGTAACTCCCCCAATATAATCAAACTAGATCAACACTGTACCTCCACAATGTAATCAAACTAGATCAACACTGTACCTCCCCCAATATAATCAAACTAGATCAACACTGTACCTCCCCAATATAATCAAACTAGATCAACACTGTACCTTCCCCAATATAATCAAACTAGATCAACACTGTACCTCCCCCAATATAATCAAACTAGATGAACACTGTACCTCCCCAAATATAATCAAACTAGATGAACACTTTACCTCCACATTATAATCAAACTAGATCAACACTGTACCTCCCCCAATATAATCAAACTAGATCAACACTGTACCTCCACAATATAATCAAACTAGATCAACACTGTACCTCCACAATATAATCAAACTAGATCAACACTGTACCTTTCCCAATATAATCAAACTAGACCAAGACTGTACCTCTCCCAATATAATCAAACTAGATCAACACTGTACCTCCCCCAATATAATCAAACTAGATGAACACTGTACCTCCCCCAATATAATCAAACTAGATGAACACTTTACCTCCACATTATAATCAAACTAGATCAACACTGTACCTCCCCCAATATAATCAAACTAGATCAACACTGTACCTCCACAATATAATCAAACTAGATCAACACTGTACCTCCCCCAATATAATCAAAGTAGATCAACACTGTACCTCCCCCAATATAATCAAACTAGATCAACACTGTACCTCCACATTATAATCAAACTAGATCAACACTGTACCTCCACAATATAATCAAACTAGATCAACACTGTACCTCCCCCAATATAATCAAACTAGATCAACACTGTACCTCCACATTATAATCAAACTAGATCAACACTGTACCTCCCCCAATATAATCAAACTAGATCAACACTGTAACTCCCCCAATATAATCAAACTAGATCAACACTGTACCTCCCCCAATATAATCAAACTAGATAACCACTGTAACTCCCCCAATATAATCAAACTAGATCAACACTGTACCTCCACAATATAATCAAACTAGATCAACACTGTACCTCCACCAATATAATCAAACTAGATCAACACTGTACCTCCACCAATATAATTAAACTAGATCATCACTGTACCTCCCCCAATATAATCAAACTAAATCAACACTGTACCTCCCCCAATATAATCAAACTAGATCAACACTGTAACTCCCCCAATATAATCAAACTAGATCAACACTGTACCTCCACAATATAATCAAACTAGATCAACACTGTACCTCCCCCAATTTAATCAAACTAGATCAGCACTGTACCTCCCCCAATATAATCAAACTAGATAAACACTGTACCTTCCCCAATATAATCAAACTAGATCAACACTGTACCTCCCCCAATATAATCAAACTAGATCAACACTGTACCTCCACATTATAATCAAACTAGATCAACACTGTACCTGCCCCAATATAATCAAACTAGATCAACACTGTACCTCCCCCAATATAATCAAACTAGATCAACACTGTACCTCCCCAATATAATCAAACTAGATCAACACTGTACCTCCCCCAATATAATCAAACTAGATCAACACTGTACCTGCACAATATAATCAAACTAGATCAACACTGTAACTCCCCCAATATAATCAAACTAGATCAACACTGTACCTCCACCAATATAATCAAACTAGATCAACACTGTACCTCCCCCAATATAATCAAACTAGATCAACACTGTACCTCGACCAATATAATCAAACTAGATCAACACTGTACCTCCCCCAATATAATCAAACTAGATCAACACTGTACCTCCCCCAATATAATCAAACTAGATCAACACTGTAACTCCCCCAATATAATCAAACTAGATCAACACTGTACCTCCACAATGTAATCAAACTAGATCAACACTGTACCTCCCCCAATATAATCAAACTAGATCAACACTGTACCTCCCCAATATAATCAAACTAGATCAACACTGTACCTTCCCCAATATAATCAAACTAGATCAACACTGTACCTCCCCCAATATAATCAAACTAGATGAACACTGTACCTCCCCAAATATAATCAAACTAGATGAACACTTTACCTCCACATTATAATCAAACTAGATCAACACTGTACCTCCCCCAATATAATCAAACTAGATCAACACTGTACCTCAACAATATAATCAAACTAGATCAACACTGTACCTCCACAATATAATCAAACTAGATCAACACTGTACCTTTCCCAATATAATCAAACTAGACCAAGACTGTACCTCTCCCAATATAATCAAACTAGATCAACACTGTACCTCCCCCAATATAATCAAACTAGATGAACACTGTACCTCCCCCAATATAATCAAACTAGATGAACACTGTACCTCCACATTATACTCAAACTAGATCAACACTGTACCTCCCCCAATATAATCAAACTAGATCAACACTGTACCTCCACAATATAATCAAACTAGATCAACACTGTACCTCCCCCAATATAATCAAACTAGATCAACACTGTACCTCCCCCAATATAATCAAACTAGATTAACACTGTACCTCCACATTATAATCAAACTAGATCAACACTGTACCTCCGCCAATATAATCAAACTAGATAAACACTGTACCTCCATAATATAATCAAACTAGATCAACACTGTACCTCCCCCAATATAATCAAACTAGATCAACACTGTACCTCCCCAATATAATCAAACTAGATCAGCACTGTACCTCCCCCAATATAATCAAACTAGATCAACACTGTACCTTCCCCAATATAATCAAACTAGATCAACACTGTACCTCCACAATATAATCAAACTAGATCAACACTGTACCTCCACAATATAATCAAACTAGATCAACACTGTACCTCCCCCAATATAACCAAACTAGATCAACACTCTACCTCCACATTATAATCAAACTAGATCAACACTGTACCTCCGCCAATATAATCAAACTAGATCAACACTGTACCTCCACAATATAATCAAACTAGATCAACACTGTACCTCCCCCAATATAATCAAACTAGATCAACACTGTACCTCCCCAATATAATCAAACTAGATCAGCACTGTACCTCCCCCAATATAATCAAACTAGATCAACACTGTACCTTCCCCAATATAATCAAACTAGATCAACACTGTACCTCCACAATATAATCAAACTAGATCAACACTGTACCTCCACAATATAATCAAACTAGATCAACACTGTACCTCCCCCAATATAACCAAACTAGACCAACACTGTACCTCCCCCAATTTAATCAAACTAGATCAACACTGTACCTCCACAATATAATCAAACTAGATCAACACTGTACCTTTCCCAATATAATCAACCTAAACCAAGACTGTACCTCTCCCAATATAATCAAACTAGATCAACACTGTACATCCCCCAATATAATCAAACTAGATCAACACTGTACCTCCACAATATAATCAAACTAGATCAACACTGTACCTCCACAATATAATCAAACTAGATCAACACTGTACCTCCACAATATAATCAAACTAGATCAACACTGTACCTCCACAATATAATCAAACTAGATCAACACTGTACCTCCACAATATAATCAACCTAGATCAACACTGTAACTCCACAATATAATCAACCTAGATCAACACTGTACCTCCACAATGTAATCAAACTAGATCAACACTGTACCTCCCCCAATATAATCAAACTAGATCAACACTGTACCTCCCCCAATATAATCAAACTAGATCAACACTGTAACTCCCCCAATATAATCAAACTAGATCAACACTGTACCTCCACCAATATAATCAAACTAGATCAACACTGTACCTCCCCCAATATAATCATACTAGGTCAACACTGTACCTCGACCAATATAATCAAACTAGATCAACACTGTACCTCCCCCAATATAATCAAACTAGATCAACACTGTACCTCCCCCAATATAATCAAACTAGATCAACACTGTAACTCCCCCAATATAATCAAACTAGATCAACACTGTACCTCCACAATGTAATCAAACTAGATCAACACTGTACCTCCCCCAATATAATCAAACTAGATCAACACTGTACCTCCCCAATATAATCAAACTAGATCAACACTGTACCTTCCCCAATATAATCAAACTAGATCAACACTGTACCTCCCCCAATATAATCAAACTAGATGAACACTGTACCTCCCCCAATATAATCAAACTAGATCAACACTGTACCTCCACATTATAATCAAACTAGATCAACACTGTACCTTCCCCAATATAATCAAACTAGATCAACACTGTACCTCCCCCAATATAATCAAACTAGATCAACACTGTACCTCCACATTATAATCAAACTAGATCAACACTGTACCTGCCCCAATATAATCAAACTAGATCAACACTGTACCTCCCCCAATATAATCAAACTAGATCAACACTGTACCTCCCCAATATAATCAAACTAGATCAACACTGTACCTCCCCCAATATAATCAAACTAGATCAACACTGTACCTGCACAATATAATCAAACTAGATCAACACTGTAACTCCCCCAATATAATCAAACTAGATCAACACTGTACCTCCACCAATATAATCAAACTAGATCAACACTGTACCTCCCCCAATATAATCAAACTAGATCAACACTGTACCTCAACCAATATAATCAAACTAGATCAACACTGTACCTCCCCCAATATAATCAAACTAGATCAACACTGTACCTCCCCCAATATAATCAAACTAGATCAACACTGTAACTCCCCCAATATAATCAAACTAGATCAACACTGTACCTCCACAATGTAATCAAACTAGATCAACACTGTACCTCCCCCAATATAATCAAACTAGATCAACACTGTACCTCCCCAATATAATCAAACTAGATCAACACTGTACCTTCCCCAATATAATCAAACTAGATCAACACTGTACCTCCCCCAATATAATCAAACTAGATGAACACTGTACCTCCCCCAATATAATCAAACTAGATGAACACTTTACCTCCACATTATAATCAAACTAGATCAACACTGTACCTCCCCCAATATAATCAAACTAGATCAACACTGTACCTCCACAATATAATCAAACTAGATCAACACTGTACCTCCCAATATAATCAAAGTAGATCAACACTGTACCTCCCCCAATATAATCAAACTAGATCAACACTGTACCTCCACATTATAATCAAACTAGATCAACACTGTACCTCCACAATATAATCAAACTAGATCAACACTGTACCTCCCCCAATATAATCAAACTAGATCAACACTGTACCTCCACATTATAATCAAACTAGATCAACACTGTACCTCCCCCAATATAATCAAACTAGATCAACACTGTAACTCCACCAATATAATCAAACTAGATCAACACTGTACCTCCCCCAATATAATCAAACTAGATCAACACTGTAACTCCCCCAATATAATCAAACTAGATCAACACTGTACCTCCACAATATAATCAAACTAGATCAACACTGTACCTCCACCAATATAATCAAACTAGATCAACACTGTACCTCCACCAATATAATTAAACTAGATCATCACTGTACCTCCCCCAATATAATCAAACTAAATCAACACTGTACCTCCCCCAATATAATCAAACTAGATCAACACTGTAACTCCCCCAATATAATCAAACTAGATCAACACTGTACCTCCACAATATAATCAAACTAGATCAACACTGTACCTCCCCCAATTTAATCAAACTAGATCAGCACTGTACCTCCCCCAATATAATCAAACTAGATCAACACTGTACCTTCCCCAATATAATCAAACTAGATCAACACTGTACCTCCCCCAATATAATCAAACTAGATCAACACTGTACCTCCACATTATAATCAAACTAGATCAACACTGTACCTGCCCCAATATAATCAAACTAGATCAACACTGTACCTCCCCCAATATAATCAAACTAGATCAACACTGTACCTCCCCAATATAATCAAACTAGATCAACACTGTACCTCCCCCAATATAATCAAACTAGATCAACACTGTACCTGCACAATATAATCAAACTAGATCAACACTGTAACTCCCCCAATATAATCAAACTAGATCAACACTGTACCTCCACCAATATAATCAAACTAGATCAACACTGTACCTCCCCCAATATAATCAAACTAGATCAACACTGTACCTCGACCAATATAATCAAACTAGATGAACACTGTACCTCCCCCAATATAATCAAACTAGATCAACACTGTACCTCCCCCAATATAATCAAACTAGATCAACACTGTACCTCCCCAATATAATCAAACTAGATCAACACTGTACCTTCCCCAATATAATCAAACTAGATCAACACTGTACCTCCCCCAATATAATCAAACTAGATGAACACTGTACCTCCCCAAATATAATCAAACTAGATGAACACTTTACCTCCACATTATAATCAAACTAGATCAACACTGTACCTCCCCCAATATAATCAAACTAGATCAACACTGTACCTCCACAATGTAATCAAACTAGATCAACACTGTACCTCCCCCAATATAATCAAAGTAGATCAACACTGTACCTCCCCCAATATAATCAAACTAGATCAACACTGTACCTCCACATTATAATCAAACTAGATCAACACTGTACCTCCACAATATAATCAAACTAGATCAACACTGTACCTCCCCCAATATAATCAAACTAGATCAACACTGTACCTCCCCAATATAATCAAACTAGATCAACACTGTACCTCCCCCAATATAATCAAACTAGATCAACACTGTACCTTCCCCAATATAACCAAACTAGATCAACACTGTACCTCCACAATATAATCAAACTAGATCAACACTGTACCTCCACAATATAATCAAACTAGATCAACACTGTACCTCCCCCAATATAACCAAACTAGACCAACACTGTACCTCCCCCAATTTAATCAAACTAGATCAACACTGTACCTCCACAATATAATCAAACTAGATCAACACTGTACCTTTCCCAATATAATCAAACTAGACCAAGACTGTACCTCTCCCAATATAATCAAACTAGATCAACACTGTACCTCCCCCAATATAATCAAACTAGATGAACACTGTACCTCCCCCAATATAATCAAACTAGATGAACACTGTACCTCCACATTATAATCAAACTAGATCAACACTGTACCTCCCCCAATATAATCAAACTAGATCAACACTGTACCTCCACAATATAATCAAACTAGATCAACACTGTACCTCCCCCAATATAATCAAACTAGATCAACACTGTACCTCCCCCAATATAATCAAACTAGATCAACACTGTACCTCCACATTATAATCAAACTAGATCAACACTGTACCTCCGCCAATATAATCAAACTAGATCAACACTGTACCTCCCCCAATATAATCAAACTAGATCAACACTGTACCTCCCCCAATATAATCAAACTAGATCAACACTGTACCTCCCCAATATAATCAAACTAGATCAGCACTGTACCTCCCCCAATATAATCAAACTAGATCAACACTGTACCTTCCCCAATATAATCAAACTAGATCAACACTGTACCTCCACAATATAATCAAACTAGATCAACACTGTGCCTCCACAATATAATCAAACTAGATCAACACTGTACCTCCCCCAATATAACCAAACTAGACCAACACTGTACCTCCCCCAATTTAATCAAACTAGATCAACACTGTACCTCCACAATATAATCAAACTAGATCAACACTGTACCTTTCCCAATATAATCAACCTAAACCAAGACTGTACCTCTCCCAATATAATCAAACTAGATCAACACTGTACATCCCCCAATATAATCAAACTAGATCAACACTGTACCTCCACAATATAATCAAACTAGATCAACACTGTACCTCCACAATATAATCAAACTAGATCAACACTGTACCTCCACAATATAATCAAACTAGATCAACACTGTACCTCCACAATATAATCAAACTAGATCAACACTGTACCTCCACAATATAATCAACCTAGATCAACACTGTACCTCCACAATGTAATCAAACTAGATCAACACTGTACCTCCCCCAATATAATCAAACTAGATGAACACTTTACCTCCACATTATAATCAAACTAGATCAACACTGTACCTCCCCCAATATAATCAAACTAGATCAACACTGTACCTCCACAATATAATCAAACTAGATCAACACTGTACCTCCCCCAATATAATCAAAGTAGATCAACACTGTACCTCCCCCAATATAATCAAACTAGATCAACACTGTACCTCCAAATTATAATCAAACTAGATCAACACTGTACCTCCACAATATAATCAAACTAGATCAACACTGTACCTCCACAATATAATCAAACTAGATCAACACTGTACCTCCACAATATAATCAAACTAGATCAACACTGTACCTCCCCCAATATAATCAAACTAGATCAACACTGTAACTCCCCCAATATAATCAAACTAGATCAACACTGTACCTCCACAATATAATCAAACTAGATCAACACTGTACCTCCACCAATATAATCAAACTAGATCAACACTGTACCTCCACCAATATAATTAAACTAGATCATCACTGTACCTCCCCCAATATAATCAAACTAGATCAACACTGTAACTCCCCCAATATAATCAAACTAGATCAACACTGTACCTCCACAATATAATCAAACTAGATCAACACTGTACCTCCCCCAATTTAATCAAACTAGATCAGCACTGTACCTCCCCCAATATAATCAAACTAGATCAACACTGTACCTTCCCCAATATAATCAAACTAGATCAACACTGTACCTCCCCCAATATAATCAAACTAGATCAACACTGTACCTCCACATTATAATCAAACTAGATGAACACTGTACCTCCACATTATAATCAAACTAGATCAACACTGTACCTCCCCCAATATAATCAAACTACATCAACACTGTACCTCCCCAATATAATCAAACTAGATCAACACTGTACCTCCCCCAATATAATCAAACTAGATCAACACTGTACCTGCACAATATAATCAAACTAGATCAACACTGTAACTCCCCCAATATAATCAAACTAGATCAACACTGTACCTCCCCCAATATAATCAAACTAGATCAACACTGTACCTCCCCCAATATAATCAAACTAGATCAACACTGTACCTCCCCAAATATAATCAAACTAGATGAACACTTTACCTCCCCCAATATAATCAAACTAGATCAACACTGTAACTCCCCCAATATAATCAAACTAGATCAACACTGTACCTTCACAATGTAATCAAACTAGATCAACACTGTACCTCCCCCAATATAATCAAACTAGATCAACACTGTACCTCCCCAATATAATCAAACTAGATCAACACTGTACCTTCCCCAATATAATCAAACTAGATCAACACTGTACCTCCCCCAATATAATCAAACTAGATGAACACTGTACCTCCCCAAATATAATCAAACTAGATGAACACTTTACCTCCACATTATAATCAAACTAGATCAACACTGTACCTCCCCCAATATAATCAAACTAGATCAACACTGTACCTCCACAATATAATCAAACTAGATCAACACTGTACCTCCCCCAATATAATCAAAGTAGATCAACACTGTACCTCCCCCAATATAATCAAACTAGATCAACACTGTACCTCCACATTATAATCAAACTAGATCAACACTGTACCTCCACAATATAATCAAACTAGATCAACACTGTACCTCCCCCAATATAATCAAACTAGATCAACACTGTACCTCCCCAATATAATCAAACTAGATCAACACTGTACCTCCCCCAATATAATCAAACTAGATCAACACTGTACCTTCCCCAATATAACCAAACTAGATCAACACTGTACCTCCACAATATAATCAAACTAGATCAACACTGTACCTCCACAATATAATCAAACTAGATCAACACTGTACCTCCCCCAATATAACCAAACTAGACCAACACTGTACCTCCCCCAATTTAATCAAACTAGATCAACACTGTACCTCCACAATATAATCAAACTAGATCAACACTGTACCTTTCCCAATATAATCAAACTAGACCAAGACTGTACCTCTCCCAATATAATCAAACTAGATCAACACTGTACCTCCCCCAATATAATCAAACTAGATGAACACTGTACCTCCCCCAATATAATCAAACTAGATGAACACTGTACCTCCACATTATAATCAAACTAGATCAACACTGTACCTCCCCCAATATAATCAAACTAGATCAACACTGTACCTCCACAATATAATCAAACTAGATCAACACTGTACCTCCCCCAATATAATCAAACTAGATCAACACTGTACCTCCCCCAATATAATCAAACTAGATCAACACTGTACCTCCACATTATAATCAAACTAGATCAACACTGTACCTCCGCCAATATAATCAAACTAGATCAACACTGTACCTCCACAATATAATCAAACTAGATCAACACTGTACCTCCCCCAATATAATCAAACTAGATCAACACTGTACCTCCCCAATATAATCAAACTAGATCAGCACTGTACCTCCCCCAATATAATCAAACTAGATTAACACTGTACCTTCCCCAATATAATCAAACTAGATCAACACTGTACCTCCACAATATAATCAAACTAGATCAACACTATACCTCCACAATATAATCAAACTAGATCAACACTGTACCTCCCCCAATATAACCAAACTAGACCAACACTGTACCTCCCCCAATTTAATCAAACTAGATCAACACTGTACCTCCACAATATAATCAAACTAGATCAACACTGTACCTTTCCCAATATAATCAAACTAGACCAAGACTGTACCTCTCCCAATATAATCAAACTAGATCAACACTGTACCTCCCCCAATATAATCAAACTAGATCAACACTGTACCTCCCCCAATATAATCAAACTAGATCAACACTGTACCTCCACAATATAATCAAACTAGATCAACACTGTACCTCCACAATATAATCAAACTAGATCAACACTGTACCTCCACAATATAATCAAACTAGATCAACACTGTACCTCCACAATATAATCAAACTAGATCAACACTGTACCTCCACAATATAATCAACCTAGATCAACACTGTACCTCCACAATATAATCAACCTAGATCAACACTGTACCTCCACAATGTAATCAAACTAGATCAACACTGTACCTCCCCCAATATAATCAAACTAGATCAACACTGTACCCCCCCAATATAATCAAACTAGATCAACACTGTACCTCCCCCAATATAATCAAACTAGATCAAAACTGTACCTCCCCAATATAATCAACCTAGATCAACACTGTACCTCCCCCAATATAATCAACCTAGATCAACACTGTACCTCCCCAATATAATCAAACTAGATCAACACTGTACATCCCCCAATATAATCAAACTAGATCAACACTGTACCTCCCCCAATATAATTAAACTAGATCAACACTGTACCTCCACAATATAATCAAACTAGATCAACACTGTACCTCCACAATATAATCAAACTAGATCAACACTGTACCTCCCCCAATATACCGTACGTACATCAACCATTACTACCCCCACCCCCAATTTACTATGACGTCTACCCCCTCCCCCTAATATATGCATTTTTTTTTTTTTTTGGATTTCCACAATCATCAAAAGAAAGAAAAATTTCATGTTTTTGAAAAGCAAAAAAGCGAAAACAAAACGAAATCAACACCAAGCACTATGTCGGACTTGATGGATAACTTTTACAATTGTTTACCAAATGTGTCGCTCTAATTGTTTGAAATTGTTTTTTCGGTTTATTTACCAGTTTAATCTATTCCCGATTACCGAAGTCATGAATACAACATTTAACAAAGTCCTCATGGAGTGTAAATTACATACATCAACCAAATAACATGTCCAGAAGTGACTGGTAGATATCAGAAGAAAACAAAATACTGTCCGTTACCGTGGTCAACATATACCCCACGTGACCATCTTCATTAAGATTGTATCGATCAGAGAGATCAAGTAGCCAGTCATGTCAATCTGCACGACAGATCAAACAAGATCATCTGTAGCAATAGGATGTTTGTTTTTTTTACTTTTAAAAGAAGACATGATGTCAAAAAGTGAAGACAAGATGTGAAGATGTTATTCTAAGTGATTGTGTCATGTACAGTGATGCATGAGTTCCGGGATGTCTATATAGGCAAGGCTACAGTTAAAAGCTATATTTCAACATCTATACTGTAAACAGATATCAAATAATTATTTAATATCTCGTCCAGTCAGTTTAGAATTATTTATAGGGGCTCGTTTTGTTTAAAGAGTATATTAAAAATTAAATACTTTCAACATCAGTAGTTCATGAATTCGAAGGTGAGTAATAAATTTTACTCAAAATTCTAGTATATTTTAATTTAGCTGTTTGCTTATTTAAAAGTTTAACAATGTAGTAGACACAATTCTCTCTCTCTCTCTCTCTCTCTCTCTCTCTCTCTCTCTCTCTCTCTCTCTCTCCATCCAATATAATTTCTATAAATATGTGTTGTAATTCTAAAGAAATAATTATTTTTTAGTACATTTTAATTAAGGTCTATGTTTGCAAGTTATTTTTTTTATATTTTGTCTTATCATACCCCCACCCCCCTCTAACTCTGTTAACACTGAAGCCTCTCTTATTGTCCTATAAATCAAATTGGGTTCTTATTATGACATAAATGACCTGTAAATGAACAAACAGAAACACATTTCTACAACTAATTTTTTTTTATTCTTATGAGAAAACTCGGTAAAAATTAAACCTTAACTGAAGGTTTACAAAACTAGGTTATAGATTGGACTGGGTTGGGGGGGGGGTTGGTTGGGGGGGGAGGTGCTGACCAAATAGAAAGACAATCAGAATATCGATGAGTCATAACTAAATCAGTCTCACGCTGTCTTCTGTATGTCACCCCTTGATCGATCTGTCGATATCTGGGACCAAATGATCCCGGGAGAGTTGAATGGTTTAATTAGATAAGTAGATAGTGTCTATACATATTGAGAATTAATGGCCGGCAATCGAACAGCGAGAGATAAGTCATTGAATCACACACACACACAAACACACACACAAACATACAATAAGTCATTGAATCACATGCACACACACATTCTGAAAAATATTTCTAAGACACAGAACTTTTAGTTTTAAAATGTGGAAAACGTGATAATCTTGGCCAGAATTTTTCAAGAAATATTAAATGAAGTTGTAAAACTTTTTCTACCGCTGGTTGTGATGAGACTATGAGGCAAGTATTGACGTCTGATTAGTTTATCCTCAAACGTTTTCATTTATGTACTAACATTGTTGAGGATAACTTACGTTTTACGTTGACTGAAAGCTGTTTTTTTTTTTTAAATTTATTCTTAAATTTCATTATGTATACACAATACAGTGTTGATGTAGGTTGATTATATTGTATACAGTAAAAACGTGGCTACGCTCAACAACTGGTGCTGATCGTTTATCTGGTCTTTGTATGATGAGTATCCGCAGAAAAAGAATATCTCAAAAACAAGGAAAAAAATTAAAGAAAATGTTATCAATCGATTTGGACAAATACCAAAATGTTTAACAATGTTTGTTCCAGAATAAATAGGCCCCTAGTTTTAAAATTACAATATTATTTCTGTATCAGTGCAATTTATAATTTTATACTCTATTTTATTAGTATAGTAACTGTTTGATACTGAAACCATTCTTTTGAAAATTACAATAATGTAATAAGTTATACTTGCGGATAAAATTATTTTTTATGTGATATATGTACATGTTCTTCAATGTAATAAACTTTCAGGAAATTTTTCCAAAATGTAGGTGGGGAGCAATGCTCCCCTATCCCCCCTTGAATACGCCCATGTATGTATACAATCCATGTTCTGTACATACACACATTGTTTCAAAAGTTGACGATACACACATTGAAGAATAGTTTCGAAAGTTGACGATACACACATTGAAGAATAGTTTCGAAAGTTGACGATACACACATTGAAGAATAGTTTCGAAAATTGACGATACACACATTGAAGAATAGTTTCGAAAGTTGACGATACACACATTGAAGAATAGTTTCGAAAGTTGACGATACACACATTGAAGAATAGTTTCGAAAGTTGACGTTTAAACACAAAAAAAAGAGTTACATATTTTTGTTTCTTACGTAAATCTTGGACCAATCACATACATTCACATACATTCACATACAATCACATACATTCACATACATTCACATACAATCACATACATTCACATACATTCACATACATTCACATACATTCACATACAATCACATACATTCACATACATTCACATACATTCACATACATTCACATACATTCACATACAATCACATACATTCACATACATTCACATACATTCACATACATTCACATACAATCACATACATTCACATACATTCACATACATTCACATACATTCACATACATTCACATACAATCACATACATTCACATACATTCACATACATTCACATACATTCACATACATTCACATACATTCACATACTATTTAACATTGATGGGGGGGGGGGGGAATGGTTGCTATTTAACTATGAAATTGAAATAGAATCCAAGAAATTTCTTCAAGAAGGGTGTGGGTGGTTTTTTTGATCATATCTGTAATGGAGAGGGTCGCTGACATTTTGTATGAATGTTTACCGTAATAATTGGGAGGTGGAGTTAAATTTTACTATGACATGAATGTTTACCGTAATAATTGGGAGGTGGAGGTAAATTTTACTATGACATGAATGTTTACCGTAATAATTGGGAGGTGGAGGTACATTTTACTATGACATGAATGTTTACCGTAATAATTGGGAGGTGGAGGTAAATTTTACTATGACATGAATGTTTACCGTAATAATTGGGAGGTGGAGGTAAATTTTACTATCACATCAAACTTTTTAAAAGTTTTTTTTTAAAGCACTATGCAATACATTTTAAATAAGTAGATACATAAAAAACACACTTTCAAGATAAAATAAACTTTATTTGAGGCCTCGTTTAAGTAAATAAATACAACTTTGAACATTATATTTTTTATTCCAACAGGTATGTCTGTAATGACATCAAACATAGATGAAATGAAACTAAGAATATCTGTAAAGCCTTCATTTTCAAATTGAGCTGTTAATGTATTCAAAAGACGGAAGTTAACGTTCTCTAAACTATATTCAAAAAACTCCCATGTTGATAGCTTTAGAGTCTTAGACCGTTGCGTGCTACATTCTTCAATGCTAGCTTGTCTGGTGTGAGTATAATGCCAGGGCATCAGTAAAATAACAGCAAATGCCAGTTTTGAGTTTCATGTATTATGTTTAGACAGCGATGCCAATTAGATAATGTCATGGCTAATGTCACCGACATATCCTCAGGTGCGAGCCCACTCTCCCCGTCGTCCATCGCTCTGGCCATTATTGCCCTCCTCATGTCTGCATTCATCATCTTCGTCAACGTCTTGACCATCGTGGTCATCAGGAGGACGCCGAGTCTCCGGACACTGTCCAACACTTACGTCATCTCCCTAGCCCTGTCCGACATGGTGGTGGGCGTGTGCCTGCTGCCACTCTCGCTGTTTTATGTGCCCGTCACGCGCACGCTGCTGTTCGACCACAACATCCGGTTCTGCGTGCTTGTGTTTGGCATCAACCTGGGCGTGGCCGTCGTGTCCAACATCAACATGACCCTGATAGCCGCTGACCGCTACATCTACATCGTTTACCCATACACCTACCAGAGGGTGGTCAATCAAAAATGCGTGCTCGTCTTGCTGGCGTGCGCCTGGGGGTTCGGTGTCATCTACGCCCTCGTGCCGCAGATAAATCAAAGACAGGATCCAGGGGTTCAGTCGTGTGACGCTACACTGGTCTTGCCCGCTTGGTACTTATCTTACACCAATCTGACCATCTACTCAGTGCTGGTAATAGTGGACCTCATACTGTACACAAACATTCTATGTGTGGCATGTAGACAGCAACGTGTTATAGACAGCATGCTACCAACAACAGCAACCAATGCAGGACAGCATGTTGCTCACGTCATTCTGGGGCACACAGCACCTGAGCCATACAATGGCCACCAGACCACGACGAAATCATTATCTGAAACCCAACTTGCCGCACATTCTTCAGCACCGATCTCAATAATTGACAATGCCAATCTTCTCACGGCAATAGTACTTAACATACACAATCATAAGGACGACGTAGAACAGGAACAAAGTTCTGTTATAGCTATAAGAAATACTGAGATTTTGAACCAACATATGTTTACTGTGAATAAAAAATCAACATCGAAGAAAGGGAAACAACAAAAGGTGTTTGTGACAACAGTCAACAAAGGGAGACTAACTCCCCGTCAACAGCCAACTAAACAGGTCGCAGGTAGAATGAAGAGTGTGAAATTCTTCATGACAGTGTTTGGGGCATACTTCACGTGCATGACTCCAGCTGTAGTGTGCATGAGTTTAGACTACTACGTCCGGGTCCCCACGTTCGCCTACAACATGTTCAACTTACTGGCGCTGCTCAACTCTGGGGTCAACTTCATCATCTATCTAATACTAAACCCCAAGTTCAAGGTTTCAGTCCAGCGTTATCTGGGCATCAATAAAAACACGTTCGCGTATTTTACTGACGAGTCAAACCCTAACTCTTGAACATCTAGTGTGAATAGAATTTGGAAGATGGAGTTACTTCCCCTAGTATAAACGAGTCAAACCATAACCCTTGAACATCTAGAGTGAATAAAATTTGGAAGATGGAGTTACTTCCCCTAGTATAAACGAGTCAAATCATAATTCTTGAACATCTAGAGTGAATAGAATTTGGGAGATGGAGTTACTTCCCCTAGTACTGTTGTCATAAAGAAGATGGACAAAGTTTGAAAATAATTCGAATTTAAAAGTTAAATATTGTAAAGAAAAAAAAATGTTGAGTTGTACTTTCGTTTTATTTGACTAATCACCAAAAATACATAATGCTTAAAATGTGGACATCACTTAATTTCTGTTTTTAATGTTTCTAGATGCATAGTTGAGATGCTGGAACGAATGTAAATAAAGTTGCTAATTAAACAGATTCCCGATACTTCAATATAGGTAAACTGAGGCACAGTTAATGTCAACAATGTTCACGTATTGTTTGTACAAGTTTAAACTTGTATGTATCTAGCTTATAGACAGGACACTGTTGATAGCCAGCATCAAACTATGTACAATATTAAAATGAATGCATTAAGTATTAAAAATAATTAGTAAATATATTCCAGGACCTCTCATTGGTTTGACCCCAATTGGGAATAGTCTCCCTTGCCTTAAATAGTTTACGTACTTTTATTTTTTTTTTTAACGCCAAGATGATAGGGTGTAGTGTGCCTACCACACCAGCATTGTTGGCGGCGCAGATGCATGTCTGCCATGCCTACAGAGCGGCGGGGTGAGTGTGCCTGCTAACATCTTCCGGGATGGCAGAAATAAGTTTTTTTTAGAGCTGCCCAGACTGGCCAGACCAGCAAGAAGGGGTGTACTGCTAATCGGCCGGAATGGCATGGCAAGGCAAGGGGTTTTTTCCTGCCATTCAGAGGGAAGGGTGTAATGTGCCTGACCCCCCCCCCCCCGGGCCCGAAATGGCAGACTGCGAAGGTGTGCTTGATTGGGACAGAGTGGAAGGGTGTTGTGTGCCGACCGCATCTGCTACCACCGCCAGCT
>JAGDYQ010000001.1:3799650-4192894 GCA_021962125.1 Bulinus truncatus | reverse complement strand
GCTGCGATACACTGGGACATTATTTATTAGGCTGCGATACACTGGGACATTATTTATAAGGCTGCGATACACTGGGACATTATTTATAATGCTGCGATACACCGGGACATTATTTATTAGGCTGCGATACACTTGGACATTATTTATTAGGCTGCGATACACTGGGACATTATTTATAAGGCTGCGATACACTGGGACATTATTTATTAGGCTGCGATACACTTGGACATTATTTATTAGGCTGCGATACACTGGGACATTATTTATAAGGCTGCGATACACTTGGACATTATTTATAAGGCTGCGATACACTTGGACACTATTTATAAGGCTGCGATACACTTGGACATTATTTATAAGGCTGCGATACACTTGGACATTATTTATAAGGCTGCGATACACTTGGACATTATTTATAAGGCTGCGATACACTGGGACATTATTTATAATGCTGCGATACACTGGGACATTATTTATTAGGCTGCGATACACTGGGACATTATTTATAAGGCTGCGATACACTTGGACATTATTTATAAGGCTGCGATACACTGGGACATTATTTATTAGGCTGCGATACACTGGGACATTATTTATAAGGCTGCGATACACTTGGACATTATTTATAAGGCTGCGAAACACTTGGACATTATTTATAATGCTGCGATACACTTGGACATTATTTATTAGGCTGCGATACACTGGGACATTATTTATAAGGCTGCGATACACTGGGACATTATTTATTAGGCTGCGATACACTGGGACATTATTTATAAGGCTGCGATACACTTGGACATTATTTATAAGGCTGCGATACACTGGGACATTATTTATAAGGCTGCGATACACTGGGACATTATTTATAAGGCTGCGAGACACTGGGACATTATTTATTAGGCTGCGATAAACTTGGACATTATTTATAATGCTGCGATACACTGGGGCATTATTTATTAGGCTGCGATACACTGGGACATTATTTATAAGGCTGCGATACACTGGGACATTATTTATTAGGCTGCGATACACTGGGACATTATTAATAAGGCTGCGATACACTTGGACATTATTTATAAGGCTGCGATACACTTGGACATTATTTATAAGGCTGCGATACACTTGGACATTATTTATAATGCTGCGATACACTTGGACGTTATTTATAAGGCTGCGATACACTTGGACATTATTTATTAGGCTGCGATACACTGGGACATTATTTATAAGGCTGCGATACACTGGGACATTATTTATAAGGCTGCGATACACTGGGACATTATTTATAAGGCTGCGATACACTTGGACATTATTTATAAGGCTGCGATACACTGGGACATTATTAATAAGGCTGCGATACACTTGGACATTATTTATAAGGCTGCGATACACTGGGACATTATTTATTAGGCTGCGATACACTGGGACATTATTTATAAGGCTGCGATACACTTGGACATTATTTATAAGGCGGCGATACACTTGGACATTATTTATAATGCTGCGATACACTGGGACATTATTTATAAGGCTGCGATACACTGGGACATTATTTATAAGGCTGCGATACACTGGGACATTATTTATTAGGCTACGATACACTGGGACATTATTTATAAGGCTGCGATACACTTGGTCATTATTTATAATGCTGCGATACACTGGGACATTATTTATAATGCTGCAATACACTGGGACATTATTTATAAGGCTGCGATACACTGGGACATTATTTATAAGGCTGCGATACACTTGGACATTATTTATAATGCTGTGATACACTGGGACATTATTTTAAGGCTGCGATACACTGGGACATTATTTATTAGGCTGCGATACACTGGGACATTATTTATAAGGCTGCGATACACTGGGACATTATTTAAAAGGCTGCAATACACTTGGACATTATTTATAATGCTGCGATACACTGGGGCATTATTTATTAGGCTGCGATACACTGGGACATTATTTATAAGGCTGCGATACACTGGGACATTATTTATTAGGCTGCGATACACTGGGACATTATTTATAAGGCTGCGATACACTTGGACATTATTTATAAGGCTGCGATACACTTGGACATTATTTATAAGGCTGCGATACACTTGGACGTTTTATATTTATTTATAAGGCTGCGATACACTTGGACATTATTTATAAGGCTGCGATACACTGGGACATTATTTATTAGGCTGCGATACACTTGGAAATTATTTATAAGGCTGCGATACGCTTGGACATTATTTATTAGGCTGCGATACACTTGGACATTATTTATAAGGCTGCGATACACTTGGACATTATTTATAAGGCTGCGATACACTAGGACATTATTTATAAGGCTGCGATACACTTGGACATTATTTTTTAGGCTGCGATACACTGGGACATTATTTATAAGGCTGCGATACACTGGGACATTATTTATAAGGCTGCGATACACTGGGACATTATTTATAAGGCTGCGATACACTGGGACATTATTTATTAGGCTACGATACACTGGGACATTATTTATAAGGCTGCGATACACTTGGACATTATTTATAAGGCTGCGATACACTGGGACATTATTTATAATGCTGCAATACACTGGGACATTATTTATAAGGCTGCGATACACTGGGACATTATTTATAAGGCTGCGATACACTTGGACATTATTTATAATGCTGT
This sequence comes from Bulinus truncatus, assembly GCA_021962125.1. NCBI lineage: Eukaryota > Metazoa > Mollusca > Gastropoda > Planorbidae > Bulinus > Bulinus truncatus. Next base: position 4,190,212 of record JAGDYQ010000001.1, on the reverse strand, counting down.
GATACACTGGGACATTATTTTAAGGCTGCGATACACTGGGACATTATTTATTAGGCTGCGATACACTGGGACATTATTTATAAGGCTGCGATACACTGGGACATTATTTAAAAGGCTGCAATACACTTGGACATTATTTATAATGCTGCGATACACTGGGGCATTATTTATTAGGCTGCGATACACTGGGACATTATTTATAAGGCTGCGATACACTGGGACATTATTTATTAGGCTGCGATACACTGGGACATTATTAATAAGGCTGCGATACACTTGGACATTATTTATAAGGCTGCGATACACTTGGACATTATTTATAAGGCTGCGATACACTTGGACGTTTTATATTTATTTATAAGGCTGCGATACACTGGGACATTATTTATAAGGCTGCGATACACTGGGACATTATTTATTAGGCTGCGATACACTTGGAAATTATTTATAAGGCTGCGATACGCTTGGACATTATTTATAAGGCTGCGATACACTTGGACATTATTTATAAGGCTGCGATACACTTGGACATTATTTATAAGGCTGCGATACACTTGGACATTATTTATAAGGCTGCGATACACTTGGACATTATTTTTTAGGCTGCGATACACTGGGACATTATTTATAAGGCTGCGATACACTGGGACATTATTTATAAGGCTGCGATACACTGGGACATTATTTATAAGGCTGCGATACACTGGGACATTATTTATTAGGCTACGATACACTGGGACATTATTTATAAGGCTGCGATACACTTGGACATTATTTATAAGGCTGCGATACACTGGGACATTATTTATAATGCTGCAATACACTGGGACATTATTTATAAGGCTGCGATACACTGGGACATTATTTATAAGGCTGCGATACACTTGGACATTATTTATAATGCTGTGATACACTGGGACATTATTTTAAGGCTGCGATACACTGGGACATTATTTATTAGGCTGCGATACACTGGGACATTATTTATAAGGCTGCGATACACTGGGACATTATTTAAAAGGCTGCAATACACTGGGACATTATTTATAATGCTGCGATACACTGGGGCATTATTTATTAGGCTGCGATACACTGGGACATTATTTATAAGGCTGCGATACACTGGGACATTATTTATTAGGCTGCGATACACTGGGACATTATTAATAAGGCTGCGATACACTTGGACATTATTTATAAGGCTGCGATACACTTGGACATTATTTATAAGGCTGCGATACACTTGGACGTTTTATATTTATTTATAAGGCTGCGATACACTGGGACATTATTTATAAGGCTGCGATACACTGGGACATTATTTATTAGGCTGCGATACACTTGGAAATTATTTATAAGGCTGCGATACGCTTGGACATTATTTATAAGGCTGCGATACACTTGGACATTATTTATAAGGCTGCGATACACTTGGACATTATTTATAAGGCTGCGATACACTTGGACATTATTTATAAGGCTGCGATACACTGGGACATTATTTTTTAGGCTGCGATACACTGGGACATTATTTATAAGGCTGCGATACACTGGGACATTATTTATAAGGCTGCGATACACTGGGACATTATTTATAAGGCTGCGATACACTGGGACATTATTTATAAGGCTGCGATACACTGGGACATTATTTATAAGGCTGCGATACACTTGGACATTATTTATAATGCTGTGATACACTGGGACATTATTTTAAGGCTGCGATACACTGGGACATTATTTATTAGGCTGCGATACACTGGGACATTATTTATAAGGCTGCGATACACTGGGACATTATTTAAAAGGCTGCAATACACTTGGACATTATTTATAATGGGCTATATACACTGGGGCATTATTTATTAGGCTGCGATACACTGGGACATTATTTATAAGGCTGCGATACACTGGGACATTATTTATTAGGCTGCGATACACTGGGACATTATTAATAAGGCTGCGATACACTTGGACATTATTTATAAGGCTGCGATACACTTGGACATTATTTATAAGGCTGCGATACACTTGGACGTTTTATATTTATTTATAAGGCTGCGATACACTTGGACATTATTTATAAGGCTGCGATACACTGGGACATTATTTATTAGGCTGCGATACACTTGGAAATTATTTATAAGGCTGCGATACGCTTGGACATTATTTATAAGGCTGCGATACACTTGGACATTATTTATAAGGCTGCGATACACTTGGACATTATTTATAAGGCTGCGATACACTTGGACATTATTTATAAGGCTGCGATACACTGGGACATTATTTTTTAGGCTGCGATACACTGGGACATTATTTATAAGGCTGCGATACACTGGGACATTATTTATAAGGCTGCGATACACTGGGACATTATTTATAAGGCTGCGATACACTGGGACATTATTTATAAGGCTGCGATACACTGGGACATTATTTATTAGGCTATAATACAAAACAAGCAAAAAACATTATTTCTTAATTCTTAGACTCTGGTACATGGAAATTGAAAAATCATTTATTGGACTATAGTAAAATGGAACCATTTCTTAGACCTTTTTACATAACTGAAACATGTTTTATCCGGCTGTGGTATTATACAACTGGAAACAAAGGTACATTTGAAGCCTCTAGGGAGATTAAGTTTGGGAGCCACCCATAGCAAATCCTGGGCCCCTATAAACCCAAACGTATCAGTTCTTTTTTGTTCGAGGCCATTGACTCTGATTGCCATCTCTTGTGTAGGGCCTGACTGCTACCAGTGTAGGGCTTGACTGCTACCAGTGTTGGACCTGACTGCTACCAGTGTAGGACCTGACTGCTACCAGTGTAGGGCCTGACTGCTACCAGTGTAGGGCCTGACTGCTACCAGTGTAGGACCTGACTGCTACCAGTGTAGGGCCTGACTGCTACCAGTGTAGGGCCTGACTGCCACCAGTGTAGGACCTGACTGCCACCAGTGTAGGGCCTGACTGCCACCAGTGTAGGACCTGACTGCTACCAGTGTAGGACCTGACTGCTACCAGTGTAGGGCCTGACTGCTACCAGTGTAGGGCCTGACTGCTACCAGTGTAGGACCTGACTGCTACCAGTGTAGGGCCTGACTGCTACCAGTGTAGGGCCTGACTGCTACCAGTGTAGGACCTGACTGCTACCAGTGTAGGACCTGACTGCTACCAGTGTAGGGCCTGACTGCTACCAGTGTATGGCCTGACTGCTACCAGTGTAGAACCTGACTACTACCAGTGTAGGACCTGACTGCTACCAGTGTAGGACCTGACTGCTACCAGTGTAGGGCCTGACTGCTACCAGTGTAGGACCTGACTACTACCAGTGTAGGACCTGACTGCTACCAGTGTAGGACCTGACTGCTACCAGTGTAGGGCCTGACTGCTACCAGTGTAGGACCTGACTGCTACCAGTGTAGGGCCTGACTGCTACCAGTGTATGCCTAGAAGAATGTCGCCCCCTGCAATTTTTGTTGAACTAAGAAATCAAACAAGGTGGCTTAGGTGCACTTTTAAATAATCACAGATTAAATTTTAAGTCTGTTTGAATTAGGGAAACGAAAAAGATATGACAGGGATGTCATTGGGTGTGGGGGGGGGGAGGAGGTAGTCAACTAGTTAGCCTATCAATATCAACGGCCCTGCTCTCTATGCCCTGATTCTGTCTGGTCACTTTCACTCTGAGACAATGGCGTAGCGAGCTTAACTCGCACCCGTGGCACAATTCCTTTTTAGCGCCCACCTCCCATTCAAAAACCAAATAATATTATGTTTTGCGGACCATTTGGCACTCCTCTGTGAGTAGCGCCCGGGGCATGATGCCCCCTTGCCCCCCTCGCTACGCCACTGCTCTGAGATAAGTGTGTTTTGCGGACCATTTGGCACCCCTCTGTGAGTAGCGCCCGGGGCATGATGCCCCCCTTGCCCCCTCGCTACGCCACTGCTCTGAGATACCTACAGAGGCGTAACTATCATTAGTGGCGACCGGGGCGGACTACTCAAAAGCGTACCCAAAACGGCAGTTGCCCCTGACTAACAAGCAATAAGTTCCACCCGGGGTAGGCAGCCACCCTTTTTTTTTAAGACCTACTGTGTGCAAATGCGGTACTGAGATCTAATCAGTGCATAAAGGAGACGGGTGATTATAGACCATGAATTAAGTTAAATGAAATGTGAGATACAAAGTTATTAATAGTTTAAATCTGAATCATAAATATCCACAGTTAAAGTAGTTAATCCTCTTGATTAACTCAGCTCTTCACTAAAATATGTGTGAAGATAAGTAAAGTCTTAAAACATGGAGGTCATTATCTCCTGCCTGAACTGTTGTGAAGAAATTTTCTGATAGCGGCTGGCACTATCTTAAAATCGATAGAGATGTCCCTAGTATGAAGAAATATTGCCATGGGTAGACAGAGATTAAATGTGTGAGGATCATTGATTGCCTGGCTTATCTAGCCTTTGAAGCTCGATAAGTAATTAAAACTGGATGTGTGTACTGCGGACTAGGCCATGATGTTTCTCATCACCAACTGTGACTGAAACTAGGTCCATGTAGCAACGATTCCTACAGTACGTGAATCAGATCCAAAGAAACGATGATCCCATTTGTATTATAGATCATGTCTTATAGTTTATGTTTCAGAATATAGGTAGAATGGCCAAAGAAATAACTAGTCTAATAGTTTATGTTTCAGAATATAGGTAGAATGGCCAAAGAAATAACTAGTCTAATAGTTTATGTTTCAGAATATAGGTAGAATGGCCAAAGAAATAACTAGTTTAATAGTTTATGTTTCAGAATATAGGTAGAATGGATACAGAAATAACTAGTCTAATAGTTTATGTTTCAGAATATAGGTAGAATGGATACAGAAATAACTAGTCTTATAGTTTATGTTTCTGAATATAGGTAGCATGGATACAGAAATAACTAGTCGGCTGCCAACACTCCCTCCCACACAATTCTAAGGCCAACCCTGTCATGTCGTTTTTGTTCCTGTAATCCAAAAAAAAAGAAAATTAAAAATTTAATTTGTGATTAATTAAAAGTGCACATTTTCCCTAAGTCACCTTGTTTGATTTCTTAGTTCGACAAAAATGGCTGTGTGCGACCATCTTTCAGATATGGTAGCAGTCAGGTCCAACACTGGTAACAGTCAGGTCCTACACTGGTAGCAGTCAGGTCCTACACTGGTAGCAGTCAGGTCCTACACTGGTAGCAGTCAGGTCCTACACTGGTAGCAGTCAGGTCCTACACTGGTAGCATTCAGGTCCTACACTGGTAGCAGTCAGGTCGTACACTGGTAGCAGTCAGGCCCTACACTGGTAGCAATCAGGCCCTACACTGGTAGCAGTCAGGTCCTACACTGGTAGCAGTCAAGCCCTACACTGGTAGCAGTCAGGCCCTACACTGGTAGCAGTCAAGCCCTGCACTGGTAGCAGTCAAGCCCTACACTTGTAGCAGTCAGGTGCTACACTGGTAGCAGTCAAGCCCTACACTGGTAGCCGTCAGACCCTACACTGGTAGCAGTCAAGCCCTACACTTGTAGCAGTCAGGTCCAACACTGGTAACAGTCAGGTCCTACACTGGTAGCAGTCAGGTCCTACACTGGTAGCAGTCAGGTCCTACACTGGTAACAGTCAGGTCCTACACTGGTAGGAGTCAGGCTCTACACTGGTAGCAGTCAAGCCCTACACTGGTAGCAGTCAGGCCCTACACTGGTAGCAGTCAGGCCATACAATGGTAGCAGTCAGGCCCTACACTGGTAGTAGTCAGGTCCTACACTGCTAGCAGTCAGGCCCTACACTGGTAGCAGTCAGGTCCTACACTGGTAGCAGTCAGGCCCTACACTGGTAGCAGTCAGGTCCTACTCTGGCAGTAGTCAGGTCCTACACTGGTAGTAGTCAGGCCATACACTGGTATCAGTCAGGCCCTACACTGGTAGCAGTCAGGTCCTACACTGGTAGCAGTCAGGCCATACACTGGTAGTAGTCAGGTCCTACACTGGTAGCAGTCAGGCCATACACTGGTAGCAGTCAGGCCCTACACTAGTAGCAGTCAGGCCATACAATGGTAGCAGTCAGGCCCTACACAAGAGATGGCAATCGAGGGCCTCGAACTAAATGAACTGACAAGTTTGGGTTAAGAGAGGCCCAGTATTTGCTATCGGCTGCAAGTGACGTTTTTTGTGTAAAGCTCCCAAAATTAATCTCCCTTGGGGCCTCTAATGTACCTTTGCCTAGCCCCTCCCCCAGCAACACACACACAAACGCATGCACACAACACACACACACACACTATCTCTCATAACTTACAACCGGTATCTGAGACCTTCCATCTGGTCCTTACAGATAGTGTACACAGCAGCGTCATAGTAAACTAGGTCACACTGTCCAAATTCTAAAATCTGACTAAACATAATCTTTGTGACTTAACCTTCATTGGCATTGTCAAATAAACTTCATTTAATAACAAAATAATAATACATTATTTGAAATACGGACTTTTAATAAGCTTGTAAATAACTTCACCTTGTTTGTGCGCGGGTGTGTGCTAATCATAATTTAAGGAATTAAAAATAATAATGGACCATTAAAAAAACGGTATTACAAAATCTAAAACAAACCTACTTGAGTAGGTCTGATGTGTAGTTTGAAGAAATATCAGTCAATTTTTCGCATTAAAAATTACTGAAAATTCGATAGAAAATCTGCTGAGTATAAAAATTAATCGATTGTTCTCCAATTCTTTGTTTTCAAGCACACATGAAATGAAAAAAAAATTAAGGCTTAACAGCTAGTACAGATACAGCAATAAAACAGCTAGTACAGAAACAGCAATAAAACAGCTAGTACAGAAACAGCATTAAAATTTTCGCTAATTTGATTATAAAAGCCCAGATACGCCCAAATACTAAGTTTACGTTTCCATATCTAATTTTAAAAAAGTTACTTCACTGTATGAAAACATCATTCTTTAAAAAAAAAGTGAAAACTTCAAAACCCATCCAAGCTATCATAATGTTTTAACGTCTAAGTTTGAGAACCACTGATTTAGATGACCACTGATGACGTTTGATTGTTTATATAGTAAAAAAAATACTTTACAGAGACGCACCATTGCCAATTTTTCACAATATAGTGCATAAAAGGAATAAAGAAAAACAAAAACTATAGCTCATTGGGAGCAGCATAAAACTCACCATATTGGGAGCAGCATAAAACTCACCATATTGGGAGCAGCATAAAACTCACCATATTGGGAGCAGCATAAAACTCACCATATTGGGAGCAGCATAAAACTCACCATATTGGGAGCAGCATAAAACTCACCATATTGGGAGCAGCATAAAACTCACCATATTGGGAGCACCATAAAACTCACCATATTGGGAGCACCATAAAACTCACCATATTGGGAGCACCATAAAACTCACCATATTGGGAGCACCATAAAACTCACCATATTGGGAGCACCATAAAACTCACCATATTGGGAGCAGCATAAAACTCACCATATTGGGAGCAGCATAAAACTCACCATATTGGGAGCAGCATAAAACTCACCATATTGGGAGCAGCATAAAACTCACCATATTGGGAGCACCATAAAACTCACCATATTGGGAGCACCATAAAACTCACCATATTGGGAGCAGCATAAAACTCACCAGAGAGCCACAAATGGAGAACCACCGTTCCCCACGAAACACATTCAAACAAAAACCAGATCTACCTGCCACACCTCAAACGTTACATTCTATGTGAACGTCCCCTAACTATATGAGCAATTGCATCTATTGTTTAGCGAAATTCTCTTAACTCAGGTTTCACTTCATTTCATCTTCACCCCTTTTTTTTTAAAATATTAAAACCAACAAATAAAAAATGTTTTCAGTACACAGTAATCTTTAATTTATGACGATTATATTTTGAGGCTGTACAAAAGTTACAACTAGTTGACCAGTTGTGTAACTGGGTGTGGTTGTGGGGGGGGGAGGTGGAATGATCCGACCTGATGGTACTTACTTTACTGCCAGCCCCTGCGGGCACCTGCCGTACTTTAGTGCTTTTTGGCAAATGGATGGGGCCCCAGGCGCCACTGATCCAGACCGTCACACGGGATCAGCTGACAATATCTCATCTCTTTCATCGTTAGGTGTGTGTAAACTGTGGCTCGCGGGCCAAATTCAGCCTGTTGAGCTGTTTTATTTGGCCCACAACGAAAACCTTTTATGTTTGGATGTTCACTTAGAATTTATATTATTTCATTTAAACACTCCACCTGCTCTTGGTCTAGATTTTAACGTCAATTTTAAGAACTCTCTCTGTTAACCACTCTGTGACCCACTCTGTTACCCACTCTGTGACCCACTCTGTTGCCCACTCTGTGACCCACGATTCAAACAGATTGCCCACCCATGACCTAACCTGATTTTCGTTTTAAGTCGTAGGATTTTCTAACAACTTCTGGCGTAACTGTTATTGCCCAGATGACCTCGCACAAAGACAGTGATGTCAATATCATTAGAATCAAAAGTTTTCAAGATTACAACGGATAGATCGCTACTCACATATATATATATATATATATATAAAAATATGTTCACATAATTGTAAATCTGGTGCACCAGGTCACGCTCCTTTGTTCACAGCGGTGGCAGAAATCACTGTAAGTGTATTGACGGTTCTGAGACGTCGCTTAAATGAAACTCTGATTAATATCAAGTCTGGAAAATGTAAGCATCGTGATGCATTGTGTACGAGAATCACTTTGTTTATTTTGAATGAGAACTTACGTCTACAGCTGGCATCTGCTTGAAGTGTATTGAAGTGTACAGCTGGTTGAAACCTACAGCTGGTTTAAGTGTATAGCTTGTTGAAGTGTGTTGAAGTGTACAGCTGGTTGAAGTGTACAGCTGGTTTAAGTGTATAGCTGGTTGAAGTTTGTTGAAGTGTACAGCTGGTTGAAGTGTACAGCTGGTTGAAGTGTATAGCTGGTTGAAGTGTATAGCTGGTTGAAGTTTGTTGAAGTGTACAGCTGGTTGAAATGTATAGCTTGTTAAAGTGTGTTGAAGTGTACAGCTGGTTGAAGTGTATAGCTTGTTGAAGTGTGTTGAACTGTACAGCTGGTTGAGGTCTACTGTAACCTTACAACACACCGGATGCTATTTCTCTTATTTTAAATGCATAGTGGCCATTTGGTCAAACACAATAGTTCGATAGACGAAAATGCTTACATCGTTGGACTACCTGACCCACTTTACCCAAAGAAACAATTCTACTAACATATAATTTTTTTTTTTAAATCAAAGATAAGTATTCTCTTTGTTAACTGTAATGTTTGTAACTTTTTTTTTTACCAATCATTTGTAAAACTTGATTAATAGTTTGTTTTTTTTAGCACTAGAGCGGTTTTGGAGTATTTGAAACTTAACAGCTTCTTAACAATATTAAATAGAAAATAACCTAATGAAAAAAAATATTGTGACGTATTGCAAAGATTCGAACCAGAGACGCCTGAACTGATAGGACGGTGGATAGGAGATTGGATCATTGCCTACAATCAGTGATTGGTTGGTAGTGGCTAAACATTGTGACAATCTGTTAACATCGATTCCTTTATTTCAACTTATGCACTTCACACATAGAGGACCAGAATTACACACATTTTGTAGGTAAGCTAACCGAATTTCCTTTAAAAGCGAACTTTCATTTAAACGGAAACAGGTCCCATGCCTATCAATCACATCCCTTCACGATTATTGACTTAACAAGTGTCGACCAATTAAATGTATCAATATTAATGTTCACCTGTAGGTATGAAGAATTATGTCCCCTGAACAAAGAACGACCTTGCACTGCCAGATTTCTTTGTCTTGGCTACACAACGATTGAGAGTTGCCTGGAAGGCTGGAACCCAAAGGGGTGGGAGTATGTGGGGGTTTGTAATACCAATACTGTTTCCGGATCTTATTGTTTCAAGCCGTCTGTGAAAATATAACATGATATTGTTTATAACATTTTTTACACCAACCCTTTCCATTGTGTTGGTAGAATTAAGTTAACTTCTTTAAAAATCACATTATCACAGTGTTCAAATGAACAGACTTACTCGTATAGGTTATTCACCCCACACTTATTACAGACTTTAAGGTAAACCTAATTAAATCAATTATATAAACTACTCTTGTCAAAGAAATGGTAACATAGTCCCTGATGTGACCCCCGCCTGAGTTGGCACAGAGACGCACATGATGTAGTTAAATTAATTTCAAGAGCTGATGCATAGTCTACTTATCAATATTTTTTTTATTCAACAAAAAGAAATTCAGTACCATACAAAAATGGCTGATTTAGTCCCGCACCAAGCTCAAAACAAGAAACGTTACATTTTGCTACCTAAGACGGAGGCTATAACTAAAGGGAATGAAAAATGAGAAATATCATGTGTACTGATAGTGTCTTGATTGTGCCCTAATTATGTCCTGATTATGTCCTGATCATGTCCTAATTATGTTCTGATTGTGTCCTAATTATGTCCTGATTGTGTCCTCATTATGTCCTGATTGTGTCCTGATCATGTCCTAATTATGTCCTGATTGTGTCCTGATTGATTCCCGATCATGTCCTAAATATGTTCTGATTATGTCCTGATTGTGTCCTGAGCATGTCCAAATTACGTACCGATTTTATCCAGATTGTGTTCTGATTGTGTCCTGATTGTGTCCTGATCAAGTCCTAATTACGTACTGATTATGTCCTGATTGTGTCCTGATTGTGTCCTGATCATGTCCTAATTACGTATTGATTATGTCCGAACTGTGTCCTGATTGTGTTCTGATCATGTCTTAATTACGTACTGATTGTGTCCTGATTGTGTCCTGATTGTGTCCTGATCATGTCCTAATTACGTACTGATTATGTCCGGATTGTGTCCTGATTGTGTTTTGATCATGTCCTAATTACGTACTGATTATGTCCGGATTGTGTCCTGATTGTGTTTTGATCATGCCCTAATTACGTACTGATTATGTCCGGATTGTGTCCTGATTGTGTCCTGATTGTGTTCTGATCATGTCCTAATTACGTACTGTTTATGTCCTGATCATGTCCTGATTGTGTCCTGATTGTGTTCTGAAGCATTATATGCAAAAAAAAAAAACAACAAACAAACAATCAGTGTCGTTAATTAATCTGGTTTCACCGTGAAACTCAAACTCTGACAAAGTTCTCAATTTTTAAAAATTCCCATCAACTTTGAAGCTCTAAGCTAAATGTTCTTATGTTTTAATTATACCCAGTGGTCTTGTGATAAAATAAACATTTTGTATTGAATGATACAGATAGATAGAAGTTTAACGAAATAGATTAAAAAAAAAAGTAATTTCTATCTAACCTAACTAACATTTGTTTGCATTATAATTCACCTAATTTATTTTTACTATTTTTTTTTATTTCACTTAAGACAAAAAAAAATAAATAAAATGAAACATATGATAATAGATATAGAATTGAAAATGTCCGGTTACATGAAGTTTGTTTTAATGAACTTTCATAACGTTATAGCCTAAACTCTAAATTTTTTATGTTTATAGAAAATGTCAGGTATGTTATACAGCAACCATCGACCACCTGACATCACCCATTGATCCTGAACTGGGTTCCTATGTAAGCTCACCCCCCTAGCATTTGTTGGATCTGGGTACTGGAGAGTGTGGATATAGTGTGTGGATACAGTGTGTGGATACAGTGTTAGCTAGTTTTTTAAGGGAGCTCAACTCTATATGAAAATATTGACGACCTAATAGTTTGTTCTGCACCGAAACATTTTAAAACACAACACTGTGCTTCCACAAATGAAGGAGTCGTCCCCCCCCCCTCTTTCACCCATCCCTTCCGCGCCCTCAGCACCGGCAGTGACAGGAGGCTCTTAGCTCCTCTCTTCAGGATGTTGTCAATAATTATCAAACAAGCTTCCCTCCTCTTCGTTACTCCCACACCCCCCTCCCCCCCGTGGATTACCGTACAAAGAAAAAGGATACTATTGATATGAATTCACTGTTCACTGTATCGACTGGGGGGGGGGGAGGTAATGGTTTAAGGACAAGGGGAAGTAACTCGCCTGTAAGGTACAGTAGACACAAACATTACAAAAAACACTGAAATGAAAGAAGTAATGTCTGAAGTTCTTTGTCAGCATCATCATTGATCTATCTATCCATCCATTCACCCGCCAATTTTCGTGTGTGTGTGCATCTGTTGATCTCCCTGCCTGTCTGTCTGAGAGTGTGTGTGTAAGTAAACAGGTAGCATTCTCACGACAATAACAACAAATAACAAGACATAGCAACAAATAACGAACTGTTTATTATTATTGTTTTTTTGTGAGAGTTAACCTGATGTTCACTAACGATAGTCTAGAACTCATTAAACTTAGGGTTTTTTTTGGTTTCACAACGGATCAAACTTGATTTGATGTGCACTCAAACATACATACACACACACACACACTCATACCACACACTCATAACATACGCACCCCACACACACTCATACCACACACACTCATACCACACGCACCCCACACACACTCATACCACACACACTCATACCACACGCACCCCACACACACTCATACCACATGCACCCCACACACACTCATACACACACATTTATAGACAGGCAGATGGGGAATGTGTGGGAGAGAGGGAGAGAAAGAGAGAGAGAAAGAGAGAGAAAGAGACAGAGAAAGTGAGAGAGAAAGAGAGAAAGAGATTATTTAACTGTTATTGGACCGTTGTTTTATGTCGCAAGAAAATGTAGTTAAAAAGAAATACTGTAATCTAAGTGCCTTGGGTGACAAACTATACGCATAGACAGACATAACACACACAGACAGACATAACACACACAGACAAACATAACACACACAGACCGACATAACACACATAGACATACATAAAACACACAGACATACATATCACACACAGACAGACATAACACACAAAGACATACATATCACACACAGACAGATATATCACACACAGACAGACATATCACACACAGACAGACATAACACACACAGTCAAACATAACACACACAGTCGGACATAACACACACAGACAGACATAACTTACAGACATACATAACACACATAGTCAGACATAACACACACAGACAGACATAACACACAGACATACATAACACAAACAGTCAAACATAATACACACAGTCAGACATAACACACACAGACAGACATAACACACAGACATACATAACACAAACAGTCAAACATAACACACACAGTCAAACATAACACACACAGTCAGACATAACACACACAGACAGACATAACACACAGACTGACATAAAACACACAGTCAGAATAACACACACAGACAGACATAAAACACACAGACAGACATAAAACACACAGACAGACATAAAACACACAGACAGACATAAAACACACAGACAGACATAAAACACACAGTCGCCCAAAACACACACACACCAGCCATAGGTACACGGACACTGGATAGCTGGTATTGATGCAAACATTGATATTTCAAAGGTATATATCCGATTAACACACATACTTAATCCTCAATATGTTTAAAACACTCACAGACACACACTCACAGACACAGACTCAAAGACACAGATAAATACAGACTTTCAACCCCCCCCCCCCCAGACATGGATACTGACCTTTAAATAGTATAAGTGGATGTCATGATTTTTTTTATAACTGATTGAATTCAAATCTATAAAAACAATAATAAAAGAATCAATATAATATATTGATGACAAAACTGGCTCGATCGTTGGGAAGATTTAAGTACTCGAGGTAGCCAGAGTGTGTAGGATAGAGTATTCGAGTATTCAGGATAGATTAATCGAGTATTTAGCATAGAGTATTCGAGAGTGAAGGAAAAAGTGTTCGAGTAATTAGGATAGAGTATTCGAGTATGCGGGATAGAGTTTTAGATATAAGAGTATTTGAGTATGATCAAACGGACAGAATAAATGGCTGAAAGTGTGCATTTCTGATTGGGGGAGGGGGGGTCAGAGGCTCAAAGGAGAATGATGGATTTTGAGAGACGGGCAGATAGACGGACAGAGAGACGGGCAAAAGAAAGACGAGCAGAGAGAAAGAGACGGGCAGAGAGAGCGATAGAGAACGGTATGGAGTAAGAATTGAATTCTAGATAGAGAGCGAGTTTAAAAAAAAGGGCGCAAGAGAGAGAACGAGGGAAGGGAATGAACTTGCAAATATCTCCACCTTCATGCGATGTATACAGATGATGGTTGGATAAATTGTTGTACCCTACTTACTTATGTACTCTACTCACTGATGCACTCTACTTACTGATGTACTTTAATAACACTGATGTACTCTACTCACTGATGTACTCTATCACTGATTACTCTACTTATTGTTGTACTCTACTCACTGATGTACTCTACTCAATGATGTACTCTATCACTGATTACTCTACTTATTGATGTACTCTACTCAATGATGTACTCTACTTACTGATATACTCTACTTACTGATGTAATCTACTCACTGATGTAGTCTAATCACTGATGTACTCTACTCACTGATGTATACTTACTGATATACTCTACTCACTGATGTACACTACTCACTGATGTACTCTAATCACTGATGTACTCTACTTACTGATATACTCTACTCACTGATGTACACTACTCACTGATGTACACTAATCACTGATGTACTCTACTCACTGATGTACTCTACTCAATGATGTACTCTACTTACTGATATACTCTACTCAATGATGTACTCTACTTACTGATATACTCTACTCACTGATGTACACTACTCACTGATGTACACTAATCACTGATGTACTCTACTCACTGATGTACTCTACTCAATGATGTACTCTACTTACTGATATACTCTACTCACTGATGTACACTAATCACTGATGTACTCTACTCACTGATGTACTCTACTCAATGATGTACTCTACTTACTGATATACTCTACTCACTGATGTACTCTACTCACTGATGTACTCTACTTACTGATATACTCTACTCACTGATGTACACTAATCACTGATGTACTCTACTCACTGATGTACTCTACTCAATGATGTACTCTACTTACTGATATACTCTACTCACTGATGTACTCTACTCACTGATGTACTCTACTTACTGATATACTCTACTCACTGATGTACACTACTCACTGATGTACACTACTCACTGATGTACTCTAATCACTGATGTACACTACTCACTGATGTACTCTAATCACTGATGTACTCTACTTACTGATGTAATCTACTCACTGATGTACTCTACTTACTGATATACTCTACTCACTGATGTACACTACTCACTGATGTACTCTAATCACTGATGTACTCTACTTACTGATGTAATCTACTCACTGATGTAGTCTAATCACTGGTGTACTCTACTTACTGATGTATTCTACTTACTGATGTACTCTACTCACTGATGTACTCTTATCACTGATGTGCTCGTACGCAAAGAACATTTGGATCAATACATCCGATAGGCTGCGCATATTTTTTGAAACATGAAATGAATAAAGATCAATTTTAGTTTTATTAAAAGTTGTCAGATGTATAACAATTACAAATAAACTAATTCACACCATTTGACGTGTATAACATCATTCAACTCAATGTATTTATTTATTACAACCATTCATTGTATACCTATCCTTAAATGATAAATGAAAAGTAACTTCTATTAAGCAATCCCCCCCCCCCCCAATCCGATTAGCTAAGAGGCAAGGCTAGGACGGAGGATCAGATTTTATTTATTCATAAGAGGGAAAAATTAAAATAATGCACTATTTATTTGAGATAAATCTCAAAACGAGGTCATGTCGCTTTGGTACAAGAGAGCGCAAATGAAAACAACGTATTACATAGCTATGTGTTGCGCTGCACAGAAATACCACGTGATCAGGTGTAAATGTGAATATGTAATAAGAATTGACAATATACCAGGACGTTCAGTGCAGAGTGATTACAAAAGCCTCCAGTGTTTCATGCAGCAACTGTACAAATTGTTCAGTATATGTTACCAATACCCCCTAATCTTATAAGCGGCACATTCATGATTTCTACATTGTCGCAGACTTCTAACAAACGTTGCCAGATAAGCTTTCTAGTGGAAGTATCTATACACAGACAATATTGAAAGTCCATCAAAGCTATGTTAATTTTTTTTTAACTTTTATCTATGATAGCGTAGGTAACTGTAGCTGTACACGGGGCTAATGGCAACTGTATCTGTACTCTGGGACTAATGACAACTGTAGCTGTACACGGGGCAACTGTAGCTGTACACGGGGCAACTGTAGCTGTACACGGGGCAACTGTAGCTGTACACGGGGCTAATGGCAACTGTAGCTGTACACGAGGCTAATGGCAACTGTAGCTGTACACGGGGCTAATGGCAACTGTAGCTGTACACGGGCCAACTGTAGCTGTACACGAGGCTAATGGCAACTGTAGCTGTACACGGGGCAACTGTAGCTGTACACGGGGCAACTGTAGCTGTACACGAGGCTAATGGCAACTGTAGCTGTACACGAGGCTAATGGCAACTGTAGCTGTACACGGGGCTAATGGCAACTGTAGCTGTACACGGGACTAATGGCAACTGTAGCTGTACACGGGGCAACTGTAGCTGTACACGGGGCAACTGTAGCTGTACACGGGGCTAATGGCAACTGTAGCTGTACACGGGGCAACTGTAGCTGTACACGGGGCAACTGTAGCTGTACACGGGGCTAATGGCAACTGTAGCTGTACACGGGGCAACTGTAGCTGTACACGGGGCTAATGGCAACTGTAGCTGTACACGGGGCTAATGGCAACTGTAGCTGTACACGGGGCAACTGTAGCTGTACACGAGGCTAATGGCAACTGTAGCTGTACACGAGGCTAATGGCAACTGTAGCTGTACACGGGGCTAATGGCAACTGTAGCTGTACACGGGACTAATGGCAACTGTAGCTGTACACGGGGCAACTGTAGCTGTACACGGGGCAACTGTAGCTGTACACGGGGCTAATGGCAACTGTAGCTGTACACGGGGCAACTGTAGCTGTACACGGGGCAACTGTAGCTGTACACGGGGCTAATGGCAACTGTAGCTGTACACGGGGCAACTGTAGCTGTACACGGGGCTAATGGCAACTGTAGCTGTACACGGGGCAACTGTAGCTGTACACGGGGCTAATGGCAACTGTAGCTGTACACGGGACAACTGTAGCTGTACACGAGGCTAATGGCAACTGTAGCTGTACACGGGGCAACTGTAGCTGTACACGAGGCTAATGGCAACTGTAGCTGTACACGGGGCAACTGTAGCTGTACACGAGGCTAATGGCAACTGTAGCTGTACACGGGGCAACTGTAGCTGTACACGAGGCTAATGGCAACTGTAGCTGTACACAGGGCAACTGTAGCTGTACACGGGACTAATGGCAACTGTAGCTGTACACGGGGTTAATGGCAACTGTAGCTGTACACGAGGCTAATGGCAACTGTAGCTGTACACGGGGCAACTGTAGCTGTACACGGGGCTAATGGCAACTGTAGCTGTACACGGGGTTAATGGCAACTGTAGCTGTACACGTGACTAATGGCGACTGTAGCTGTACACGGGACTAATGGCAACTGTAGCTGTACACGGGGCAACTGTAGCTGTACACGGGGCTAATGGCAACTGTCTAACTGTGGAACCTGGGGCAGAAACACTAGTTTCCACCCCCTAAGGCCACTACTGATAATAAACAGAAGCAATAGCAATCTATCAGTCAATCAATATGTCCATCCATCTATCTATCTATCTATCTATCTATCTATCTATCTATCTATCTATCTATCTATCTATCTATCTATCTATCTATCTATCTATCTATCTATCTATCTATCTATCTATCTATCTATCTATCTATCTATCTATCTATCTATCTATCTATCTATCTATCTATCTATCTATTTATCTATCTATCTATCTATCAGATTTTTACCTCAATCATGTTTTTAGCTCAAATCTAAGTAACTCCCATTCCAGGCAGTAATAACAGTAAACTCTAATACACAGTTAACTCTAGTACACAGTCTGAAGGATGGCGGTAAACTGGTGCTTCCAGCAGTCAGACCCGATCGGTTGATTGTAAACCGGCTCATGAGTTCTAATGTGTTTACCAAAGCAAGTAAAATTTCATTAGAGGACAAGAAAAATACAAAGAGGAGATAATGTTACATCCTGATATTTTCAGAGTGAATATTTACATATTACCTCCCCTACATTAGCATAGGACAGCTGTTGTGTTCCACCATAGCAGTGTACACGCATGATGGGAATAATCCGGTTTTGTGATAATGTTTTAAATAAATAAAATCGGTGCACATGTGTAGAGTTTTTATGGGTCATATAGAGTATACATTAATTTCAGGGCAGGTAGTGCTATTTTTTTTAGTTCTTTGGGGGCCCTAGACAGAGACTAGAGGGGAGGGGGGCGTTCTTCTAGCACCAGATTATATAGAAATTGATACTGGAAGGTTGGCCCTAGACAGTTGCCTAATTAATTTAACTGACTATAAGAACAGCTCTGATGGTCGGAGAAAAAGTGTCTCACTGAGACACATTCAGAAAAATAAATACATTTAAGTTTCTATTTATCACCTTATTCCGAGTTTATTGACAAAACGTGCACATACGTTTCATGTGCACACACGTTTCATGTGCACACACGTTGTAATACACTTATTAATGTCACCATGTGTAATACACTTACTGATGTCACCATGTGTAATACACTTACTGATGTCACCATGTGTAATACACTTACTGATGTCACCATGTGTAATACACTTACTGATGTCATCATGTGTAGTACACTTACTGATGTCATCATGTGTAATACACTTATTGATGTCACCATGTGTAATACACTTACTGATGTCACCATGTGTAATACACTTATTGATGTCACCATGTGTAATACACTTACTGATGTCACCATGTGTAATACACTTACTGATGTCATCATGTGTAATACACTTATTGATGTCACCATGTGTAATACACTTACTGACGTCATCATGTGTAATACACTTACTGATGTCACCATGTGTAATACACTTATTGATGTCACCATGTGTAATACACTTACTGATGTCACCATGTGTAATACACTTACTGATAACACCATGTGTAATACACTTACCGATGTCACCATGTGTAATACACCTACTGATGTCATCATGTTTAATACACTTATTGATGTCACCATGTGTAATACACTTACTGATAACACCATGTGTAATACACTTATTGATGTCACCATGTGTAATACACTTACTACTGATGTCACCATGTGTAATACACTTACTGATGTCACCATGTGTAATACACTTACTGATGTCACCATGTGTAATACACTTACTGATGTCACCACGTGTAATACACTTACTGATGTCACCATGTGTAATACACTTACTGATGCCATCATGTGTAATACACTTACTGATGTCATCATGTGTAATACACTTACTGATGTCATCATGTGTAATACACTTACTGATGTCACCATGTGTAATACACTTACTGATGTCACCACGTGTAATACACTTACTGATGTCACCATGTGTAATACACTTACTGATGCCATCATGTGTAATACACTTACTGATGTCATCATGTGTAATACACTTACTGATGTCATCATGAGTAATACACTTACTGATGTCACCACGTGTAATACACTTACTGATGTCACGCTGTCTGTCTGTGTAAGTTGTGTAAGTTATGCAAGCTGTGTAAGTTGTGTAAGTTATATAAACATGTTTTGACTTAAAAAGTTAAGTTCCCTTAAGATCCTAAGGACTCATCGGCGCAGATGAAGTGTACAATTCATCTGTATCAGTAACCTTGCCATATGAAGGGATTGTGTGGTTAGCACAACGCCCGGTCGTCTTTACTTCCCCAACTTAAAGTCAGGTACCCATTTAAAGCTGGGAGGACTTTGGGGACTTACACCAGGACCTGAAAAAATCCCAAAGTTCTCACTTAGATTTGAACCCAGGACTCTTCTGTCTTGTGTTTTGATTAAGTCCACAGCTATTTTATGGTCTTTAAACAATTTCACGTGCATATAGGCTTTTGTTGTTATCTATGCCGTTATAAAGAGCTACAAATACAATACATCAAAATAATTGATAACAAATATTGCAGGATGTTTTATTTAAATTTAACAGTGAACCATGAATGGTATTGGAAATGAAATTTTAAAATTAAACAAAAAATACAAGAAAAAAAATAATTTAAATATATTTAAACATTTCTTTTTATTTTCTTGCAATAGTTCCTTTTTTTACATTTAACTGCGGAACTGCAACGAGATGGTGGTTGCCAAGGACACATTTGAACCGAACGCTGTTTGTTTATTTTATCCCAGAAGTTGAACTTGACTCGAGATACAGGGGAGGCGCTGACGTGTCGGATAACTGTTGGCTGGTGAATAATAAAAAAAAAAGAGCATCGCACTGAGTGACATAAATAGTTTATGATTATTATTTTTTTTTACATCTAACATAAACATAACACATTCAAAAGTCGCCCACCCCCTCCCCGGCCCCGGGGAGACAAGGCGTTGAGGGAATATGACATCCGTTATTTATTAATACAACGTTAAATGTCAAAATGTTTTTTTTTTTGGGATTTCTTATTTTTTCGCAGTGGCTACGGTTACGCCCGACGTATTTGTGTTGTGCATTTATGTATTTTGATATTTAAAGCGAATTAGCGGAACTGATGAAGTAAAAGCGATGTATGCAGGCCAGGTTTTTAAAATTTGGGTTTGTTACATCGGATCTCATACCCACCCCCCACCCACGCACACACTCCACTTTGTTCTAGACACTGTCTTCTTTTGCATTATTATAAGTTGCAACTAGAAAGTAATCCTTTGTAAACTAAATTAAATGCTACTCATGTAAAATTACCGTAAGTCTGGTGAATTATTGAAAGTAATGGCAGGGTCTGACACAAATAATTATCTACAATGATATTCTTTTTCATTTTAAATCCAGTGAGGGTTATATTATTGTTTTTTGCTAAAATACTGTAGACGTAATAATTACAAAATACTATAGACAATAACTACAAAATATTGAAGACTCTTCGTAAACTAATTGTGAAAATTCCTAGTTTTGTCTTCCAAATATCAGTAGAAGTAAAACTTTAATGCAGACATAATGGTAAAGATTTCTCACTAGAACAGCAGCTTTATTGCAGATATAAGGAAGAGGTTTTCTCACTAGAACAACAGCTTTATTGCAGACATAATGGAACATATTTCTCACTAGATCAACAGCTTTATTGCAGATATAAGGAAGAGGTTTTCTCACTAGAACAACAGCTTTATTGCAGACACAATGGAAAAAGATTTCTCACTAGAACAACAGCTTTATTGCAGACATAAGGAAGGTGTTTTCTCAGCAGAAGAATAGCTTTATTGCAGACATAAGGAAGAAGTTTTCTAAGCAGAAGAATAGCTTTATTGCAGACATAAGGAAGATGTTTTCTCAGCAGAAGAATATCTTTATTGCAGACATAAGGAAGATGTTTTCTCAGCAGAAGAATATCTTTATTGCAGACATAAGGAAGAAGTTTTCTCAGCAGAAGAATAGCTTTATTGCAGACATAAGGAAGAAGAATAGCTTTATTGCAGAGATACGGAAGAAGGTTCCCTCGTAACTAAACCGAAGAGTGTAGATGTGAAATCATACCGGATATGTGTAGTGCAGTTAGCTGCAGTCGGTGCTCAGTAGACGGCATTCATCAAGTGACGTAGAAGAACTCATGGAAAAATTCGCCTGTACCGGACGTGATTCTCAAAGGTCATGGTCGTGTTTAGTTTCGGGAGCCTCCCTCGGTCTGGCTGATCACCCAACAACCCGGGGTCCAACTCAGTCGTGTACTCTGGAGGCAGCGGCATCGACTTAGGCACAAATCTGAAGCCTATCTTTTTTTTGGGTGACAACAAGGACCGGGAGGTGTCAGCCATGGGGGCGTATCCGCTGACCAGTGTCACCTTCAACAAGAAGAAGAGAAAATTGTTGTGGTTGGACTTGAAGGGACACGTCGGTCCCCCAGGACACATTAAAAAAACAACATCAACACAGACAAAGATATAAATCTGACCACTAAATGAAAAGAAGACTCAGAGATATCTAATACATAATCGGCTAGCCTGTGCGTGTGTATCCCTTCCGCTTTCTAAAAATAGTCTCAATCAAGGGAAGTGAACTCTTGCTTGGCTAAAAAAAATAGACTGGGGAATTTGTAAAGATGGTCAAAGGGATACAACTCAATTATAAGGCGTCACTCGCTGGTCTGGGTACCGGGCCTTTGATCTAGTTTTTTTTTTTATAAGACTAGGGTTGGGCAAACTTTGTCCCGCGGGCAAAGTACGACAAATAGGCTACACGCACCATCCCTCAATAGGACAATTAAATGTTTATATTAGTTCCTATGAACACTTCATCCACCAGGCATTTTTGGTCAACTTTTGGAATCTATCGTAGATTTCCCAATCCTGGCAAAGATAGTCTACAAAGAAAATAATGGCGTCATCTCATTGAACAAGTGTTTTCTCTCTTTAAACTATAACCTCGTAGACATATTGTTGAACACGTTTTTTTAAGTGTCAGACGTCATGGTGCTAATTTTAGATTGTGTTGAATATTTAAGTACAAGGATTTTCTCATCCATCACTTAACTTTGCGACTAATAGTTCTTGGACCAAGCCATTAGGTGATAAATAACTGACATTAATTATTGAATGTTTAGGATTTATTGATTTCTTTAAAAAGACATTAAGAGATTCTTAAAATTTGTATTAGTATATAATATTCTTTCGATCAAAATCAAGCATCGCAAGATCTGATTGTAAAAGAAAATTTAAGTTGAAAGATGACATTTTCTATTTAAATTCAACTTTGATATGAGATTATATTATGATTTAATCTCATACTTATTTCAGTGACTGTAAGGTAGAGATTTTTTTATCGCTTGATAATATAAAACACAAATAAGCTTTTGTAGTTTCCTTTTAAAATCCCCACCATAGCAATGTGTGCAGCGACTTGGAGGCACCACGGAGTGATTCAGCTTTGACCAAGACTACACTAGTTGTGGAACCAGCACAGAGACACAGGTCATATTTTTCCTCAACAGCTTATAACTTTCAGTTAATCTTTTTTTCAAATGTTTAGTATATTAAATGAAATTTTCATATTTGATTAAAAAAATAATTCAGTTTAAAACTTCCACGTCATATAACTTACACACAGGGCCAGACAGTTGAGGCCCTGGGCCTCTAAAAAAAAGACTTTACATTAAAAAGAATATAAATTCAGTATAAATGTGGGCTTTCTGGGTTCCTCCCTCACGAGTCTCTATTAAAACCCACCTCTGTCCACACTACGAATGTATCTCCCCCCTCACGAGATTCTATTAAAACCCACCTCTGTCCACACTACGAATGTATCTTCCCCCTCACGAGTTTCTATTAAAACCCAGCTCTGTCCACACTACGAATGTATCTGCCCCCTCACGAGTCTCTATTAAAACCCAGCTCTGTCCACACTACGAATGTATCTGCCCCCTCACGAGTCTCTATTAAAACCCAGCTCTGTCCACACTACGAATGTATCTGCCCCCTCACGAGTCTCTATTAAAACCCACCTCTGTCCACACTACGAATGTATCTGCCCCCTCACGAGTCTCTATTAAAACCCACCTCTGTCCACACTACGAATGTTTCTCACATGCTAAGATTTTTCTATTTTACAACATAGAACAGAAGGCCAACATTAGATGACTATATAATGAGGAAAATTTCAAAGTGAACAGTTTAAAAATAGTTTTTATATCAGTTTGTCTAGGACAGGGGTCGGCAACCGTTTGAGACAGAAGAGCCAAAAGTTAGAATTTACAGTTTTCTCAGTTTTTAAGGAGTCACTAAAATAGTTGTTTCAATATTATGGTATTTGATTAGGCCGCAAATTTGACAACGAAAGAGCCGCAACTTGACATCGAAAGAGCCGCATGCGGCTCGCGAGCCGCAGGTCGCCGACCACTGGTCTAGAAGTAAAACAGATGTTTTCGTTACCTGGATTGTGGCACCTGGAGGAATGTTTCTGGAATCTCCCTCAATATTTATCGTCAGGTTCCCACTTGAATCTATTTTAGCCACAGTAGGGAGCTGGACTGGTACTCTTTGATACCTGGGTGACCCGACCTGGAGGTGGATAAGAATTGAACAGGTAAATTTAAAAAAAACTTTAGTAGTGCACTATGGCTATTACTGAATGCGACATATTTGACTAAATATGACTATAACTTATACAAATCTTGGTTTAGGGACAAAAATAATCTAAGATTAATAAATTTTAAATATAATCTACATATAATCAAGTCAATCAGCATCGCAACAAGTGTATGAAAAAAGACCCAATGCCACATGAGCTATACAAGTAGATAGCAGAGTGACCTTGAAAATAATACGTCACACGTTCAATACTTCAATACGTAAAGTAAAAAATAAATAAATACAATCAATCAAGTCACAATGAGTCACACATAGGTCATCAGATGCACTAGACTTGTCTATTAGACATCACTAGGTGATAGGGTATACCTTATACTACATACGCCACTAGACTCATCTATTAGACATCACTAGGTGGTAGGGCATACCTTATACTACATACGCCACTAGACTCATCTATTTGACATCATTTGGTGGTAGAGCATACCGTACACTACATATGCCGCCCAACTGGTAGCATTGATACACTCTTTTTATCTATAATACAAATTTTACATCATATGTTCCGGTTTCCGTCTGTCATCGCGACTTCCGTCTGTCATCCAACATGGCGGCATAAACGATTCATCCAAGATGGCGGCACAAACAAGTCAAAGAAGGCAGAAACATTTACTGTTTTCTTAACATGCATGATCCGGATACCAACTGGCCAGCCGAGTAAGAATTGTCTCCTACATGACTGCCAGAAATGACATTGGACCAGCCATATGTTAAGTGCAGAGGTGACAAAACATCGTACACTAACATACGGCAGGTAAGATCGTGAATGCCAAATGGCAATCACAATGTAATACTGTTTTCGACCGCCTCAATCATTTCCAAAGGGCAATAATGCGATCTTAGGAGATGTAACACAAATTCATGCCAAATTATTTTTTTTTTTTTATTTTGTGATACTTTCGGAAACAAATTGTAAACCGACCGTGTTCCATAGGCCTATCTATATCTCACAGTATCGTAATAAATTTATGGTGTTCTATTTGTTATTAAATGAGAAGCAAATCATAAAAGAAATATTTACAAAATCGTTCAATTAATACTCATACTGTGTTAGTTCCACAATTTAAATTTTAAACCAAAATTATGGATACCTCAATGTAATGTAATATTTATATTGTTTAAATTGTTATTATTTCTAAAATATGTCTATTTCTAATGTACAATTATTTCTTTATGGTTTAGTCCTAATTCGTAATAGCTTTTTTTTCATTTTTTGGACTATTACGTCACATGAATGAATAATTGAATAAGGGTTGACTTTGAGTAGCGCCGTACACAACGTTTACAATGAAAACCAACCCATTCACAGAGGGTGTATGGAGAGGCCCAGTTTGAGGAGGGCCCCAAAAGATATTTTTTAAACTGAAATATTAGTAGATTATCCCGCTGTCAAAATGTAGTGGCTTCCGAAGATGCCTAAAATCCCTTGGTATGTGGCATTGGCATTCATTCAGAACTATAATGTTGA
Source organism: Bulinus truncatus (assembly GCA_021962125.1). Lineage (NCBI taxonomy): Eukaryota > Metazoa > Mollusca > Gastropoda > Planorbidae > Bulinus > Bulinus truncatus. The sequence goes on along the minus strand of JAGDYQ010000001.1, from coordinate 4,164,290 downwards.
AAGCTTTGATATGTCTTTTCTTTTTAAGAGGGCCTAATGTTTTCCGCCTCTGTGGCCTGAATCTGGATTGATGGGATATTTTTTTAATTGAAGGTCAGATAAAAGCTACACAAACGATTATATCTTTCCGGGCCCCAGCAAAATATTGTTTACATTAAATATTAATTTCATTATCTCATGTCTTTCAGTGTCGAATATCAAATGCAGAGGCCTCTAAAGAGGGATTTAGGCCCACAGGGCCCAATAATCCAGAGGTGGATTCGACACTGCCGGGTTGGCAGTATTATCTTAGTATATTCTCAGTACATGATATGTTGTGCTATACTACAATGTGTATAACAGTAAGTAAACCACCTGCTAAACATGTAGTGTTTTGTTTAAATTACAGGCACTCACTCACGTCTCTCTTTTTTTAAATAAGTCATGTTGAACTATCATAAAGCAGTAACATGAAGAACTGTTTGGAAAGGAAACCATTAAAATATTATGAATGAATTAAGATTTATCAATGATAAGGTTTTCTAAAGCAAATTAGGTAGGCTATAGTTGGATGTTAGATCCAACGTTTAATAGTTGGGGGTTCTTTTTGTTAAGCTTTGAGCCCATAATGAGGATTATTCTCTTGGGAATGAGATTTAAGTATTATCACAGCTTAACGGGGGCCCCAGAAAATCTATTTTTACATTAAATAGTACGTACATTATCTCCCCCGAACAGGACAAAACCCAAATCCCTAGGTTCGGCACTGGCTTCACAGAACTATAATGTTTAAAGCTTTGATATTTCCTGTTTTTTAGAGTCCTGATATTTTCTGCGTCTGCGGCCTCAACTGCATTGATGGAATACTATGTTTTTAATTGAAGGTCAGCTAAAAGCTACACAACGATTCTTTCTTCTTGGGACCAAGCTTGAGAAGCGTCAAAAAATTATCTCATGTCAAAGTGCAGGGGCAACCCCCAAAGAGGCCAAGCCCACCGGGCCCCTAAATCCCTAGGTTCTGCACTGCCGGATTGGCAATTTTTCTTAGTTAATTGTACTATGCTACAATGTGTATAACAGTAAATAAACCACCTGCTAAACATGTAGCGTTTCGCTTAACACAAGCACTCACTCACATCTCTCTGTTTTTTTAAATACGCCATGTTGAACATCATAAAACATTAAATGAATAACTGTTTGGAAAGGAGTCCATTAAAATATTATGAAGGAATATGATTTTAAGAGTTTTTGTTTATGTTTACCCATAGTGAGGATTATTTTCTTTATGTGGAACTCCTTAACATATGAAATTTATTTGATGTATTATAAGGTGTCCCTATTCTCAAATGTATTTTGGCTACAATAATCTGTTCATGTCCTTGGGGCCACTGCAAGTATATAGACTGATTGTTAACGCGCTAAAATACATATATCACCATTTTCAACTCCAACTGTGTGCCTACTCGCCGGTCCGGGTACCGGGCCTTTGATAACTAGTTACCCACAAAAAAATCCTAATATTTCTATGGGCAGGATAGTAAGTAGAACCGTATAACTGTGAGCCAGACAGTCGAGAGTAAACTATGAAATTTGTCACGTTAAGTCTTTAAATATTTAATCCACGTTTTCACTGAATATCAACATAAAGTTCCTCAAAATAAATAAACCATATAATAATTAATATGTTTCTAAATTGGTTGCTAAACAAATGAGCTATATGGCTGTAAACAAATGGTTATAAGCAGGTAACTATATAATTGAGCACTGTGGTAGTAAGCAGGTAAATGAGCACTGTGGTAGTAAGCAGGTAAATGAGCACTGTGGTAGTAAGCATGTAACTATATAATTGAGCACTGTGGTAGTAAGCATGTAACTATATGTAGTGGGCAACTGTGTTGTACGTTAAAGCAGTGTAACTATATAATTGAATACACTGTGGTATGAAGCATGTAACTATATAATTGAGCACTGTGGTAGTAAGCATGTAACTATATAATTGAGCACTGTGGTAGTAAGCATGTAACTATATAATTGAGCACTGTGGTAAGTAAGCATGTAACTATATAATTGAGCACTGTGGTAGTAAGCATGTACCTATATATTGGACCAGTAGGCATGTAAGCAGTGTACAATATAAATGAGCATGTGGTAGGTGCTATGTAACTATCTAATTGAGCACTGTGGTAGTAAGCTAAACGTAACTATATAATTGAGCACTGTGGTAGTAAGCATGTAACTATATAATTGAGCACTGTGGTAGTAAGCATGTAAATGAGCACTGTGGTAGTAAGCAGGTAACTATATAATTGAGCACTGTGGTAGTAAGCATGTACCTATATAATTGAGCACTGTGGTAGTAAGCATGTAACTATATAAATGAGCACTGTGGTAGTAAGCATGTAACTATATAATTGAGCACTGTGGTAGTAAGCATGTAACTATATAATTGAGCACTGTGGTAGTAAGCATGTAACTATATAATTGAGCACTGTGGTAGTAAGCATGTAACTATATAAATGAGCACTGTGGTAGTAAGCATGTAACTATATAATTGAGCACTGTGGTAGTAAGCATGTACCTATATAATTGAGCACTGTGGTAGTAAGCATATGTAACTATATAGTGAGTTACCGTGGTAGTGGAGCATGTGACCTATATGTACTGAGCACTGTGGTAGTAGCATGTAGCTATATAATTGAGCACTGTGGTAGTAAGCATGTAACTATATAATTGAGCACTGTGGTAGTAAGCAAGTAAATGAGCACTGTGGTAGTAAGCAGGTAACTATATAATTGAGCACTGTGGTAGTAAGCATGTACCTATATAATTGAGCACTGTGGTAGTAAGCATGTAACTATATAAATGAGCACTGTGGTAGTAAGCATGTAACTATATAATTGAGCACTGTGGTAGTAAGCATGTAACTATATAATTGAGCACTGTGGTAGTAAGCATGTAACTATATAATTGAGCACTGTGGTAGTAAGCATGTAACTATATAAATGAGCACTGTGGTAGTAAGCATGTAACTATATAATTGAGCACTGTGGTAGTAAGCATGTACCTATATAATTGAGCACTGTGGTAGTAAGCATGTAACTATATAAATGAGCACTGTGGTAGTAAGCATGTAACATATAATTGAGCACTGTGGTAGTAAGCATGTAACTATATAATTGAGCACTGTGGTAGTAAGTATGTAACTATATAATTGGAGCACTGTGGTAGTAAGTAAGTAAATGGGCACTGTGGTAGTAAGCAGGTAACTATATAATTGAGCACTGTGGTAAGTAAGCATGTACCTATATAATTGAGCACTGTGGTAGTAAAGATGTAACTATATAAATGGAGCACTGTGGTAGTAAGCATGTAACTATATAATTGAGCACTGTGGTAGTAAGCATGTAACTATATAATTGAGCACTGTGGTAGTAAGCATGTAACTATATAATTGAGCACTGTGGTAGTAAGCAAGTAAATGAGCACTGTGGTAGTAAGCAGGTAACTATATAATTGAGCACTGTGGTAGTAAGCAGGTAAATGAGCACTGTGGTAGTAAGCAGGTAACTATAAATGAGCACTGTGGTAGTAAGCAGGTAACTATAATTGAGCACTGGTAGTAAGCAGGTAAATGAGCACTGTGGTAGTAAGCAGGTAAATGAGCACTGTGGTAGTAAGCAGGTAACTATATAATTGAGCACTGTAGGTAAGCAGGTAACTATAAATGAGCACTGTGGTAGTAAGCAGGTAACTATATAATTGAGCACTGTGGTAGTAAGCAAGTAAATGAGCATATTGTGGTAGGTAAGCAGGTAACTATATAATTGAGCACTGTGGTAGTAAGCAGGTAAATGAGCACTGTGGTAGTAAGCAGGTAACTATCTAATTGAGCACTGTGGTAGTAAGCAGGTAAAGGAGCACTGTGGTAGTAAGCAGGTAACTATAAATGAGCACTGTGGTAGTAAGCAGGTAACTATAATTGAGCACTGGTAGTAAGCAGGTAAATGAGCACTGTGGTAGTAAGCAGGTAAATGAGCACTGTGGTAGTAAGCAGGTAACTATATAATTGAGCACTGTGGTAGTAAGCAGGTAACTATAAATGAGCACTGTGGTAGTAAGCAGGTAACTATATAATTGAGCACTGTGGTAGTAAGCAAGTAAATGAGCACTGTGGTAGTAAGCAGGTAATTATATAATTGAGCACTGTGGTAGTAAGCAGGTAAATGAGCACTGTGGTAGTAAGCAGGTAACTATATAATTGAGCACTGTGGTAGTAAGCAGGTAACTATATAATTGAGCACTGTGGTAGTAAGCAGGTAAATGAGCACTGTGGTAGTAAGCAGGTAACTATAAATGAGCACTGTGGTAGTAAGCAGGTAACTATAAATGAGCACTGGTAGTAAGCAGGTAACTATATAAATCTTCCCCTTGGTTGTTATCATATCAGTATATAAATGAGCCCTATGGTTGTTATCATATAACTATGTAAATGAGCTCTATGCAACGGTTTTACCTGTGAGTTTACAATCGGAGGTAAAGGCTTAATTGGGTTTAAAATAAATTCAGGACCGGGTTTGCCGGCTTCACCAACTTTGTACTTTTGACTCATGGGGAGGTTCGGCAGCCTCTGTTGGTAAACGGCTGGACGAGGCTCCGGTTGACCAGACAAACGTGGGACTGGAGGCTTTCTTGGGGGTGAGAAAATTGAATGAGCAGAGACCCAAGGTTTTAATCTGAACATTGGTGAAGTGTAAGGTTTGTTCTGACCCGGTGGTGGAGCCTGTTGAGACAGTTTAAATTTATTAGGGTCTATATACACAATGAGTGGATTGTTGTGATGGTCTATATACACAATGAGTGGGTTGTTGTAGGATCTACATACACAATGAGTGGGATGTTGTAGGATCTACATACACAATGAGTGGGTTGTTGTGATGGTCTACATACATAATGAGCGGGTTGTTGTGATGGTCTACATAAAAAATGAGTGGGTTGTTGTGATGGTCTACATACACAATGAATGGGTTGTTGTGAGGGTCTACATACACAATGAATGGGTTGTTGTGATGGTCTACATACACAATGAGTGGGTTGTTGTGATGGTCTACATACACAATGAGTGGGTTGTTGTGATGGTCTATGTACACAATGAGTGGGTTGTTGTGATGGTCTATATACACAATGAATGGGTTGTTGTGATGGTCTATATACACAATGAATGGGTTGTTGTGATGGTCTATATACACAATGAATGGGTTGTTGTGATGGTCTATATACACAATGAATGGGTTGTTGGTTGGGCCAACATTCACAGTGTGTAGGTTAAAGAAAAAAATAAAGAAATTATCTTTAAAGTTTAAATTACTGAATGAATAAGACTGTGTATTCAATACGTAATAAGTCTTACTCCTGTGTATTGAACACGTAACAAAACTTACCCATGTGTATTTAATACGTATCAAGACTTACTTCTGTGTATTAAATACGTATTAAGACGTCTGTGTATTTAATACGTATCAAGACTTACTTCTGTGTATTTAATACGTATTAAGACTTACTTCTGCGTATTTAATAGTATTAAGACTTACTTCTGTGTATTTAATACGTATCAAGACTTACTTCTGTGTATTTAATACGTATTAAGACTTACTTCTGCGTATTTAATAGTATTAAGACTTACTTCTGTGTATTTAATACGTATCAAGACTTACTTCTGTGTATTTAATACGTATTAAGACTTACTTCTGTGTATTTAATACGTATTTAGACTTACTTCTGTGTATTTAATACGTATTAAGACTTACTTCTGTGTATTTAATATGTATTTAGACTTACTTCTGTGTATTTAATACGTAACAAGACTTACCCCTGTGTATTTAATACGTGGTTTGGGCTTCTGAAAAGCCTGTAGAGGCGGCAACTGTTTACTGTATGGTGACACGTACCTCTTTGTGACAGTCGGTTCAGCAGGAGGGGGATTTGGGGGAGGAGGGGGAGTTGGAGGAGGTTCTGGAACATCTGTAGAGTTCATATTAAATTAACCGTTACTGTCTCTTGAATTATGAGTCTGTTTGTCTGATATTTTAAAGTGACTGACAATGACTGGTTACTTCTGTTGTAGAGATATCCTGATTATCGTCAAGCAAACATTGAATGTATTCACACATGACAGCAGTATAAGTGAATAGACTATCTACGAATCCTTGAAGTAACACACTTGTATCCATCGTAGTTCTACACGCCCGAGGTGGTGATGGCCAAGTATAGACCGCTCGGACCACAGCAGATGACTCACGTAGGTCTACAGCGATGCTATGAAATAGGCCGGTTGTAGTAATGTTTGAGCCCGTGACTCACGTAGGTCTACTGCGATGTTATGAAATAGGCCGGTTGTAGTAATGTTTGAGCCCATGCCATGACCCACCTTCACTAAGCCACACGATGAATTAGAATTAGAAAAAATTAGAAGAAAAAAAACGCAATCTTTCTGTTTTAATTGTTTACAATCTGCGTTGTTGATGTAATCACTATAGCAACAGGGTACGTCACATTCCATAAGTTGTCAGTTGTCTGAATTTTCTGATTTTCTGTAATTTGAATTTTTTTTTCTTCCTTTGTCTCTCTAGAGTACTCTAGACAATTACAAAGGCCAGATCAGTCTTCAGGTAAACATTGGGAACCATTAGATATTACAAAGTGACTGCCACAACTGTGATCTATTGGCCATGTCTAAAAGTAACCAAGTCTGATGTAGTCAGCTCTTGTATAATTTAGACAACAGGTAAACAATGACGGTGTTAGACAAGCGACATTTTAATTAGTGCCTATGCCAAAGGTGAAAATTTGTTCTATCAGTTAACAAAATGTGTCAAACCTGTCATACTTCATGTTGAATGTGCCTACCATGACATACACCATGTTGAATGTGTCAAACCTGTCATACTTCACGTTGAATGTGTCAAACCTGTTATACTTCAGGTTGAATGTGTCAAACATGTCATACTTCAGGTTGAATTTGTCAAACCTGTCATACTTCACGTTGAATGTGTCAAACATGTCATACTTCATGTTGAATGTGTCAACCCTACATATTTTACGCTGAATATGGTCTGCACCTTAAACAGACTACTTGTAGCAATGCTGTCAAAACTAGGATGATATTTTAAGTTTTTACCAAAATATATATGAATGGAATTTTTAATAGTGAACTTTTATGGACACACCAAAGCTTGAAGTGTAAACTAAAGTGCTGACTATAAATGGGGAATATTAGATTCGATAGTACGAAGATATATTATCTACAAATCTACATCTAAGAGACATTAATCAACAAGGTATGTTCAGTTTACCTGATATCAAACCTTCTGTCTCAGTGTCATTCTCTACCTCAGTGTATTTCTTCTTTGCACATCTTTTTTTCATTTTCTTTTTCTTTCTTTTTTCTTCTTAATTTTCTGAGATATAAAATATAAATATAAATAAATAAATATATATATATATATATATATATATATATATATATATATATAAATATATACATTGAATATATTCATAATGGAATACATCCGAAACTTTTCTCATGAGTAATAAAGATGATGAATTCCAAACAAAGCTTAGTCACAAGTAAACAGTAAAAGTACACTGATTTCTTACATTTAGAAAATTATTAGGCATAAATACAACACACACTTCTTCTATAGCACTGTTCAATAAAAACATAAATACAACAACACACTTCTTCTATAGCACTGTTCAGATAAAACATAAATACAACACACAATTCTTCTATAGCACTATTCAATAAACATAAATACACATACACACTTCTTCTATAGCACTATGGTCTAACAAAACATAAATACAACACATAATTTTCTCTATCTATAGCACTATTCAATAAAACATATATTACAACACACACTTCTTCTATAGCACTGTTCGAATGGAACATAAATACAACACACACTTCTTCTGGTAAAGCACTATTCAATGAAACAGAATACTTAACACACAGTTATTCTAGTAGAAATAATTCGTCTTATAGAAAAGTATCAATATATAAAAAAGAACACAAATTACTTCTCTTGTAGAATGAAATGATAAAGTAAATAAAATATTATTATTGACTTTGTATTCGTTCAAATTCATCGCAGAATTCAGTGAATCTTATTTACGGATTCCTTTTATGTAGTCATTATAATTCCAAATATATTTATATGATCTAAGTTACAGGATATAGGCCTATTGAGTAATGAATTATCTTTTCATTTTTTTTAGTAGGCCCACATTTAAGAATAGTATATTTTTTTAAAGTTTTTTTAAATATTTCTTAAAAGAAGCTGCTGGAGGCAGTGTGAATTGTGTTGAAGGGCTACAGCTGTTAATTTGAAAAAACACATTCAATATGATAACCCATGTACCAGTATAACAAAGACATTAAAGTAATAACACATCAGAGATACAATTAAGTAAGCAACAGCATCGCAAATATCGAATTAAGTAATCATTACACATCACAAATACAATTACGTAACAAACACATTACTGTTACTATGGCAACAAACCCAGTAATACGATCGATGTAATTTTCATTTTTATCCAGGTAGAAATCTGTTATGAGATACATGATCAATAACCGCACTTGTAATTAGCCTTAATGAGTTGAATACATTGTCAAAAGTGACATGAAGCTTTCTTCCGTTCAATTCTAAACTTTCATTCGAAACTAATTGTATAAAAAAAACGTTGTGTTGAGTTACGTCATTAACTTTCGTTGTGCAGCAATGCAATCGGAAGCAAACACTGAGTCAATAATGTCAACTTTAATGGGACTATCTGCGTGATGGATGAATATTCTGACTTTCTTCATCCAAATGTAAAAAGTGTGAAACAAATAAATAAATAAACGACCGAGGCAACAATGAACTTAATAAACACTCCTTGAATTACTCTCAGACTCGAGTTTCGGTGTCTAGGCAGGTGGATTGAATCCATGCATATCGACAATATGGACGGCAGGCAAAAGTTTGTTAATTGCTGGTTTTTTTGTTTTTTCATTCCGGGAAAAGTTCTATTTAGTCTATCAGATTGTGATCAAATGTCTTTTTTCAATAGGGAGCGACCGATAATCGGATCGGTATCGTAAAAAATCGATATTGGCACTATCGGTTAATATGAAGATCAGCCGATTTTTGTAGGGAGCGACCGATAGTCGGGCCGATATTGGCATCTATTGGTTAACTATCTGGACCGGCCGTTTTTTTGGCTGCCGATACATTGTTTTTTTTTTCCCACAAATTTAGTAACTCTAAACTGTTTTTGGCTTTACAGAGTTAAAAGTTTACTTACAGACTTCCATTTAACTGTTCACCTGAGTGAAGTGATTTACTGATATAATTAAGTGTTTTTAATTTTTCAAACTTTACAAGTAAATTCAGTAAAAATTACAAAGATTAACGAAGAAAATTATTTTAATTTCATCACAACTTTCACAAGTTAGTGAAGTTGCAATTAAAAATTAATACATTTTTACTTTTTTAGTTTGACATTAATTATTTACAACTTTATCTTACTTTTCTGTTTATGTACAAGTAAAAAGTAAAAACAACAAATTGTTTGTTATAAGTTTAATTTTAAACAATAAACATGCAGATTTCTGAGATTATGCAGGCATGGTTTGTATTTCTGACTTCGGTCTTCCGGTCTGTCTTCAAATCTTTGTTCTTCTAATCTTCTTCAAGACACCCTTTCATTAATAGCAAAATATCGGTATCGGCAAAAATCTTCTTCTTCTTCCTTTGGCTCTACAGCCCATTTAGGGCCCTGGCCTGCCATACTACACTTCTCCACTTTTCCCGATCCAGGGTCTTCTTCCTCCACTCTCTCACTCCTATGGCTTTAAGGTCTTTCTCCACTTCCTCCAACCATCTGCTTCTTGGCCTGCCTTTAGGCCTTTTCTCATTAGGTGTTGTCTTATAAATCGTTTTTGGCCTTCCTTCTAGCCTCAGACTTTATATACATAGTTAAAAAGATTAATTTGACTAAATGTATTGTTCTTGAATGAATTTAGGAACGGATTAAAATTGATTTTTGGAAACTGATACATTTAGACTTAGCAGTATGTAAATTGTTCTTGAATGAATTTAGGAAAGGATTGAGAGAGCAAAATAACGTGAAAACACTCATTACGATGATTAAAAATATCGATGACCCCGACGTGATTTGAATACGCAACCTTCTGATCTGAGTCAGACGCGCTACCAAGTTGTCGTGACAGGGCCAGCTGACATACAAGGTGTTTATAACTAATATAATTCGTATTTCTTTGCCAGAAAATTGACATTTTATTGTTTCTACTCCTGTTCATCTTAAAAAATGTTATAGATATAAAATTAATCGATAGGTATAATATTCTAAGACTAGTAATTAGTTTTTTTACCAATATTTGTTTATTGCCCCGCTCGGAATTTAAAAATTCCAACCTCGCTTCCGGTTTATCTGCATACACAATAAACCTCTAGCAAGAAACAAATGTATTGTAAACGTGATATTTGTTGTTATTTCTGTTTATGGTTGAATATTAGGATTTCTTTAAAAGAAATGGAGTCAATACTAGAGCAACAGCGGAGAAACCACGAAGAAAGAGAAAGATTAATGGAAGCTATGACTAGTGAAATGTTGCTTCAAAAGAAAACAGTTAGGCTTTTTTTATGTTCTCTAGCAATGGCTAATGTATTAAACCAGGGGTGGGCAAACTTTTTCTACGGAGGGCCACATTGAAAACTTTATGTTGTCGGCGGGCCGCATATATATTTTGTCTACTTCAATTACATTTTACAACGTATAAAAATATGATGTATTTGTCATTTTATTTCACATTCACACTCTTTTACATATGCACATTACATTCTAAATGACGGCTAACGTAAACACTGTATTTTTTTCCGGGAGTAGACAGATATGTGCTCTAGACGGACTTTATTTTTTTACGGCTGTAAGGTAATGTGCGCATGTGCGATAGCCGGATTCCAAGTATTATTTTTTTTCGGGGTCCGGCTATAGATATTTTCTATTTCATAGAATATTGTGCCTAACCCTATCGGCCTATCCCTAACCCTTACCCAAACCCTAACCCCTAACCCTATTCCTAACCCTAGCCCCGAAAACAAATTAGCAATAAAATGCAGTCCGTCTGCAACACATGCGCACATCTCATCTCATCGGCAAAAATGCTGGGGAAAAATATCGGTACGGACTATCGGTAAAAAGGCATATCGGTCACTCCCTACTTTTCAAATTTGTCATCATTAAATTATCACTTTATCTGACCAGCAATGACACGTCATCAAAACTGCAAGGAATGGGACATAACTACAAACCAACCTTTAAGTCCAGTATTTATGCAGTTGCCGTTCCTTGCTGAATACCCTTAGTGATAAAATTTTTTTTTTTTATTTAAACTTTCAATTTGTTCTAAAAACTTTCATTTCCCCACAAACACAAGCAAAATGTCAAAGGTCATGTCTTGTTTTAAGGGAATTAGAGAAATGTGTTATTGTCTATCTCCTCGTCAAGAATAGCGTTGTGCCACTGGCGCGTCACATGTGAACTGATGATTTGCTGTAATGAAGGACGACTCACTAATGATTTAACTCGAAATCGATAAAAATGTGTAGCTCTCCTCTCCATTATTAAATAGCGTTGTGCCACTGACGCGTCACATGTGAACTGATAATTTGCTGTAATGAAGGACGACTCACTAATGATTTAACTCGAAATCGATAAAAATGTGTAGCTCTCCTCTCCATTATTAAAATATATAAAGAAATTGAGCACCCCCCCACCCCACCCTACTCTAATAATCATATAAGAGCCCCCCCTCCAAACCACACAGTGTTAGTAGCATTAAAGTGATGAAAAATATCAGCCCTGGCTGGCGTCAAGGTGTGTTAATGGATGGAACGACCCCCGCCCCCCCCACCACCATAGAGGTTACGCCACTGCAGTGTCGGTCTTAGGTGTGGCGACTTAGGCTGACGCCGAGACTACCACTGTACCTCCACAATATAATCAAACTAGATCAACACTGTACCTCCACAATATAATCAAACTAGATCAAAACTGTACCTCCACAATATAATCAAACTAGATCAACACTGTACCTCTACAATCTAATCAAACTAGATCAACACTGTACCTCCACAATATAATCAACCTAGATCAACACTGTACCTCCACAATCTAATCAAACTAGATCAACACTGTACCTACCCCAATATAATCAAACTAGATCAACACTGTACCTACCCCAATGTAATCAAACTAGATCAACACTGTACCTCCCCCAATATAATCAAACTAGATCAACACTGTACCTATCCCAATATAATCAAACTAGATCAACACTGTACCTCCACAATATAATCAAACTAGATCAACACTGTACCTCCACAATCTAATCAAACTAGATCAACACTGTACCTACCCCAATGTAATCAAACTAGATCAACACTGTACCTCCACAATATAATCAAACTAGATCAACACTGTACCTCCCCCAATATAATCAAACTAGATCAACACTGTACCTATCCCAATATAATCAAACTAGATCAACACTGTACCTACCCCAATATAATCAAACTAGATCAACACTGTACCTACCCCAATATAATCAAACTAGATCAACACTGTACCTCCCCCAATAGAATCAGCCTAGATCAACACTGTACCTCCCCCAATATAATCAAACTAGATCAACACTGTACCTCCCCCAATATAATCAAACTAGATCGACACTGTACCTCCCCTAATATAATCAATCTGAATCCAACACTGTACCTCCACAATATAATCAGACTAGATCAACACCGTACCTCCCCCAATATAATCAAACTAGATCAACACTGTACCTCCACAATATAATCAACCTAGATCAACACTGTACCTCCACAATCCAATCAAACTAGATCAACACTGTACCTCCACAATATAATTAAACTAGGTCAACACTGTACCTCCACAATATAATCAAACTAGATCAACACTGTACCTCCACAATATAATCAAACTGGATCAACACTGTACCTCCCCCAATATAATCAAACTAGATCAACACTGTACCTACCCCAATGTAATCAAACTAGATCAACACTGTACCTCCACAATATAATCAAACTAGATCAACACTGTACCTCCCCCAATATAATCAAACTAGATCAACACTGTACCTATCCCAATATAATCAAACTAGATCAACACTGTACCTACCCCAATATAATCAAACTAGATCAACACTGTACCTACCCCAATATAATCAAACTAGATCAACACTGTACCTCCCCCAATAGAATCAGCCTAGATCAACACTGTACCTCCCCCAATATAATCAAACTAGATCAACACTGTACCTCCCCCAATATAATCAAACTAGATCGACACTGTACCTCCCCCAATATAATCAATCTAGATCAACACTGTACCTCCACAATATAATCAGACTAGATCAACACCGTACCTCCCCCAATATAATCAAACTAGATCAACACTGTACCTCCACAATATAATCAACCTAGATCAACACTGTACCTCCACAATCCAATCAAACTAGATCAACACTGTACCTCCACAATATAATTAAACTAGGTCAACACTGTACCTCCACAATATAATCAAACTAGATCAACACTGTACCTCCACAATATAATCAAACTGGATCAACACTGTACCTCCACAATCCAATCAAACTAGATCAACACTGTACCTCCACAATCTAATCAAACTAGATCAACACTGTACCTCCACAATCTAATCAAACTAGATCAACACTGTACCTCCCCCAATACACCGTATATCAACCATTACTACCCCCACCCCCAATTTACTATAACGTCTACCCCCTCACCCTAATATATAGATTTTTATTTTACAATTTGGATTTCCACAATCATCAAAAGAAAAAAAAAATCTCATGTTTTTGAAAAGCAAAACAGCGAAAACAAAACGAAATCAACACCAAGCACTATGCCGGACTTGATGGATAACTTTTTACAATTGTTTACCAAATGTGTCGCTCTAATTGTGCGAAATTGTATTTTCTGTTTATTTACCAGTTTAATCTATTCCCGATTACCGAAGTCATGAATACAACATTTAACAAAGTCCTCATGGAGTGTAAAGTACATACATCAACCAAAATAACATGTCCAGAAGTGACTGGTAGATATCAGAAGAAAAAACAAAATACTGTCCGTTACCGTGGTCAACATACACCCCACGTGACCATCTTCATTAAGATTGTATCGATCAGAGAGATCAAGTAGCCAGTCATGTCAATCTGCACGACAGATCAAATAAGATCATCTGTAGCAATAGGATGTTTGTTTTTTACTTTTACAAGAAGACGATGTCAAAAAGTGAAGACAAGATGTTATTCTAAGTGATAATGTCATGTACAGTGATGCATGAGTTCTGGGATGTTTATATAGGCAAGGCTACAGTTAAAAGCTATATTTCACCATCTATGCTGTAAACAGATATCAAGCTATATTTCAACATCTATACTGTAAACAGATATCAAATATATATTTAATATCTCGTCCAGCCAGTTTAGAATTATTTATACGGGCTCATTTTGTTTAAAGAGTATATTAAAAATTAAATACTTTCAACATCAGTATTTGATGAATTCGAAGGTGAGTAATAGATTTAACTCAAAATTCTAGTACATTTTAATTTAGCTGTTTGCTTATTTAAAAGTTTAACAATATAGTAGACACAATTCACTATCTCTCTCTCTCTCTATCTCTCTCTCCATCCAATATAATTTCTATAAATATTTGTTGTAATTCTAAAGAAATAATTATTTTTTAGTACATTTTAATTAAGGTCTATTTTTGCAAGTTATTTTCTATTGTCCCCGTTTTGTCTGTCTGTCATCACCCTAGATCTCAGCAACTATAAGTCCTAGACCCATGATGTATATACCATTTTGTAGGTCTTGGCCTGCCATGTGTGCAGCAAAAGTTCATTTCGCGATCTGACCTCTGGGGGCCGTAAAAGGGGGCTTATAAAGTACCGTTTTTTACTATATAAGCTATATTAACAAAGTAGCGCCCTAGATCTCAGCAACCATAGGTCCTAGACCCATGATGTATATATCATTTTGTAGGTCTTGGCCTGCCAAGTGTACATCAAAAGTTCATTTCGCGATAGGACCTCTGAGGGCCGGGCTGCAGGGCTCCTAAGGGGCTTATATATTATATATATGGCCCCATTCTACACCTTGTACGTTCAATAACCCATTCATTTGGTGCGAAATTTCACCAAGATTTATTAAGAAACTCATCAAATGAAATAGTAAGCTTGTGTTCTGAGTTTAATTGAAAGTATCAGAGCTATGCAACAATTGACGGAGTTTTCGGACGATTAAATGACTACAATTTCGAATGTTTTCAATTATGAGTCCTATTTCAGTAACCACAAACCACTTGTAGTTAGATTTAAGAGAAAATGATTTTTTTTCAAATATAAAGAAACGTCTTTATAATATTTTTTTTACAGATATATGCATTACACAATTGAATTTATAAACATTTCCAAAATTTACAAATATTTACTGAAAGCTAACAAACGTACTGATACATAACACGAAAATGCGCTAACACGTCCTGTGTCCAGAATGGAACAGGCTTAATTGCTTGTTTATATTTTGTCTTATCATACCCCTCCCCTCTAACTCTGTTAACACTGAAGCCTCTCTTATTGTCATATAAATCAAATTGGGCTCTTATTATGGACATAAATGACCTGTAAATGTACAAACAGAAACACATTTCTCCAACTAATTATTTTTTTTTATTCTTATGAGAAAACTCGGGTAAAAATTAAACCTTAACTGTAGGTTTACAAAACTAGGTTATAGATTGGATTGGGGAGGGGGGAAGGTGCCGACCAAATAGAAAGACAATCAGACTATCGATGAGTCATAACTAAATCAGTCTCACGCTGTCTTCTGTATGTCACCCCCTTGATCGATCTGTCGATATCTGGGATCAAAAGATCCCGGGAGAGTTGAATGGTTTAATTAGATAAGTAGATAGTGTCTATACTTATTGAGAATTAATGGCCGGCAATCGAACAGCGAGAGATAAGTCATTGAATCACACACACACACACACACACACACACACACAAACACACAACAAGTCATTGAATCACACACACACACACACACACACAAACACACAACAAGTCATTGAATCACACACACACCTTCTGAAAATTATTTCTAAGACACAGAACTTTTTGTTTTAAAATGTGGAAAACGTGATAATCATGGCCAGAATGTTTCAAGAAATATTAAATGAAGTTGTAAAACTTTTTCTACCGCTGGTTGTGATGAGACTATGAGGCAAGTATTGACGTCTGATTAGTTTAGTTTATCCTCAAACGTTTTCATTTATGTACTAACATTGTTGAGGATAACTTACGTTTTACGTTGACTGAAAGCTGTTTTTTTTTTAATTTATTCTTAAATTTCATTATGTATACATGAGCGTCGCTAGGAATTTTTCCAGAGGGGGGGGGGCAAATACGTTTTTTTTATTTTAACTGACAATGCCATACAGGTTTATTTCTTAATTAAATCCAAGTTAAAAAGTATATCATTAATTATTTATATTTACATAAGTAAATGTATTTGAAAATGCAAGCATTTTGACTACAAGCACAAGCATGTTCCGATTTAATTTTTTTGTGTGCATTCTGTAGCTTGTTTTGTCCTTCGAAAATGTTTTTTGCATTCAGGTTGTTTTTTTTTTAAATCTGGCAACTCTTGTTAGTTTATAATCGTCTGCCACTGAGTTTTTAAATTTATCCAAAATTAATATGAAAAGATGAATATTAGAAATTGTTGTGTACAGGCTAAATAAAACGAAAAGTAGAGAAATCGCGGGATTCCGAAAAGCCTTTATTAGACGATTTTAGGGCGTCTGCTGCATATGAATTATGATATGCATTGAGGACAACAGTACAAGTTCAACAGCCAGACACAACTGAAGAAACTATTTCTAATTTCATTGTTGCTGTCACTTCTTCATTTCCTAAATTGGATATTGAAAGGTATGTCTTGACAAACGACCTTTCAAATGAGTTGAAATTTCTGCTGAACCTTGATTGTTGGACCCCTGAAAAAAATGTATGATTTTTAGAGCTGACAGTGGTGGAAACAAAGGTTTTAGATATGCTTGGTTATTATACTATTCACCGTGGGTTGTATACTCGCAAATGTTAAAAGGGGCCTGTTGCAAATATTGCGTGTTGTTTCCGCAAAAAGTAATTCCTGGCGTTCAGGGGTCATTTGTCATCAAACCATGCACAAAATTTTAAGATTTCAAGGAAGATGCACGTAGCCACATGCAAAGCATATAGCATAAAGGCTCTTATTAAGGATGCAATCTATTTTGTTGCATTATTAAAAGCCAAAGCAGCTTCTATAGATGAGCAGTTGAACTCATCATTTAGAAGGCAAATTCAAGAAAATTGCAACAAACTGGGTCCCTCCATTTCTACAATCCTTTTCTGCGGCATGCATGATTTGGCACTTCGTGGAAAAGAATTGCATTCTGGTAATTTTTACAGCCTGTTAGAGTTTCGTGTTGAATCTGGAGATGAAGTTTTAGGTAATCATTTGTCAATTGGTTCGTGTAGTGATAAGTGCATCTCGGCAACTACACAAAACACTATGATCGAAATTTGTGGATCTCTCTTGTATGAAGACATTGTTCGTGAAGCAAATAATTCAGTTGCAATTTGTACACTTACGTGCCCACGAGACAACTTACATTTCAGGCATTTAGCAGATGTCACTTGGTGTTAGATTTGTCAAGAATACCATCATTACAAATTCATTAAAATTGGGATTAGATATGACAAAGCTTGTTGGTCAAGGATAAGACGGATGTTCTACAATGGCAGGTAAAGAAGGAGTCCAAGCAATAATTGTAAAAAAAGACCCAAAAGCAGATTTGTACATTGCAGTTTACATAAACTAAATCTTGTGAATGATGTACGAAACACAATAGGAAAAATTAAGTCAATTATAGTGTTTTTCTGAGAAATTAATCAGCGAAGAAAACTAATTCCAAATGTTCCTCTGCTATATGAAACTAGATGAACACATACATATAAAAGCTTGCGGAATTTCGCTGAAAATGTGACAGAAATTGTTAAACAACTGGAATATTTAGAACAATCTGGAAAAAGTAAGCAAGTTGCACATTAGTTACTTTCTGCTGTTAGGGGTTAGGTTTGGGCTACATTTGTTGTTTAGTTATTATACAAAAATATTCATCAAAGTTAGAAGCTGTGACCCAAAAAATTACAGTCAGTGCATTTAGATTTACTGTCAGTACAAAAATACATTGAAGAATTGTTGATTACATTGGCTGTTGATCAACAGAATTGTGATGAGAGGTATACGGACATTTTTTAGTTACAAAAGGTGTTGCAGTGACATTGGTGTCGACATTCAACTTCCACGACAAGCTGGAAGACAAATGAACAGGAAAATTGCAAAAGTTGATTTGTCTAAGGTTTATTTTAGAATAAATGTTTTTTACACCATACCTTGATTCTATTAACTGGAAACTCGCTTTTGTGTGGAAAATAAACCAGTATTTTCCCTTTTAGTTTTGCATCTCTTTTTGATGACAAAACTAGAAAGACTCGCATTTATGGATCAAGCCGGGGCTATCATTGCATATTACGCATTTGACAATTTAATCGAGGAGATTGAAACCTTGTATGATATATGGAAATGTAAAACTAGTAAAGGGGAAAAACAATGACTCTTTGTGAGGTTTTAGATAAAACCAATTTTTCCCCATGATTAAAATGGCTTTTTTGACAGCATTGACTTTTCAAGTAACAACATGCACAATCGAGAGGTCATTTAGCACTCTATGACGAGTAAAAACGTGGCTACGCTCAACAACTGGTGATGATCGTTTATCTGGTCTTTGTATGATGCGTATCCACAGAAAAAGAATAACTCAAAACAAGGAAAAAATTAAAGAAAATGTTATCAATCGATTAGGACAAATACCAAAACGTTTAACAATGTTTGTTCCAGAATAAATAGGCCCCTAGTTTCAAATTACAATATTACTGCTGTATCAGTGCAATTAATAATTTTATACTCTATCTTATTAGTATAGTAACTGTTTGACACTGAAACCATTCTTTTGAAAATTACAATAATTAATAAGTTATACTTGCGGATAAAATTATTTTTTATGTTTGATATATGTACATGTTCTTTAATGTAATAAACTTTCAGGAATTTTTTCCTAAATGTGTGTGTGTGTGGGGGGGGGGACAAATAAACTTTTAGGAAATTTGTCCAAAATGTAGGGGGGGGGGCAATGCCCCCCTTGAATACGCCCATGTATGTATACAATCCATGTTCTGTACATACACACATTGAAGAATAGTTTCGAAAGTTGACGATTAAACACACAAAAAAAGAGCTACATATTATTGTTTCTTACGTAAATCTTGGACCAATCGCATACATTCACATACAATCACATACAATCACATACAATCACATACTATTTAACATTGGGGGGGGGAATGGTTGCTATGTAACTATGAAATTGAAACAGAATCCAAGAAATTTCTTCAAGAAGGGTGTGGTTGGTTTTTGTATCATATCTTTAATGGAGAGGGTCGCTGACATTTTGTATGAATGTTTACCGTAATAATTGGGAGGTGGAGGTAAATTTTACTATGACATGAATGTTTACCGTAATAATTGGGAGGTGGAGGTAAATTTTACTATGACATCAAACTTTCAAAAGGTTTTTTTTTAAATCACTATGCAATACATTTTAAATAAGTAGATACATAAAAAAACAACTTTCAAGATAAAATAAACTTTATTTGAGGCCTCGTTTAAGTAAATAAATACAACTTTGAACATTATATTTTTATTCCAACAGGTATGTCTGTAAATGACATCAAACATAGATGAAATGAAACTAAGAATATCTGTAAAGCCTTCATTTTCAAATTGAGCTGATAATGTATTCAAAAGACGGAAGTTAACGTTCTCTAAACTATATTCAAGAAACTCCCATGTTGATATCTTTAGAGTCTTAGACCGTTGCGTGCTACACTCTTCAATGTTAGCTTGTCTGGTGTGAGTATAATGCCAGGACATCAGTGAAATAACAGCAAATGCCATTTTTGAGTTTCATGTATTATGTTTAGACAGCGACGCCAATTAGATAATGTCATGGCTAATGTCACCGACACATCCTCAGATGCGAGCCCACTCTCCCCATCGTCCATCGCTCTGGCCATTATTGCCCTCCTCATGTCTGCATTCATCATCTTCGTCAACGTCTTGACCATCGTGGTCATCAGGAGGACGCCGAGTCTCCGGACACTGTCCAACACTTACGTCATCTCCCTAGCCCTGTCCGACATGGTGGTGGGCGTGTGCCTGCTGCCACTCTCGCTGTTTTATGTGCCCGTCACGCGCACGCTGCTGTTCGACCACAACATCCGGTTTTGCGTGTTCGTGTTTGGCATCAACTTGGGCGTGGCCGTCGTGTCCAACATCAACATGACCCTGATAGCCGCTGACCGCTACATCTACATCGTTTACCCATACACCTACCAGAGGGTGGTCAATCAAAAATGCGTGCTCGTCTTGCTGGCGTGCGCCTGGGGGTTCGGTGTCATCTACGCCCTCGTGCCGCAGATAAATCGAAGACAGGATCCAGGGGTTCAGTCGTGTGACGCTACACTGGTCTTGCCCGCTTGGTACTTATCTTACACCAATCTGACCATCTACTCAGTGCTGGTAATAGTGGACCTCATACTGTACACAAACATTCTATGTGTGGCATGTAGACAGCAACGTGTTATAGACAGCATGCTACCAACAACAGCGACCAATGCAGGACAGCATGCTGCTCACGTCATTCTGGGGCACACAGCACCTGAGCCATACAATGGCCACCAGACCACGACGAAATCATTATCTGAGACTCAACTTGCCGCACACTCTTCAGCACCGATCTCAATAATTGACAATGCCAATCTTCTCACGGCAATAGTACTTAACATACACAATCATAAGGACGACGTAGAACAGGAACGAAGTTCTGTTATAGCTATAAGAAATACTGAGATTTTGAACCAACATATGTTTACTGTAAATAAAAAATCAACATCAAAGAAAGGGAAACGACAAAAGGTGTTTGTGACAACAGTAAACAAAGGGAGACTAACTCCCCGTCAACAGCCAACTAAACAGGTCGCAGGTAGAATGAAGAGTGTGAAATTCTTCATGACAGTGTTTGGGGCATACTTCACGTGTATGACGCCAGCTGTAGTGTGCATGAGTTTAGACTACTACGTCCGGGTCCCCACGTTCGCCTACAACATGTTCAACTTACTGGCGCTGCTTAACTCTGGGGTCAACTTCATCATCTACCTGATACTGAACCCCAGGTTCAAGGTTTCAGTCCAGCGTTATCTGGGCATCAATAAAAACACGTTCGCGTATTTTACTGACGAGTCAAACCATAACTCTTGAACATCTAGAGTGAATAGAATTTGGAAGATGGAGTTACTTCCCCTAGTATAAACGAGTCAAACCATAACCCTTGAACATCTAGAGTGAATAGAATTTGGAAGATGGAGTTACTTCCCCTAGTATAAACGAGTCAAACCATAACTCTTGAATCTAGAGTGAATAGAATTTGGAAGATGGAGTTACTTTCCCTAGTATAAACGAGTCAAACCATAACTCTTGAATCTAGAGTGAAGAGAATTTGGGAGATGGAGTTACTTCCCCTAGTATAAACGAGTCAAACCATAACTCTTGAACATCTAGAGTGAATATAATTTGGGAGATGCTGGAATGAATGTAAATAAAGTTGCTAATTAAACAGATTCCCGATATTTCAATATAGGTAAACTGAGGCACGGTTAATGTCACAATGTTCACGTATTGTTTGTACATGTTTAAACTTGTATGTATCTAGCTTACAGACAGGACACTGTTGATAGCCATCATCAAACTATTACAATATTAAAATGAATACATTAAGTATTAAAAATAATTAGTAAATATATTCCAGGACCTCTCATTGGTTTGACCCCATTGGGAATAGTCTCCCTTGCCTTAAATAGTTTACGTACTTTTACTTTTTTTTTTTAACGCTGCCATTGCCAAGATGATAGTCCCTAACTACTAGAAGCAGTAACACTAACAATAGCTGTATTCTCAGCCAATGATAGAGGAATTTTTTAAAAGCGACTGTGCATTCTGTATAATATATGACTGTGCTCCCACAAGGGTAAAAAATATTGTTTATAAAACTGACCCCACAGTGTGAAAAATAAATATTCACATAAAACCAAAATTTACATAAAGTATTATTTTAACAACTGTAAAAAATTAAATAAATAACCTCTTGTAACATGTTATACAAATCAGTAGAAAAATTGTAACTTTCAATGTTCCCTGACACAGCGAACAAAACATCATTACTGCCGCATTGTGTACAGTTACATATACAGCCACAGGCCAGTTCTGTACAGCCACTGATGTTGAAAACATGTCAAACAATTTCTGCCAACTGGATAAAAAATTGTTATCAAAAAGTAAACATCATATACATACATAGAGGGCCTCATCAATTTCTCATCAATTTCTGTGTGTGTATGTTTCAGTATGTATACTATATGTTGGGTTATTCTACATCAATATCATTTAAAAAAATATTTTTAGCCAATTTTATAAAAATTCTCCAGCTTAAAGAAATAAGAACATTTTTAAATAAGAATCAAAGACTCTTCAAGTTTTAAAATAGCTTTAGATGTCATAAAAAATAGTGCCCATTGATTTTAATTTATCTATGAAATATCTTCATTGGAGTATAGATGTCTCAATTATTTTGAATTTATTGAAGATAGTGCATGTGAAAGTTAACTAAGATAACTACATATCAGTGTACATCTTTTCTATAAGGGCCCTGCCAGATATCTCCTTAGGGCCCTGATAGTGCTTCTGAAAATATCTGCATGTATTTAGTGTCAGAACATATCTGCATGTATTTAGTGTCAGAACATATCTGCATGTATTTAGTGTCAGAACATATCTGCATGTATTTAGTGTCAGAACATATCTGCATGTATTTAGTGTCAGTATCTGCATGTATTTAGTGTCAGAACATATCTGCATGTATTTAGTGTCAGAACATATCTGCATGTATTTAGTGTCAGAACATATCTGCATGTATTTAGTGTCAGAACATATCTGCATGTATTTAGTGTCAGAACATATCTGCATGTATTTAGTGTCAGAACATATCTGCATGTATTTAGTGTCAGAACATATCTGCATGTATTTAGTGTCAGAACATATCTGCATGTATTTAGTGTCAGAACATATCTGCATGTATTTATGTCAGAACATATCTGCATGTATTTAGTGTCAGAACATATCTGCATGTAATTTAACCAGGACTAACCCCCTCCTCCGAAAGCCTTAGTTAATATCTTATTATTTTTAATCTTTCAAAAGAGGAAAAATAAAATGGTAGAGCACTGGAACTGCTAACCGAAGGTCCAGAGTTTGAGCCCTTGTGAGTGCTGGGACTTTCCATCGGCCCAATCGATGTCCCTAAGTACACCCAGCGTACAAATGGGTACCCGACATTTGTTGGGAATGTAAATGTAGCTG
This sequence comes from Bulinus truncatus, assembly GCA_021962125.1. Classification (NCBI taxonomy): domain Eukaryota; kingdom Metazoa; phylum Mollusca; class Gastropoda; family Planorbidae; genus Bulinus; species Bulinus truncatus. The sequence goes on along the minus strand of JAGDYQ010000001.1, from coordinate 4,140,547 downwards.
GACATTGTACTAGCCACAAACCCAAAAATAGACATGGCTATGTGAAACAGATGGCGGATTGGATAGTCTTGTGGTAAAGTGCTCGACTGTCGACCTGAGAGTCCCTGATTCAATCTCTGGTGAGGACCAACAGATTTTTCAGGTCATTGCTAAAGTCCCCTCGATATATCTCCTGTGGTGCCTCCATGGCCATTGCACTATCGGCTCTGGTGGGGATGAAAAAAGGGCACCATAAAAACCATCCCATTAGTGGTTTATAGGATCTAAGAGATTTCATCTCATCCTTATAGGGACATCACACACACACAGAAACAGATGAACTCTACTTCATCTGATCCGAAAGTCTGTATAGGCTTCACAAGGACACTTTACTTTTTACTTTACCTCTTCTTCGCAAACTGATGCATCCTCCTTAAATCAATATCCACCACTAAATGTAGAAATGGAAGTACATTTCGTCTGTAGTCAGCTGGATGGTCACAATTTCTATGCACATCTAGATCAGACTGTAAATCAGTTTCTTGTAAAATTTCACGAGTCACTTGAACTGGCTGTTATAATCAGAGAATCATGAAAAAATATTTTTTGAAAGAGATGTTTAAATTGTATAAATATATATATTTAATAGCACTTTACTAGCTAAATATCTGCAACAGCTTCTCATACATATTCTTATTGTATTGATAGCCAACACAGTGCTTTTGCAGGTTGAAAAAAAAAATGTAAATATATAGACCTAATAAAATTATATCATTTCTTTAGTTTTTATACTAACATCAAACTTTTTAATCAATCTAGAGAACTACATTTTGTTGTGATGGATTAGTTTGAGGAGAAACCTTAAAAAAAACAGTTTTTTCTGTCATAGTTTGTTTTTCTTTTTTTATTTTCTTTTTAGTTCAAGTTTAGCTTATTAAATAGTGTAATGCTGCTAGTAATTTTAAGACTTTAAATTATCAGATATATATTTGGTAGTAATAGGGGATTCTTTGTTCCATTTTTAAGAATTGTCAATTATGATAACATAATCTACATCGCATTCCAGTCAAGAAACTGCACAGAAATAAAACATATTTTTTTTATCCACTAAGAAAATCAGCAAACACTTAATGAGATTAAAATGCACTAAACTAAAAAGTGTACATCAAATATTCTGTTACGAAATAACAACCTCAATGTAAAAACATTTAGATTTTTATTATAATCTCAAGGAAATCACTGTTTTGTTTTTTATGGCATTTTTTTCATATTTTCTCTTACAGCTAAAAAAAATTAAAGAAATTTCAAAATCCTAATGAACAGATACATACTGAAGCTCAATAGGAAAATTTTGAATAGTACTCAATAAATAAGTGTGAAACATGAGTGACAATGAGGAAGACGAGGTGGTTGCATCACCCATGAAGTATAGAAATACTTCCATATTCTTTTCATCACAAAAAACTTCTAGTTGTGCAAATGGAAATTCACATAATGGAACGTAGTAGAGTACTAATACATTATGTGAAGCTCCAGGCACCAAGGGAGAAAGTTCCAGCCACTTTGATTAAAATTATAGGTAAGTTGTTGAGTGCTCAATGACTGGAAAAATTTCATGTTAAAAAAAATAAAAAAGCATTTACTCATGTTCAGATTAGCTACTTCACAGTGAATTTACTTTTCCAATAACTTTATATGTGTGGCATTTGTCAGATATCACAATGAACTACTATGATTATTGAAAGAATTCTTGAAATTAAATAACAGGCTACTTTTTTCACTTAGGAGTAGAAGTGCATTATCTGTGTTTTAATTATTGAAATATTAGAATTTGATTCATTAAATAAATGAAACAAGAATATGATAAATAAAAAATACGATTTTAAAGTTTAATCCTAAAAGTTAATTTTTAACACTGTAATTATTGATGACTTTTGTTGACAATGGAAAAAATCCTTACTGTTACTTCCTGTATCTGGTCAGAGTGAAGATCACCCACACTAGAAGAGCATGTGCTGCCATTAACTTCGAAGAACTAACTGTATCGAAGTGAGAAGAATGAACCATCTGTGGTATTGAAGAAAGTATCATCAGTAGGATGGATACTATCTCCATATATAACATAGAGAAGATCTTTCAGCGACATTGAGTTTTCTCCATTAGCATCGTGCAGCATTATGAAAAAACCATTTTCTACAACTGTGTCAAGGAAAGCATCTTTCCCTCAACATTCTTCCCCTCATAAGATTTTGGGATACCATTTGTTGTGCTTGAAGCTGCCAAATCATTTTTGTGAGATATCATTCTGGCTGTCACCTTCATTGCCAGGAGAGCTGCCTTATCTTTTGTAAATGTCTATTTGCTGCCTTATTTAGGTTTGAGATATTTTTATGAATGAAAGCTGCCGCACCAGGTGGTGGGTTAAAATTTTGAATTGAAGCTGCCAAATCATTGTTTGATCTACTGTCAGTCCCGTTGTAACTAACTGTAATTCTGAAACATAGCAAGTTTTTCTTAAATGTTTGCCATTGACTATTTAGGCCATTGTCTATTTAGCCAATGGCCTAAATGTCAAAAAAATACTTTGCATATTCTAACAACAAAATCTATTGAGCACATTCTGAATGAACATGATGATTTAAGAGCAGCTTAAAGACAATGTCCACAAAAATCAATTTTTCACGTTTTGATTTTTTTTAGTAAGCACAACAGTAACAGTCATTAAATAATTTAAAACTAGCTTGTTCATACATTTAAATATTATCTTTTGAAAATACATTTGAGTTACTGTCAGACAGTGAACAATTTAACAAATATTCAGACCAATTTAAAGTGTGTAAAAGATACATTTTCTAACAAGAAAATAAAAAAGTTCAGTGAACTTCTGACTTTAACCGGTTGTTAGTGTTTTAAAAACAGAATAATACTTCAGAAACACAGCACAATATTGATATAAACTGTATTAGTTTTTCTATGTTTGTTTTTAAAATCATTACAGCAACTTTTATGACAATTCCTTTTCGAAATAAAAAAATGATTTTCTTATAAATTTTTGTAACATGTAAATTTTTTCCATGTCTCCCAATCATGTAAATTTTGAATCGAGCAACCTTCCGTCCTGATTATGGAATTTGTACTGTTAATGTAATTTATCAAAACAATCTTCTCTGTCCTGATTATGAGAGTTGTAATGTTACTGTCATTTATTGTTCAAACTTTTAAATTATTTTGTTTTTCTTGAAAGTAAGCTTAGCTTTAAGACTTAAAAGTTAAAATTTCCAGTTAAACTTTCTACATTACTTTTAACAAATCAATTGACTCTCCTAACATACTTACTTGTCAATCTGTTGGTCATCATCTGAGTCACTGAGGAGCTGAAAAATATTTGTAAAAGGATTTAACTTTACTTACAAATAATATTAAATCTTTGTGAAAAATTTGCCCAACTAAGATTTTCATACATTGACCATCAAATACTAATAAAGTATTGTGACCATATAACACTGATAAAGTAAACTGTTCAGAAAATAATATAAAGTAATAATTTAACACCACCATTCTGACATTTAAAAAACACACAAAAACAGCAATTGGCAGTGTTCATATCAAAATGTTGATAATTAGAACAAAAATGTCTGCTTACCTCATCTTCATGACAAGCTTGATCCCTAATGCTGGTGCCATCTAAGTGCTGCAAAGAACTATTTTCATACAAGTTGAAATCTGTCAGACCTAGTTCATGGTTGTCTTCAATATTATTGACTTGACTACCAAGATGTTGCTACCATAACCTGATTCTAAATTGGTGTAGTTTCCACAACATCATTATGCACATCACTCATATGTAGTTGTCCAGGTGCATTTGATAAACTGTCCTGACCATCTGTTGGTTCACTTACACTTGATATTTTATTCTGATCATCTTTAACAGGTGATAACCCTGTAACCTGGTGGACAATACCTTTCTTTTCATAACTCATCTTTAAGAAATCCAAAAAAAAAACAGTTTCTTTGGAAATTAAATGGAATTACAGTCTGGTTGATTACATTTTAAATCTGTAAAAAAAAAAAAAAAAAACAATACATTATTTTGTAAGATTGCAAAAAAAAAAAAAATGCAATGTATTTTATTTTTATTTCAAATTTTTTCTTCAGTACATGTATAATAAGATTTCATCAAGTCTTGTCATCATTTTTAACTAAGCTACAAAACTTATAATACAAATCAACAAGAGACTATTTGATAGCAGTACATTTGAGTTTTAGTATAACACTTGAAACTTCACATACCAAAACAGCTAAGTAAAATTTAAGTTAACATACTAAAAACAAGAAAATTATGTGATAAATGAAGGAGATGAAGTGGCAGGATAAAATGTCACCCAGACAGTGAGCAGTGCATCAAGAGATATCAGATAATAAAAAGAGAATGATGCCGTAGTTTAATCAGTACTTTGATGACATAGTTTAAACAGTAGAGATAATGTCATACTTTAAACTGTAGAGAATGATGCCATAGTTTAAACAGAAGAGAGTGAAGCCATAGGCCATCACTGAAACAGTAGAGAGTGATCCCTTAGTTTAAATAGTACATAATGATGTCTTAGTTTTAACAATAGAGAGTGGTGCAATAGTTAAAATAGTGGAGAGAGAGATTTTATAGTGCTGGGAATTTTCTCTGGATCGAATCAATGTTCAAATGGATACAGGTAGCTGACATTTTGTTATGGACGGTAAAAGACAAGGCGAATAGGTATTGTTCTGGCCACATTATCCAATTTAATTGAATTTTTTTGTTTTGTTACAGAAAACTCTAATGGTCATGCGAATCTGTACTAAATGTTTTACTTAAAACTAAAGTGTGGTACCATAGCTCAAAGAAAATTAAAAAATATCTGAATGATTAATAATTTTTTTAGAGTATTTGAAGCAAAGTATTTGTAATTTAAAATGAATTTTATTTACTCTTTTCGTTACGTTTTTAGAAAAATACTTGAAATCTCTTTTTTTTTACATTATTAGAATCCTGTTAACCATTATAGTTCACTGAACTGTATAACATGTAGGACTTTTGAAGTTTTTTTTTAAGGCGGCTTCTATCTTGCAATTACACTTTACAATGGGATGGATGGCAGAGTGGTGTAGATGTCGCTGTCGACTTGAGAGTCCTGGGTTCGAACTCATGAGAGAACCATAGGAATTTTTCCAGGTGGAGTTTGTTTCCTCAAAGTTGTCCCACAAGTCCAACCAGCTTTAGGTACCTGACTCAAGTTGGGGAATAAAGGTGGCTGGGCATTGTGCTAACCAAACAATCCTTTCATATGCCGAGGCTATAGAAACAGATGAATTCTACACGTTATCTGCCCAGAAGGGAACTTATTTACACTTCACAACACAAAATGGTCTCTAGTTAAGCAATATTTAGCATCAACTGAATTTCACAAAGATCATAGCTTTTCATAACTAACCTATAAGGAAAAAAAATCTTTAATTGAGAATTATTAAGTGTCTGTACTATATGAGTACACGAAATATGATACTGTAACATTCTTTTGTACATACACCAGTTTAAATAAAATATTTTGAGGCAATTTTAATTGTATATGACCTGTTAAATCTTTGGTTATATAACTGAAAGAATTAAGTGCTGTTGTGCATTTGTGCAGTATATGTTTAAATGTGACACTCAGAGCCATAATTACCGTCAGTTTAGTAAGTACTGGTATTTATGCAGTCCCAAAAACAATTTGTAGTGTAAGTTGATTTTTTTTTAAATCATTAGCATAATATGTTTTAAAAATAAAGCTGTAATTAACCTGTTCAAAAGAACTTTAAAGATCCTGGGGTGTGTCCAACTTTTAGCTATCAGAAGCCATAATGGAATAATATGATTGTGCATTGGTTCATAATGATAGTAACATTTTTTTTACTTCTGACATTTTATAAATTTTTTGTTGGGGCAATATATGTAAAATATTGTGAATACAAAATTAATTGTATCGAATGAAAAATCTCATAAGTTATTCAATTGTAACATGTTATAATTGTACTTTTGGTTGCCTCCAAAGATGGAAACCCTCTAATCTAATCAAATTTATTAGCTATCAAGTGGAGTATTCCCATTAAAAAGGTTAATATTTTTCAGATTTGTTCAGCTTGTTAATTAAGAGAAATAATGTTTTAACTGTTTTTGCTTTCTAGGCCAGGTTTCTAAAACTTCTTAGTCAATTAGTCATCAAAATATTAAATCTATGGTACTGCAGCGTTTAACTGCCACGCCTCCAATTTGTTGGGGATGCATTGCCCTCCTCCTAATATGGTTAACTTGGTTTAGTGTTAAAATAAAATGTTTGTGTTCTACCTTAGATCATACATAATAAAGAAGATTGTGAGTTAATTAAATTCTTTTCTTAAATTATTTATTTGTGGTTTTGCTGCTGCTATTCTCTGCTCTATCTAATGAAATCTGAGTGCTCACAAATAATTATGGTCAGTTAATTCTTTGAATTACAACGTATCAATGATATTAGCGAACGATGCTAAGAATCGCTCAAGCAACTTGGCAGTAAAATTATTTACAATTTTGGGATACTTAGTTATGGTAAATGTCAGACCAATAAATCACCTAGCAGTCATTTCAAAATTGTATGTATAATGTGCAATGGTTTAGAATGATGGAAAATAAAAACAAACAATACTGACTTCTGATACAAATAAGTAGGTATCTAGAATTAGTAACTCAAAATATAATCCAGGGGAAACCTTTACATTTTAAATATTTTTAAGATAGTGAGAGATATTTTTCAATTAATTAAAGAATGCCCATAGAAACTAATTGTTTTAAAGTATTGTACTATTTTATTCATGGGGTTGTTTTATAATTTTTAACTTATTTACTTTTAAAACCATAGCATTAGAATATCTACAGTATTGTGATGGGCATCAAAACATCCTCTATGTTTACCTATTCTTATCTAAATGTGAAGCTGATATTTATTTTTAAATTAATGTAGAGCATCATTAGCTAAAAAATAATTTTAAATTTTAATTTGAGGAAATTAGGTCTAGGAAGTCCCTGTTAAGATAGGAGGCTTAACTCTTAGATCCTATAAACCACTAATGAGACCATTTTTGTGATTCTTTCATCCCCTTCATAGCCATGGCCTTGAAAGCACCACATGAGACAATTAGAACACTTTCACCATAATATGAAAAATCCTTGGTCTCACCTCAGGCTGACAGTCAGCATTTTACACTGCTCAACCTTCCATCCCTCTGACATTGGTAAGATTCAGTCAGGCGTTTTTACACTGCTCAACCTTCCATCCCCTCTGAGACATTGGTAGGATTCGGTCAGACATTTTACACTGCTCAACCAATCCATCCCCTGAGACATTAGGTTGGATTTTTTTGTCTATGTTTCCATAATATTTATTAGAATGTCTTCTTAAAAATGAGCCTCTAGATTCAATGTAAAAAGATCCCAAACACTGCCCAATTAATTACTTGATCAGTCAAACTTCCTTAGCAATGCAAAAACAAGACATCTTTAAAATACCAAAACACATTCAAAACAAATGCTTTAATTAGGCCTATAAGTTTTATTTTGTAAAACATGTGATTCAGAAAACAATTATTGTAAGTGTAAGCAATAAACAAAATCTTACAGTGATATAATTAATTAAATCATTCCAGAAAAAATACAAAAATTAGCAAACTACATTAAAACTTGAACCTTATTGAATAAATTAAAAAGTTTGGTATTTTATTAGCTACTTCATACAATTACATTTGCCGTCATTCCGTTAGATGGCAATACTTCTCTATACTTATAAGACGATTTACAGCCTGTCTGTCTGTCTGTTCCCTTAAAACTCAAGATCCAGACAACCGAATAACGTGAAATTTGGTACACGTACACTTAAACAGGTTTCGTTCCATCTTAATGAGTAGTTTAAATGTAATTAATTATTTTGATATCAAACACATGAAAATTGGCAAACTTTTTACCCCATTTTCAGGTTTTACTTCTAGCTTCTCTCCCATAGCTAACTTACTATAAATATGATCGGGTACGTGGGAACCAAATATCTCCATTACTTACTACATTATTACATTCCATTCCTTCATCCATAGGAATTGCCATCTTTTGCTACAGTCATGCCTAAGAGAGTGGAGAGAGAGAGAGAGGGAGGGAGGGAGATAGAGGGAGGAAATAGGGATGGAGGGAGAGGGAGGGAGGGGGGAAAGAGAGAGAGAGAGAGAGAGGAACTGCCAAAGCTGTGTATCACGTTGCTTTAAGATAAATGTACCTATTGCATACAAAAATACATTTTTTTAAGCGTCTTATTTTAAATCTTAAACGTCAAATTACGCTCTTAAATAAACAGAAAACTCCATTTTAAACCTAAGCGAAGCCGGGTACTTGCAACTAGTTTTAAAATATGTCACAACAACTCTCAATAATGTGATTACTGTAAAATGTAAAATAATTATAATTTCTTTCAAATATTAAATTTAAGAAATAAATCAAATGAATTATGAAAATGAAAATGATACACATAACTAAAAATGAATTACAAAGTTAAAAAAGTTAAACAAAGTTAAAAATTTTAGGGGAGGGGCAGACTGAAATTCAAGGGGGCACCACCCCTGTTTTTGGGGCGCTGCCCCCTGCTCCGCCACCAGTGATAAAAACCAATAATTATGAAGCAGAAGACTCAAAGTTACTAAGAAGAGTTTGGAAGCTAAAAGAAATACACATGTCAGAAGAATTAGAATTAGATGAAAAATATGTGAGCCAAAACTAAATAATACATTCGGTCGTATATAAATCATTTTTTACTTACAAACTGTGAAAGATCAATGTTTTCTATTTCTCCTGTAAAGTTACATGTTATAAACTTTAATAATTACTACTAATGATGTATCCTCTTTTACATCCAGGTAGTGAACATTGATATTAGTAGTACATTCGTGCACATGAAAGATTTATTTTCTTACATTACGGCCCTGGGTAGCTAAAACCTTTGCTATCCATGATTTCACCTTTTAGTTTTTGATAACAAGGTTAACCTTAATGCCTGGGTTAAATAAACATTACATTAATTATGGCAAAAATAGAAGAAAATGGTGGATAAAAAATAAAAGAACATTGTTGAGATTTTTTTAATCACAAATATTTTTTAATAATTAAATGCATATCTGCCATGGCATTAGTAAGCCATGACTGCCCTGATATTGCATTATAGATACAAGAAGTTAGCCTCTAACCTTCAAAATTATCAAGTTGACTTTTTAAAAAAGAGCTTATTTAATGTAAATATTATTACGCACTGGCCCGGATACGTCTAAGCCATGTATTTTTTTCGGGATACGTCTAGCAAACTTTGATGAAGTCAGTAAACAGAATGAATGAGAACTCTTATTTACTGCAGACTTTTGATGACGCCATTTACTGTTAATAATCGGAGATATATTTTTTTTCGGGGACCATCAATAGATATTGCTCCACACCCTAACCCTATCCCTAACCCTAAATCCTGAAAAAAAAAAAAATATGTCTCCCGTATTTTTTTTCGGGGACCATCAATAGATATTGCTCCACACCCTAACCCTAGTCCTGAAAAAAAAAAATATGTCTCTGAGAGGAATTGAACCCGCATATAGTTAGCCAAAATGGGTCACGGCCAAGCGATTAACCCACTGTGCCAGCGCGCCACAGAAACATAGCTACAATTTGAATGTATAATCAGAAAAAACTGCTCGGTTATGCAATTTCCAGCGAAAAGAAAATAACTTTAAATCATAAGAGTTCATTCTGTTTGCTGACGTCATCAAAGTTTGCTAGATGTATCCTGAAAAAAATAGTACGCTTAGACGTATCCGGAGACAGTGCGATATTATTAATATTAGAATAAATTTTCAATAAATAATAAATAGTGAATTGTTGATAAACCCACAACTACTCAGTCTACTGTGTAATCAGTTTATATTCAATTGTTGGATTGGCTCTATTCTGTCTATTGGCTTATCAAGTGTGATTTATGCTATATTCTAAACTATGTTTATAATATTAGTCTAAATAGATAGTAAATTAACTAATTTTAACTATCAGATAAATATTATTATATAGACTATGATTATGAATATGGATAATCTTTTATCTATATATTCATAATCATAGTCTATATAAAAGTATTTTATAGCAGTGGTGCAACTAGACCAAACCTCATGGGGGGGGGGGGGCAAAAAAATCACTTGTATTAACATCATGACATACAACTTGAACTTACTTACATGTGACTAATTTTGGTCTGTTATGCCACTGACAGAATTTGTTGTATTCATTAGTACTATGTTTTTAAACAATTTTGACATGGTAATATCAAATATCATATTCTATCTAACACTATTTTGACAAATATTATTGTAGTTGGGTAGTCATATCACATGTCATGTGACATGATGAGACATGACATAACAATTTTGTTTGAATAGATTAATAAAAAAAAAAGTTTCTCTACTCGCTGTTTCAGTGTGGAATATCTTGAAACCACCAGTGTACTGTGTCATTTACACAGATAAATTAAAAAAAACTTAAGTAAATATTATTAAGAATAAAGTAATTAGTTTTATTACCACATACAAAAAAATAGTGTTTCTTTCACGAGCAATGGCAATACTGAATACTATAGCCGAGGTTAGCAGCTTTCTTGGTATCGGTACTGCCTGCCAACTTTTTACAAATACAATACCGCACATTTGCACTGTAACTAATTACATCGGCAAGTCTTAATTTGCAGTAAAAATTTGTGGGGGTTTTTTTCTAGTTTGGAAATCACCTGGGTTCGTTGGGAATCCATATTACATCTATATTATATTTATTTCTGTAAAAGATTTCAAGAAGCTTGGTTAAATAAACTTGATGAAAATTATTTTCTTTTTCTTGAGATTCCCTGGAAACTGTCTCCCCTTTATGTTAATGAGATGCGATTCTCATTCACCAAGTTTTAAACACTCACGGTCAAGAGCGTAACCAAGGGCATTAGTTTAAAAAGAAATATTTTTCCACCATCTTATATAGGATGTCAATGATTTTTACATACCTGGTTATGACAGTGGTTATATTGATAAGGCCATCCACTTTTTATGCTTCTGCTCTCTGTCTTCATTCAATGGGAAACCTAAAAAGGAACTTGTTCCGATCGATGGTTGCAACAAGGAGCAAAACACTATTATTTAAATTTTATAATAGTTTCTTTTTTTTTTTTTTGTTTTGTTTTTGCTAGATTGTTAAGGCTATGTCTGATTCGGCGTGTTACACTTACATGAGCAACTTTTGGGGAAAATAACCGAAAATTACGTACGACTTGTGAAGCATAGGGCATTAGAGGAAACTTTGGGTCCATAAAAAAAAGAAAGACATAATACAAGTGTAAAGTTGGATTTTGCAGTCAGGTCACAGGGGCGTGCCTGATGTTAAATCATCCCCTGATATCCCCTGATATAGTATGTTTGGAAGGAAGATTGTGTGACGATTTCAGATTCAGTTATATATATATATATATATATATATATATATATATATATATATATATATATATATACAGTGCTTTTGCAAAAAATAGGTACCGGTACCAGGCCCGTAGCCAGGTCAAAGTAAGCAGGGAGGCACCAATACCAGAAAGGGGGCACCTTCTCATTTTAGTTACTTTTTCTTTATTTTTTCCTCTTGTTCTTCTTTAAGCGGGGGCACCTTAACCTAGCAGGGGGGACACGGGGCCCCCCAGTGTCCTTTACTTGGCTACGGGGCTGGCCGGTACTCAGTGATGGATTGCCTACTTTTTAACTACAGTTAAATCACATCTGCAAAGATACTCAATGTCTAAAACAATTTTATTTTATAATTAACCAATTTAAATCCTCTTAAAATACAAGAAAAGAAATAATTTCCCCCCGTCAAAAAAGCACCGATTATATGTATCAAAAAAAACGCTAGAAATTAGAAGAGTTCTGTAGTACATCTAATTTGAAAAATTACTATTGTGGCAGCCATGCAGTTCACGTGATACACTTTTGATTTCCAAGAAGAAGACATCTTTTCTTTTTACACATGTAGGCAACATGTTTGTATTGGGCTGCCAATTATGATTTAAGATAACTTATATTCAGATTTAGATATTTTTAAACCCGTCTATACACACATTGTTTACTAATGATTTTTTACCACTAGTCATACGTCCTTTGTGAAATCTGACATTTCAAGGTTTTTTTTAGTACAAGCTCAACAATACCAAGCCTCTAAAACTGCTCAATATTTTTTATTACATCAAACCAGTAATATTTTTCCAAAAAAAAAAAAAAGTACGGAACGCCGTCATGTCATAAAGAAATAACACTGGAAATGGTGCAGTAAACAAAAGTCTACGGAAAAAAGGTGCCGAACTCCGTTCCGGTGCGTTCAGCCAGAAAAAAGCACTGCATCAAACGACAGTTAACGCTGAAACCTCTCAACTTTATGTAATAATAAAAATGTTCTTCACCCATACCATGAAATAATTGAAACATTAGTCGTAACCAAACCATATGGGGGCCGTGCCCCCCCCCCGCTAGGTGTGGAGTGCCCCCCCCCGCTTAAAAAAGAAGAAAAGAGGAAAAATAAGGAAAAAGTAAAGGTGCCTTTGCTGGGTATTGGTGCCTCCTTGCTTACTTTGACCGCTACGGGCCCAGTCGTAACTCATTAAATGGTGCTTGGCTGCTTGGTCAGCATATGTCCCAAATCACTCCTAGAGAAAAACTTCGGAGTGGTGAGTAATTTCTATAAATAGGCCTACTTTATGATCTAAGCTAAAGGACCTTTTGAACAGTGCCGAACCTAGGGATTTGGGGGCCCGGGGCTTGGCCTCTTTGGGGCCCCTGCATTTTGACATTCGACAAATGACATGAGATAATGTACTTAGTATTTAATGGAAACAATAATTTGCCCCCCCCCCATGTTCGTTTTTACTTTGTATTTAGCATAAAAACATCAATAATTTTTTTTCTCTATGAGTTATGACCGGCAACATTTATGCCTCGTCCCTGCTTTTGATTTCATTTTAATTAAAAATTCTTTTTGTTTTGTCTCTTTTTTTAATTTTTTTTTTGTAATATATTTTATAATGTATTCTTTAGATATATGAATGATATAGCGACAGAGGCGCAACTAGACACAAAAATCACTTGTATTAAAACCATGAGATAAAACTTACATGTGACTAATTTTGGTCTAATCTTATTTTTTTTTTATTTGGGGTGGGGAGGGCAAATGCCCCAATGCCCCCCCTTGTTGTTACAATTGTATAGCGATACGTTCATGTGTAAGAGTGTTACTTTATATTTATATCCGAGTGTGTAAAAATAAGCTTTTAAAATAAATAGTAGACCTACATTATAAAGTATTAAACCTATTGTATAAATAATATAATATTAAGTATAATGTATTCATATTAACGGCCTAGTGACGGGCCAACAAACCAGAGGCGTACCTAGGGAGGAGGAGGAGGGGTTCAAATTCTAAAGTGCCCCAGACAGCTTGAGGGGGGCACCATAACAAATGTTTCCATTAAATATTAAGTACATTAGACATGTCATGGTGTCGAATGTCAAAGTGCAGGGGCCCCTAAAGAGGCCAAGCACCCTGGGCCCACAAATCCCTTGGTTCGGCACTGCAACATACTCACTACATATGCTACGACAAGTGTAGAGTTTTTTGTTTTTTTTTGTTTTTGGACCCTAGTGCTTTCTTAAGACGTCATTAATCTGAGACCAGTGCCGGATTAAGACTCTGGTGATACCCCAACAACCAACACTATGTGATCCCATTTAAAGCAGGGGTGGACTTGTGGGACGACTTTGAAAACAAATTTCAACTCGGCCATCCGTCCCACTAAAAAAAAGTATTTTTGTTCTTTCAATATTTTATTAGGCCCTACATGAAGCGTAGAGTGGACAGGAAAACCTAATATTCATTTCAAATTTGGAAATGTATGATGTATACATCGCAAAGTGTTACCGTCTTTATCTTTAATTCGAAACTCTTTGTCCTACTTGCTTGACAGTTTTCGCTTTATTGCACCATACTTAACTGAACCTGTTTCCATCTTCGTCATGTGGTCTGTTAATTACAAAAAATAAAAAAAAAAACATCTTAATTGAATTATTTTGTGACATTCAACACGGTGCACGTTATTTATTCAAAATAAGACAGGCAAATTAATTTATTCCCAGGATTGTTGCTGATACGGAATTAGTGCTTATTTAAAAAAAGATAATTTGTATCGTAATTTTGATAAAAATGTGCATTGGTGTGTTTCAGAAAAACTCCAAAAGAAAAACACTTGTTTAACACTTTTAACAAATAAACATGAGGTGTTTTTTTTTTTTTGCGTTATATCAGAGTCTAAAATTTAACCTAATGAAAACAAGAGAGGACAACAGAATATTTAGTTTTATAAACAACATATTAAAAAAAAACCAAAGAAACAATAAAAAATGCATTTACAATATATAGCCTATAAGTGGCTTCTATAGCAAGAGTTTAGTGTGCTATTAGAATAGTTATCATAGATTTTGAGGCTATTTGATACTTTCAACCATAGATATATGCTTTCAACGCAAGTAGGAGATTACGTAAGCACATGTAGCTCGACACAAGTGATAGTTGTCAACAATACAAAAAAAACACAACAAAAACAACTAATAAAACATGTAGGCCTATCCCCGAAGAAATAACCTGGCCCATGTATTCAATTTTTTTTACTGCTAAAGTCAAATTAGGTTTTACCAGCAATTTTAATTAATTCTTAGGCCAATTATAACAAAATCACGGTTGCTGTGGCAACGTTTTAATAGCACTGCCGCAATCGAGCGTTAAATAATAATTAGCAAAGAAATGTACGTGCTAAAGCAGCAATACCACCAATGCAGGATTTATGTATAAGCTACACAAGCTATATCTTATGACCCCCCCCCCACTTTATTGTGGGCCCCTAAATAATTGTCCGAGTGAGCAACTGTCATATATAACAAAAATATTTGGCACTGACAGATAATATCTGGATTATACAGGGCCCCATATCTCAAATAGCTTAGGCCTATCAAGTCTAAATCCGGCCCTGAATACCACGATCTTAGGCTAATTTCCTTAAAATGTATTTTAACAGTCTTGAAAGATCACATTAGTATTGTTAGGGCTAATTTTCTTAATTGTCTTTTTTTTTTAAACACGTTAGTACGTCATTGGTTGCTGGGTCAGTGCGCCTTGACTAGTTCAAAATATGTACTATTGTTTCTTTCAATCAGCTAGCATCTTCGTACTTAAATGGATTTTCTAAAACATTTTTTTTATTTAACTTTTAAAGTGGTTATACATCAAATTAATTCAACAATTCAAATGATAAATTTAGCTTTGAAAACTTTCTGTGATGCCCTAAGTTCGTGTTTATATACTGCTTTTTTTGGTAACTCCGGGTATTTCCTTTGTCAGTCTCTCTCTCTCTCTATATATATATATATATATATATATATATATATATATATATATATATATATATATCTGAACTCTCTCAGTGATAATTGCGGGCTGAGACTTGCCCTAGGAGCCCATGAGACTGAAACTCGCCGTGTCCCTCAACATCTGGGAACTGCCATAAAGGCCAATGGCCAGCGAGCTAACCAACTGGTCCACCCTGTGGTCCGCCAGGCCGAGGCACTCAAAAAGTGCATGATCCGCGGCTTCCTCAACTTCTGCAGTGTCGGCAAAGGGAATCGACATTAGGCCTCAACCTCCCGAAGTATGCACCTAAAGGACAATGCTCTGTACCAGGCCCGTAGCCAGGTCAAAGTAAGTAGGGGGCAACTAATACCCAGCAAGGCATCTTTATTTTTTCCTTTTTCTTCTTTTAAAGCGGGGGGCAATCCACGCCTAGCCGGGGGGGGCACGGCAGTGGCGTAGCGAGCTAACTCGCGCCCAGGGCACAATACCTTTTAATACCTTTTTAGCGCCCCACCCCATTCGAAAACCATATATTATGTAAAATATACCATTTTGGCGCCCTGAACCTCGGCGCCTGGGGACATATGTACCCCCCGCCCCCTCGCCGCCGCCCCTGGGGCACGGCTGGGCCCCCCAGTGTCCCCCTCCAACTTGGCTACGGGGCTGCTCTGTACGAAACTGGGCAATTAGTGTCTGCTCAATTCCCCTGAGCCCACACCACGGTCAGTTGTCGGACATTAGCAGTGTCGTAAAAAAAAGGTAGTGTGTGTGTGTGTGGGAGGGGGGAGCAATCACTAAACCACCAGAGGGAACGGCATCTGCAGTGTTTAACTACATCAGAATATGGTATTAATAATTTCGATTTTTAATCATAATAATCCAAATTAATAATATGTAATGAATGGAGTCATTGCTTCAAATCTTCAATCTTAAATCAATTTTTACCCCGCAAATGGATATATCAATCTATTTCATTATTATAGGGGGGAGGGGGACTGATACAAAACCAAATTAGAGTTCGAAAGATTAATTGTAAATCCTTAGGAAGTAAAGCACGGCAGAGTACAAAAGTACGGGTAATTCATTCTATTTTATATCAATTTTAAAAGTAAACATTATTTGAAAAAAATATGAACGATTTAGAATAAAACAATTTCATATGGATAATGTTGGTATTCTGAGGTAGGCCTATCGCTTCACTGAAACACCCAAAGCAGCAGATAAAATGCCACCTACCCCCAGTGGCGCAACAACGGGGGGCGGTAGTCAAATCATCGATACATAATTTACGTTATAAAGTTACAAAGACGGTCAAACTGGTTCTTTTTCCATATGTGAGCCCCCCCCCCCCCCAGCATTTTTTGCTGGTCAGCTGCGCCACTGCCTACCCCCCCATCCCCCCCCATTTAGGCTACTGTTTAGAATCCTAACATTAATTAGCAGTAAGAGAAGCCCTGGTCTGTCCCCTAGCTGGGTGGTCCCCAACCTTTATTCGCCGCGGGACCGCTCAACGTTTGATAATCTCACCACGGGCCGCTGAGGGGTTGGGGAGTTAATTATTTTATATTTTAGATTGTAAATATAAATGAAACAATTTAATATTTCTAGGCGGGCCGGTAGAATTTAATCCACGGACCGGTACCGGTCCGAGGTCCGGGTGTTGGGGACCACTGCCCTAAGCTGTCAGTGTCACTCACTAAGGACACTACGCCTACGGTGGTAGGCTCTGTACATTTTAAGAAGATCCTGTATTTGAATTGTAAATGTACTATTTTTTATTTTTTTATTTTCTTCATTTAGCCCCAAATTAAACACGAAAAAAAAGCTTCAAAATAATACAATAAATACATGGTACTTTTACTACACAGTGTAGTGCTATAAATGGCACTTATTTAGCATGATTGCAGAGGGAATGGATTAAAAGACATCAAAACAAAACAAATAACACTCGGGTTTTCGACTTTTATTTAAGATGTTCCATTTCAAAAAAAAGAAAGCGGCCTTTCTAGAAATCACTACGATCGGACAACAAGTTATCTACGCCACTGCCTACCAGTGTTCCTAGTTTGTGGAGTAAATAGTAATGTACATTAAAACACTCAAAGATTACGTTAACATGCACACCATAAAATTCCTTATCATAATAGCTGAAAACTACTACTATTCATTTAAATTTTAAAGGGACATAATAAATTTTGATATTTTGTGTGCGATCACGTCATTTCCGTTAAGACGAAGGCTATTAACATTGTAAATTGATTAAATAGAAAAAACGTAAGAGTGTGAGTCAATGGAAGAAATTCTTTATATTTCTGAGTTTTCATCATATACTGGGTAAAATTTCTTTTAAAGTACAAGAAATATATTTCTGTAATAGTCGATTATGAATAAATCATAGTATTTATTTTATTTAATAAACTGCGTGTATTTATTATGCGTATATTTTAACTGTGAAAATTCAATATTGATTACAATGGTTAATGATTAGGATCATAAATTACATTGCCGGCATCGGCATTATTATTTTACTAGGAGGTACTTAATTTTCCATTTTCATAAAAGTCAGTTGTTGTGAAAAATATCCTCAAAGACTCAAAGTACATTTTGTTCACATTAATCCCACTTATTATATACATAGCATATTATATTGCATTCATATATTATATAAAAAATTTGCTAACAATACTAACATAAATAATACTTGTTAATATTTTGTTCATAATAATAACTTAATTCTATCAGCTGTCAATAGTAGTCAAAATGAATCAGTTTGAGGGGTTTACCATATATTACTAATATTAGATTTTTAGTCATAGTAAAGTTCCCTGCCCTTAGCCTTAGGCTTAGCTTTTGTCCTATCCTGAGGCTGATTAGGGCCATGACATAGGCCCTATGAGTATGTTGTGATGAAGTGTAGAATTAATTTGTTTCTGTAGCCAATGCATATGAAGGGGTTGTGTGGTTACTTCTCCAGCTTTAAGTCAAGTACTATTTAAAGCTGAGTGGGACTTTAGGGGACCTTGAACTAAATTTCACCGATATATCTGAAATAATCCATATTGACCTATTGATTCTCACCAACAGGGAAGAGGCATGAGTGTTGCGGGCCATAACTCTTAGAGAAAATGTATTGATGTTTTTATGTTAATTACAAAGCACAAACGAACAAAGATTTATATATTGGTATACTCATTAGACTAACAACATATATGATTTATATATAACACTGGGCAACAGCCAAAAAAAGTCAGGGGTTTTTCAACTGATTTAGACTAATTTTGGTGTTCTGAGTCCGAAAATGACATTGATTTTGCTCAGTCAGGTCAACTTTTTGAGATACAGCCATAGACCTACCGGACGAGCTATACGTATTCTAATATCAGGGGTTTTGAGTTCAATCATTTCTCTAAATTAGCTGCATTAAAAACAGAGATAATAATATTTTATTTATAAATCATCAATCTGGATTTTCACTTGATTATTTAATGCATCAGTACTTGATTGGGCACAGCCTCCAGTACCCCGACCTTCCATCTGCCCGTCGTCCAGCTACTCACTGCGAAAATTCCTTTACCAGCGTTCAGAGATCTTCCTGACAGCGACGATGAGGCCACCACTTTAGACGAGGGAGGAGATACAGAAGAGGAGTATGAATCACAAGATGGTCTGCAGCCGTTCTCACAATGTGAGCTTAAAGATCTGGTTTTGGGATCTCAGCCTGTCGAATAATTCCTCCGAGCTGTTGGCCTCCAGACTCAAAGAGAAAAATCTACTTGGCAAGGACGCGCGTATCACTTTCTGCTGTAGAAGGCATGAGGACTACATGGGCTACTTCTGCCAGGAGGAAGACCTTGTACTGCCAAGATGTCTCCGTCTTCTGATAAACTCGGCGGTCCTCAATATGATACAAAAGATTGGCGACTCTTTATTGACAGCTGCAAGCTGTCAAAGTCCCCTATGCGGGGTCCCTGCGGTGGTTGTCTATTGGTATGATCCCCTACTGAGTTCTGGCCAGCATTTATATTGTCCCAGCCACGTGGTTACACAGGACGCACAACACAACTATAAATTGAGTAAGAAACTCATTTGTAAATTACATTACAACACCTTTATTCACATCAAAAACAAGAACATCCGCGGGCCTTGAGGAAAGCCCGTAGCTTTACCAGCTACTACAAAACAATCTATAATCAAGTAGATTAAAAGGCATTACCTGGAGGTGGGTAGTTCCTCAAAAGAACTTACCTCTGAGCCGGTCAAAACCGCCTATGCTAGTTAACCGCACCTAGGGACTTCGACCTTCTCTCTCTCCACTGAATGCCAAATTCTCCTAACTAAAAGTCCCGCGACGCGCATCGGATCTCCCCGCATCGGATCTCCCGCATGCATGCCGAGACTTCCGCTTCACTAACCAATTGCAGGACCGTGTACGTCACAACGATCACGCGTGATCAGTGGCGCCTTCAAGCATGGGGGATAAAGAGAAAAAGAGCCCATCCCTCTCCCGCTTTGAATACAACAAGGGCATAGCGATTCCCCATAGACATTCTCTTCCCAGGTGACAACGTGACAAGTGGGTACTAGACAGACCGACCACAGTGGAAAAACCTGGGAAGAGAAAGCCTTTGTCTATCCTATATTATCTTATCTCACCCGGGTGATGAAAGCAGGGTAGGGCTTGGACTTGATTTCATTCATTAAATCACAGAATGTGACACAAGCGCTCTTGAAGTGTGTACTTCTCCACAACTGGAGCCAGTACCTCTTATGACCTACAACTCTTGAAGAGAAATATAAAGCAGTGAAGTATGTGCTTGACAAAATCCAATATGAGCAGCACCAATGGATCATCTGCGTCGACTTGAAGATGGTGAACTTTCTACTTGGTCAGCAGTCCGGGTTCACGAAGTACACATGCTTTATATGTATGTGGGACAGTCGCGACAGAGCCCAGCACTATGTAAAGAAAGAGTGGCCGGCGCGAGAGCAGTTAGTACCTGGGGCGAAACATCATAAACGAACCCTCTTGTTGACCAGGAGAAGATATTGATCCCACCGCTACACATGAAGCTGGGTTAATGAAACAGTTTACGCGCGCTCTGGACAAGGATGGGAGGTGCTTCAACTATATGTGCCGAGCATTCCCTTAACTGACCATTGAGAAGCTGAATGCCGGCATTTTCTGTTCACAGATACGGCAGCTCATAAAGGACACAGGAGTTCCAAAAACTCCATGAACACGCTTGAGTGTGCCGCTCTGGAAATCGTTTGTGCAGGTGGTGAACAACTTCCTGGGGAACACGAAGGCAGCTAACCACGCCAGACTCATCAGCAGCATGATAGAGACTTCCAAAAACTCTGGGTGTTTAATGAGTATAAAGATGCACTTCCTGTCCTCACACATGGAAAAGTTTCCTGAAAACCTTGGGGCGATGAGCAGGAAGAAAGGTTCTATCAGGACATCTGCCAAATGGAGGAAAGGTACCAGGGGAGGTGGGATGCAGTCATGCTAGCGGATTCACTGCTGGTCACGCTGGGGAAAGACAACCCAGCAGCTGATCACACATCGGGAATCGAAGAAACGCAGATTTATGCCTTGAACTCTGAACTTTTGTTTCACGTAATGCTCATTGTTATACCAATATTATGATAATTATGCTTATAAAATTTGGTGGATAAACAAAAAACTGAATGAATTTGAACACGTTGACTTTTATTTCTTGAGTAAATGGAAAAAATCATCAATGGTTTATCAGCTGATGATCCAAAATGGTTTTTTACAAAAAAATCACTTTTTTTAAATTTCTGTAGGAAAATCCTGACCTGATTGAACAAAACCAAGGTCATTTTCAGACTCAGTGCATCAAAATTAGTATAAATCAGTTGAAAAACCCTTGACTTTTTTCAAAAATATTTTTTGGTTGCCCTGTGTAACTCATGTTATATATTTAAACTTGCAGTAATTTTATTATGAATGATTATGCTAACTATATTCCGTAAACACAGGACCATTTTATAGCTATTTAATGGTATATGTAGCATAAAAACATCAATACATTTTTCTAAGAGTTAGACCGGCAACACTCACGTCTTGTCCCTGCTCACCAAATATCTATCCCATAACTCTCAGTTCAACAGTCAAGCACTCTCCACTGCTCTGCCACCCGTCCCTCATATATTAGTCATAATTTGTGTTAAATTATTGATAATTACGAAAATGTAAATAAATATTAGATGATTTAAGTTCGACCGACGACATTCGAACTTCGACGTTTTTTTGAGCAACGAATCCGACGGATTTAATAGAATTCCATCGGATTCAATTTGAAAAATTACTGTTTTCAGATCAAACACAGCCGTAGAAATCGTAACTTAAGCGAAACCTAGAGACTTTCGAAAACCCAAAATAAAGAAAACAGATAAAACTAAACTCCTGGACCCTTACTCAGCTGTCCATAGATTAGACGTTCCTAAAGCCTTCAAAGCAAGGCTGATGTGCTAGTTAAGATGTAAGGTTGCTGACCAACTTAATTAAATAAAAAGGACACATAAATAAGTCACAATAAAAAGGGATGACATATTCTGTGGAAAACATTATCCTAAAAGTTAGAAAAATTAGGCAACAAGAATACAGAATTTAATTCTTGAATGAATAAAACATTTGTAAAATTTTAAACCCATACTATATTGGCTATATTTTAATTATGCGTAGTTGCTTATTAATTTTTTCAAAGAGACAAAAGTCTCAATATAATGTTCAAATAAATTACATCACACACACCATGGATAGGCATGGGTAAAATGTAGATATGCAGATTTTCTTTTAAATAATAAAATGAATACTTTTTGAAAGAGTACACAGAACTTTTAAAAGTAGGATTGTGACCTGACTTTAACTGTAAGGTAAAGTCATAACTGACATATTTGAACTTGGGCAAAGGGCTACTAAAACTCAATGAAAGTCCCAAAACTATTTTTCATTTTCCTTTTGAAGGGTTTCTCATTCATTTATTCATGTAATTTCTCATTCAATGAGTATTATAATTCTGTAACTAAGAATGTTTGAAGGAATTTGATTTTGCGGAGATTTTACTAAAATAGTCTTCACAGATTGTATTAACAATAATGTGTACAACAAAGTCGCTTGGTCTCATGGTTCGCCATTTTAAAGTTAGGATGTACGACTCATATTATGAGTAAGGTAGGTTTTTTTTTAAATTGTTGTTGTTTTTGTTTTAGAATATCTCTTTTTCATTTATCAGTAACCTTTAAACATTGTCAATGAAATGGCTTATTCTTAAAATTTTAAATGATTTATCTTGTATCATCCTATGTCCCATGTATTTCAAAATCAGGTTTAAAAATATACTAATTTAAGTTTTACAGCTTTGCCAATCTAGATACATAATATCATTTATGTTTACATCAGCACCTCTATTGACATTATTATTTCCAAAATTAAATGGACTTGTGGTAGCTATGACCTATATCTTTAAAATTAGCGCATGCAATTTGTTTTAAGGATTTGTCATGTTCATTTACAAAATCAGTTAAAAAATATGTGTGCTGTGGTTGAAACTAGACTAAGAATTAGGGCTGCACTGATTGTAATTTTAGATCCTGCAGGAATCGGAATCAGATTTAATATTTGGAATCCTATCGGAACAGGGAACCGAATTTTACCGAATTAAATAGTAATCTTCTCCGAACGAAGTAGTAATTTCTCTGATATAAAAAGATATAAGAATGAAAAATAAAATTAAAATTTATTTTTAAGTTCTAGATAGCAAAAAACAGTATTAACCATTTAGATCTTGAAGACTGTGACTAAAACCCCTTCCCAATCTTGAGTTAGGAAAGATAACTCTGTCAAAATAACAGGTTCTTCGTTTTAAAATTTATTTTAATAGAGCTGTACCTAATTTAACTTGATTTCTATTACAATCAATAAACATGTTTATTAATAAATGAATTCCAAAAAAAATATATACTGTAGCACCACCCACTAGCTTATTTTCTTTAGTTTTCCATAGGACGTCACCAAACTTTGTTATTTCATTCATACTTTCCTTTAAATCATTATCTGACTATTTCCATAAAACGCAAATTAAATGCATTTCAAATCTAAATCAATATCACTTTAATGTTCTATTAAAAATGTATCTTCAAGTTATTTATCTAAATATGTGAGAAATTTTAACCAAATCATGACAAAACTAATTGAATAAAAATTTGCAGAAAAATAAATTATTGAACTATTTTAACCTGTAAACACCCAAAAATAGTTCATTGTCTGCTCTTTAAAGAAGTTTCTCATAGCTAAATATAATTTATAGAAGACACGGAATCAAAAGTAGCGGAAGGTAAGGTGTCGTATTACTAGACTAAATATGATTCAAATCTTCCTTTTTAATATATTTTTACTACATATAGAACTAAAAGCAGTCAACGTTATTGTATTTTAGAAAATGCAGGAAAGAAAGAAAGGAAGTTATTGTTTTAATTTAATTGTATAGTGCTAAATATTTCAAAATTATGTTGCGCCAAAAAAATTGCCAGAATCCGGCTAATAGGAATCAGATTCCAGTACAGCCCTACTAAGAATAGCATTCATTTTCTAACTGCCAAATTAACATATTTCTGTTACTCAAAGTTAATGTGTGTAAGCCATTAAATAGGATTTCTAAAATGAGTGTTCTGAAAATCAAAAAGAATTTGGCTTGGTGAATTCCAAAACAGGAATTATTGCCTGATAAAACTTGACAAATTTCTAGTTTTGAAAGCCATCAAAAAGAAAAGGTAACATAGGTTTAGATTGCATAGCTTTTTCATGAACTGAAGGCATGACATTTTACTTGGGTAAAGTATTTTCATGATCTCTTTAAAATAAAAGAAATGTTTTAAAAAAAAGATCCTCTGCTTGTGTTATACTACTCATAATTTGTGCTGTTTCTATTGTCCATTTTCTTTAAAATGACTTTCAACTTAGTTAAAAAAATGCCCATTTAGAAAGTATTTGAATGTTTATAAAAATATGAGCAGTTAACAATTTTAGAAGACTATATTTGAATTAACGAAGAGAGATTACATTATACAAGCTGTGACAGTGGCTCATACAAGAATTACGTAGTCTCAAATTTATTATTGTTTCATCTGAAATTTTCCAATTGTTTATTGCTTTGTTTCATTTCAGATTTGAAATTATTTGAAAAATTGTAAATGTCTGAAAAAGATCAAGACCATTACTTACACTTGATCCATGGAATGTATTGATTTGTTAGAGCTTTAGTCAACCTAAAAGGTTACTTAGCTGCAATGGCTGCAGATCCATATTTGTTACCCAATGTTACTAATATGACAATCGTGAATGTCATGGAAAACAGTTGTGTTCAGAATTTTGATACAGTCGCTGTGTCAGGTCTGTTAAATATTTTTCATTTTATCTGTCTTTAACATTGCAATAATTATAATTTCGTTTTCTTTTTACAATGCAGAAAAAGACAATAATTGGTATGTGTAATTTAATTTTTAATTGAAATAGAAAAGCTACTGTTTCTCTAATAAATCAATGTAAATTAACTTTAAAAAAATACTGATTGCTCGTTGCTTGGATTGCTAATTGTTTAAATAAATACAGTAGACTTGGACCCCTTTGATTATCCTATCTAGTTTTAAAAATGCCTGTATTAATATTAGGAATTATTTACTTTAATAATGCATTGCGAGCAGACACCTGCTAGCTCAAAAACGTCTACGTTAGCAATAAGAAGAATTAAGCCTGCATTTCATATAATTTTTTATTTTATCTTTTGAACTGTGTTCATATAATTCATAGCATTTTGTACATAATTTTTTTCCCTTCAATTTATTTAAACATCTTAAAATTTACCTTAAATTGTGTACATTTTTTATTTTTGTCATTAATTTCTTTAAACATACAGTAAGAATCACACATTTTTAAAGATCTGGTCTATACTAGTAAGTCAGAAAATATAATTATAAGCAGACTTTATATAAAAATGGTGTATTTGCTCATATAAGTAATTATCAAATCCTGACCTTTACAGGTTTGGCCTTTCCACCACATTATCAAGTAGTCATAGTCGTTACATTACATTTTGTGATTTACTAGT
Source organism: Bulinus truncatus (assembly GCA_021962125.1). Taxonomy (NCBI): domain Eukaryota; kingdom Metazoa; phylum Mollusca; class Gastropoda; family Planorbidae; genus Bulinus; species Bulinus truncatus. Next base: position 4,114,897 of record JAGDYQ010000001.1, on the reverse strand, counting down.
TGAACAACCAACAAAACAACCTAAAATAGTGATGAAATAAAGCATAACAAATGGTAATGAAGAACCTAAATAGTACAATTGAAATAAAATGATAATGCTCTTTTCAAAATAAGACACACATCAGTAAGTGAAAAACTCAAATCATATATGGAAACATTTTTTAATTTTTTATTCAATATATTACATACAGCATGAACATAAAATTGATTCTTTCATTAATACATTAGATATTAATATATGTTCTACTAATTAAACATATCCATTTCCTGCTAAGATTGTGATTTTGTCACTTGATAAACAAGGGTTGTCAAAAGATTTTATCGACAGTTCATTCAATGCAGTAACAACACAATCCTTATAAAACAAATTTGATTGTATTAAATTTTAACATTTTAAATTTACTTCAGCGTGCAATTCTTTCATTAATTAAAACAATAGGATCATCAATACTCTAAAGAGTATGGATGCTTTAAACTAATTAATAATTTAAAATGTCAGTATTTTGTTAAAAGTAAATTTTCCTTCACCCTAAAGGACCATAAGGACAGATAAGCAAATTGTAGAATTCACCTGTTGCTGTAACCATGGCATACAAGACCGCACAAATCCCAGCTGCCTTTAATTCCCCAACTAAAGTTAAGAACTCATTTAAAGCTGGGTGGACAGGGACATAACCAAAAGTACCTGGAAAAATTGCCTTTCTTCTGACAAAGGATCGAACCTGGGACTCTCAGGTCGATAGTTGAGCATTCAACACCCATTCGGCCATCCATCCCACAGTATTTCATTAAGTGGAATATTTTTTTTTAAGTTTATCTATCAGCAATAATCAAGCTTAAAGGCTTAAAAACTAAATTTAGCACACATATAGAAGTCATTTTAGCAACTACATATACATGTATATGTGTATATATATATTATTAACTTTGAATATCTTGGACAGGGAATTGGGACTTTTTAATGCTCTATTAATATACACTGCTTATTTTGTGTAATAAGTGTTCTCATTGCTATCTTTGCAGGAGTAGTGTTCTAGCTGTTTTAGCATTCCTGACATCTATATTGTGTAGCTAAGATAATACAACTCCATATAGCTCATCATCCTTCATGTCACCAGTATGTCATTTTCTTATGCTGCTGCACTTGAGTGTGCCACAGGTTGGTAGATTGATTTGTATTACACCCATACCTTGAATAGTGGGTCATACAACAAATAGGCTGTTAAGAATCAATACTTTTTGACCCCAACCCATTCAAATTTAATAGGATAGGTTCCAATTTTCAATAAGTGATTTAGTCATAAGTTTTAAAAACTATTGGTTGTGGAACTCAAAACAGAGCAATAATTTAAAAGGCTGTTATAGCAAAATACTGTATAAAGTCTAGTCGTATAGCAAGGTATGGGTGTATTTGTTTGCTCTTTAATTTATATATACTTATTATTTATAATATTAGAGTAAAAATAATCTCAACAAAATATAAATGGTAAAAGAGTATAATCCAATTGTGATGTTAATAAAAAAAAATTAATATACAATATTGTTTTCATTGCATTTTAATCTTCAGTGGTGTTCATTGGATTTTTTGGAATGTTACCAGCTTGACTTTCTTTTGCAATATATAAAGCTTCTTATTATGTGCCATTATTACATCACATTGGCCATCAGAGCTTTGAGAAAAGAAAATTTGGCTGACAGGTAAATGCTTTTTAAATAAAATTAATTAATAAAATTAATAAAAATTAACGCATAATTAAAATTTTAATCAAAATTATCCTAGTCATTTCATTTATTATTTGTATTCAAACAAGTTTGTGATTATATTAGATCAATTGGCATGATAAGCTAAACACTTATTTGACAGGAGTAAAGTACCCTTAACAGGCCATTGGGGCAGATGAAGTGTGAAATTCATCTGTTTCTATAGCCACGGTAAAAAAAAATGTCATTAACGGGACAAAAACTGGGCATTTGGCTTCTGCTGTAATAAGTCCAAGTCATTTTCAATATGTTGCCCTGTCTTAGTTTATCAACAACTGTTCTTGTTGGAGGGAGGGAGCAAGACAACAGTGGCTCCTCTGATGACAGTGCCTGCATCCTTTATTTCTTTCAAGGTTTCTTGATGTGTGACAATCATCATTCATTGCTTGGAATCATTTACATAACTTCCAGAAAAAAAAACAATACTTCTTCACCACATTTTAACAAAAGACCTGATGTATCGGGTGATGACCAAGACCTGCAATTTCTTTTATTAGAACCGTATTATTTTGTTGATTTTATTTGCTACTCTGAAGTAATTGATTCGGGGAAATTAACGAGATTAGGTATTGTATTAAAAAATTTTACCACTACATTTTTTATTGCATTTTAATAGCAATTAATCAGCAGCCCCAATTTAACTTTCAGATTTATGTATCCATTCCTTTTTGTGGCTGTTTTATACTTCACAATCATAACATCTCTGGGCATTTTCAATATAGAATCTTCACATGTGGAATGCATTGGTAATTGTATTTTTCCAACATATCTATAAATAAAACAATATTAGATATTCAAATGATCATTTAAATTAGAGCATCCCTTTGAACTTGATAACTAAATTATGCTTCTAGCCCCTTACTGGCTGGCTCTATCTGGTGCTGAGCTCATTGTTGTCCAATTGTTCAGTGTGTCAGGATTTTATATAACTCGCAGACTGAATGAAATCAGTACATTAGGTTCTGTCCGCTGGTCACAGAAAAGAGATTTGTGGTGGTGAGTCATTAATGGTCTGTTTTTCTTTTGTTGGTCACTGTTACATTTCTTTTTAGGTTTTTTTTTAAATTGCTCCTTACATTTAAATATGGTTAAATATTTAAAGTTGATGTTTATTCACATTTGCTGATAAATGCCTTTGTAGTTATTTTTTTTAATTATACATAATAGCATTTTTTATGTGTTAATAAAATTTATAATCATAGGACCTAATATTGTGCATTTTCAGCATTGTAATTGTTTTCGAGCTGTCAGCATTCAGTACATTTGTCTATGACTTCACTCTTCAGTTATGGGCATACTGATAGTACCTAAATTTGCAACCTAAAAATTCATTACTTTGAAATAAAATAAAAATGAACTGCATACACAACAGAATAAAAAGTTGAACAGAATTAGCAATATTGTTTTGGAAATATTTTTTTCAGTCATCTTAATTGTACTTATATTACAATGTCTATCATCTATAAAAAGGTAAAATCTGGAGTAGAAAATTCTGTTTTCTGTCAAATTAAAGTATTACTAATAGGGCTTCAAATTAATGCATGATTTAGGCAATAAACTTTTTTTTTTGCAACTTGTAAATGCGTTATTTTTTACCTAAATGCTAAAAATCAAGAAGAAAATGTCTGTAAACAACCTGAATCTATTAACAGAAATTGATCAGTAAAAATAACAACCCAGATAGAAAACGCATCAACTGTCATGTTAACATGGATGGAATCATACAACCAGGTCACCTTGAAAACATAAGGATTGACTTTCTGAATTCTATTTTCTGACATGGAGGATACAATTAGTTAAGATCTGCTAAAGTTTTGGCCTTTGTTGATATATATAATATGTTAAGGCTGAGATCAAGTATTATTTAAATTTATAGGCAGCTTTTTTTTTTACAGCATATTGCATTTTTAATTACAAACAATAATAGTATAGTCCCTTATCGGACTTCTCAGAATCTAAAAATATCAACACTCATCATAACAAATTATACGCTAATATTATGTAGCCTACTAAAATCTGTTCAAAAGGACAATCTAATTTCAAAGTATAAATGAAATTTCGGTTATCGTGTTAATGTTATTTTATCATACAACATGTCTGTTTTAGTAACCAATTTGGATGATTTGAAATCCCACATTGATATTTACACCCTATGGTATTCACAAATAGTAAAATGTATTGTGTTTTTATTTTTACAGTGGGTGATAGAGAAACAGGATGCAGTGCAATATTTGTAAGTTTTTTTGTTGTTTTTTTAAGTGTAGATTGTATTGTTTTTAACAAAACTAAATGTAAATTAACGTGCTAGAACTACATTTGCATGTATTTTTTTTCATTATTAAAATGTTTTTTTTTACAGTCTCATCAACAAACTGTTTATTCACCACTTCTGGTCACCTTCATGGTAATTTTTTTTTTTATTTTGTGAATATTTGTTACAATAAACATTTTATTAACATTTAAAGTGAATATTTCTATTTAAACTTTCAATTTGTACATGCTTTATATACCTTTCATATAGATATTGAAACTCCTTCTACCAATTTGGGTAATGCTGATTGTTTTCCAACCTCATGTGACATCTTCAGAAAAGGATGACTTTTCCCAGGCTATAGTGAAGATGTGGTATGTACAGAATTAAATTCACATTTGATCTCCTGTTAATAATTGTGTTTGTGCAAATTTAGAGATCCTAACTTCAAATAAAATTTATTTATCCATTACTTACATTTCTTTTCACTGCTGTAACAGACTCACGGATCAATATTCAGTGATGACCAGGCTACAGACAAATGTACCAACCTGATGAAAGCCCTCTCTACACCTCACCTACACCATCCCCTTCTGGCTCACCTTCTATGTATGATGCAAGCGTCCCTATGCTTACACTAACCCCGCTGACACGTTCAAGTTTACAAACCATTGCTGAAGAGAACAATGATGTCAATGAGCAAGCTAAGAAAAAACTTACAGGTAGATTAGGCTGGCTTTTATATTTTTAATGCTACACATATCTTGCTTAATTCACAAACCACTGCAAACAAACATGGTTTACTACTCCCCCCTACTGTTTCTTTTATATTTTTCAGTAATGTTTCCAGTAATTACTTGTAGTTTGTTTACAATTTGTTTCTATTAACAATGCATAAAAGAAAAGGTGCGACATCTCAAATTTCCCCTCCCACTTAGATTTTGGCACCAATTTTAAGTATCAAGAAAGGTGACTAATTTCTAAACTTCACAAATTTTTGGGAACATTTGAGTGGAAATACAACTGTTTTTGAAAAAAATTAAAATATATTTCAACAAGGGCATCACTGAGACTTAAGTACATGGAACTGGGCTGGCATTGATAGGTCACAGAAAGTGTTAGGATTATATTATAAATATTAGCAGCATTATAAGAACAATATATTAACCTGTAGCTTATAGTCTCATGATTTCTTTTCCATCTTGCAACTTCTAAAATTTATTTATATGTTTTTCATTCCATCTTTCTATTTTAGTTCTATTTTGTTCTTATCACTTCAATTAGCATAAATAATTTTGAGTATAATGTTTATGGCCTTAGTGGAAAGAATAGTGAACGGTACTCAAGTATAGTTTTATCACAAATATACATTAATTTTGACTTTTTAAATTTGAGTTCATGTTTCTAAGAAGCCATTTTGGTTTGTTTTACTATGGAGATAAAATATTATTTTAAATAAAGGGATAAGAATAGCTCAGAGAAAAAGACCACTTAGCTAAAAATAGATAAGGGAGTATTATTAGGAAAAAATGGTCACTGTTCCATATGGTGGGAGGTATCCAGTATTTTAGACCAATGAGCACTTCAGTTATATTAGAGCATGTCAATGGCTCTTTCTATATTTTCCTTAATTATTGCTACATTTTCAAACACACAGTCAAATGCACAGATAAGTCAACACTTATTAATTTGAAGTATAAAATAACTGAACTTTATTCAAAACTACTCATGACTGCATGACTGTCTCTCTCCAAACTCTAATACAACATTAACTGCAAACTAACTTAAAAACTTCTGTCTCGACGACTGCTCGGTCTCCGAATGTCTTGGGAAGGGAATAGGGGAGGGGCATTGACATCAAAGTCTGGCTCAGGGTTTTCTGGAGTCCGGTAGCGCTTGGATCTTGGTCAGTGGCCAAAGGTGCAAAGTTGCACCTTCGTCCATCTCTCGCTCAGCTTCCGAGCGCCTGGTAGCTTTGATTGCACTCCACTGACCACAGATCTAACGGGGGTGGGGGATGAGGGGAACATAATATGGGGGGGATGGGCTGTGATGTGGAGAAGGGGTATGTATCGTAATAGAGCTCAGTGGTTGTATCAAACGGAAGTTGTTGTTTTTCTTCTAGTACTGAGACAACTATTTAGATACATGGACAGCAATAAACACAATCTTTTTAAAAATAAAATGGAACTTTTTGCATTGTTAATTTCACTCCTGTTTTAGAATTTATTTTCTCTTGTTTTTTTTTAATTCAAGCTACCTCCCCTAAATGGCATATAAATATTTGAATGATCTAAATACAGTATAGTTTGTTTTTTTTGGTTTATACTAATAATTAATAAATTTAAGAAAAAAAAAAGATTATTTATTTAGTTTTGGGCTTAAATTGTCACCCATTTAATCAATTTTAAAACCACTGACTATTTTTTTTTAATCCAATATCTGTAAAGAGTGTGTTAACTAAGAGGACCATTTTAGTTAAGTCTCAAAACAAATGAAAATCAACTAAAACTTAGGGTGCCACAGAAGGATTAAATTTTCAAATTATTAATTATAGGGATTATACTTAAATGTGTATGCATGTTGTTTTTTTTTCTATAATATGAAAAAGATTTTAAACCTTGCATAGACAATTGGAAGGTATAAATTATATCCAGTTTATACTGTATAATTCATCATACAAAAAATATGAATCATTAGAAAGATCATTTGATTTTAAACATGTCAGTAATATAGATCATACTATTTAAGAATGCAGTCAATAATTCTATAATTAGGTTTACATTTAAAAATGATTTATAAAAGCCAGGTGCCCTAGCCTTCCATCAAAAATAACCACTTTCAAATCATAACAAATCTTCATTAATTTTAATAATGTTCACACTGTTGTAAAGGAAATTTGAAACACTTTATTTTATCATGATAGGATTAGCTATTTTTATATCCTCCTGATAAAATTTTCATTTGAAAAAAAGTTTAAAAAGTTAAATAGGATTAAAAACTTTTTCTATCACATTTATCACTTAATTCATTCGAGATAGAAATATAATTCATTTCTTTTAATAAAGTATATGCTTTTTATAGCAGTATCTTTAATAGTTCAAAAGCTACAGGTGCTTTTTGTGACGCCACCTATTTTTCTCCAAAAAGTTTGTCGAAACCTACAAACCCTCAATAGTTGCAGGATATGCCTAGTTTTCTTCTTATGTAACCAGTGCTGCTAAATAATGTTTTATTAATATAAAAGAACATTTTATGGCATAAAATTTAAACACAAAAGCTAATAATGATTTTTTTGTATTATAGCTAGTTGATATTTTTACTGGTTGCTTTTTTTTTTTACATTTAGTTTTTACTTATTGTTTAGGTGAAGCCAGCAAGGACTGTTTCTCCACTAACTGATGGGAATGTACCAAGGTCCATAAGAACTCAAGGACAGTTTCAAAGGGGGAAATTTTATCACACGTCTGGTGACCAAATCGAACCAAGGAAAAAGTGACAACTTTTAAATGTAATGAGACAAAACATGTTTTGATTCACCAACTTTAATTAGTCAATTAAATAAAGATTTAAAGTGATAATTTTAATCTACATTTAGTAAATGTACGTATCACTATAAATATTATCAGCTGGCAGTTTTTTGCAAAGGAGTTTTTACTAATTTTATTACAACAATAAAAAAAAAAGTTTTAGTTTAGTTTTAGTCAAAGAAAAATGATCTTGTAAAAATAATGTGATTCAAATGACAGATCTAATTCTTCAACACTGAAACAGTTTGTTAGATATTATTGTACACTCTTTTCAAATATTTTATTATCAGTCTTGGAGTTGTCTTGCTTTACATTAGGCTTGTTATTATTTGGCAGTTTGTTTTCTTTTAAAGTTAAGGTTAATGACAACACCAATTATGTATACCTGGAAAGGATTTCCTTATGTATCATTTTAAAACTTAATTGAAGGACACATAAAATGTTATGAAACGTTCAGTAAATTAAGATACACTTGTTTTCCAAGAAATTTCAGTTGGGAGATTTTTATTGTGTCAGGTATAAAAAATAATTTCTAAAATACTTTAATGCTATCGGCAATTTTGTTCTTAAATTATTCACACTTTTAAAATGTTTTTCATGTAATTCCTAATTTTTTAATCACTGATCCATAAATTTTTTTTTGCATCTAAAAATTAAATTTAGCTTAGTATTTTTGTTCACTTATTACAAGAAACTGCATAGGGAATTATACTTAGAATCACTGTGTCCCATAAAAACATTCTCAAGTTATCCCTGCTGCATCGCTTTCATTAATATCTTAATATTTCTTTGTCATTCAAAGTGAATTCATTACACCTTGATCCCTTAATGTATTGGTAAAGTGTAAAATTTACTTCTCTTTATAGCTTTTACAGCAGTTTACTTTTTAATTAATGGTTGCCTGTCTAAAAATGTGCAATCTTTATTATCAACCTTTTAATTAATTTATTGCTGAAAAATATTGTAATGATGATGTCTTAAAAAATTGTTTGTAAAATTGATAGTAATATAATGTAATTTACTCAGCTTTACTTACATTTCTTTCAATGGGTTCACATTTTAAAAGGTTTACACGCATGTATTGCTCTTTCTGAGAAAACATAATTTTTGTCAGATCTGTATTTACTGATAGTGACATAAACATCAGCATTCCACAATATATTAAATCTTTCTTTTTTTGCAAGTTTACAAATGCTTTACAAATAGCTTTTGAATACTTTTTGAACTTTTTAAATATCAAACATCTCAAGAAGTACATTTTTTTTTCTTCTTATACTCAGTGAATTTGTTTTTAAATAATTATTTATAAAATGCAGTTATATAAATCTCTATATCCTTTGTCATTAGTAATAAGCCAGTATATATATGTTCTTGTTTTGTTTTTTTTTGTTTTTTTTTTAAGATTTTTTTGACTGTGATTGCCTGTTCCTATTCTGGATTTGTATTTATTTTAAAGTTTTTCAATAAATACATTCAACAAATTAGAATTTTAAAACATACTTTTATTTAATACTCGTAATGTGCTTAGTGATGTAATATTATTTTCTGCTTTTTGGATGATCAAACTGATTCATTAGTAATTATTGACTCAAATTCTTATAAAATGATTTTGATTCTCCTGATAGATAAAGTTGATGTCAATAAATAATATTTTTGTCAACTTTATTTCATGTAGATAGGGAAATATTGTGTTTGCTTTATTGTTTCTCATCTTCGCTTGTGCATTTATTAAAAATTTATTTTTAAGAATATAACGCTTAATGTATGTTTAAAAAATAACCTATGTTTTTTTCATTTATTTTTTGGTCCATTGTTAAAGAAGATAAAAAAATATATTTGATTTTTATTGTGTGATAATAAAGTCATTTAGTTTTCTGTATGTGTCAATTCCACTACAGCCAGTAATGTTTCTGCAAATGAATTTCTTTTTAAATTATTAATACAATATACTTCTCGTTCTTTAAGAAGCTTATCATAAAGATTAATTTGGAATTGTTAATAAAAATGTATTTTAAGCTATTGGAATAATTATCTATTTTGCATGTCATTGTTAAGTGTTCATTTCTAATTTTTTGTCTTTCTTTAACATTTTCACAAGCTAGCTTTAAAAAAATTGCTGTTATGCTTTTCTTATACATTACATTTATAACACAACTGTCATTGTCAGCCATATTATGATTGTCATTCCATTATTTATTTAACTCCCCCCCTCCCCCACTTTCAGCTATCATGACACATTCAGGTGAAGCCAAGAGATGTGACTCTCGCAAGCTGTAAGACTTGTAGCTAATTTAAAATCTAGTCATTAAATTTATATTTGTGTTGTTTATAAGTCATAATACATGTATTATGTTAACAACTACAGTCTTTCTTATATTTTTCTTAATTTACTTTTTTTTAAAAATAAAACCAAAGTATCATATCAGTGACTTTTGTATGCTTTAGAAGTTTTTTTTCGGCTAATCTTACTTAATTTTGGTAAAATTGTGGATTTTTTTATAACATTATTATTTTCATTATTTTACTTTTATACATGTTTATTTAATAAAAATATAATTATAAAGAAAATATTTACTCATAAATTAAATAATTCCTAATTTTTCCTGTTTATCGCGCACCAATTGAATACATGTTACTTGGCCATACAAGTTTTTTCATTGATGTCATATATCAATCCAGTTCTAAGATCAATAACCAGTTTTGACCAACTACAGCATGATCTATTTAAAATATTACTACAGTTATCATTTAGCTATCTGCGTATGCCTTCTGTTTCTGCAAGAATGAGTATTATTTGATCAGCTCATTTAGAGGCACATTTCTAATCTGTTGGTTCATCCCTTCAGTTGAATGTAAGTAGGATAAATCACAGGCCGCTTAAACTACTAATTTATTTATTTTTGTAATTGGACTGTAAAAGTGCTGGACATGTAAATATATGATATTTATTTATTGTTATGTTATAAATTTAACATCTTTTTATCACATTTTATTTTTTTAAAAGTTTGTTTTATTTATGAAGCCTGCTTCTTTTTCATAACTGAAATCCATACAAAAAGTCACAAAATATTTTGATGATAAAGGTCATCTTACTTTCATTTTGTATTTCAACACCTCAGCTCATCAACAAATATTACTGGTTCCATTGTTTAATATTTTCAATATCCAAAATAGTTATATCAAATGTAATATGTGAACAATAGATGCCTGTATAAAGCTCCCAAGATTTATTTATTTTGACCTTACGTGTTTTATTTCATCAAAAAGTATTATGTGTAATGTGTACAAATACTAGTATTATTTTTTTTTATCGATTCTGAAGTCATAATTCATGCCTTTTTTATTTTTTATTGTAAATTTAAAAGATTTTCTTCTAATTAATTAGATTTGAGAAACCAATTTGAAGTCGTTTCTTTAAAATAAAGATTATTTTTTTGTATTGTATCTTATTATAATAATGTTGATTTTTTTAAATATTGTATTTATTTGAATTCAATAGATATTTTTGTTGTCTCTTGGTAGTTGAATCTGTATGAATAAAACATACATTTAAAAATGTATTTTATTGATGCTTAATATTTTCTTTGAGTATCCTATGATGAAAAAAATTGATATAATGATTCAAAGGCTTGAAATGTTTTCATTTTGTACCACTTATTGATAAGTTAAATAACATAAAAATAATTATCTAGAAAATTGTGCTCTGTAGGTAAAGGATGCTACTATTGTATTGGACATTTGTGTATGCTATTCTTCCAATGTTACAATCTTTAAAGTCAATAACTTTTTTTCTTTATAAAGTTTTTTTTTTCAGAATAAATTATTATTTAAAACTTGAAAAAAAGATTGTATATTTTTTATTTACATGAGTACAACAGCTGGAAACTGATTCTCTCGAAAGCATGCAGTAAATAGAACTGATGCATCCATTTGTCTGAATGTAATTATTAACAGAAACATTCTTTTTCCAATCAGGCAGAAATGACCTCATTTGTCTATTGAGCTCTCATAGAACATTATTGTCATCTGTGTAATATACATCAATCTCAGATGTAATGATCAGTGCTTGCACCCATCAATCATATTTGTATTGAGATCAGACAAGAGCCATGGTATTGAGAGAGGCACACCACAAGAAGCAAATGATTTACATGTGCCCAGTAGTTGGTTGGCCATTGTTGGTATTATTGATTTAAAAATCTTGCTGCTAAATGTTTTTTTAATTACATGGCTTGTAAAATGTTCCTAAGTAAAAAACTTGAAATGTTATTATGTTAAATATACCAGTACAAGTAAATATAAATGAGCTGCAACTATACTTTGGAATTCAATAACGTGTGTGATTTAGGGATCTATAGTCTTTTGAACTGGCAGTAATATTAATGTGTTGATTTGTATTTATTATACAGTAAAATTCTTAAAACCTTTCCCATGCCAGTTAATTTGTTGCTAATTAGTTACAGGTATAGATCAATACCGGAGCTATTCATAGTCATTGAATTATTTATTTGGGACTGATTTTTAGAGATTTTGGGTTTGAAAAATCAAATTTAAATAAAACAAATAAGACTGCTCTCATCTTTTTCTAACTTATTTGACCTGCATTATTGGACTTCAGAATGCCAACTAAAATATTAAGACTTTATTTTGTTACAAATATTAAGACTTTATTGTGTTACATAACTCGATTCTTAAGTTCAACAGTTTCAAATATATCCATTCCTGCTCATAGCTGGTCATTTATGAAATTTTCAAAACCTCCCGGCCCTGCTAACTTAATTCCTGCCAATATTTTAAATGTCTGGTGGTAAATATGGCTAAGGCTTTCAGACCGAATCCTCTTTGGCTACCATTTAACTAGTTCACCATAATGATGGTTTTGTAGGGATTTAGAGGCAGTGTGGTAGAGTATTTGAATGCTAACTGAAAGTTCTTGGTTTCAGCTCATGTGAGTGCAAGGACTTTTCATTTGTTTGTAAGAGTTAAGGCAGTTGGAACAAACACTAGCCACATAATTCCATAGAATAGCTGTGGCTACAGAAACAGATGAACTCTACTAATGGTCTGTTTAGGTTTTATAAGGGAAACATAATGATGGTTTTATGCAGCTATGGTGATATGCCCAACTACCATGTCCTAGGTAATGAATTGAAATCCTACTGAAAAGGTACCTTTGCTGTCATAAAGAAACAGGCTAATGTCCTTTGCATTTATTTCATGGCCATTACAGTGTTAGTGACCATATTGAGAGGTTGTATATTGGATCAAGAGAAAAAAATAATCTTCTAAGGAAATCAAATGCATACAGGTTAAATAGTCATACTACCATATAAACAGACTTGCCATTTGCTTATAAAATATTATTAAAAATACAAACTTTTTTTTTACTAAACAAGTTTATTAAACATGTTTATAAACATTTTTTTATCATCTTAATTAAAGATGTGCAGTTGAACAGCTAAATAAATCAGCAAAACATGTGACATAATAATTTCAGATTACTGACTAAATATTTTCTGTTGAACAAAATTATTTTTTTATTTGTTAGTGAAGAGCTAATTTAATGGGATTTTTCATTCAACTTAATCAATAAAGATCTTACCGTAAAAAAAAAAAAAAAAGATTTTTACAGGTTTATTGCTCTAAAAACAAATCTGATAATGCTTAGCACACATACAACATATTGTTGCTTGCATTGTAATATTATTTTTAATAAAATTTTTACTATGAAAAATTATCCAAAAAGAATTGATTTTTTTTCAAAGATCATAAGATAGTCGTGAATATTTTAGTTTATGAAATAAAAAATACATCACAAATAAATTCAAAAAATTTCTAAGCCTACAAAACATTCTCAAAAATTAAAGAAACTGTTCCTATAAATCTGTAGTAACCAAGATAACCTGTTTCTAACAAGACAAGCATCTAAAATTAGAGGCAATTAAAACAGCATACAACAGTTCCATTAGTTTAGTAATACTTTATCTTTTTATTTTTTAAATCTGGTTCCTAAAAAAATTCAAAATGAGTAAAATTGATAACATAGAATTTTTATATACAAAAAAAATTATAGTTTAAAATTGTGAATACAAATAGTATCACCATAAACTTAGGATAAATATATAAGCACCATATGTCTATATTAAATTTTTTAAATATTTTTCTTAATAAGCTGGTTAAATTTAAAGTTAGTTCACTTTAAAATTTTTGAATGGAAGGAATAATTTCAATAAAATTCATAAAGAATTTGATAAAGAATCAGCTACTGAGTGAGGATCATAATGTAGCTTACTGAAATTCAATATAAAAAAGTTAATAAAAATGTATGGATTCATATATTCAAAAACTGAATGCTCTGTTAATTAAAAATTGTTGCATTACACATTTATTAAAACTAAAAACTTTGATAAAATTAGTATGAAAGTAACAAAATCTGTCATTAAATGCCATCAAATAAATGTAAGGTTAAAACAATACAAAACAAAATAAATATATGTCTGCAAATATGATGTCTGCTAGTCAATTTCTTGATCTATGTGCAAAAACCATTTACAGCCAAGTTAAATAAGTGTTTTTTGTGTAACTTGAAAATAAATGTGTATGTAGATGCGCATTAGTTTTAGATTGTAGAATATAAGGTTTACTTATACAGTGTTTTCTTTATTTGGACATAATCACATCCATTACAAATTGATATTCATACTTCGCCATAAATGATTAAAATGGAATGAGGATCTGACTCATATTAAATATGTATGTAAACAAGGCTATTTAGATAGAATGCCACATCATAACTTTAGTTGTCAATTACTGGCTGCCAATTGTACTTTTTAAAAGGGCAAATCAAATGAAAACCTAAAAAAAATAATAATCCTTCATGTCAACATGAGTGCAAAACAAATCTACAGCACAAACTACATACAAGAAAGAATGATCTATTACAATATTTAAGATGTTTAATTCATTTAATAGAAAGAATGACTTATTACAACATTAGAGATGTCTAATTCATTAATAGAAAGAATGATCTATTACAACATTAGAGATGTCTAATTCATTAATAGAAAGAATGATCTATTACAATATTAAAGATGTCTAATTCATTAATAGAAAGAATGATCTATTACAACATTAGAGATGTTCAATTCATTAATAGAAAGAATAATTTATTACAACATTAGAGATGTCTAATTCATTAATATTTTCTGGTCTATGCATATTTTTAAAGTCTAGATTTGAAAACTATAATTGAAATTAGCCAATTTGGATAATAATTTGTTTTAAATAAACTCACCTTTCTATATGTAGCTTTGCAGAAGAGCAGTTATTTATGTATAAGCTTATTTAATTTATTCATGATTTATAATGAGTTTCTTAATTAGCCTATGGTAATGATTTGTTTACTATCTATACAAATTTTTGTCCCAAAAAATTGTACGTATGACAGAGTACAAAAAAAAAAGATTTAAATTAAGTTGAAAACTATGAGTACACATCAGGATAACAAGTTAGTTCAGTCAAAAGGTGATAAGTTAGTTCATTCAATGGGTGATAAGTTAGTTCCTAATAATGGGTTATAAGTTAATTCAGTAAAGAAGGACTAATAAGTTTAAAAAGAAATATTAGTCTAGTAATGGGAGCTAGTATGGTCTAAGATGACAAATAAGCTCAGTCAAGAGCAATCAGTTGCTCCGGTCAACGGAGACAAATAATTATAGTAGATATTGATACAATAGTCCAATCAAGTTGGATCAATCAGTTCAGTGCAGGGAAACAAATTAGTGCAGTCCAGGGTGATAAATTAGTTCAGTCAATTAATTGCTCAACTGGTTGAAAGCTAAAAAAAATGGGGAATGGACTAACAAATTGATATTATGCTAGATAACACAAACTATGTCATTCACTCGTAAGAAACAGAAAAAAAAAGTCAATACAAAAAAGTACCAATGATCCAATAAAAGCAACAGGAGCAATATAGGTTTACAGAAAATAAAATAGGTTTTTTTTAGTTTACAGAATTGGGGATAACTGGGGTGGTGATATAAATGACCAACATTTCAGAAATAGATGCTTTTTAAAATAATTATTGTAACATGAATGAAATTAAGATAAAATACAATTTTAGTTTTATTACAATACATTAGGGCTTTGTTTTTATGCTAACAAATTTGATACTCTAGATCTAATGTGCATGTTTTGTGTATACTTTTTAATTGACAGTGAGGTAAAAAAAGAAGTAAAATTATTTACTTTTAATTCTTATCCATTTGATTTATTAGAAACCACTTTTATCATGTTTGGATTGTAAGATTTCAATTCTGGAAATGGCTCAACAAGGGGTAACTAGATGCAAATTTTTAAAATTTACAAAATGCTTTTTGTTGCACAGCTAATGGTATTTAAGTTATTCAACCCTAAAATCATAAAACTTGGACTATAAAAACAGACCTGAAATGTGAATCGACACATATTAGTTAAATAATAGGTTTTATCAGATTTAGTAGAAAAATCAAATTATGTCATATTTGCTTTGAAGTTTTGTTTTTTGGATGGGTTTAAAATAAAACAAAAAGATTGGGGGAAAGGATATGTCATGGTGAGAGGAAATCGAGAAAATGATTCATGAAAAACGCAAAATACCATCTAACAATATTTTTGGATTAAAAGATTAATGTTTATCACTTAGCATGTCTAATTTTGGTTTCAGTTATTCTTAAAAGCCAGATAATTTTTTTTGCTTATCCAGGTTCACAGGGATAGTGAAAAGTGGAAAACAAAGTAAAGTGTCTTTTATGAGAGAGGCCTGTTTATTTAATGAATTTCCCCTGTGTACAAAGAAGTTCACCAGATAATAAGTTTAAGATAAAAAAAAAAAGTGCTAGTAATATTCAGGATCACATGACAACTAAGAAATGTACTGAATCTATCCAGAAATTTTTGAACAAAAAACAATAAAGCAAGGCACTTGGTTCATCAAATGCTGTCCAGTAACAATAAGATTAGAATGAAATGTTCACATTTTTTTTTCAAGTCAATATAACAAATAATAAAATAAACAAAACGGAAAATTAAAAAAACACTTCCTACATTTTTATTTGGATGATATTTACACATTATTTATTAATAATTTAAATAAGTTCAATGAAGTATCACATGCTTGTGTAAACTATTTACAATTAATTTATATCATACTGTACATCAGTGATTTATGTGTAGCAGTAATTGATTCTTTTTATGTTACGATTTGCAACTGAATCTTTATAAGGGTAATGTTATAACAGCCGTAAAAAAAAAAAATTTCAGATGTAGTATAAAGCCTAGAAAAAAAATAATTATCATCACATCCTTTAATCATTTCCTAAAGCAATTACTAGTTTAAAGGTTTTATACTCCAAAAAGCAATTACTAGTTTAATGATTTCATCATCTCAAAAGCAATTACTATTAAATATTTTATCATCTCAAAAGCAATAACTCAAGCGTTAAATATTTTATCATCTCAAAAGCAATTACCAGTTTAAATATTCTATCATCTCAAAAGAATTACTAGTTAAATATTCTATCATCTCAAAAGCAATTACTAGTTTAAATATTCTTATCATCGTAGCTAAGAAAAAGTTCGCCCAAATACATTAAATGCTAAATACCAAAAATTAAAGCTAAAAGAGAGTAATTCTAAAATGACTAGTCCCAGCCCTATAAAATTTTCACTGAACAAGATGATGACATAATAAATAATGAAAATTATTAACTCCGCTCCAAACGAAATTTTAGTACGACTTCATCTGTTCAGGGGGAAACACAAGTTGGATGCTGATTGAAATGAGTTATTGCAAAAAGAGTATTGAGCCATTAATTTTTATTTTGACAACAATTACATACAATTTTAAACGAAGCTAAAAAAATCACTGAACAGATCATTGGGCACAAATTTTATGAAAGAGTATTGATTCAAAATTTAGGTCAGTATTAATAGTGATAAAATATTTTTAACATTTCGTCAACTCTATGGCAAATCATAAACACTCATTTCTACAAAAAATAAAAATGAAATGAATAAAAAAAAGTTTTCAGTAACAGATGCAAGAATGTGGTTTTTAAATAATGCAAATTATATATTTTTTTTGTATTTCTTAAGTCTTTTTCCCGACAAAAATCTTAAGTGTATTACTGCAATAATATAACTGCTACTGTATACAAATCTATGAATTAAAAAAAAATATATGCATTCAACCATTATTTTTTGGTTATTTGGTAATGGTGTAATACTGACTACATTACAATGGTTCTTTGTCATCATGACAAGGCATCTATAGATTCATCCAATGTAATATAAAATATACAGTGAACATAAATGTCTAAATTAATTTATTTAATTTAATGAGAATTCTTTCACTATTTTATTTTTACATCAGGTCCACTAGCAATTTTTAACAGCAAACAAAACAGAACCAAATAGACTAACAAACAAAACAGAACCAGACTAACAAACAAAACAGAAACCAAATAGACTAACAAACAAAACAGAACCAATAGACCAACAAACAAAACAGAACCAACAGAATAACAAACAAAAAATACTGAATTGATGAGGATTGAATACATCTCCATTTGTATGAAGAAAAAAATAAAATTTTTTCAAACAAATCTGAATAACTTTGATTTATTTTATTGCAACAAATAAAATAATGTATAATTCTCTTCCTAATAAAAGAAGGGCAATTTAGAGAAAACTGCATTAACTGAGTAACTAACTGACTTTAGTAATTTAAATGTACAATAAATGTAACAGTTAGTAATAAGTTGATAAACATTCTATTATTAAACAATTTGCTGTAACCACTCAAATGTGTCTATCTTTAACTAGTATCTAAATGAATGATATCTAAGTAATAAATGAGAAAGAGAGCCCAGGAAAAGAAGAGGATAAAGTTAACAAGACTTATCAAAATTACCAAATACAAAACCTAAATATTAAAACTATGAAAACAGACACCCAATCTTGCATCTTCTTTAGTGTTTTGCTTAAGAAATAAATGAAGGTTTGAAATATCAATTTAGTGCACGTGAAAAAATATAAAATAATAAACACAGTCAAAACACAGAAATAATTAATTTATCTGAAGTAGTCATCAAATAAATGACATCTATGTAAGGAAAGTAACCATTAGTCGGGGAACAATATTCAGTCACCTGTCTGTCTTCTTGTGGAGCCTCCATAGCAAAATCAGCTTTAAATAGGGCACTATAAAAACATCCAATCCTTAAAATATACAACCCAGTCATAAAAAAGAAAAATTGAGAAGGATGATGCATACTTTAGAGAAGAAAAGGCCAACCGACCAAATTAGAATTAAACATCATTAGAAAAGCTCTCTAACCTCAAAGGAAACTTGTCAGTTTCAAAAGATATTAACTAGGGCTGTACCGAATCCGATTCCGGTTCATGTTAAGCCGAATTCGGCAGTTTTAAAAAATCTGGTTCCGATGCCGGTTAAAATGTGTCGGATTTATGCCGGATTTCTTTGTTGTTTGAAATTTAGGTATAAGAATTTTTTTGGCGCATCATAATTTTGAAATATTTAGCGCTATACAATTAAATTAAAACAATAACTTCCTTTCTTTCTTTCCTGCATTTCAAAAATACAATAACGCGATCGCTTATAGTTCTATATGTAAGTAAAAATATATTAAAAAGGAAGATTTGAATCGGATTTAGTCTAGTAGTAATACAACACCTTACCTTCCGCTACTTTTATTCCATGCTTAATATACTATATTTAGCTTTAAAGAGTGGAAAACAATCTATTTTAGGATGTATACAGTTTAAAAATAGTTCATCAATTTATTTTTCTGCAAATTTTTTAATTTAGTGGATTTTTGTCACTATTCGGATAAAATTCCTTTGCATATTTAGATAAATAACTTGAAGATACATTTTTAATTGACCATTAAAGTGATACTGATTTAGGATTTGAAGTGCATTTTAATTTTAGTTTTTATGGGAAATAGTCAGATAATGATTTGAAGGAAAGTATGAATGAAATAACACGGTTTGGTGACGTCACTATGGAAAACTAAAGAAAAATAAGCTAGTGGGTGGTGCTACAGTATATATTTTTTTTTTGGAATTCATTTATTAATAAACATGTTTATTGATTGTAATAGAAATCAAGTTAAATTAGGTACAGCTCTATTAAAAAATAAATTTTTTAAAATAAAGAACCTGTTATTTTGAAAGAGTTACCTTTCTTAACTCAAGATTGGGGAAGGGGTTTTAGTCACATTCTTCAAGATCTAAATGGTTAATACTGTTTTTTGCTATCTAGAACTTAAAAACTAAAAAAAATGTATTCTATTTTTCATTCTTATATCTTTTTTGTGTTAGCAAGAAATTACTACTCATTCGGAAGAGTTACTATTTAATTCGGTGAAATCCGGTTCCTGTTCCGATTCCGCAGATTCAAATATTAAATCCGATTCCGGTTCCTGCAGGATCTAAAATTACAATCCGGTACAGCCCTAATATTAACTGATAAGTATCCAAACTTTTTATAATTATGGTATATCATTTGTCAAGTAGACCCGTTTACCTAGTGCCAATTAATCCAGTTTTTATTTGATAAATTTAATTTTTGAGAAATACATGTAAGAAGTTTTTAAAGCTCCCGACATTCAAAACAAGGTCACCATTCAAAAAAATAATAATTTAAAAAAGCTGACAAAGAAGTGTGATCTATAAATCTGCACCAACCGAAAGCGATTACTGTCAGAGCAAAAGAAATTAATCAAGCTTTAATGAAATAAAAAGAATGAACTGAGCAAACAAGCATAAAGGTGAAATCTTAAACAATTTTTTAACACAGATGTACTTCTTAAAGTAGAGAATAGAAAACAGGAGATCTAACAGAATTTTTATCATATTACACTTATACATGTAATTACATTTTCGACAATTAAATCTTTAAGTCATAAAGTTAGTTTTCAAATTACAACTAAACAATTTTAAAATCAAAGATATATTATTGCTTGTCTGAACACAGAAAAGTGCTCAGTTTATATACCTGATTTGATTGGAACTAGCTCTATGACAGGTCCCTTATCTGTGTTGCTATAGACAGGAACAAAAACTTGGTTTAGCACAACACACTCAGGGTTCGTCTCGTTAATATAGAAATTGGAATTCCTTTCGTATGGCTGAAGTCAGTGTCCCATCTTCAGGTATGTTTATCCTAGCCGGCAGTGTTGTTGCCCCAGAGGGCGGCTGGGCCTGCGGAGAGGAGGCAGCCAGTATGATACCTGGGACAGGCAGCACCAGATGACGCCACATGTGTGTGAGCCACTGGTGGGCACTTGAGGATCACAGGAGGCATGGAATTGTCTGAGAGGGTGAGTGAGGCTGACATCCTGCCTTCATCTGTCAATGTCCCTGCTGAGGAGAAGCGCTGGAGCAGGCCATAGGATCCATCGATGTAAGAGATGCAAAAGAAGTCTGCCACTTTGATCTATACTGTCATTACTAAAACTAAACGAGACATTCTGTTGACTGTTCAGAGGCATCGTAGACACTCCCTGAGCATTAAGCCCTAGTAAAGTGACCACAAGCCAGCTATATATTTTGAATGGCCCCAGTTTGAATGGCACCAGTCTGGATGGTTCCGGTTTGAAGTCCAGAATGTCCCTGAGGTACAGGATAAACAGAGTTGTTTTGAAGTAGGACTGCTGACTCCCCTACATTTACAATGGGGACTAACTAAACTCAGATTAGACATAAGGGTTAATGTTTATGGCCAGATATAGAAGGTGGCTGGTTGGTACAAGACTAGAAGAGTCAAATAATGTAGAGGCAGCAGAGCCTGGTGGCAATGTATTCCCCAAAGGAGGGATTATGGCAGCACTGTTGTGCAGAAGTGAACAGAGCTAGATTCTGTAATTCATACCACCTTCACCATTCTGGACCATCACAGTGTTGTTGGCATTCAGCAATGTTTTCACAAGCTCGGGACTGGAGCAAATTTACATTAGGAACAGCTCCAGGAACAGCCAGCAGACTTTCTACGCCATCTATTCACTCACAGCACCAACAACATGAACATTCTAGACACAGCTCCTTGGTCATCAGCCTGTAATGAAATCATCTGGGACTTCTGCACCAAACTGTTCACTGCTGATCTATTTGCACATCAGGGATCATGGCCACAGATTGATTAGCCAAGTCGAGACAAACTGACGTCTTCTGTTCTACAAGTTCCTAATGAAATCACTGGGCTTTAGAATCTCTTGGACCATTCCCCCTGAAAGACCTGAAAAAAAATTGAAGCATTTATGAAGATATTTTATGTCAGAATTAGTAATTAGTACAAAAGATGACTACTGATTTAGCATGAAACTTATCATTTGTAAAAATTCAAAGTGCCTCATACAACAACTGATCCATATTTGGTTAAAATACGCTGTCTCATCTTAGTCTTTTATTTTAAAGTTATTAATAAGATCAGTTTTCCCCATAGTTTAATAGGTACTTTATATAATCAGAAATATCCTAAGAGAATGATCTTCTAAGTCAGACATATGTTACGTCATTTATTTGTTTAGCATTATCATAGACATTGAAAGTTTCAAAATACCACAACCAATCAGAGATGGTATCTCGGGCTACAGACGCCAGGTAACAAACAACAACTTCGAGAGAGAGAGAGAGAGAGAGAGAGAGAGAGAGAGAGAGAGAGAGAGAGAGAGAGAATCAAAAACAGTGACAAGGAACTCATAATAGCAAAGAAAGTGGCATATTTCCCATGATTGTTGGTGCAGTAAGATTACCAGTCGGCCACAAAAACAGTGACACAAGGAACTCAGAATAGCAAAGAAAGTGACATACTTCCTCATGATCATTTTCTTGGTAAGAAAGATTTTTTTTTATTATTTTACATTATTTTATTTGGTTATTTTCTTGCTCTTAATTTAATATGTGAAGTACACTTATTTTTATCACATTAACGACCGATGTTGATAATTGCAAACAATTCTTTCATTTTGAAGCACATTATCTTTATTTCATTGATTAATGTTTCAGGTTACAGACAATTTTCAAGTTAAGAATCAAGCTCTAGGAAGAATTAAGTTCATAACCTTAGGTAACACTGAACTATGGTTCTTATAAATAAAAAAATGTGGAAAACAACATTATGATAATTACAATTAAACAGAACTATTCTGCAAAATGATAAATTATAAGTAAAACAAATTAAGTAAATACTTCCACATGCAAAACGATTTAAAAGCGATATAAAATAAGCAGGCAGATCTTAAACTCAAAGACAGTTAACAAAAATGAATAAGGAGGACTAATATTTGTAATTTTACTGATGGTAAACTTTAGATATGTTAGATGAAACAACTGAATATCAATTTATGTCTATCTATAAATGAAAAAAAAAAGAAAGTTATTTGTCTTACTGTCTTCTCCTGAAGTATGTCATGTGTATAGCTATCACATACAATCTGGTTAGAGCACATGGACTTTATCACTTGCTCACACTGGTGCAACCTTAAAAAAAAAAATGAGAGGATTGCAAGTACATTTTTTTTTCAATTAAATATAGTTTTCTAAAAAAAGTAAAGAAATCTCTTAACAGCCCATGCAGTATATCAAGGCAGATTGACGGTAGATTTCTTAGCCACATCATAATAGGGATAGAACAATACCCAGCTGCCCCTACTTCCTCTCCATTTATAAGCTGGGTATACTTGGAAACATTTACAAGGACCTTAACAAATCTCAGGTTCTCATTCAGGAATATCATGTCAAAATCCAGCACTCTACACCACAGGAAATAAACAGAATGTGCTCTTTATGGTCTTCTCTTCCTATCGCAACTTTTTTTAGGAAGGGTACTTAAATAAAGATAAATAGTTCTTGTCCATAGCAGGACCTTGGTTTACAGCATAATTTCCATCAACTCTATGGGCAATAAATTCACTGAAAAGGAAACAGAATAGATTTTGCTTATACTCTTAGACTCTCTGCTGACTTTTTACTGCTAGTTTGAGCTTTTCTCACTGATAATTATAATTTTCATTAGAATCTGGTTCTAAGTTCAAATTGCATTTGATTTTTTGCTCATATTTTCTTTGGCTTGTGTGTTTGAGGAATATGCTTATTTTTTTATTTAATATTTATTTTAACTAGTGTGTGATATGTGTCTGCATCTGCTCCGCTGAAAATTTCGATATCTGGAAAGCTGTTTGTCATTAAATACATTTGATTCCAAGTTACCCCTCTGGTGACCTCCATGTTTTGTGAGTCTTTTTTGCTAAATCAATTGCTAGACTAATGGTTGGTCGGTACATTATTTCTATTTTATTCCTATTTTAGCGTTAAGTCTCAGGGAAACAATTTTAGCATCATGTCTGGGTGCTTCATATAATTTTTTCTAAAAAATCGTAAAATTGTTTTTTAAGTATCACCTCAATCTTTCAGTGTGGGATTGGGTCACATTAAACATATTTCTTGATATTCTGCAAATCCTGTCCCCTAAGTATTTTTACATCTTATTTCTTGTAATGCCACTTTAGAATCCAGCTCAGCAGAGGATTACTGCTTCCAAATTGCTATCCAGTGATCATGTCCATGTTGCAGTAAGGGTTGTTTTCCATTTAAATCAGTTTTTTCATTTTCCTTTGGCTTTTGTGTCGGTGGGTAGCTGACTTTGTTTAAGGTTAGAACTCTAATCCTTTGAGGATCCCTCCAATAACTACAATAGAATATCTGGTGAGCATTCCCTATCTGCCACCTAGGGAGTTTGGCCACTCCACACGGAAAGACGATGCAATGATTAAGTTCAATTACTTAATTTTACATGTAATAATTAATAACATATAAATAAAAGTATCCATTAGTATTTATGAAGAATAATTTTTGTTTTCTGGAACCAACTGTCAGTTTCATTATTTGTATGGAATCTTGATATGTGAGTGCTTTGATTAATATGCACCCTCCTGAATGAGTTAGTTCATAAAGCAAGGTTTTAGAGAAATCAACTTCTAGTCATTAGGGCTGCTGATTAAACTGCATTAATGCGTGGTTTAACGCATCAAAAAAATTAGCGATTAAAATTTTTAACACAACACCTAAGTGCGCACCTGAAGGCAAGGGAAGTTGGACCAAAATGCTGAAAGTTTTAGAGTAGGCCACATCGATAAATAACCAAATTTCACTCTTCAATTTGAAGTTAAGGTACATTCACTTACTACGTAGCTATTCCCACCCTGTCACAATTCGCACACACCTCACCCCCAGGTATGCGGACAAAAGCCCAATTTGTAATATAAAATGAAGAGGTTTTTTTGTAGGGCTGGGTTGATTTACTGCAATTAAACGCGTAATTAATGTGATTACATTTTAAATTGTAAGCTCCTAAATACATTAAAATATACCCAAATGCTGTTATTTTAGAGCTGCTGCAAAAATCATGAAAAAAATCAGTAAATAACCCAATTCTATAAACAGAAATAGTTCACACAAGATTTTAAAAAAGCAAGAAAAAAATACCCGAACACAGAAACTGTCACGTTTACATTAAATCATAGCAGCTATATGACCTTGAAACAACAGGATTGTCATTTCTTAATTCTAATTTATATTATATTCTAATTTATGAGCCTAAATGATACATTTAGTGAACATCTGAGTGATACTAGTTTGATTGACAGGTGCCATGGGTTTGTAACTATGGAACTTGTGTCAACTAGACATTAATAAGCCATAAGTACTTAAATTCTGCGAAGTAGACTGCTTGATTGTCACACATAGACATTAATGGACTTAAATTTCATAGACTGCTTGATTGTCATTAATGGACTTAAAGTACATTGTTACCTAGACATTAATGGACATAGACTGCTTGATTGTACCAGACATTAATGGACTTAAAGTAGACTGCTTGATTGTCGCTAGACATTAATGGACTTAAAGTAGACTGCTTAATTGTCACCAGACATTAATGGACTTAAAGTAGACTGCTTGATTGTCACCTAGACATTAATAGACTTAAAGTAGACTGCTTGATTGTCACCAGACATTAATGGACTTAAAGTAGACTGCTTGATTGTCACTAGACATTAATGGACTTAAAGTAGACTGCTTGATTGTCACTAGACTTTAATGGACTAAAGTAGACTGCTTGATTGTCACCTAGACATTAATGGACTTAAAGTAGACTGCTTGATTGTCACCTAGAGATTAATAGACTTAAAGTAGACTGCTTGATTGTCACCAGACATTAATAGACTTAAAGTAGACTGCTTGATTGTCACCTAGACATTAATGGACTTAAAGTAGACTGCTTGATTGTCACTAGACATTAATGGACTTAAAGTAGACTGCTTGATTGTCACCAGACATTAATGGACTTAAAGTAGACTGCTTGATTGTCACCTAGACATTAATGGACTTAAAGTAGACTGCTTGATTGTCACTAGACATTAATGGACTTAAAGTAGACTGCTTGATTGTTATTAGACATTAATGGACCTAAAGTAGACTGCTTGATTGTCGCTAGACATTAATGGACTTAAAGTAGACTGCTTGATTGTCACCTAGACATTAATGGACTTAAAGTAGACTGCTTGATTGTCACCTAGACATTAATGGACTTAAAGTAGACTGCTTGATTGTCACCTAGACATTAATAGACTTAAAGTAGACTGCTTGATTGTCACTAGACATTAATGGACTTAAAGTAGACTGCTTGATTGTCACTAGACATTAATGGACTTAAAGTAGACTGCTTGATTGTCACTAGACTTTAATGGACTTAAAGTAGACTGCTTGATTTTCACCAGACATTAATGGACTTAAAGTAGACTGCTTGATTGTCACCAAGAGATTAATAGACTTAAAGTAGACTGCTTGATTGTCACTAGACATTAATGAACTTAAAGTAGACTGCTTGATTGTTACTAGACATTAATGGACCTAAAGTAGACTGCTTGATTGTCGCTAGACATTAATGGACTTTAAGTAGACTGCTTGATTGTCACCTAGACATTAATGGACTTAAAGTAGACTGCTTGATTGTCACTAGACATTAATGAACTTAAAGTAGACTGCTTGATTGTTACTAGACATTAATGGACCTAAAGTAGACTGCTTGATTGTCGCTAGACATTAATGGACTTTAAGTAGACTGCTTGATTGTCACCTAGACATTAATGGACTTAAAGTAGACTGCTTAATTATCACCAGACATTAATAGACTTAAAGTAGACTGCTTGATTGTCACCAGACATTAATGGACTTAAAGTAGACTGCTTGATTGTCACCTAGAGATTAATAGACTTAAAGTAGACTGCTTTATTGTCACCTAGACATTAATAGACTTAAAGTGGACTGCTTGATTGTCACCAGACATTAATGGACTTAAAGTAGACTGCTTGATTGTCACTAGACATTAATGGACTTAAATTAGACTATTTGATTGTCACCTAGACATTAATGGACTTAAAGTAGACTACTTGATTGTCACCTAGACATTAATGGACTTAAAGTAGACTGCTTGATTGTCACTAGACATTAATGGACTTAAAGTAGACTGCTTGATTGTCACCTAGACATTAATGGACTTAAAGTAGACTGCTTGATTGTCACCTAGACATTAATGGACTTAAAGTAGACTGCTTGATTGTCACCTAGACATTAATGGACTTAAAGTAGACTGCTTGATTGTCACCTAGACATTAATGGACCTAAAATAGACTGCTTGATTGTCACTTGACATTAATGGACTTAAAGTAGACTGCTTAATTGTCACCAGACATTAATGGACTTAAAGTAGACTGCTTGATTGTCACCATACATTAATGGACTTAAAGTAGACTGCTTGATTGTCACCAGACATTAATGGACTTAAAGTAGACTGCTTGATTGTCACTAGACATTAATGGACTTAAAGTAGACTGCTTGATTGTCACCTAGACATTAATGGACTTAAAGTAGACTGCTTGATTGTCACTAGACATTAATGGACTTAAAGTAGACTGCTTGATTGTCACCAGACATTAATGGACTTAAAGTAGACTGCTTGATTGTCACCAAGAGATTAATAGACTTAAAGTAGACTGCTTGATTGTCACCTAGACATTAATGGACTTAAAGTAGACTGCTTGATTGTCACTAGACATTAATGGACTTAAAGTAGACTGCTTGATTGTTACTAGACATTAATGGACCTAAAGTAGACTGCTTGATTGTCGCTAGACATTAATGGACTTAAAGTAGACTGCTTGATTGTCACCTAGACATTAATGGACTTAAAGTAGACTGCTTGATTGTCACCAGACATTAATGGACTTAAAGTAGACTGCTTGATTGTCACCTAGACATTAATGGACTTAAAATAGACTGCTTGATTGTCAACAGACATTAATAGACTTAAAGTAGACTGCTTGATTGTCACCTAGACATTAATGGACTTAAAGTAGACTGCTTGATTGTCACCTAGACATTAATGGACTTAAAGTAGACTGCTTGATTGTCACCTAGACATTAATGGACTTAAAGTAGACTGCTTGATTGTTACTAGACATTAATGGACCTAAAGTAGACTGCTTGATTGTCACTAGACATTAATGGACTTAAAGTAGACTGCTTGATTGTCACCTAGACATTAATGGACTTAAAGTAGACTGCTTGATTGTCGCTAGACATTAATGGACTTAAAGTAGACTGCTTGATTGTCACCTAGACATTAATGGACTTAAAGTAGACTGCTTGATTGTCACCAGACATTAATGGACTTAAAGTAGACTGCTTGACTGTCACCTAGAGATTAATAGACTTAAAGTAGACTGCTTGATTGTCACCAGACATTAATAGACTTAAAGTAGACTGCTTGATTGTCACTAGACATTAATGGACTTAAAGTAGACTGCTTGATTGTCACTAGACTTTAATGGACCTAAAGTAGACTGCTTGATTGTCGCTAGACATTAATGGACTTAAAGTAGACTGCTTGATTGTCACCTAGACATTAATGGACTTAAAGTAGACTGCTTGATTGTCACCTAGACATTAATGGACTTAAAGTAGACTGCTTGATTGTCACCTAGACATTAATGGACTTAAAGTAGACTGCTTGATTGTCACTAGACATTAATGGACTTAAAGTAGACTGCTTGATTGTCACCTAGACTTTAATGGACTTAAAGTAGACTGCTTGATTGTCACCAGACATTAATGGACTTAAAGTAGACTGCTTGATTGTCACCAAGAGATTAATAGACTTAAAGTAGACTGCTTTATTGTCACCTAGACATTAATAGACTTAAAGTGGACTGCTTGATTGTCACCAGACATTAATGGACTTAAAGTAGACTGCTTGATTGTCACTAGACATTAATGGACTTAAAGTAGACTGCTTGATTGTCACCTAGACATTAATGGACTTAAAGTAGACTACTTGATTGTCACCTAGACATTAATGGACTTAAAGTAGACTGCTTGATTGTTACTAGACATTAATGGACCTAAAGTAGACTGCTTGATTGTCACCTAGACATTAATGGACTTAAAGTAGACTGCTTAATTGTCACCAGACATTAATGGACTTAAAGTAGACTGCTTGATTGTCACCTAGACATTAATTGACTTAAAGTAGACTGCTTAATTGTCACCAGACATTAATGGACTTAAAGTAGACTGCTTGACTGTCACCTAGAGATTAATAGACTTAAAGTAGACTGCTTGATTGTCACCAGACATTAATAGACTTAAAGTAGACTGCTTGATTGTTACTTGACATTAATGGACTTAAAGTAGACTGCTTGATTGTCACCTAGACATTAATAGACTTAAAGTAGACTGCTTGATTGTCACTAGACTTTAATGGACTTAAAGTAGACTGCTTGATTGTCACCAGACATTAATGGACCTAAAGTAGACTGCTTGATTGTCACTAGACATTAATAGACTTAAAGTAGACTGCTTAATTATCACCAGACATTAATGGACTTAAAGTAGACTGCTTGATTGTCACCAGACATTAATGGACTTAAAGTAGACTGCTTGATTGTTACTAGACATTAATGGACTTAAAGTAGACTGCTTGATTGTCACCTAGACATTAATAGACTTAAAGTAGACTGCTTGATTGTCACTAGACTTTAATGGACTTAAAGTAGACTGCTTGATTGTCACCAGACATTAATGGACTTAAAGTAGACTGCTTGATTGTCACTAGACATTAATGGACTTAAAGTAGACTGCTTGATTGTCACCTAGACATTAATGGACTTAAAGTAGACTGCTTGATTGTCACCAGACATTAATAGACTTAAAGTAGACTGCTTGATTGTCACCTAGACATTAATGGACTTAAAGTAGACTGCTTGATTGTCACCTAGACATTAATGGACTTAAAGTAGACTGCTTGATTGTCACTAGACATTAATGGACTTAAAGTAGACTGCTTGATTGTCACTAGACATTAATGGACCTAAAGTAGACTGCTTGATTGTCACTAGACATTAATGGACTTAAAGTAGACTGCTTAATTATCACCAGACATTAATGGACTTAAAGTAGACTGCTTGATTGTCACCAGACATTAATGGACTTAAAGTAGACTGCTTGATTGTTACTAGACATTAATGGACTTAAAGTAGACTGCTTGATTGTCACCTAGACATTAATAGACTTAAAGTAGACTGCTTGATTGTCACTAGACTTTAATGGACTTAAAGTAGACTGCTTGATTGTCACCAGACATTAATGGACCTAAAGTAGACTGCTTGATTGTCACTAGACATTAATAGACTTAAAGTAGACTGCTTAATTATCACCAGACATTAATGGACTTAAAGTAGACTGCTTGATTGTCACCAGACATTAATGGACTTAAAGTAGACTGCTTGATTGTTACTAGACATTAATGGACTTAAAGTAGACTGCTTGATTGTCACCTAGACATTAATAGACTTAAAGTAGACTGCTTGATAGTCACTAGACTTTAATGGACTTAAAGTAGACTGCTTGATTGTCACCAGACATTAATGGACTTAAAGTAGACTGCTTGATTGTCACCAAGAGATTAATAGACTTAAAGTAGACTGCTTGATTGTCACCTAGACATTAATGGACTTAAAGTAGACTGCTTGATTGTCACTAGACATTAATGGACTTAAAGTAGACTGCTTGATTGTTACTAGACATTAATGGACCTAAAGTAGACTGCTTGATTGTCACCTAGACATTAATGGACTTAAAGTAGACTGCTTAATTGTCACCAGACATTAATGGACTTAAAGTAGACTGCTTGATTGTCACCAGACATTAATAGACTTAAAATAGACTGCTTGATTGTCACTAGACATTAATGGACTTAAAGTAGACTGCTTGATTGTCACCAGACATTAATAGACTTAAAGTAGACTGCTTGATTGTCACCTAGACATTAATGGACTTAAAGTAGACTGCTTGATTGTCACCTAGACATTAATGGACTTAAAGTAGACTGCTTGATTGTCACCTAGACATTAATGGACTTAAAGTAGACTGCTTGATTGTCACCTAGACATTAATGGACCTAAAATAGACTGCTTGATTGTCACTTGACATTAATGGACTTAAAGTAGACTGCTTAATTGTCACCAGACATTAATGGACTTAAAGTAGACTGCTTGATTGTCACCAGACATTAATGGACTTAAAGTAGACTGCTTGATTGTCGCTAGACATTAATGGACTTAAAGACTGTATTGTCACTGACATTAATTGACTTAAAGTAGACTGCTCACCAGACATTAATGGACTTAAAGTAGACTGCTTGACTGTCACCTAGAGATTAATAGACTTAAAGTAGACTGCTTGATTGTCACCAGACATTAATAGACTTAAAGTAGACTGCTTGTTGTCACTAGACATTAATGGACTTAAAGTAGACTGCTTGATTGTCACTAGACTTTAATGGACTTAAAGTAGACTGCTTGATTGTCACCAGACATTAATGGACTAAAAGTAGACTGCTTGATTGTCACCTAGACATTAATGGACTTAAAGTAGACTGCTTGATTGTCACTAGACATTAATGGACTTAAAGTAGACTGCTTGATTGTTATTAGACATTAATGGACCTAAAGTAGACTGCTTGATTGTCGCTAGACATTAATGGACTTAAAGTAGACTGCTTGATTGTCACCTAGACATTAATGGACTTAAAGTAGACTGCTTGATTGTCACCTAGACATTAATGGACTTAAAGTAGACTGCTTGATTGTCACCTAGACATTAATAGACTTAAAGTAGACTGCTTGATTGTCACTAGACATTAATGGACTTAAAGTAGACTGCTTGATTGTCACTAGACATTAATGGACTTAAAGTAGACTGCTTGATTGTCACTAGACTTTAATGGACTTAAAGTAGACTGCTTGATTTTCACCAGACATTAATGGACTTAAAGTAGACTGCTTGATTGTCACCAAGAGATTAATAGACTTAAAGTAGACTGCTTGATTGTCACTAGACATTAATGAACTTAAAGTAGACTGCTTGATTGTTACTAGACATTAATGGACCTAAAGTAGACTGCTTGATTGTCGCTAGACATTAATGGACTTTAAGTAGACTGCTTGATTGTCACCAGACATTAATGGACTTAAAGTAGACTGCTTGATTGTCACCTAGACATTAATAGACTTAAAATAGACTGCTTGATTGTCACTAGACATTAATGGACTTAAAGTAGACTGCTTGATTGTCAACAGACATTAATAGACTTAAAGTAGACTGCTTGATTGTCACCTAGACATTAATGGACTTAAAGTAGACTGCTTGATTGTCACTAGACTTTAATTGACTTAAAGTAAAGTAGACTGCTTGATTGTCACCTAGACATTAATGGACTTAAAGTAGACTGCTTGATTGTCACTAGACATTAATGAACTTAAAGTAGACTGCTTGATTGTTACTAGACATTAATGGACCTAAAGTAGACTGCTTGATTGTCGCTAGACATTAATGGACTTTAAGTAGACTGCTTGATTGTCACCTAGACATTAATGGACTTAAAGTAGACTGCTTAATTATCACCAGACATTAATGGACTTAAAGTAGACTGCTTGATTGTCACCAGACATTAATGGACTTAAAGTAGACTGCTTGATTGTCACCTAGAGATTAATAGACTTAAAGTAGACTGCTTTATTGTCACCTAGACATTAATAGACTTAAAGTGGACTGCTTGATTGTCACCAGACATTAATGGACTTAAAGTAGACTGCTTGATTGTCACTAGACATTAATGGACTTAAATTAGACTATTTGATTGTCACCTAGACATTAATGGACTTAAAGTAGACTACTTGATTGTCACCTAGACATTAATGGACTTAAAGTAGACTGCTTGATTGTCACTAGACATTAATGGACTTAAAGTAGACTGCTTGATTGTCACCTAGACTTTAATGGACTTAAAGTAGACTGCTTGATTGTCACCTAGAGATTAATAGACTTAAAGTAGACTGCTTGATTGTCACCTAGACATTAATAGACTTAAAGTAGACTGCTTGATTGTCACCTAGACATTAATGGACTTAAAATAGACTGCTTGATTGTCACTTGACATTAATGGACTTAAAGTAGACTGCTTAATTGTCACCAGACATTAATGGACTTAAAGTAGACTGCTTGATTTGTCACCATACATTAATGGACTTAAAGAAGACTGCTTGATTGTCACCAGACATTAATGGACTTAAAGTAGACTGCTTGATTGTTACTAGACATTAATGGACTTAAAGTAGACTGCTTGATTGTCACCTAGACATTAATAGACTTAAAGTAGTCTGCTTGATTGTCACTAGACTTTAATGGACTTAAAGTAGACTGCTTGATTGTCACCAGACATTAATGGACTTAAAGTAGACTGCTTGATTGTCACCAAGAGATTAATAGACTTAAAGTAGACTGCTTGATTGTCACCTAGACATTAATGGACTTAAAGTAGACTGCTTGATTGTCACTAGACATTAATGGACTTAAAGTAGACTGCTTGATTGTTACTAGACATTAATGGACCTAAAGTAGACTGCTTGATTGTCGCTAGACATTAATGGACTTAAAGTAGACTGCTTGATTGTCACCTAGACATGAATGGACTTAAAGTAGACTGCTTAATTGTCACCAGACATTAATGGACTTAAAGTAGACTGCTTGATTGTCACCTAGACATTAATAGACTTAAAATAGACTGCTTGATTGTCAACAGACATTAATAGACTTAAAGTAGACTGCTTGATTGTCACCTAGACATTAATGGACTTAAAGTAGACTGCTTGATTGTCACCTAGACATTAATGGACTTAAAGTAGACTGCTTGATTGTCACCTAGACATTAATGGACTTAAAGTAGACTGCTTGATTGTTACTAGACATTAATGGACCTAAAGTAGACTGCTTGATTGTCACTAGACATTAATGGACTTAAAGTAGACTGCTTGATTGTCACCTAGACATTAATGGACTTAAAGTAGACTGCTTGATTGTCGCTAGACATTAATGGACTTAAAGTAGACTGCTTGATTGTCACCTAGACATTAATTGACTTAAAGTAGACTGCTTAATTGTCACCAGACATTAATGGACTTAAAGTAGACTGCTTGACTGTCACCTAGAGATTAATAGACTTAAAGTAGACTGCTTGATTGTCACCAGACATTAATAGACTTAAAGTAGACTGCTTGATTGTCACTAGACTTTAATTGACTTAAAGTAAAGTAGACTGCTTGATTGTCACCTAGACATTAATGGACTTAAAGTAGACTGCTTGATTGTCACTAGACATTAATGAACTTAAAGTAGACTGCTTGATTGTTACTAGACATTAATGGACCTAAAGTAGACTGCTTGATTGTCGCTAGACATTAATGGACTTTAAGTAGACTGCTTGATTGTCACCTAGACATTAATGGACTTAAAGTAGACTGCTTAATTATCACCAGACATTAATAGACTTAAAGTAGACTGCTTGATTGTCACCAGACATTAATGGACTTAAAGTAGACTGCTTGATTGTCACCTAGAGATTAATAGACTTAAAGTAGACTGCTTTATTGTCACCTAGACATTAATAGACTTAAAGTGGACTGCTTGATTGTCACCAGACATTAATGGACTTAAAGTAGACTGCTTGATTGTCACTAGACATTAATGGACTTAAATTAGACTATTTGATTGTCACCTAGACATTAATGGACTTAAAGTAGACTACTTGATTGTCACCTAGACATTAATGGACTTAAAGTAGACTGCTTGATTGTCACTAGACATTAATGGACTTAAAGTAGACTGCTTGATTGTCACCTAGACTTTAATGGACTTAAAGTAGACTGCTTGATTGT
Source organism: Bulinus truncatus (assembly GCA_021962125.1). Taxonomy (NCBI): domain Eukaryota; kingdom Metazoa; phylum Mollusca; class Gastropoda; family Planorbidae; genus Bulinus; species Bulinus truncatus. The sequence goes on along the minus strand of JAGDYQ010000001.1, from coordinate 4,079,961 downwards.
CACCTAGAGATTAATAGACTTAAAGTAGACTGCTTGATTGTCACCTAGACATTAATAGACTTAAAGTAGACTGCTTGATTGTCACCTAGACATTAATGGACTTAAAGTAGACTGCTTGATTGTCACTAGACTTTAATTGACTTAAAGTAAAGTAGACTGCTTGATTGTCACCTAGACATTAATGGACTTAAAGTAGACTGCTTGATTGTCACTAGACATTAATGAACTTAAAGTAGACTGCTTGATTGTTACTAGACATTAATGGACCTAAAGTAGACTGCTTGATTGTCGCTAGACATTAATGGACTTTAAGTAGACTGCTTGATTGTCACCTAGACATTAATGGACTTAAAGTAGACTGCTTAATTATCACCAGACATTAATAGACTTAAAGTAGACTGCTTGATTGTCACCAGACATTAATGGACTTAAAGTAGACTGCTTGATTGTCACCTAGAGATTAATAGACTTAAAGTAGACTGCTTTATTGTCACCTAGACATTAATAGACTTAAAGTGGACTGCTTGATTTTCACCAGACATTAATGGACTTAAAGTAGACTGCTTGATTGTCACTAGACATTAATGGACTTAAATTAGACTATTTGATTGTCACCTAGACATTAATGGACTTAAAGTAGACTACTTGATTGTCACCTAGACATTAATGGACTTAATGTAGACTGCTTGATTGTCACTAGACATTAATGGACTTAAAGTAGACTGCTTGATTGTCACCTAGACTTTAATGGACTTAAAGTAGACTGCTTGATTGTCACCTAGAGATTAATAGACTTAAAGTAGACTGCTTGATTGTCACCTAGACATTAATGGACTTAAAGTAGACTGCTTGATTGTCACCTAGACATTAATGGACTTAAAATAGACTGCTTGATTGTCACTTGACATTAATGGACTTAAAGTAGACTGCTTAATTGTCACCAGACATTAATGGACTTAAAGTAGACTGCTTGATTTGTCACCATACATTAATGGACTTAAAGAAGACTGCTTGATTGTCACCAGACATTAATGGACTTAAAGTAGACTGCTTGATTGTCACCAGACATTAATGGACTTAAAGTAGACTGCTTGATTGTCACCTAGACATTAATAGACTTAAAGTAGACTGCTTGATTGTCACTAGACTTTAATGGACTTAAAGTAGACTGCTTGATTGTCACCAGACATTAATGGACTTAAAGTAGACTGCTTGATTGTCACCAAGAGATTAATAGACTTAAAGTAGACTGCTTGATTGTCACCTAGACATTAATGGACTTAAAGTAGACTGCTTGATTGTCACTAGACATTAATGGACTTAAAGTAGACTGCTTGATTGTTACTAGACATTAATGGACCTAAAGTAGACTGCTTGATTGTCACTAGACATTAATGGACTTAAAGTAGACTGCTTGATTGTCACCTAGACATTAATGGACTTAAAGTAGACTGCTTGATTGTCACCTAGACATTAATGGACTTAAAGTAGACTGCTTGATTGTCACCTAGACATTAATAGACTTAAAATAGACTGCTTGATTGTCAACAGACATTAATAGACTTAAAGTAGACTGCTTGATTGTCACCTAGACATTAATGGACTTAAAGTAGACTGCTTGATTGTCACCTAGACATTAATGGACTTAAAGTAGACTGCTTGATTGTCACCTAGACATTAATGGACTTAAAGTAGACTGCTTGATTGTTACTAGACATTAATGGACCTAAAGTAGACTGCTTGATTGTCACTAGACATTAATGGACTTAAAGTAGACTGCTTGATTGTCACCTAGACATTAATGGACTTAAAGTAGACTGCTTGATTGTCACTAGACATTAATGGACTTAAAGTAGACTGCTTGATTGTCACCTAGACATTAATTGACTTAAAGTAGACTGCTTAATTGTCACCAGACATTAATGGACTTAAAGTAGACTGCTTGACTGTCACCTAGAGATTAATAGACTTAAAGTAGACTGCTTGATTGTCACCAGACATTAATAGACTTAAAGTAGACTGCTTGATTGTCACTAGACTTTAATTGACTTAAAGTAAAGTAGACTGCTTGATTGTCACCTAGACATTAATGGACTTAAAGTAGACTGCTTGATTGTCACTAGACATTAATGAACTTAAAGTAGACTGCTTGATTGTTACTAGACATTAATGGACCTAAAGTAGACTGCTTGATTGTCGCTAGACATTAATGGACTTTAAGTAGACTGCTTGATTGTCACCTAGACATTAATGGACTTAAAGTAGACTGCTTAATTATCACCAGACATTAATAGACTTAAAGTAGACTGCTTGATTGTCACCAGACATTAATGGACTTAAAGTAGACTGCTTGATTGTCACCTAGAGATTAATAGACTTAAAGTAGACTGCTTTATTGTCACCTAGACATTAATAGACTTAAAGTGGACTGCTTGATTGTCACCAGACATTAATGGACTTAAAGTAGACTGCTTGATTGTCACTAGACATTAATGGACTTAAATTAGACTATTTGATTGTCACCTAGACATTAATGGACTTAAAGTAGACTACTTGATTGTCACCTAGACATTAATGGACTTAAAGTAGACTGCTTGATTGTCACTAGACATTAATGGACTTAAAGTAGACTGCTTGATTGTCACCTAGACTTTAATGGACTTAAAGTAGACTGCTTGATTGTCACCTAGAGATTAATAGACTTAAAGTAGACTGCTTGATTGTCACCTAGACATTAATAGACTTAAAGTAGACTGCTTGATTGTCACCTAGACATTAATGGACTTAAAATAGACTGCTTGATTGTCACTTGACATTAATGGACTTAAAGTAGACTGCTTAATTGTCACCAGACATTAATGGACTTAAAGTAGACTGCTTGATTTGTCACCATACATTAATGGACTTAAAGTAGACTGCTTGATTGTCACCTAGACATTAATGGACTTAAAGTAGACTGCTTGATTGTTACTAGACAATAATGGACTTAAAGTAGACTGCTTGATTGTCACCTAGACATTAATAGACTTAAAGTAGACTGCTTGATTGTCACTAGACTTTAATGGACTTAAAGTAGACTGCTTGATTGTCACCAGACATTAATGGACTTAAAGTAGACTGCTTGATTGTCACCAAGAGATTAATAGACTTAAAGTAGACTGCTTGATTGTCACCTAGACATTAATGGACTTAAAGTAGACTGCTTGATTGTCACTAGACATTAATGGACTTAAAGTAGACTGCTTGATTGTTACTAGACATTAATGGACCTAAAGTAGACTGCTTGATTGTCACTAGACATTAATGGACTTAAAGTAGACTGCTTGATTGTCACCAGACATTAATGGACTTAAAGTAGACTGCTTGATTGTCACCAGACATTAATGGACTTAAAGTAGACTGCTTGATTGTCACCTAGACATTAATGGACTTAAAGTAGACTGCTTGATTGTCACCAGACATTAATAGACTTAAAGTAGACTGCTTGATTGTCACCTAGACATTAATGGACTTAAAGTAGACTGCTTGATTGTCACCTAGACATTAATGGACTTAAAGTAGACTGCTTGATTGTCACCTAGACATTAATGGACTTAAAGTAGACTGCTTGATTGTCACTAGACATTAATGGACCTAAAGTAGACTGCTTGATTGTCACTAGACATTAATGGACTTAAAGTAGACTGCTTGATTGTCACCTAGACATTAATGGACTTAAAGTAGACTGCTTGATTGTCACTAGACATTAATGGACTTAAAGTAGACTGCTTGATTGTCGCTAGACATTAATGGACTTAAAGTAGACTGCTTAATTGTCACCAGACATTAATGGACTTAAAGTAGACTGCTTGACTGTCACCTAGAGATTAATAGACTTAAAGTAGACTGCTTGATTGTCACCAGACATTAATGGACTTAAAGTAGACTGCTTGATTGTCACTAGACATTAATGGACTTAAAGTAGACTGCTTGATTGTCACTAGACTTTAATGGACTTAAAGTAGACTGCTTGATTGTCACCAGACATTAATGGACTAAAAGTAGACTGCTTGATTGTCACCTAGACATTAATGGACTTAAAGTAGACTGCTTGATTGTCACTAGACATTAATGGACTTAAAGTAGACTGCTTGATTGTTATTAGACATTAATGGACCTAAAGTAGACTGCTTGATTGTCGCTAGACATTAATGGACTTAAAGTAGACTGCTTGATTGTCACCTAGACATTAATGGACTTAAAGTAGACTGCTTGATTGTCACCTAGACATTAATGGACTTAAAGTAGACTGCTTGATTGTCACCTAGACATTAATAGACTTAAAGTAGACTGCTTGATTGTCACTAGACATTAATGGACTTAAAGTAGACTGCTTGATTGTCACCAAGAGATTAATAGACTTAAAGTAGACTGCTCGATTGTCACCTAGACATTAATGGACTTAAAGTAGACTGCTTGATTGTCACTAGACATTAATGGACTTAAAGTAGACTGCTTGATTGTCACCAAGAGATTAATAGACTTAAAGTAGACTGCTTGATTGTCACTAGACATTAATGGACTTAAAGTAGACTGCTTGATTGTCACCAAGAGATTAATAGACTTAAAGTAGACTGCTTGATTGTCACTAGACATTAATGAACTTAAAGTAGACTGCTTGATTGTTACTAGACATTAATGGACCTAAAGTAGACTGCTTGATTGTCGCTAGACATTAATGGACTTTAAGTAGACTGCTTGATTGTCACCAGACATTAATGGACTTAAAGTAGACTGCTTGATTGTCTCCTAGACATTAATAGACTTAAAATAGACTGCTTGATTGTCACTAGACATTAATGGACTTAAGTAGACTGCTTGATTGTCAACAGACATTAATAGACTTAAAGTAGACTGCTTGATTGTCACCTAGACATTAATGGACTTAAAGTAGACTGCTTGATTGTCACTAGACTTTAATTGACTTAAAGTAAAGTAGACTGCTTGATTGTCACCTAGACATTAATGGACTTAAAGTAGACTGCTTGATTGTCACTAGACATTAATGAACTTAAAGTAGACTGCTTGATTGTTACTAGACATTAATGGACCTAAAGTAGACTGCTTGATTGTCGCTAGACATTAATGGACTTTACGTAGACTGCTTGATTGTCACCTAGAGATTAATAGACTTAAAGTAGACTGCTTTATTGTCACCTAGACATTAATAGACTTAAAGTGGACTGCTTGATTGTCACCTAGACATTAATGGACTTAAAGTAGACTACTTGATTGTCACCTAGACATTAATGGACTTAAAGTAGACTGCTTGATTGTCACTAGACATTAATGGACTTAAAGTAGACTGCTTGATTGTCACCTAGACTTTAATGGACTTAAAGTAGACTGCTTGATTGTCACCTAGAGATTAATAGACTTAAAGTAGACTGCTTGATTGTCACCTAGACATTAATAGACTTAAAGTAGACTGCTTGATTGTCACCTAGACATTAATGGACTTAAAATAGACTGCTTGATTGTCACTTGACATTAATGGACTTAAAGTAGACTGCTTAATTGTCACCAGACATTAATGGACTTAAAGTAGACTGCTTGATTTGTCACCATACATTAATGGACTTAAAGAAGACTGCTTGATTGTCACCAGACATTAATGGACTTAAAGTAGACTGCTTAATTGTCACCAGACATTAATGGACTTAAAGTAGACTGCTTGATTGTCACCTAGACATTAATAGACTTAAAATAGACTGCTTGATTGTCACTAGACATTAATGGACTTAAAGTAGACTGCTTGATTGTCAACAGACATTAATAGACTTAAAGTAGACTGCTTGATTGTCACCTAGACATTAATGGACTTAAAGTAGACTGCTTGATTGTCACCTAGACATTAATGGACTTAAAGTAGACTGCTTGATTGTCACCTAGACATTAATGGACTTAAAGTAGACTGCTTGATTGTCACCTAGACATTAATGGACCTAAAATAGACTGCTTGATTGTCACTTGACATTAATGGACTTAAAGTAGACTGCTTAATTGTCACCAGACATTAATGGACTTAAAGTAGACTGCTTGATTGTCACCAGACATTAATGGACTTAAAGTAGACTGCTTGATTGTCGCTAGACATTAATGGACTTAAAGTAGACTGCTTGATTGTCACCTAGACATTAATTGACTTAAAGTAGACTGCTTAATTGTCACCAGACATTAATGGACTTAAAGTAGACTGCTTGACTGTCACCTAGAGATTAATAGACTTAAAGTAGACTGCTTGATTGTCACCAGACATTAATAGACTTAAAGTAGACTGCTTGTTGTCACTAGACATTAATGGACTTAAAGTAGACTGCTTGATTGTCACTAGACTTTAATGGACTTAAAGTAGACTGCTTGATTGTCACCAGACATTAATGGACTAAAAGTAGACTGCTTGATTGTCACCTAGACATTAATGGACTTAAAGTAGACTGCTTGATTGTCACTAGACATTAATGGACTTAAAGTAGACTGCTTGATTGTTATTAGACATTAATGGACCTAAAGTAGACTGCTTGATTGTCGCTAGACATTAATGGACTTAAAGTAGACTGCTTGATTGTCACCTAGACATTAATGGACTTAAAGTAGACTGCTTGATTGTCACCTAGACATTAATGGACTTAAAGTAGACTGCTTGATTGTCACCTAGACATTAATAGACTTAAAGTAGACTGCTTGATTGTCACTAGACTTTAATGGACTTAAAGTAGACTGCTTGATTGTCACTAGACATTAATGGACTTAAAGTAGACTGCTTGATTGTCACTAGACTTTAATGGACTTAAAGTAGACTGCTTGATTTTCACCAGACGTTAATGGACTTAAAGTAGACTGCTTGATTGTCACCAAGAGATTAATAGACTTAAAGTAGACTGCTTGATTGTCACTAGACATTAATGAACTTAAAGTAGACTGCTTGATTGTTACTAGACATTAATGGACCTAAAGTAGACTGCTTGATTGTCGCTAGACATTAATGGACTTTAAGTAGACTGCTTGATTGTCACCAGACATTAATGGACTTAAAGTAGACTGCTTGATTGTCACCTAGACATTAATAGACTTAAAATAGACTGCTTGATTGTCACTAGACATTAATGGACTTAAAGTAGACTGCTTGATTGTCAACAGACATTAATAGACTTAAAGTAGACTGCTTAATTGTCACCTAGACATTAATGGACTTAAAGTAGACTGCTTGATTGTCACTAGACTTTAATTGACTTAAAGTAAAGTAGACTGCTTGATTGTCACCTAGACATTAATGGACTTAAAGTAGACTGCTTGATTGTCACTAGACATTAATGAACTTAAAGTAGACTGCTTGATTGTTACTAGACATTAATGGACCTAAAGTAGACTGCTTGATTGTCGCTAGATATTAATGGACTTTAAGTAGACTGCTTGATTGTCACCTAGACATTAATGGACTTAAAGTAGACTGCTTAATTATCACCAGACATTAATAGACTTAAAGTAGACTGCTTGATTGTCACCAGACATTAATGGACTTAAAGTAGACTGCTTTATTGTCACCTAGACATTAATAGACTTAAAGTGGACTGCTTGATTGTCACCAGACATTAATGGACTTAAAGTAGACTGCTTGATTGTCACTAGACATTAATGGACTTAAATTAGACTATTTGATTGTCACCTAGACATTAATGGACTTAAAGTAGACTACTTGATTGTCACCTAGACATTAATGGACTTAAAGTAGACTGCTTGATTGTCACTAGACATTAATGGACTTAAAGTAGACTGCTTGATTGTCACCTAGACTTTAATGGACTTAAAGTAGACTGCTTGATTGTCACCTAGAGATTAATAGACTTAAAGTAGACTGCTTGATTGTCACCTAGACATTAATAGACTTAAAGTAGACTGCTTGATTGTCACCTAGACATTAATGGACTTAAAATAGACTGCTTGATTGTCACTTGACATTAATGGACTTAAAGTAGACTGCTTAATTGTCACCAGACATTAATGGACTTAAAGTAGACTGCTTGATTTGTCACCATACATTAATGGACTTAAAGAAGACTGCTTGATTGTCACCAGACATTAATGGACTTAAAGTAGACTGCTTGATTGTTACTAGACATTAATGGACTTAAAGTAGACTGCTTGATTGTTACTAGACATTAATGGACTTAAAGTAGACTGCTTGATTGTCATCTAGACATTAATAGACTTAAAGTAGACTGCTTGATTGTCACTAGACTTTAATGGACTTAAAGTAGACTGCTTGATTGTCACCAGACATTAATGGACTTAAAGTAGACTGCTTGATTGTCACCAAGACATTAATGGACTTAAAGTAGACTGCTTGATTGTCACCTAGACATTAATGGACTTAAAGTAGACTGCTTGATTGTCACCTAGAGATTAATAGACTTAAAGTAGACTGCTTGATTGTCACCAAGAGATTAATAGACTTAAAGTAGACTGCTTGATTGTCACCTAGACATTAATAGACTTAAAGTAGACTGCTTGATTGTCACTAGACATTAATGGACTTAAAGTAGACTGCTTGATTGTCACTAGACATTAATGGACTTAAAGTAGACTGCTTGATTGTCACTAGACATTAATGGACTTAAAGAAGACTGCTTGATTGTCACCAGACATTAATAGACTTAAAGTAGACTGCTTGATTGTCACCAGACATTAATAGACTTAAAGTAGACTGCTTGATTGTCACCTAGATATTAATAGACTTAAAGTAGACTGCTTGATTGTCACCAGACATTAATGGACTTAAAGTAGACTGCTTGATTGTCACCAGACATTAATAGACTTAAAGTAGACTGCTTGATTGTCACCAGACATTAATAGACTTAAAGTAGACTGCTTGATTGTCACTAGACATTAATGGACTTATAGTAAACTGCTTTATTGTCACCTAGACATTAATAGACCTAAAGTAGACTGCTTGATTGTCACTAGACATTAATGGACTTAAAGTAGACTGCTTGATTGTCACTAGACATTAATAGACTTAAAGAAGACTGCTTGATTGTCACCTAGATATTAATAGACTTAAAGTAGACTGCTTGATTGTCACCAGACATTAATAGACTTAAAGTAGACTGCTTGATTGTCACTAGACATTAATGGACTTAAAGTAGACTGCTTGATTGTCACCAGACATTAATGGACTTAAAGTAGACTGCTTGATTGTCACTAGACATTAATGGACTTAAAGTAGACTGCTTGATTGTCACCTAGACATTAATGGACTTAAAGTAGACTGCTTGATTGTCACCAGACATTAATGGACTTTAAGTAGACTGCTTGATTGTCACCTAGACATTAATGGACTTAAAGTAGACTGCTTAATTATCACCAGACATTAATGGACTTAAAGTAGACTGCTTGATTGTCACCAGACATTAATGGACTTAAAGTAGACTGCTTGATTGTCACCTAGAGATTAATAGACTTAAAGTAGACTGCTTTATTGTCACCTAGACATTAATGGACTTAAAGTAGACTGCTTGATTGTCACCAGACATTAATGGACTTAAAGTAGACTGCTTGATTGTTACTAGACATTAATGGACTTAAAGTAGACTGCTTGATTGTCACCTAGACATTAATAGACTTAAAGTAGACTGCTTGATTGTCACTAGACTTTAATGGACTTAAAGTAGACTGCTTGATTGTCACCAGACATTAATGGACTTAAAGTAGACTGCTTGATTGTCACCAAGAGATTAATAGACTTAAAGTAGACTGCTTGATTGTCACCTAGACATTAATGGACTTAAAGTAGACTGCTTGATTGTCACCTAGACATTAATGGACTTAAAGTAGACTGCTTGATTGTCACCAAGACATTAATGGACTTAAAGTAGACTGCTTGATTGTCACCTAGACATTAATGGACTTAAAGTAGACTGCTTGATTGTCACCTAGACATTAATGGACTTAAAGTAGACTGCTTGATTGTCACTAGACATTAATGGACTTAAAGTAGACTGCTTGATTGTCACTAGACATTAATAGACTTAAAGTAGATTGCTTGATTGTCACTTGACATTAATAGACTTAAAGTAGACTGCTTGATTGTCACTTGACATTAATAGACTTAAAGTAGACTGCTTGATTGTCACCTAGACATTAATGGACTTAAAGTAGACTGCTTGATTGTCACCAGACATTAATAGACTTAAAGTAGACTGCTTGATTGTCACTTGACATTAATAGACTTAAAGTAGACTGCTTGATTGTCACTTGACATTAATAGACTTAAAGTAGACTGCTTCATTGTCACTTAACATTAATAGACTTAAAGTAGACTGCTTGATTGTCACTTGACATTAATAGACTTAAAGTAGACTGCTTGATTGTCACTTGACATTAATAGACTTAAAGTAGACTGCTTGATTGTCACTTGACATTAATAGACTTAAAGTAGATTGCTTGATTGTCACCTAGACATTAATGGACTTAAAGTAGATTGCTTGATTGTCACCTAGACATTAATAGACTTAAAGTAGACTGCTTGATTGTCACTTGACATTAATGGACTTAAAGTAGATTGCTTGATTGTCACCTAGACATTAATAGACTTAAAGTAGACTGCTTGATTGTCACCTAGACATTAATAGACTTAAAGTAGACTGCTTGATTGTCACTAGACATTAATGGACTTAAAGTAGACTGCTTTGATTGTCACCTAGACATTAATGGACCTAAAGTAGACTGCTTGATTGTCACTAGACATTAATGGACTTAAAGTAGACTGCTTGATTGTCACCTAGACATTAATAGACTTAAAGAAGACTGCTTGATTGTCACCTAGATATTAATAGACTTAAAGTAGACTGCTTGATTGTCACCAGACATTAATGGACTTAAAGTAGACTGCTTGATTGTCACTAGACATTAATGGACTTAAAGTAGACTGCTTGATTGTCACTAGACATTAATGGACTTAAAGTAGACTGCTTGATTGTCACCTAGACATTAATGGACTTAAAGTAGACTGCTTGATTGTCACCTAGACATTAATGGACTTAAAGTAGACTGCTTGATTGTCACCTAGACATTAATGGACTTAAAGTAGACTGCTTGATTGTCACTAGACATTAATGGACTTAAAGTAGACTGCTTGATTGTCACCTAGAGATTAATAGACTTAAAGTAGACTGCTTGATTGTCACCTAGACATTAATAGACTTAAAGTAGACTGCTTGATTGTCACCAGACATTAATGGACTTAAAGTAGACTGCTTGATTGTCACTAGACATTAATGGACTTAAATTAGACTACTTGATTGTCACCTAGACATTAATGGACTTAAAGTAGACTACTTGATTGTCACCTAGACATTAATGGACTTAAAGTAGACTGCTTGATTGTCACTAGACATTAATGGACTTAAAGTAGACTGCTTGATTGTCACCTAGACTTTAATGGACTTAAAGTAGACTGCTTGATTGTCACCTAGAGATTAATAGACTTAAAGTAGACTGCTTGATTGTCACCTAGACATTAATAGACTTAAAGTAGACTGCTTGATTGTCACCTAGACATTAATGGACTTAAAGTAGACTGCTTGATTGTCACTAGACTTTAATTGACTTAAAGTAAAGTAGACTGCTTGATTGTCACCTAGACATTAATGGACTTAAAGTAGACTGCTTGATTGTCACTAGACATTAATGAACTTAAAGTAGACTGCTTGATTGTTACTAGACATTAATGGACCTAAAGTAGACTGCTTGATTGTCGCTAGACATTAATGGACTTTAAGTAGACTGCTTGATTGTCACCTAGACATTAATGGACTTAAAGTAGACTGCTTAATTATCACCAGACATTAATGGACTTAAAGTAGACTGCTTGATTGTCACCTAGACATTAATGGACTTAAAGTAGACTGCTTGATTGTCACCTAGAGATTAATAGACTTAAAGTAGACTGCTTTATTGTCACCTAGACATTAATAGACTTAAAGTGGACTGCTTGATTGTCACCAGACATTAATGGACTTAAAGTAGACTGCTTGATTGTCGCTAGACATTAATGGACTTAAAGTAGACTGCTTGATTGTCACCTAGACATTAATGGACTTAAAGTAGACTGCTTGATTGTCACCTAGACATTAATGGACTTAAAGTAGACTGCTTGATTGTCACCTAGACATTAATGGACTTAAAGTAGACTGCTTGATTGTCACCTAGACATTAATGGACTTAAAGTAGACTGCTTGATTGTCACCTAGACATTAATGGACTTAAAGTAGACTGCTTGATTGTCACCTAGACATTAATAGACTTAAAGTAGACTGCTTGATTGTCACCTAGACATTAATGGACTTAAAATAGACTGCTTGATTGTCACTTGACATTAATGGACTTAAAGTAGACTGCTTAATTGTCACCAGACATTAATGGACTTAAAGTAGACTGCTTGATTTGTCACCATACATTAATGGACTTAAAGAAGACTGCTTGATTGTCACTAGACTTTAATGGACTTAAAGTAAAGTAGACTGCTTGATTGTCACCAGACATTAATGGACTTAAAGTAGACTGCTTGATTGTCACCTAGACATTAATAGACTTAAAGTAGTCTGCTTGATTGTCACTAGACTTTAATGGACTTAAAGTAGACTGCTTGATTGTCACCAGACATTAATGGACTTAAAGTAGACTGCTTGATTGTCACCAAGAGATTAATAGACTTAAAGTAGACTGCTTGATTGTCACCTAGACATTAATGGACTTAAAGTAGACTGCTTGATTGTCACTAGACATTAATGGACTTAAAGTAGACTGCTTGATTGTTACTAGACATTAATGGACCTAAAGTAGACTGCTTGATTGTCGCTAGACATTAATGGACTTAAAGTAGACTGCTTGATTGTCACCTAGACATTAATGGACTTAAAGTAGACTGCTTGATTGTCACCTAGACATTAATGGACTTAAAGTAGACTGCTTGATTGTCACCTAGACATTAATGGACTTAAAGTAGACTGCTTGATTGTCACCAGACATTAATAGACTTAAAGTAGACTGCTTGATTGTCACCTAGACATTAATGGACTTAAAGTAGACTGCTTGATTGTCACCTAGACATTAATGGACTTAAAGTAGACTGCTTGATTGTCACCTAGACATTAATGGACTTAAAGTAGACTGCTTGATTGTTACTAGACATTAATGGACCTAAAGTAGACTGCTTGATTGTCACTAGACATTAATGGACTTAAAGTAGACTGCTTGATTGTCACCTAGACATTAATGGACTTAAAGTAGACTGCTTGATTGTCACTAGACATTAATGGACTTAAAGTAGACTGCTTGATTGTCACCTAGACATTAATTGACTTAAAGTAGACTGCTTGATTGTCACTAGACATTAATGGACTTAAAGTAGACTGCTTGATTGTCACCAGACATTAATAGACTTAAAGTAGACTGCTTGATTGTCACCTAGACATTAATGGACTTAAAGTAGACTGCTTGATTGTCACTAGACTTTAATTGACTTAAAGTAAAGTAGACTGCTTGATTGTCACCTAGACATTAATGGACTTAAAGTAGACTGCTTGATTGTCACTAGACATTAATGAACTTAAAGTAGACTGCTTGATTGTTACTAGACATTAATGGACCTAAAGTAGACTGCTTGATTGTCGCTAGACATTAATGGACTTTAAGTAGACTGCTTGATTGTCACCTAGACATTAATGGACTTAAAGTAGACTGCTTAATTATCACCAGACATTAATAGACTTAAAGTAGACTGCTTGATTGTCACCAGACATTAATGGACTTAAAGTAGACTGCTTGATTGTCACCTAGAGATTAATAGACTTAAAGTAGACTGCTTTATTGTCACCTAGACATTAATGGACTTAAAGTAGACTGCTTGATTGTCACTAGACATTAATGGACTTAAATTAGACTATTTGATTGTCACCTAGACATTAATGGACTTAAAGTAGACTATTTGATTGTCACCTAGACATTAATGGACTTAAAGTAGACTGCTTGATTGTCACCTAGACATTAATGGACTTAAAGTAGACTGCTTGATTGTCACCTAGACTTTAATGGACTTAAAGTAGACTGCTTGATTGTCACCTAGAGATTAATAGACTTAAAGTAGACTGCTTGATTGTCACCTAGACATTAATAGACTTAAAGTAGACTGCTTGATTGTCACCTAGACATTAATGGACTTAAAATAGACTGCTTGATTGTCACTTGACATTAATGGACTTAAAGTAGACTGCTTAATTGTCACCAGACATTAATGGACTTAAAGTAGACTGCTTGATTTGTCACCATACATTAATGGACTTAAAGAAGACTGCTTGATTGTCACCAGACATTAATGGACTTAAAGTAGACTGCTTGATTGTTACTAGACATTAATGGACTTAAAGTAGACTGCTTGATTGTCACCTAGACATTAATAGACTTAAAGTAGTCTGCTTGATTGTCACTAGACTTTAATGGACTTAAAGTAGACTGCTTGATTGTCACCAGACATTAATGGACTTAAAGTAGACTGCTTGATTGTCACCAAGAGATTAATAGACTTAAAGTAGACTGCTTGATTGTCACCTAGACATTAATGGACTTAAAGTAGACTGCTTGATTGTCACTAGACATTAATGGACTTAAAGTAGACTGCTTGATTGTTACTAGACATTAATGGACCTAAAGTAGACTGCTTGATTGTCACTAGACATTAATGGACTTAAAGTAGACTGCTTGATTGTCACCTAGACATTAATGGACTTAAAGTAGACTGCTTAATTGTCACCAGACATTAATGGACTTAAAGTAGACTGCTTGATTGTCACCTAGACATTAATAGACTTAAAATAGACTGCTTGATTGTCAACAGACATTAATAGACTTAAAGTAGACTGCTTGATTGTCACCTAGACATTAATGGACTTAAAGTAGACTGCTTGATTGTCACCTAGACATTAATGGACTTAAAGTAGACTGCTTGATTGTCACCTAGACATTAATGGACTTAAAGTAGACTGCTTGATTGTTACTAGACATTAATGGACCTAAAGTAGACTGCTTGATTGTCACTAGACATTAATGGACTTAAAGTAGACTGCTTGATTGTCACCTAGACATTAATGGACTTAAAGTAGACTGCTTGATTGTCGCTAGACATTAATGGACTTAAAGTAGACTGCTTGATTGTCACCTAGACATTAATTGACTTAAAGTAGACTGCTTAATTGTCACCAGACATTAATGGACTTAAAGTAGACTGCTTGACTGTCACCTAGAGATTAATAGACTTAAAGTAGACTGCTTGATTGTCACCAGACATTAATAGACTTAAAGTAGACTGCTTGATTGTCACTAGACATTAATGGACTTAAAGTAGACTGCTTGATTGTCACTAGACTTTAATGGACTTAAAGTAGACTGCTTGATTGTCACCAGACATTAATGGACTAAAAGTAGACTGCTTGATTGTCACCTAGACATTAATGGACTTAAAGTAGACTGCTTGATTGTCACTAGACATTAATGGACTTAAAGTAGACTGCTTGATTGTTATTAGACATTAATGGACCTAAAGTAGACTGCTTGATTGTCACTAGACATTAATGGACTTAAAGTAGACTGCTTGATTGTCACCTAGACATTAATGGACTTAAAGTAGACTGCTTGATTGTCACCTAGACATTAATGGACTTAAAGTAGACTGCTTGATTGTCACCTAGACATTAATAGACTTAAAGTAGACTGCTTGATTGTCACTAGACATTAATGGACTTAAAGTAGACTGCTTGATTGTCACCAAGAGATTAATAGACTTAAAGTAGACTGCTCGATTGTCACCTAGACATTAATGGACTTAAAGTAGACTGCTTGATTGTCACTAGACATTAATGGACTTAAAGTAGACTGCTTGATTGTTACTAGACATTAATGGACCTAAAGTAGACTGCTTGATTGTCACCTAGACATTAATGGACTTAAAGTAGACTGCTTAATTGTCACCAGACATTAATGGACTTAAAGTAGACTGCTTGATTGTCACCAGACATTAATAGACTTAAAATAGACTGCTTGATTGTCACTAGACATTAATGGACTTAAAGTAGACTGCTTGATTGTCACCAGACATTAATAGACTTAAAGTAGACTGCTTGATTGTCACCTAGACATTAATGGACTTAAAGTAGACTGCTTGATTGTCACCTAGACATTAATGGACTTAAAGTAGACTGCTTGATTGTCACCTAGACATTAATGGACTTAAAGTAGACTGCTTGATTGTCACCTAGACATTAATGGACCTAAAATAGACTGCTTGATTGTCACTTGACATTAATGGACTTAAAGTAGACTGCTTAATTGTCACCAGACATTAATGGACTTAAAGTAGACTGCTTGATTGTCACCAGACATTAATGGACTTAAAGTAGACTGCTTGATTGTCGCTAGACATTAATGGACTTAAAGTAGACTGCTTGATTGTCACCTAGACATTAATTGACTTAAAGTAGACTGCTTAATTGTCACCAGACATTAATGGACTTAAAGTAGACTGCTTGACTGTCACCTAGAGATTAATAGACTTAAAGTAGACTGCTTGATTGTCACCAGACATTAATAGACTTAAAGTAGACTGCTTGATTGTCACTAGACATTAATGGACTTAAAGTAGACTGCTTGATTGTCACTAGACTTTAATGGACTTAAAGTAGACTGCTTGATTGTCACCAGACATTAATGGACTAAAAGTAGACTGCTTGATTGTCACCTAGACATTAATGGACTTAAAGTAGACTGCTTGATTGTCACTAGACATTAATGGACTTAAAGTAGACTGCTTGATTGTTATTAGACATTAATGGACCTAAAGTAGACTGCTTGATTGTCGCTAGACATTAATGGACTTAAAGTAGACTGCTTGATTGTCACCTAGACATTAATGGACTTAAAGTAGACTGCTTGATTGTCACCTAGACATTAATGGACTTAAAGTAGACTGCTTGATTGTCACCTAGACATTAATAGACTTAAAGTAGACTGCTTGATTGTCACTAGACATTAATGGACTTAAAGTAGACTGCTTGATTGTCACTAGACATTAATGGACTTAAAGTAGACTGCTTGATTGTCACTAGACTTTAATGGACTTAAAGTAGACTGCTTGATTTTCACCAGACATTAATGGACTTAAAGTAGACTGCTTGATTGTCACCAAGAGATTAATAGACTTAAAGTAGACTGCTTGATTGTCACTAGACATTAATGAACTTAAAGTAGACTGCTTGATTGTTACTAGACATTAATGGACCTAAAGTAGACTGCTTGATTGTCGCTAGACATTAATGGACTTTAAGTAGACTGCTTGATTGTCACCAGACATTAATGGACTTAAAGTAGACTGCTTGATTGTCACCTAGACATTAATAGACTTAAAATAGACTGCTTGATTGTCACTAGACATTAATGGACTTAAAGTAGACTGCTTGATTGTCAACAGACATTAATAGACTTAAAGTAGACTGCTTGATTGTCACCTAGACATTAATGGACTTAAAGTAGACTGCTTGATTGTCACTAGACTTTAATTGACTTAAAGTAAAGTAGACTGCTTGATTGTCACCTAGACATTAATGGACTTAAAGTAGACTGCTTGATTGTCACTAGACATTAATGAACTTAAAGTAGACTGCTTGATTGTTACTAGACATTAATGGACCTAAAGTAGACTGCTTGATTGTCGCTAGACATTAATGGACTTTAAGTAGACTGCTTGATTGTCACCTAGAGATTAATAGACTTAAAGTAGACTGCTTTATTGTCACCTAGACATTAATAGACTTAAAGTGGACTGCTTGATTGTCACCTAGACATTAATGGACTTAAAGTAGACTACTTGATTGTCACCTAGACATTAATGGACTTAAAGTAGACTGCTTGATTGTTACTAGACATTAATGGACTTAAAGTAGACTGCTTGATTGTCACCTAGACTTTAATGGACTTAAAGTAGACTGCTTGATTGTCACCTAGAGATTAATAGACTTAAAGTAGACTGCTTGATTGTCACCTAGACATTAATGGACTTAAAGTAGACTGCTTGATTGTCACTAGACATTAATGGACTTAAAGTAGACTGCTTGATTGTCACTAGACATTAATGGACTTAAAGTAGACTGCTTGATTGTCACCAGACATTAATGGACTTAAAGTAGACTGCTTGATTTGTCACCATACATTAATGGACTTAAAGAAGACTGCTTGATTGTCACTAGACATTAATGGACTTAAAGTAGACTGCTTAATTGTCACCAGACATTAATGGACTTAAAGTAGACTGCTTGATTGTCACCAGACATTAATAGACTTAAAATAGACTGCTTGATTGTCACTAGACATTAATGGACTTAAAGTAGACTGCTTGATTGTCACCAGACATTAATAGACTTAAAGTAGACTGCTTGATTGTCACCTAGACATTAATGGACTTAAAGTAGACTGCTTGATTGTCACCTAGACATTAATGGACTTAAAGTAGACTGCTTGATTGTCACCTAGACATTAATGGACTTAAAGTAGACTGCTTGATTGTCACCTAGACATTAATGGACCTAAAATAGACTGCTTGATTGTCACTTGACATTAATGGACTTAAAGTAGACTGCTTAATTGTCACCAGACATTAATGGACTTAAAGTAGACTGCTTGATTGTCACCAGACATTAATGGACTTAAAGTAGACTGCTTGATTGTCGCTAGACATTAATGGACTTAAAGTAGACTGCTTGATTGTCACCTAGACATTAATTGACTTAAAGTAGACTGCTTAATTGTCACCAGACATTAATGGACTTAAAGTAGACTGCTTGACTGTCACCTAGAGATTAATAGACTTAAAGTAGACTGCTTGATTGTCACCAGACATTAATAGACTTAAAGTAGACTGCTTGTTGTCACTAGACATTAATGGACTTAAAGTAGACTGCTTGATTGTCACTAGACTTTAATGGACTTAAAGTAGACTGCTTGATTGTCACCAGACATTAATGGACTAAAAGTAGACTGCTTGATTGTCACCTAGACATTAATGGACTTAAAGTAGACTGCTTGATTGTCACTAGACATTAATGGACTTAAAGTAGACTGCTTGATTGTTATTAGACATTAATGGACCTAAAGTAGACTGCTTGATTGTCGCTAGACATTAATGGACTTAAAGTAGACTGCTTGATTGTCACCTAGACATTAATGGACTTAAAGTAGACTGCTTGATTGTCACCTAGACATTAATGGACTTAAAGTAGACTGCTTGATTGTCACCTAGACATTAATAGACTTAAAGTAGACTGCTTGATTGTCACTAGACTTTAATGGACTTAAAGTAGACTGCTTGATTGTCACTAGACATTAATGGACTTAAAGTAGACTGCTTGATTGTCACTAGACTTTAATGGACTTAAAGTAGACTGCTTGATTTTCACCAGACGTTAATGGACTTAAAGTAGACTGCTTGATTGTCACCAAGAGATTAATAGACTTAAAGTAGACTGCTTGATTGTCACTAGACATTAATGAACTTAAAGTAGACTGCTTGATTGTTACTAGACATTAATGGACCTAAAGTAGACTGCTTGATTGTCGCTAGACATTAATGGACTTTAAGTAGACTGCTTGATTGTCACCAGACATTAATGGACTTAAAGTAGACTGCTTGATTGTCACCTAGACATTAATAGACTTAAAATAGACTGCTTGATTGTCACTAGACATTAATGGACTTAAAGTAGACTGCTTGATTGTCAACAGACATTAATAGACTTAAAGTAGACTGCTTGATTGTCACCTAGACATTAATGGACTTAAAGTAGACTGCTTGATTGTCACTAGACTTTAATTGACTTAAAGTAAAGTAGACTGCTTGATTGTCACCTAGACATTAATGGACTTAAAGTAGACTGCTTGATTGTCACTAGACATTAATGAACTTAAAGTAGACTGCTTGATTGTTACTAGACATTAATGGACCTAAAGTAGACTGCTTGATTGTCGCTAGACATTAATGGACTTTAAGTAGACTGCTTGATTGTCACCTAGACATTAATGGACTTAAAGTAGACTGCTTAATTATCACCAGACATTAATAGACTTAAAGTAGACTGCTTGATTGTCACCAGACATTAATGGACTTAAAGTAGACTGCTTTATTGTCACCTAGACATTAATAGACTTAAAGTGGACTGCTTGATTGTCACCAGACATTAATGGACTTAAAGTAGACTGCTTGATTGTCACTAGACATTAATGGACTTAAATTAGACTATTTGATTGTCACCTAGACATTAATGGACTTAAAGTAGACTACTTGATTGTCACCTAGACATTAATGGACTTAAAGTAGACTGCTTGATTGTCACTAGACATTAATGGACTTAAAGTAGACTGCTTGATTGTCACCTAGACTTTAATGGACTTAAAGTAGACTGCTTGATTGTCACCTAGAGATTAATAGACTTAAAGTAGACTGCTTGATTGTCACCTAGACATTAATAGACTTAAAGTAGACTGCTTGATTGTCACCTAGACATTAATGGACTTAAAATAGACTGCTTGATTGTCACTTTGACATTAATGGACTTAAAGTAGACTGCTTAATTGTCACCAGACATTAATGGACTTAAAGTAGACTGCTTGATTTGTCACCATACATTAATGGACTTAAAGAAGACTGCTTGATTGTCACCAGACATTAATGGACTTAAAGTAGACTGCTTGATTGTTACTAGACATTAATGGACTTAAAGTAGACTGCTTGATTGTTACTAGACATTAATGGACTTAAAGTAGACTGCTTGATTGTCATCTAGACATTAATAGACTTAAAGTAGACTGCTTGATTGTCACTAGACTTTAATGGACTTAAAGTAGACTGCTTGATTGTCACCAGACATTAATGGACTTAAAGTAGACTGCTTGATTGTCACCAAGAGATTAATAGACTTAAAGTAGACTGCTTGATTGTCACCTAGACATTAATGGACTTAAAGTAGACTGCTTGATTGTCACCTAGAGATTAATAGACTTAAAGTAGACTGCTTGATTGTCACCAAGAGATTAATAGACTTAAAGTAGACTGCTTGATTGTCACCTAGACATTAATAGACTTAAAGTAGACTGCTTGATTGTCACTAGACATTAATAGACTTAAAGTAGACTGCTTGATTGTCACTAGACATTAATGGACTTAAAGTAGACTGCTTGATTGTCACTAGACATTAATGGACTTAAAGTAGACTGCTTGATTGTCACCAGACATTAATAGACTTAAAGTAGACTGCTTGATTGTCACCTAGACATTAATGGACTTAAAGTAGACTGCTTGATTGTCACCTAGATATTAATAGACTTAAAGTAGACTGCTTGATTGTCACCAGACATTAATAGACTTAAAGTAGACTGCTTGATTGTCACCAGACATTAATAGACTTAAAGTAGACTGCTTGATTGTCACCAGACATTAATAGACTTAAAGTAGACTGCTTGATTGTCACTAGACATTAATGGACTTATAGTAAACTGCTTTATTGTCACCTAGACATTAATAGACCTAAAGTAGACTGCTTGATTGTCACTAGACATTAATGGACTTAAAGTAGACTGCTTGATTGTCACTAGACATTAATAGACTTAAAGTAGACTACTTGATTGTCACCTAGACATTAATGGACTTAAAGTAGACTGCTTGATTGTCACTAGACATTAATGGACTTAAAGTAGACTGCTTGATTGTCACCTAGACATTAATGGACTTAAAGTAGACTGCTTGATTGTCACCTAGAGATTAATAGACTTAAAGTAGACTGCTTGATTGTCACCTAGACATTAATAGACTTAAAGTAGACTGCTTGATTGTCACCTAGACATTAATGGACTTAAAATAGACTGCTTGATTGTCACTTGACATTAATGGACTTAAAGTAGACTGCTTAATTGTCACCAGACATTAATGGACTTAAAGTAGACTGCTTGATTTGTCACCATACATTAATGGACTTAAAGAAGACTGCTTGATTGTCACCAGACATTAATGGACTTAAAGTAGACTGCTTGATTGTTACTAGACATTAATGGACTTAAAGTAGACTGCTTGATTGTTACTAGACATTAATGGACTTAAAGTAGACTGCTTGATTGTCATCTAGACATTAATAGACTTAAAGTAGACTGCTTGATTGTCACTAGACTTTAATGGACTTAAAGTAGACTGCTTGATTGTCACCAGACATTAATGGACTTAAAGTAGACTGCTTGATTGTCACCAAGAGATTAATAGACTTAAAGTAGACTGCTTGATTGTCACCTAGACATTAATGGACTTAAAGTAGACTGCTTGATTGTCACCTAGAGATTAATAGACTTAAAGTAGACTGCTTGATTGTCACCAAGAGATTAATAGACTTAAAGTAGACTGCTTGATTGTCACCTAGACATTAATAGACTTAAAGTAGACTGCTTGATTGTCACTAGACATTAATAGACTTAAAGTAGACTGCTTGATTGTCACTAGACATTAATGGACTTAAAGTAGACTGCTTGATTGTCACTAGACATTAATAGACTTAAAGAAGACTGCTTGATTGTCACCAGACATTAATAGACTTAAAGTAGACTGCTTGATTGTCACCAGACATTAATAGACTTAAAGTAGACTGCTTGATTGTCACCTAGATATTAATAGACTTAAAGTAGACTGCTTGATTGTCACCAGACATTAATAGACTTAAAGTAGACTGCTTGATTGTCACCAGACATTAATAGACTTAAAGTAGACTGCTTGATTGTCACCAGACATTAATAGACTTAAAGTAGACTGCTTGATTGTCACTAGACATTAATGGACTTATAGTAAACTGCTTTATTGTCACCTAGACATTAATAGACCTAAAGTAGACTGCTTGATTGTCACTAGACATTAATGGACTTAAAGTAGACTGCTTGATTGTCACTAGACATTAATAGACTTAAAGAAGACTGCTTGATTGTCACCTAGATATTAATAGACTTAAAGTAGACTGCTTGATTGTCACCAGACATTAATAGACTTAAAGTAGACTGCTTGATTGTCACTAGACTTTAATGGACTTAAAGTAGACTGCTTGATTGTCACCAGACATTAATGGACTTAAAGTAGACTGCTTGATTGTCACTAGACATTAATGGACTTAAAGTAGACTGCTTGATTGTCACCTAGACATTAATGGACTTAAAGTAGACTGCTTGATTGTCACCAGACATTAATGGACTTTAAGTAGACTGCTTGATTGTCACCTAGACATTAATGGACTTAAAGTAGACTGCTTGATTGTCACCAGACATTAATGGACTTAAAGTAGACTGCTTGATTGTCACCAGACATTAATGGACTTAAAGTAGACTGCTTGATTGTCACCTAGAGATTAATAGACTTAAAGTAGACTGCTTGATTGTCACCTAGACATTAATGGACTTAAAGTAGACTGCTTGATTGTCACCAGACATTAATGGACTTAAAGTAGACTGCTTGATTGTCACTAGACATTAATGGACTTAAAGTAGACTGCTTGATTGTCACCTAGACATTAATAGACTTAAAGTAGACTGCTTGATTGTCACTAGACTTTAATGGACTTAAAGTAGACTGCTTGATTGTCACCAGACATTAATGGACTTAAAGTAGACTGCTTGATTGTCACCAAGAGATTAATGGACTTAAAGTAGACTGCTTGATTGTCACCTAGACATTAATGGACTTAAAGTAGACTGCTTGATTGTCACCTAGAGATTAATAGACTTAAAGTAGACTGCTTGATTGTCACCAAGAGATTAATAGACTTAAAGTAGACTGCTTGATTGTCACCTAGACATTAATAGACTTAAAGTAGACTGCTTGATTGTCACTAGACATTAATGGACTTAAAGTAGACTGCTTGATTGTCACTAGACATTAATGGACTTAAAGTAGACTGCTTGATTGTCACTAGACATTAATAGACTTAAAGAAGACTGCTTGATTGTCACCAGACATTAATAGACTTAAAGTAGACTGCTTGATTGTCACCAGACATTAATAGACTTAAAGTAGACTGCTTGATTGTCACCTAGATATTAATAGACTTAAAGTAGACTGCTTGATTGTCACCAGACATTAATAGACTTAAAGTAGACTGCTTGATTGTCACCAGACATTAATAGACTTAAAGTAGACTGCTTGATTGTCACCAGACATTAATAGACTTAAAGTAGACTGCTTGATTGTCACTAGACATTAATGGACTTATAGTAGACTGCTTTATTGTCACCTAGACATTAATAGACCTAAAGTAGACTGCTTGATTGTCACTAGACATTAATGGACTTAAAGTAGACTGCTTGATTGTCACTAGACATTAATAGACTTAAAGAAGACTGCTTGATTGTCACCTAGATATTAATAGACTTAAAGTAGACGGCTTGATTGTCACCTAGATATTAATAGACTTAAAGTAGACTGCTTGATTGTCACCAGACATTAATAGACTTAAAGTAGACTGCTTGATTGTCACCAGACATTAATAGACTTAAAGTAGACTGCTTGATTGTCACCAGACATTAATAGACTTAAAGTAGACTGCTTGATTGTCACTAGACATTAATGGACTTATAGTAAACTGCTTTATTGTCACCTAGACATTAATAGACCTAAAGTAGACTGCTTGATTGTCACTAGACATTAATGGACTTAAAGTAGACTGCTTGATTGTCACTAGACATTAATAGACTTAAAGAAGACTGCTTGATTGTCACCTAGATATTAATAGACTTAAAGTAGACTGCTTGATTGTCACCAGACATTAATAGACTTAAAGTAGACTGCTTGATTGTCACTAGACTTTAATGGACTTAAAGTAGACTGCTTGATTGTCACCAGACATTAATGGACTTAAAGTAGACTGCTTGATTGTCACTAGACATTAATGGACTTAAAGTAGACTGCTTGATTGTCACCTAGACATTAATGGACTTAAAGTAGACTGCTTGATTGTCACCTAGAGATTAATAGACTTAAAGTAGACTGCTTGATTGTCACCAAGAGATTAATAGACTTAAAGTAGACTGCTTGATTGTCACCTAGACATTAATAGACTTAAAGTAGACTGCTTGATTGTCACTAGACATTAATAGACTTAAAGTAGACTGCTTGATTGTCACTAGACATTAATAGACTTAAAGTCGACTGCTTGATTGTCACCAGACATTAATGGACTTAAAGTAGACTGCTTGATTGTCACCTAGACATTAATGGACTTAAAATAGACTGCTTGATTGTCACTTGACATTAATGGACTTAAAGTAGACTGCTTAATTGTCACCAGACATTAATGGACTTAAAGTAGACTGCTTGATTGTCACCAGACATTAATGGACTTTAAGTAGACTGCTTGATTGTCACCTAGACATTAATGGACTTAAAGTAGACTGCTTAATTATCACCAGACATTAATGGACTTAAAGTAGACTGCTTGATTGTCACCAGACATTAATGGACTTAAAGTAGACTGCTTGATTGTCACCTAGAGATTAATAGACTTAAAGTAGACTGCTTTATTGTCACCTAGACATTAATGGACTTAAAGTAGACTGCTTGATTGTCACCAGACATTAATGGACTTAAAGTAGACTGCTTGATTGTTACTAGACATTAATGGACTTAAAGTAGACTGCTTGATTGTCACCTAGACATTAATAGACTTAAAGTAGACTGCTTGATTGTCACTAGACTTTAATGGACTTAAAGTAGACTGCTTGATTGTCACCAGACATTAATGGACTTAAAGTAGACTGCTTGATTGTCACCAAGAGATTAATGGACTTAAAGTAGACTGCTTGATTGTCACCTAGACATTAATGGACTTAAAGTAGACTGCTTGATTGTCACCTAGAGATTAATAGACTTAAAGTAGACTGCTTGATTGTCACCAAGAGATTAATAGACTTAAAGTAGACTGCTTGATTGTCACCTAGACATTAATAGACTTAAAGTAGACTGCTTGATTGTCACTAGACATTAATGGACTTAAAGTAGACTGCTTGATTGTCACTAGACATTAATGGACTTAAAGTAGACTGCTTGATTGTCACTAGACATTAATAGACTTAAAGAAGACTGCTTGATTGTCACCAGACATTAATAGACTTAAAGTAGACTGCTTGATTGTCACCAGACATTAATAGACTTAAAGTAGACTGCTTGATTGTCACCTAGATATTAATAGACTTAAAGTAGACTGCTTGATTGTCACCAGACATTAATAGACTTAAAGTAGACTGCTTGATTGTCACCAGACATTAATAGACTTAAAGTAGACTGCTTGATTGTCACCAGACATTAATAGACTTAAAGTAGACTGCTTGATTGTCACTAGACATTAATGGACTTATAGTAGACTGCTTTATTGTCACCTAGACATTAATAGACCTAAAGTAGACTGCTTGATTGTCACTAGACATTAATGGACTTAAAGTAGACTGCTTGATTGTCACTAGACATTAATAGACTTAAAGAAGACTGCTTGATTGTCACCTAGATATTAATAGACTTAAAGTAGACTGCTTGATTGTCACCAGACATTAATGGACTTAAAGTAGACTGCTTGATTGTCACTAGACTTTAATGGACTTAAAGTAGACTGCTTGATTGTCACCAGACATTAATGGACTTAAAGTAGACTGCTTGATTGTCACTAGACATTAATGGACTTAAAGTAGACTGCTTGATTGTCACCTAGACATTAATGGACTTAAAGTCGACTGCTTGATTGTCACCAGACATTAATGGACTTAAAGTAGACTGCTTGATTGTCACTAGACATTAATGGACTTAAGTAGACTACTTGATTGTCACCTAGACATTAATGGACTTAAAGTAGACTTCTTGATTGTCACTAGACATTAATGGACTTAAAGTAGACTGCTTTATTGTCACCTAGACATTAATAGACTTAAAGTAGACTGCTTGATTGTCACTAGACATTAATGGACTTAAAGTAGACATCTTGATTGTCACTAGACATTAATGGACTTAAAGTAGACTACTTGATTGTCACCTAGACATTAATGGACTTAAAGTAGACTGCTTGATTGTCACTAGACATTAATAGACTTAAAGAAGACTGCTTGATTGTCACCTAGATATTAATAGACTTAAAGTAGACTACTTGATTGTTACCTAGACATTAATGTACTTAAAGTAGACTGCTTGATTGTCACTAGACATTAATGGACCTAAAGTAGACTGCTTGATTGTCACCTAGACTTTAATGGACTTAAAGTAGACTGCTTGATTGTTACTAGACATTAATAGACTTAAAGTAGACTGCTTGATTGTCACTAGACTTTAATGGACTTAAAGTAGACTGCTTGATTGTCACCAGACATTAATGGACTTAAAATAGACTGCTTGATTGTCACCAAGAGATTAATGGACTTAAAGTAGACTGCTTGATTGTCACCTAGACATTAATGGACTTCAAGTAGACTCCCAACTACCTAGCTTGTTTGTTGTTATTGTTAAAACTATTTATCAGCAATTATAAGGTTTTTGGTGTTTACTCTGGTTTTGTAGCATTCAACAGCTATATTGAGCTAATAGTCTAAAGTAGGGCTGTACCAGATTGTAATTTTTAAATCCTGCAGCAACCGGAATCGGATTTAATATTTGAATCTTGCCAGAATCGGAACAGGATCCGGATTTTACCAAATTGAATGCAAACTCTTCCTCATTCATACATTAATCAAATTTACTAGACTTAATACAAATCAGATCTTCATTTTAATATATTTTTACTTATGTATAAAACTAAAAGCGTTCGACGTTAGTGTATTTTTAAAAAAGCCAGAATGGAAGTTATTGTTTTAACGATAAATATTTAATAGTTATGTTGCACCAAAAAAATTTTTTACACCAAAATTTTAAGCAAAAATAAATCCGGCTTAAATCCGACAAATTTAAATTGGACTGGATTTATTAAAACTGTCGGAATCTGGCTTAACAGGAACCGGAACAGGATTCCGGTATAGCCCTAGTCTAAAGAAGTGGTTGGCAAATATTTAGAATCTTTGGTCACAGTGGGTTCTTAAAATTAAAAGAAGGGCTGGACCAAGACAGATGTTTAAAATATAAAAATAATGAACTAATAGTGTTCAAGACCCCTTGCTTGTATGAGGAGAGCCAAGTGCATGTCAAATCAAACAGCCAAATGGGACATAACTGGCCTGTACGTCCTGATTTGCCCACTACTGATATAGACTATACTTAGTTCATTTCTGAATTACTTAATTATATCATTGAGCTTAATATTTACTAGGTTAAACAAAAAATATTGTATTTTATTGGTTAAATTTATAAATGGCTACCTTTCCCCAGGTTTTTAAAAGAATTCGAAATCTCATGTTATGTAATGAACCCAATTTGAGAGTTATGGCACTTGATATTATATGCCAGGGCTGCCAAGATCTTGGAGATTATGAAAGTAAGAGCCTCAAAATTTTTTTTAATTCACACTTAAACTAGGTACCACAAACTGGCTCAAAGTCGTGGTTTTGCGTCACTGAAGTTAATATTTTGATAGTTTTAACTTAATGATTTATTTACATAAAACTGATCAAATCTCTATAACAATCATACCATTTTAAAATATTTTCTTAGCCCTACAATAATATGAATTTTTATTTACGTTGATACAAAACAAAAGGTTGCACCTTTTAAATGTAAACCATTACCGAAGTCACTTTTTACCGGCCGACGTGTGATCTAATTTGACCATCCTATTTTCAATCTCCGTGCACTCCTGGACCATTCGTCCAACAATAATACCAAATATATCAATGTGTGCGAAAATGAATGCCCTTTACGACCATACTAAACATTTAATTATAATACTATTTAAAAATATTTTTACTATTAAAGAATCAAAATAAAATGTTAATTACTATGTGATTTTTTTAATTTTGTAGGTTTTTCTTTAGTATCATTAGAAAGCTCGTGCATTTCTCTTTTAAAATACGATACTAAAACTTAATTTCTAAGCATGACCCAAAATCGCAGAGAGCTAAGAAATAGCATGTAACATTCATTTTTCACCCATTCTTGCACGACCATGATAATCATGTTGACAATGCTACACCAGTCACAATGAATTGGACTTTATTGGAACTTTAACACCTAGTCGGTAAGTAGAAACAAAACACACTTGCAGTTAAATAGATACAATTGACATTCATTTTTCACCCATTCTTGCACGACCATGATAATCATGTTGACAATGCTACACCAGTCACAATGAGTTGAACTTTATTGGAACTTTAACACCTAGTCGGTAAGTAGAAACAAAACACACTTGTAGTTAAATAGATACAATTTTTGTCATTACTCTTTTAGCTTTATATTTTATTGGGAAATATTTGTTATTGCAGTTACAATAACTTTAATTTGCTTTTGTACATTGAACGATACCCCTCATGTTTGTAGACACTTCTATTTTTTTTGGCTATTTTTTCAAAGAGATAATAATATTTTCTGAGAGATTATATATTCAAAATTGACTAGTATATCTTTTTTACAGTTGTTTTATTATCTCAAATTTAAATAAATATAGCAGGTCACGTGATCAGCAATTTTTTTGTCAATGTAAACATATAGTAGATTATAGGCCGATTGAATTAACATAACTATTATTGAATGGATATTTTTAGAATTATTGTTGTAATATAACTTTTTTTTTTTTAGTCTATACTTAAATTTACTTATATCCAAGTCAGAACCATTTTTTCAATATCATAATTATTGTTATCAACTCTACTTTGTATAAGGTTTCTGTGCTAGTTGGAGGGAATACTTTTGAAGGTGTAGAGAAAAAATGAAAAAGTCACATTTTCAAAAATTGTATATCTCATAAACTATTTGAGCTATAGTGATAAATTTGATGTCCACCTTTTTCGCTTCTGGAGTTCTTGCTATATTCATGTTAAAAAAAGCTGTAAAACCATTTTAAAAAATCAGTTTGTGGTACCTACTTAAAATCTGTTCTTAGCTTTAAGTTACTTTGTAACAAATCTCCACCTGATCTAGAAGAATAAAATTGATATATTTATACAGGAGAGTTACTTCCACAACTGCATCAGCTCTGGCCCTCTTTAGTCACCTTGTTTCGCCATTCGGACAAATGCATTGTTATTAAGGTTGGCATTAATATTTTAAAATGTTGAATAAAGATTAACTATCTAAATCATTTTCTGTTATTCTTACACCAAATTAAAGATGCCACTTCTTAATTCTAAGGCTTGAACTGGGTTTTCTTATTCACTTTTAATTTATTGAAATATAGTTCTCTTTTGTTGGATTTGTGGGACAGATGGTCAATTGGTGTAGATGCTCAACTGTTGACCTGAGTCCTGGGTTCAATCCTCTGTGCGAACCAAGGGAATTTTCGCAGTGAAAGTTGGTTAAAGTCCCATAAGTCCACCCAGCTTTAAATGAATACCTGACATTAGTTGGGTAATGGCAGCTGGGCGTTGTGCTAACCACACAATCCCTTTATATGCTGTGGTTATAGAAACAGATGAATTCTACACTTCATCTGCCCCAATGGCCTTTTAAGGTTAAGGGAATTTTACTTACCACTACTACTATTGTTGGATTTATTTTTTAATGATAAAATCTTGTATGTTTTGTAGCTTTTTATTTTTATTTAAATTCTTTATGCTTAGCACAAATTAATCTCTTCAAAATTTAAGAAACTGCAGGCGTTAATCAAAATTGATTTTAATTTTATAGAAAAGCAAAAATTTAAAGCTGATAAATGTTTATTCATAGATTATAGAAAAAATATCCAAATGGATTACTAGCTGTGTTGTTTTGTTTCTTATATTTTGTTCTTTAACTGTTTTATGCATATTAAATTATTTTTTTTTTGAGTTCAGGCCATAAAGACATTATTAATGCTGTCGAAACTAAGCGGAGATTTTATGAGATCAAGAATTATGAAAGAGGTTATTCCAGGAATATCATCTTACATGAAACAACAAGCCTTAATCAGGTTCATTTGTTTGTTATCAAATTTTTTATTTTTTTTAAATTATGAATATTAACTAACAACATTTTGTGTTGATTATAATATAAAACATTCATGTATTTTGTTTGTTGTTACCAGCTGTGAAAGTAGGTCAGCCTATCTGTACACTAACAACCACAAGTTGCAGTTGTGTGTGTTGACGTCACTTGGACCACTGGCTGAGAATGTATGTCGAAATGGACAATTTTCATTCATATGTATCTGTATAAACATACTTAGTAACAAGCATAATGTTATATTCAATCTAGTTCTCAATTTTAAAATTGGGTTTTTGGTTCATTTCAGCTGAAACTGGACAGTAATGATTTAGCTGCAGTGGTTGACATTTGTTTACCTTATTTAAGTGAACTTCAGCCAGTGGCTCTACAACAAGTAGATACTATTTCTCGTTTATTAATTTAAAACTAGATACTTTATTTTCTTAATTGTAGTAAAGAACCCTTTGACTTAAGCTGACTGTATATACAGACGGAAAGAGAATAAGCATAAATTTACCATTACAGAAGCAGAAATCCATTAAAAAAAATGTTTTAATTATTTTAATGTTTTCTTAGTTTAAATTATTAATTACTTGATTTCTTCATACCATTCAAGGCAGCTGTAGATTCTTGTTCCTCCTTCTACACACTTGAACCTGATGCATTATGGTTTACTTTGAACATGATTTATTCCCCTTTACTCTTGACTCCTCCAGGACCTGAATATTTCCCCATGAAGGTGAAAATATTTTTTTTACTTTTATTTTTTTTTATTCACTCCTTAAGTTTTTTTTCTAAAAATTGTCAACAAAGTTTTTATATTTTCTTAATTATTGTTTCTACTAAGTGACAAGTTCATTTTACAATATTTGTTTATACTGTACATGTATGTTACAGTTTCCTGTGAACAATGAGAACAATAAAAATTTTGTCAAGAATATTTCCTATCTGTTGGAGAAATATTACAGCCTTTGAGAGAGAATCGATTCAAAAAAGAAACTGATTTGTGCATGGATGGTTATATATTTATTTTATATCATTATATGTTATCAATAAAAGTGTTATTGTAAATATCATGCAAATAGTTTTAAATCTTGTTATTTCAAAAAGTGTTTTTTATATTGATGTAATTAGATGAATTAAACTTATTATGATAGAAAAATTTGAGCAAATATTTTTTTTTAATTAAAAATAAAAACAAAGAACAACTCTACATGTATTTGATCTGATTGATTAAAACTATGCACGTGCCACATTTAATTAAATCCACAGTCTGGTTTCTGAGTTTTATAAAAGCTGCACAAATAAATATACAAGTGATTTTTTAATCTTAAGCATTGTATTATATAAAGTATACAAATATTTTTTTTTAAATTTAAGGGTAACCTAAATCTATGTAACAGTTTAACAAATCTTGTAAGAAAGTTCTGAATGAAATAAAATTTGTTAGATACTTAAAGAGACACTACTTGTTTATTCCAGAACATGAGATTTTGAAATATTATTTAATTGGTTTTCATGTGCTCTTGAAGCACTTATATTTTTCTGCTAAAGATTATTTCTTTCTTCTCTTGAGAATCTGACATTTCTGATGTCATGATATATTTATTTATAAATTGATACATAAATGGTCTTGGTTTGTTGTTTTATTTCATTATGTAATGATATTCATTGATTTGTGGTAGTCCCGGGTTATTAAACTTTTGGTAATATCATTATCATTGTAGTTAGCAAAACTTTTAAATGACTAGCCTCCAAATAACCAAGACCTTTAAAAAAATTAGAATGACATTCAATTTTAGAAATTATCTTATCCTCGCTCTTTATCATCAAAAGCAAGACTATTGGAGTCAGTTTGTATAATTGCAGATAGTTCTTGATCTGAATTTCAAGAATGACTTCCCCTGTTTCAGCAAAAATGAATATAGTAAAGCTATTTCCACCTAAGGATAGACTGATTTCAAAACGTAGAGAAGTGTCATTCTTTAGTCCGTAAAATAATCACTTGATCCTGACTCAACTAAATGCACATAAATTCCTTCTTTTCTAGCTCTATCATTTAGTGTTTTCAATGTTTTATGATCGCTTCTTAAAAATTCATGTACATCCAGAAACTTGCTTTCTTTCGGTGCATAACACATGCAGTGCAGCTAGAACTAAATATGGTGGCAGCAATTTGGAGTAATAATCACATTGTGACAATGGTGGTTACTGGATGAACATATAAAAAGATTACATTTAATCCTTACATAGACATTACAGCATATGAGAAAAATGTTAACGTTGGCATTCATGAGTAGCCTAAAGCTAAAAGCAGACATTGAGATAACATGTTTTAGATTTATGGGACAATTTGAGTTCATTAACAAATGAAGATGTCGTGGACATCACTTTCGCCTCTGGGTAGTCAGTGGCATGACAAGGGATGACCATGAGGGGATATTCAGCCCCGGCATTTACTTTTCGGGGGGGGGGGCAGGCCTCACATTGTAGCACAATCACACGAACTATGCCTCATATTGTAGAACAAACACACGAACTATGCCTCGTATTGTAGCACAATCACACGAACTATGCCTCGTATTGTAGCACAATCACACGGACTATGCCTCGTATTGTAGCACAATCACACGGACTATGCCTCGTATTGTAGCACAATCACACGAACTATGCCTCATATTGTAGCACAATCACACTAACTATGCCTCATATTGTAACACAATCACACTAACTATGCCTTATATTGTAGCATAATTACACGAATCAGGGTTCGGGCACAATGAGATACTTTCATTTAGGGAATGGAATTCATAATAACAATTTACGAAACAAATGATTTTCAGAGATTATCACGTGGTTTTATTTTTAAACAACCTTAGTTTTTGTGTATAATTTATTGTAACATTTTTCAAATTAATTTTAACCTTATGTGCTATTTTACATATTAAATAGTTGTTTTTTTATATAGTTGCTGTGAATATATAATATATATAGCAAACAAGGCTCGATTTACCGCCGGGTATATCCCCGGCACTGAGACCTGTTATCCCCGGCTCTGCTTTAGCTAATATATCCCTGCCGGGGATGAAATCATAGACATTTATCCCCGGCTCTGCAGAAAAATTTTGTTCATCCCCGGCACTGGTTTTTTTCTTAAATCGAGCACTGATAGCAAACATTTTGTTACAAATAACGACTTTCACTAATCGTCCTAATATGTTTCTGTCATACAGCGACACAGAACACATTGATCATTGATGTCAAGCATGTTGCCTGGGATGTGTAGAGGAACGTAAACTCATCTTTAAATCATGAGTCACAGCTTATCATTTTCTGTTACAGTCGGTAGTTTACTGTAAAAATAAAAATACAAGAGATATGGAGTGCAGTCACAGTATAACTGGCATGTTAGGGCAAAGACTGTCCATTGTCACCTATATACTGCAGAATGAGAACGTCTTGATTATTCAAAAGACAATAGGCTAAACACTCTAGCTATTAGATATCTACGGAACGACACTGGGAAGGCGTTCACTTAATACGTGGGGGGGGGGGGGGGTCGAAGAGGTGTGACAGGAGAGGTTTCCAGAAGTGTTACGTCACAAAATCATATCCCATATTACCTTTTTGTTTTCTTTTTAGTAGTATTTTCGGAACACTATATGACGGTAATGCACAATATAACGTTCATATGAAAGAAGTTCCGTAGATTTATGACACAATCGACACGTTTGGCACGAAGTAACCATACTTTTTATTACATTTGATCTCAATGTGTTGGTCGCGTACAATGTTCTAATTTATGTGCGACAAAAAGATACCAGCAGTGCGCAACTTTTAAACGGAAATGTATTACGTGTGCGCCACACATCGGTAAATAGACCTAAACAAAACATTGCAGCACCGTGTTGTGATGTTTGAGTAGTGTGAGTAGTGGACACGTGTAGATGTTTACAGTCTAGAGCAGTGGTTCCCAAAGTGGTCGTACGGATCCCCAGGGGTCCCTGGTATCGTTCAGGGGGTCCGTGAAGAGTTTTAATTCATTTGGGGGTCCCTGAACAACTTCAGGGGGTCCGCGAAAGGTTTAATGTAAAATAGTAATATTATGATCCATTTTTATTATTATGGAAATTAAAATAAAAAAACAATAAATAAACTAGTAGTGCCAGCTAATTAAATTAATGTTACAACTTGATATTATACAGAATGACACACAGGACACGTGGGTCCAATAATGACTAGACTGATACATTTATTTATTACACAAATTTACTAAACATTAATTCCATAACCAAACTAATAAATCCACATAGGAAACAAAATCACTGCCGGCCACAAGCGAGTCCAACGTGTAATCTCCAGGTCACCAACTCCTTGTTCTCCAAAACAAAAACCAATTAACTACACATGTCCGGTCCACACCTACAAAATCAGGTCACGTCACTGGTCTCCACGCATCGTCCTCATCTCTTGTTTT
The DNA here is from genome assembly GCA_021962125.1 of Bulinus truncatus. Classification (NCBI taxonomy): domain Eukaryota; kingdom Metazoa; phylum Mollusca; class Gastropoda; family Planorbidae; genus Bulinus; species Bulinus truncatus. Next base: position 4,044,304 of record JAGDYQ010000001.1, on the reverse strand, counting down.
TACACACCTGTCCAGGTGACGACTGGTCCAGCGCCGTGTGTTGAATTAAGAGGGTCACAACATTAACAACAAGCATGGCGCGGTGTGAGACAGACGGCCGACAACACGTTTAAACAGGAATTAAATAACGCCGCTGGATGCACTAATTTGTCTACTGTAACACTATATTTGTGTATATAATTTTATGTGCTTGTTGATGTAATGCTGCTCCAATGGATTGTTGATGTAATGCTGCTCCAAGGTAACACTGTGTGTTCCTCACTGCTGCTTCGGATACTTATACTGGTTTTATGTAGCTGCCGATATTATAACTGGTTTATAAACTTAAGTAGCGTTCAGTCTCAATGCACTCTCAAACAACACACCAATCAATGAGGCAAAGTTCCACGATTCAAATATATTTATTAAACAATAAGAAAACATATGTAGTCTGAACGTGTTGCAGCAGTATTCACAAAAATGCTTCGTACACAATATAACACGTAGTATTCCAGGTTCCCGAAGGAATTATCTGCCAATACTTTGACACTTAGTATCCTGTGTCCCCGAAAGGATTATACAGAGATATTTCAATGAAATAGACTTTGACTGTGTACTGTAAAACTCAATAACTTGATAGCTTGTGCCTCTATTATTTCTCCACTAACTTCTCCTCTAACTATCTCTACAACTAGTGTCCTGATGTCTCTATCGTCAGTCTGTCGATCTGTCGGTCTCGATGTCTTTCGTCGGTCTGACGAAATTTCAGCTACATTTCTTTTTATGTGATGGTGAATTATCACGTGCCCCAAACGCCCAGAAGTTCTGATTGGCTCCCTAACACCCTTTCTAACTCATCTACATATTAATGAATCTTATTCCAGCCTAGGGATTGGTGCGGCTAAAAACTCACTATGGGCTAGTATTTCTTTGTCTCCCTAATTACGTCTTATCACGTACATCCGGTGTCATCGACGCTCATTGACAGATTTATTCCACCCAAAACAAAGATAACACGCTGGAATTCTAATTATCAAAATCTCTGCCTGTGTCCTTGGCCCATGAACTTTCAATGTTGACCACCCAACTAAACCAGTGGTTCTAAAATTGTATGAATCTATCTAAAGCTATTGTTACATCTACAATATAAAAAAACTATAAAATAGTTTACATCGTACATCGAATTAAGTTCTATGTTATTCTGATACAAAATTTATAAACACATTTTCCCAGTCTTAGACAAAAAGATAAGGATTTAACGTTTTTTCAACCAGTCAAATAAAAAATTTGGAAAATATTGTCACTGCAACAACTCTATGAGACAACATCTAAGCGATATGACGACGATGGACTGTTGCTTCTTATAACATTTCCTTAGCGACTGCAAAGTCAGGAAAGCTGCATACTATTGATGAAGAACTTATTTTACCAGATGTAAATGACGTAATACGCACAGATTTGCACAAACCAGCTCTCGACAATATATAAATAATTCCACTGAGTAATAATACAGTACAAAGATGGGCTGACGAAATGGCTCAGTCAGTCCGTAGAAAATTCTTTATGTGATTACTTAAAACATCTGAATTTTCTATACAGCTTGACGAGTCCACTTTACCAGGAACCGAAGTTTTACTTTTAGCTTATGTAAGATTTGTAAGAGAAGAAAAATTTGGTCAAGAATTGTTATTGGCTAAATGTTTGGAGGCAAAATGTGAAATGCTATTTACTAAATTCAAAAGATAGTTCGATGTAAAAGCTTTACCCTTGACTAATACCATATCTGTTGCTACTGACTGTGCTCCGGCAATGGTAGGAAGATAACGAGGCTTTCTGACATACTTAAAACAAGCGACACCAAATGTATTTTCAGTACTTTGTGTCATTCATCGACATCATTATGTCGCAAAAAAACTTAGTAAACGTTTGCATATATCACTAGATTATTTCATTAAAGAAGTTAATAAAATCAGAAGGAATGCCTAAAATGAGATGTTATTTTCTCAATTTGTTTGAAAAATTATGAAGTCTATAATTGTTTACTACTTCACACAGGCGTACGTTGATTATCTAAAGATGCATGACAATGATTTGCGACACAATCTAATCAAGTCAAAAAGTGACATAGCCCATATGACTGATTTATTAGACAAATTTAACTAAACTCATTTTAACCTACAAGGTAACCAATTAAATTTAATCAAATCTAAAAGCATAATGTCTGCGTTTGTAGCAAAACTTTCTCTCTGCGAACAAAACTTGGAAAGAGGAGAATGTTCTCAGTTTCCAAATATTTCGAAAATGTAAAATAAAGTAGAAGATTAGCTTGCTTACTGTCAACACTTAACGGTTCTTTATGCAGACCTGAACCAAAGATTGGATATTCCCGACATGGTGTTAAGTCATTTCGCGCGTGGACAATCTCAGATCTTAAACACAGATGAATCCAGTGGCGCAACTGGGGGGGGGGGGGGCATTTGCCCCCTCCGAAATAAAAAAAAAATTAAAAGATTAGACCAAAATTTGTTTAAAATAAAATACAAATATATAAATAGTGTGATTTTTTAATACAAGTGATTTTTTTGCCCCCCCCCCCTGAAAGTTTGGTCTAGTTGCGCCTCTGGATGAATCCTTACTAATACAAGAGCAGCTTATTGAAATATCCAAAAATGAGGAACTTAAACCAATTTTTAAACAAGGATACCACAAATTCTGGTTATAAAAACAGATCCCAATTTTATATCTTGCATTATGGGTATTGTACAGAAGTTGACTGCTTTTCCGTTTTTCTGTTTGGTAGAACGTGGATTCAGTGCCGTTATGAACTTCATTATACACACACAAAACAACAGAAACCGACAAGAAATTAGTGCTCGTGGGGATTTGCGGTCACTACTTACAAACATTGAGCTGGACATAAATACACTCATAACATCATCTTAAGTCACTATCTTTTTTATTTCAACCACAAATTATATTTTCAATAAAAGCTTCTTCAACAAAATGATTTTTTTTAATTTCTAATTTTTATACCATGCATTTATGCAGCTTTTTCACTTGGGGGGTCCGTAGTCAAGTTTTTACTATAAAAAGGGGTCCATGGGTCAAAAAAGTTTGGGAACCACTTGTCTAGAGTAAACATTGATTGCGGACGAATTTTAGGTGGAATTAAAATTTGAAATTAAAGGATTTTGAATTATTGTATAAATATTTACAGCTCTATTTCATTATGTGCTACAAAACTGAAATTTTGTTTATATGTAAAGTAAAAAGAAAAAAAGCGGGGGGCGGGGTGTCTATTTTCTTTTTCACCTTCTTTTATTCTATCTATAAACCCGCTGAAGAACGATTTTTCTGCAAGGTACCAGTTCTCTCTCTAATCTGTGCACATGTGCGCGCACACAGTACAATAAAGCGCACAAAAGTTTCGCGTTTTTATACTACGGATGGCCTAGCAGTAAAGCACTACTCTGTTGACCTGAGGGTCCGTGGTTCAATCTCCTGTGAGGACCAATGGATGTTTCAGGTCATGGTTAAAGTCCTCACTACATCTTCCGTAGTGCCTCTATGGCTATTGCACTATCGGCTTTGGTGGGTATGAAAGAAAAGCATTGTAAAAAACAGAAGAGATTTCATATCATCGTTACAGGGACTACACACGCACTACTACGTAACAGTAGACTACACACACATACTACTACGTAACATTGGATACACACACACTACTAGTTAACAATGGACTACACACACAACTTAAGTGGACTTCACACACTACTACGTAATAGTGGACTACACACACTATGTAACAGTGGACTTCACACACACTACTACGTAACAGTGGACTACACACACACACTAGTAACAGTAGACTACACACACTACTACTACTTAACAGTGGACTACACACAAATACTACTACATAACAGTGGTATATAGATATCTTAGGGTTATGCCTTTTTAAATTTTTTGCTCAAAAGTAATGAAAATGGGTTTTTATTCTGATTAATTTCAAATAGTTCACCCACAACACGAATTGTTTTTTAAATGGTATACAAGCAGTGGTGGGCAACTAGTTAACTAATTAGTTGCACTCAAAATCCAAATTGTTGGTCGCTATCTGTTCCTGGGAGAATCCATCAAAGGGAGACGAGAAGGCATAAAGCAAATTGAGAAAGAAGTAACAATTTTATGGCAAAAGAAATTAAATTGTCCACATGATTCAAGTCGTACAGGCAAAACTGGATCAAGTACTGAAGACGTACAATATGTGTGTACAACAAAGAAAATACAATCCACTGAATGAGGTTTTTGACATCCCAAAAAAAGTTGGTGAATGGCTCTGCAGTGAGGACAAAAGATTCTATCATATTCAAATTGAAAGTAAAGGACAGGTCGGGTATACAACTGGGGAGGCTGCTAGTTCAAAAACTATCCATCCATCCAAAAGAAGAAAAATGTCCTTGAACCTACTTCAACAACAGTAATGACAACAGCAACCGTGTAAACTTCCGAATCCGAGTCAGAATATCAAGTCTGAAGATTCAGAGAAACAGTCCACAAGAACTACAGCAAAACCAAAACTACAACCAAATTAGTAACATCTTCAAAGTTATCAACCAGCAAAGCAGCAACATTTGAAGACAGTTATCTCAAGAAGAGATCAACATTCAGACACTTTCACGGTCTGGTATATTCAGTCAACTATTAAAGAAGGTATTAAACTTAAAGAAGAAATGAAGAAAACACTACATTTAGAAAGTTGGTCACTGCACTTTGAGGGTAAACGTATTAGTCACCAAGAATATCAAGTGTTAGTGTTGAAGAATAAACAAATACAAGTTAAGTTACAAGCACTAGATCTACCAGACGTAAAAGCAAATACTGTTGTTAAAGGTATAACAGCTATTCTTGATGAATACAATGTATGGAAGAGTATAAAGAAGATTGTAGCGGACACTACGAATGTAAACACTGAAAGAAGGAATGGGATTGTCAGTCAGTTACAAAGACGGTTTACTGAAAAGAAACTGGAAGAACCACAATTCATTGGTTGTCAACATCATGTTCTTGACCGAGTCCTTCGCGTAGTAATGGATGAATAATTTGGATGAAACTGTATGTCGCCCAATATCGAATATCCGTTTACCTCGGAACTTGTAAAGAATTACGAACAGCTCAGGGAGAATTTAAAGAATGATGAAGTGATTACTGAAACAGCAGGATAGCGTGATGATATGAAATTTCTATTTCATTTAACTCGGGTATTCCGCTTTTTTGAAGAATCTGGAGTATTTCTAAGTTAATTTTCAGAAAATACCTAAATATGGGGGGGGGGGGGGGGGGGGTAGCTGTGATTTGGGGGGGGGGGGTTGCGATCGTAACATCTCCCTCCTTGTCGGTAAGCATGATGCAATCAATAAAAATAAAATGTACATAAAAGTAATAACAGTACAAATGTAGGTAAACAATTGATAATAATCAACCCAGGAAAATGGGTGATCTACTAGACAACAACAAAAAATCATAATTTGGAAATTACATAATTATTATTGTCAAAATGACATGCTGATACAATACACACGAGATATACTTCTAAAAGTACGTCTTCTAACAGAAGTGTCACATATTCTACAATCTATCAAACCAATTTGTTTGGTTCCAACTACAATATCTTAACTAAAAAAATAAGAACTAAAATATAAGCAATTTACTTATATTGGTACATCAACAGTTTTACAAGAGATTGCCTAACACAAAGGACAATTAATTATAACAGATTAAGGTAAAGCATGAAAAGAAATATACACACAATTTCAGTACTATAAATAACACAAATTACATACTAAGGGATCGTAATCTGTTAATAAACAAAATATCATCCAAAAGTTTCCTACTGTATAACCCATTATAAATATTCTATAACATATAGGCCTCTTTCTGACAGAGGGAAACAACGAGAGAAAAAAAAACAACTGATACAACATAATGTATTAAAATTAATAAAAAGAATTATATATTTACAGAGAGAGAGAGAGATAACACCTCTCAACAGATTGTTTCAACTGGTAAGAATGTGCCAACAGCCCGCCATATTTTTAGTGCTTGGTCACTCACGGCCAACAAGAACAAAAATCAGACAACAATATTAAATTAATCGGTGACTTTAAAGAAAATACGTGTAGCTATAATTAACATGAGTCATATGATAATCGTAAGTTATTATCTAATATCAACAAAATCGGGTAATATAGCTTGGTTATTAACACTTACAACACAAAAATAATATGAGATCAATAGATATTTTTACCTAGACCAGAATGGAGATATAAGTTACTCATGCAAATATATCAAACATGTACCGGTGCCCTTACAGCTTTAATAGTTTGGGCTTTTATCTGAATTTGGTTTGAAATGCAACGAGACAAAGTGTCAGCTAATACGTTTTGCTTACCCGGAATGGTCTGGATGACAAAATTGAAATCTTGCAGTAAAAGAGCCCATCTCGCTACTCTATGATTTCCTAGTTTCTTTGAATTGATAAAAGCCAGTCGCGCATGGTCGGTCTAGAGAGTGAAAGGGGCACCCAAGAAGTACCTGGCCAACTTAGTGATGCACAATATGATGGCTAGTCCCTCTCTATCTATAGTAGCATACCTAGTTTCAGCTATGTCAGTTGACGGCTAACGTACAACACAGGGTGTACCACCCCATGGTGGCCCTGTAACAGGGCCCCCTATGGCTACCGTGGAGGCGTCCGTAACCAGACAGAAGGACCTACTGACGTCCGGTAGTTTGAGAATGGGCTGTTGGGCGAACGCTGTCTTGATTAAATCGAGCGCATTTTGACACCTGTCAGACCATATAACTTGATTCGATTCTCCCTTTCTAGTTAAATTAGCTAGTGGTTCCATCACATGTGCAAAATGGGGTATAAATTTACGGTAAAAATTACACAGACCTAGCAAGCTGCAGACTTGTTTCTTAGACGACGGTACTTCTATGTTCAATATTCTTGACACACTCTCGTCTACTGGTTGTATCGAGTTGTTGCCTACCTAATGCCCCAAGAAAGTTATCTCTGTCAGTCCTATTTCTAGTTTAGTTTGTCTGACAGTCAGGTTGTGTCGTTTTAAGATGTCAAATACCTCTCGAAGGCCTTGCATATGTTTTCCCAGTCTTCATGGAAAACAACACAGATATCATCTAAGTAGTAGATTGTGTCAAGTCTGTGGGAGAATAACTGTTCAATGTGGCCGGTGCATTGACCAACCCAAAACTCATAAAGTTCCATTGGAATAAACCAAATGGAGTGATAAACGCCGTCAGGGGCTTTGCTTCTGTGGTTAATGGTATTTACTAGTAACCTCTGGCTAAATCCAATTTAGAAAAAATAGTTGGCATTAGCTAAGCGCGTCATTAACTCTTCAGAGTTAGGCATTTGATAGGATTCTAGAACAGTAATTTTATTTAACTGACGATAGTCTACACATAGTCTGATGTCACTAGTTTTCTTTTTCACTATCACTACAGGGGCAGCGTATGGGCATGTCAGAAAGAATGTTTAAATAATCAGTCAGAAGTCCCTCAACGGCTGCGGCTTTGCCAGAAGGTAAGCTACTAATTCGTACATCTTTACAGGTTTCCGTAGTTCCAATTTCTGATATATCTTGTGATCTGATAGATCGTCCTCTTTCAGTAAGAGGCAGCTGAAATTAGGCTGCGCTGTAGATGGTACATTGACTGGGTGAGAGGTATCTATTGGTCGTGGGTAATACTCTTTCAACATGCCAATATGGAAAATCTTAACCTTATTTCTGATATAGATTTCATCACCGGCGGCGGAACGAAATATTTTAAGGGGGGGGGGGGCGCCCCCCCCCTTGGAAATTTAAGGAGGGGCAAGACAAAATATGACCGAAAGACAAACTTTACCCCCTTAATTCAATAATAGAATATAGTAATTCTGTAGCAAGTATTTTATCGATATTATTAAAAAATAATATATTAAAAAAATATAAATGAACATTGAGCACTTCTCTCGTCAACTGATTCGTAATGTCAGTTTGTTTACAAATTTAATAGTGAAATTAGATAGAAAATTACTGATAATTATCATGAATGATGATGAACATGAAACTGAAACCGGAAACGGGAAACTCAATAAACAAAAAGTAATTTATGAAAAGATAATAAATAATTGTATTTTCTTTAAAAATTACATTTGCCGTCCTTCGATAGATGGCAATACTTCTCTATACTTATAAGACGCATTTGCTGTCTGTCTGTCTGTTCCCTTAAAACTCAATATCCAGACAACCAAATAACATGAAATTTGGTACACGTACACAAAATTACATGGGAAGGTTCTTAAACAAGTTTCGTTCCATCTCAATGGGTACTTCAATGGTAATTAATTATTTTGGATATCAAAGACATGAAAATTGGCAAACTTTTACCCCGATTTCAGGTTTTACGAGCTTCTCTCCCACATAGCTAACTTACTATAAATATGATCGGTACGGGGAACCAAATATCACATTGCTTACTACATGATAACATTCCATTCCTTCAGCCATAAAAATTGTCATCTTTTGCTACAGTCATGCCTAACAAACAGAGAGAGAGAGAGAGAGAGAGAGGGAGGGAGGGAAGGAGGGAAAGAGGGAGGGAGGGAGAGAGGGGAGGAGGGAGGGATGGAGGGAGAGAGGTAGGGAGGAAAAGAGGGAGTGAGGGAGAGAGAGAGAGGAACTGCCAAAAATGTTGTGTATCACATTGCTTTAAGATAAATGTACCCTTTTATTGCATGCAAATAAACCCTTTTTTTACGCGTCTTATTTTAAATCTTAATTAAACGTCAAATTACGCTTCTTAAACAAACAGAAAACCTTATTTTAAACCCGGGCAAAGCCGGGTACTTGCAACTAGTTTTAGAATATGCCACAAAAACTCTCAATAATAAGTAAAATGTAAATTAATTATAATTTCTTTCAAATATTAAATTTAGGAAATAAATCAAATGAATTATGAAAATGAAAATGATACATATAAACTAAAATGAATTACAAAGTTAAAAAAGTTAAACAAAGTTAAAATTTTAGGGGGGGGGCAGACTGGAAATTCAAGGGGGGGGGGCTCCGCCGCCAGTGGATTTCATAGTCCACGTCAGTCACTTTAAAAGGTCCCTGACACCTAATGAAGTCTATTTGTCTTATCTGGTAGTAGTACAAGTACTTCGTCCCCCGGAGTGACACGTCCCATTGTTCGGCTGTTATTAACCCTCGTCATAGTTTGAACGTGCCTGTTTTTGACATTGGTCTTGGCTACGTCACAGGCCTGGATACGTCTTTGTCGAGGGTCAATAACCAGTTCATAGGTGGTTCTAACATCAGAGGTCAAGTCGGCCTTAATCATGAGGTCTTTCAAAATGGATAGTGGTCCTTTCAAATTTGCACCATACACCATCTCGAATGGTGAGAACCCTGTGGTTTCTTGGGGAACTTCCCTATGCGGAGTATACGCGAACAGTACACATGGTAGCATAAGGTCCCAGTCACCGGGACTCTCATCGGCTACTTGACTAATCATGGTCTTAATTGTTCCATTAAGTCTCACAAATCCCTTTGCTCTGGGGGTGGTATGGAGATGTGAATGTCTGTTTGAACCCTAGTACCGTTGTGAAGTGTCAGATACAAACTGGGTTCCTCTATCTAATAAAATAACAGGGAAACATGTCTTACAGAAAATGTTCAGCAGTGCCTGTGCTATGTCTTCTGCCCTAATGAATTTTAGCGGTATGGCTTCCGGCCACCTTGAACATACATCCACCACTATTAATATATAACGATGTCCCCTGTAAGACATTACTGGCATGGGCCCTATAATGTCTATGGCAAACTTTTTGAACGGTCTGTCGATCACATCTGTCACTTGCAGGGGCGCCCTACCTCGTGCGGGTTTGGTCCCTTTCACCTGGCATATAACGCATGTCTTCACATATTTCTTTATGTCTCTTGTCATACCTGGCCAAAAAAACTTACCCATGATCCTATGTTTGGTCCTAATGACCCCCATGTGACCCGCCTATACAGTCATGAGCCGTTTTTTACTACCAACGATTTGATGGGTACAGGGAGTTGATTCATTATATTTCTCTTAGGTTCCTGGCAGTAAATGTCTTTATCTCTCATACCTTGTGCCCTCGTAGTGACGGTGTTACAGTTCTGCATGGATGTATTCTGTCTTACCCAACTGTCTAATTCCACGGGACTACATTCTATCACGCCAGGGATGTTCCCAATCAGAACATCACAGAGTGGATCATCAATTACAAAGGCAGGTACTACTCCCGAATAAAAAGTGATCTTGATTTTAATCATGGCGAGGGGTAACTCGTGTATCCCTCCTACAAATGACACGCACCATCCTATTTTCCCCGTAAACTCATGATCTTTAACCAAAGATCTTCTGATACCTATTACTGTAGCCCCAGTGTCACGTAACACGTTTACTGGTATGTCGCCAACAAACCCAGGGTAGAACTTGAGGCTATGACCTGTGGCCAGTATTGCTAGCACCGGCTTATCTCTCTCTCTCTGTCTCTGTCTGAAATCGTTTGTCTGATATGTATTTCTGCCAGGGCAGTTTCTCTTTGGCTTGGTGCAATATCGTGAAGTATGCCCCCTGCCGTTGCACGAGAAATATGTTAGACTACTAACTGTAACAATAGCTTTAGATAGATCCATACAATTTTAGAACCACTGGTTAGTTGGTTAAGTCAACATGGAAATTTCGTGGATCCAGGACACAGTCATATGTTTTGATAACTAGAATTCCAACGTTATATCTTTGTTTAGGGAGAATTAGTCTGTCAGCACAGGTCAGTAAACCCCAGAGGTAGGTGACGATAGATGTAATTAGGCAGACAAAGCAATACTAGCCCAGAGTGAATATTTGGCCGCACCAATCCCTAGGCTGGAATAGGAGTCATTAATATGTAGATGAGTTAGAAAGGGTAATTGGGAGTCAATCAAAAGTTCTGGGGCTTTGGAGTCACATGATGATCTCCCATCATATAAAAATGAGATGTAACTCAGAATTGGGGAGACGTACAGATCGACAGACCTACAGATCGACAGACCGACGATAGTTATAGGACATCAAGACACCAGTTGTAGAGATAGTTAGAGGAGAAGTTAGTGGAGAAATAATAGAGGCACAAGCTATCAAGTTATTGAGTTTTACAGTACACAGTCAACGTCTATTTTTATTGAAGTATCTCTGAATAATTCTTTCGGGAACTCAGGATACTAAGGGTCAAAGTATCTCTATATAATCCTTTCGGGGACATAGGATACTAAGTGAGTGTACGAAGCATTTTTGTGAATACTGCTGCACACAAGTTCATACTACACATGTTTTCTTATTGTTTAATAAATATCATTGAATCGTGGAACTTTGCCTCATTAATTGGTGTGTTGTTTGAGAGTGCAACAAGACTGAACGCTACTTAATTAAACCAGCGTTATAATATCGGCAGCTACATAAAAGCAGTATAGTTATCTGGAGCAGCATTACATCAACAAATACATAACGTTCAAACCATAACGTTACATTGAAGCAGCAGTGAAGAACAAGAAGTATTGCATCTGGTGGAACAACGATAGTACCATAACGCTGACAATTTCCAACGTTAAATTGGTGTCTACAACAGTATCCATCACATCCATAACATTATATACAAAATATAGAGTGTTACACTAACCTTGTCATTCCTAGAGTTTCTAGCAAGATGCCCGGCCTTCCCGCACGAGTAACACGATCTGTCTCTATCACGGCGGTCATTAGAACTGCTTCTGTGACGTCCGGGACTAGAGTCATGTCTAAGTTCAGGTTGTGTGACTGCCCTGGCATAACATAGAACGTCTTGTCGTTGTTCTGTGTCGGTTTTCGATATGGTGTTTTCTGTGTGTGCTGATTTGTATTTTCTTAAAAGGTCAGTAACTTCCTCGAACGTTTTCGGACCCTTCTCCTTTAAGAATGCTACAACGTCAGTGTGACACGCGTCTACGGCTTTGTCAACTAATATGAGTTCCCTCAGATTTTTATACTCTTGTTCTATACCAGATAATGCCACCCACCTATCGAAATACAAACTAAGATTTGTTGTAAATAGCTGCGGATCGTCATCACTAGACGGACGGATGTTATGAAATTTGTCCCAATACCCCTCAGAGGTGTTTCCATACTTTCGCATCAGTGCGTCTTTTACTATTTTGTACTCCCTTATTTCCACTCTGTCTAATTTCAAGCAAACATCCAAGGCTTTTCCCAGGAGGAATGTCAAAAGTGAGGTCGCCCATTCACCCTCTGCTATCCCAGCACTACTTGCCAACAGCTCAAAACGTGATAAGTATGTGTCCATACTATCTACATCCTCACTAAAATACGGCAACTTCAGGGTAGGCGTAGTTAGTCTCTCGCTAGTCATGTTACTCGGGGGTTCGCTTGCCCTAGATCTATCGAGTTCCAAACGTTCTTTCGCATTTTCAGCCTCTAGCTTCCTAATCATTCTCTCTTCGCGTCTCTCTTCCCTTTCCTGGGCATCTCTTAGCTTAACCCAATCCAGCAATTCCTGCCCAGTAATTCCAAGGGACTTACCATTGTCGATTAAAGCTGTCCAGGATGTCATGATACTGATTATCGTGGACTGACTAGACAACTAACAAAACATGAAATGCAATCCAAAATTTAAAAAAATTAGTTATAGCATTAACTATGCTGATTATGTAACTGATGATAGAACCAGACAAAATAAATGAATAAATGACAAAAATTTTTATCAGTAATGCTGATTTTGCAAATAATGTTGGAAACAGAAAAAAATAACAATAGCCTAAATGTATGTGTTTTGGTTGTTCTAAGTGGACCCTATTTAAACCTCTACTGTATTCAAAGTAATACAGAATTTTACTAAGAACAACGAACAAAATGCATTAATAGGTAGGGTTGCCATATTTTTTCACAGACCAACCGGGACAGTTCTGTCTTTTTTACTTTAGGTTTAGGGATGTCGGTTCCGGGGGGGGGGGGTATGAAAACAGCAATGTAAAAAACACTTAAAATATAGAATAGATAATCTTTGTTATTTTATTCATAATGGTACACAAACACGATATTTTTACAAAACAAAACAGTTTTCTTCTTGTTGTACCACTCGTATTTTTCACTTCTGTAAATTTGTATTACTGTGTTACTTACCAAAATGTTACTGATCACACAAGAGCAGATTAATCATTCTCTGATCTAATAATTTTGCTTAATTATTTCCAAGAAACTGTGCCCTGAAACTAAACCGGGACAATTTCAACAACCGGGCGGGACACCGGGACAACCCAGTATATCCGGGGCTGTCCCGGCCAGACCAGGACGTATGGCAAGCCTATTAATAGGTTACAATAAGGTGTATTAATAGGTTACAATAAGGTTTACCAGAAATTATACATAAATAAAATATTAGACTTAGCTGCAGCTTTCAGATCCTCATGTTGAATTGATGTCACTAATATATGGTATAGTTCCCTTCGAATTTTAACTCTAATGTTATTAGTTTCTGATTTTCTTTTCTTTTTAAATTAAAATATTGTCAATAATCCAATGATGTGATTGCACCACACTAATTCACTGTCTTGAAACTCAATCGGATCGGTAATCCACACAGTTAGCTCACTATAACAATTAATTAGGTCGGCAACAACAGCAAACAGCAACGTAGTGCAATATAGCAGTAAATAGCATACGTACTATAGATTGCAGTAAATAGTATAGTACTATAGGACTAATTCAGTAATCTCAACCCAGCTCAAAAGTAATCTCAGTTGTTGCACATCAACATCAGTTTGAAGGAAAGAAACAAACGATTCAAAACGTCGGCAGGTCCTCCACTGCAGCCTACTCAGCAACAATAACTTCTATCACTGCAGCCTACTCAGCAACAATAACTTCTATCACTGCAGCCTACTCAGCAACATAACTTCTATCACTGCAGCCTACTCAGCGACAATAACTTCTATCACTGCAGCTAAATCAGCAACAATAACTTCTATCACTGCAGCCTACTCAGCAACAATAACTTCTATCACTGCAGCCTACTCAGCAACAATAACTTCTATCACTGCAGCCTACTCAGCGACAATAACTTCTATCACTGCAGCTAAATCAGCAACAATAACTTCTATCACTGCAGCCTACTCAGCAACAATAACTTCTATCACTGCAGCCTACTCAGCAACAATAACTTCTATCACTGCAGCCTACTCAGCAACAATAACTTCTATCACTGCAGCCTACTCAGCAACAATAACTTCTATCACTGCAGCCTACTCAGCAACAATAACTTCTATCCCAGAACAGATCAAATGGTCGACAGCAGCTATACAAGTTAAACATTAATGCCGTAGCTCACGTATATCCACAGAAGAAAATCACAACGTCGTTTGCATTGACAGCAATTTTCACAATAACTCCTTAATCAGCAGTCAAGAGTCCACTTCGGAGGTGCAGTAAATGTCACGTGTTCTTTTAATACTTATTAATGTAAAGTATAAAAATAATTGAACTTTATTCAAAATGACTCGTGACTGCATGACTCTAAACTCTAATACAACTTTAACTCAGTGCTCGATTTAAGAAAAAACCAGTCCCATAAATGAACAAAATTCTCTGCAGAGCCGGGGATAAATGTCATCCCCGGCGCTGATTAAAAAAGCTAAACCAGAGCCGGGGATGTCAATTCTCAGTGCCGGAGTTATCCCCGGCATCCCCAGCGGCGGCGAGATGCCAACATTTTTTTTTTTTTTGAGGATCTTCAATTTACAATCCATGGGCCAAGTAACTAATTTATTTTCACAGACAAAACCAACAATAATATAAAAAAAATGGGGAAAACGTGTCTTAATTAATTAACATAGTTCACGTTGGTTCAAACAAATTTGAAGCTGCACATTAACAGGACAAGCAATGAATTTATTTTTAACAAAAAATGCAAATTTTTTTATGTATTCTCTGTTTGTTGAAATCAAATATTCCATTATTCATAATTATTTCAATTATTTAAACAAATTTTGACGTTTTTCCGTAACTAATCCTTTTTTTTAGTTTGGCTGAAGGTACATTGCTGGCAGAATGCCTTACGTCTTTTAACCACATTGTGGCATACAACTTTGCATCAAAATATTGAAGTGGTGGTCCATTAATTTGAATAAACAGCAATTTTTGATCTTTCGACATCTAATGAATTATGACGTAAATAAACAGTTACCAACACTTGGTACATCGACAATAATGCAGCCTCGCTCTTCAACTATTTTTGTTAGATTTGTGTATAAACTTGTTGAAACAATATAGGAGTCCCCGGGCCTAAAAATGAAAAAGATGCAGTATGAATTGCAATGAATGACTGTCCGAGCAGGCGCGGTTCGTGGGGTAGGCGATATACGCCCCCCACAGCCTACTATCCCCTGGCCTATATACTGGTCTTCCCGAGGACCAATTCCTAGATCCGCCTTGTGTCAGCGTATTAATATCAGCACCATAAAGAGAAACATCCTTTTAGATTATACTGTTTGGTTTTTATTTTATAACATTTGACGTATCTTATAGCTGAGAATCAGTCTTGAAAACTTATATTACACTGTTTACGAGCAAATGGTTTGACTTCAGTGTTACCATTAAACATAAATCTAGTGCGTGCAGAATAAAACATTATTTTATCAATACATCCAGCTACTTAGGTATTTTGATTTCAACTTTAAATTAAACTTATTAAAGTCGGATAATCTAAACTTGTGATAACAAATTATTGCTACGGATATACTGTAACACATGACTTACACGCAGTAGACGTAGTATGAAGATCATCTTTTTGAGATTTCACTCCTTGAAATACAGTTGTTTGTTTGTAAAAGACAACTTTGTTTGGGTTAACGTTTTTGCAAAACGGCTCTTTAGCAACTTAATTTAAAATTATTAAATAAAAATATTTCTTTAAATCTTTGTCTGAATTTTTATATAAAAGTAAAATTTTTCGATCGATAGCTTGCGCCTTACGAGCGACGAATTAAAAGTGAACATAAAATTAGAACCAAAGATTACAAAAAAATACTTTGAACTCTTACTGTACGTTTATTTCTATTGATTCGGTATATAGAAACGCAGTACAAAATTGTGAAGTTAAACTTCAATATTTACCAGTGCTCACCTGACTTAAGAAAAAGTCAGTGCTGATAATGAAAAAATTTTTTCACAGAGCCGGGGATAAATGTCATCTCCGGCAGGAAGATGGGAATAGGTGTGAGGGGCGTTTCCGACATCAAAGCCTGGTAGCTTTGACCGCGCTGCGCTGACCACAGATCTATAGGGATGGGGAATGAGGGGAACATAATGTGAGGGGGGGGGTAAGCGTGATTGGGGGGTGGGGTGCGATCGTAACAATGGTAAATTCGAATTTTTGGTTTGTATGTGACCTATTTCAACAAGAAAATCGAATTAAAGCTTTTTTCATTACTTTTGTACAAATATTCATCGATTTATGACGCAGGAACATGCGGGTCACAAAAAAGTCATAACCCTAATATATATATATATATATATATATATATATATATATATATATATATATATATATATATATATATATATATATATATATATATATATATATAGGCTATATAGGCTGATAATCGAACCGATATTGGCACTATGGGTTAACTATATAGGACCGGCCGTTTTTTGGCTGCCGATACATTGTTTTTTTTCCACAAATCTAGTAACTCTAAACTGGTTTTGGTTTACTTAGTAAAAGTTTACTTACAGACTTCCAGTTAACTATTCACCTGAGTGAAGTGACTTACTGATATAATTAAGTGTTTTTAATTTTTCAAACTTTTTTTAAAAATCTGCTACATTCAGTAAAAATTACAAAGATTAACGAAGAACATTATTTTAATTTCATCACAACTTTCACAAGTTAGTGAAGTTAAAATTACACTTTTTCACCCCAAAATGTCACATAATACATTTTTTATACATTTTTTTAAAATGTTTTTTATTTCTTTGTTCATTAATTGCTCTGCATGTGCCAAAAACGGCTAGTGTAGCTTAAAAAATAAAAAAAATAGAAAAAAAAACTTGCAGAAACATTGCATCGGTGTATGGATCACCTTAAATTATTCCTGATGGTTGTATGGCTATACTATACCTTTTACTGAAAGGTACAGTATTGTAATACTACATGTATAAATAGTATATATATAGTATAAAATATGGCATAATAGGCCTATTCATACAGTGGCGGCGGAAAGAAATATTTTAAGGGGGGGGGGGCAAACCAAAATTCAAGGGGGCGCCGCCCCCCTTGAAAATTTAAGGGAAGGGGCAATACAAAATATGACCGAAAGACAAACTTTACCCCCTTAATTCAATAATAGAATATAGTTATTTAATGGATATTATTAAAAAATAATATATTAAAAAAAATAAAAATGAACATTGAGCACTTCTGTCGTCAACTGATTCATTACTGAAATGAATGTTAGGTATGTTACTATTTAATTTTTAGCTAAAGTGAGCAATTTCGGCAGTCTGACAGGATTAATCATTGTAAACATTGCAGCTTTATGTGCTAACTACAAATATAACAGTAGACCTATCTCTTGTTTTTTAGGGCATACGCATAGTATCAGTTTCAAACATTCCTATATTATTTATTTCTGATATTTTATATTTTATAATTAAATCTGCAGATAGAAAATAAAATTTATGATCAGTTACAATTAAGCAAGATATTTAAATTTTACTATTCAATAATTTTAAACATATTTTTGAGAATTATGTTCATTATTGTTATAATTTTATGAAAATATTATGCAATTTTTTTATATTTTCCAAGTGTTAAAATGATGATTGTGTCTTAAAAAGACTCAAACTCTTATTATAGCTCTCTCTTTATCCATTTAAGATATATTATAATAACTAAGTATCGTGATTAAAAAAAAGTCTCAATAGTCTTTGGATAATATTACAAATCAATCCAAGTATAAATAAAACTATTTAAATGCACCAAAGTATTCTTGGCGATGTTCGTTCAAACTTATTAAGGCTTCTGCAATTTCTGTAAGATTAACGTTATCAACCCTATCCTTATGTGTGTGCAGAATAAGCAGATTGTTGAGACGTTTTTGAGTCATTGTAGAACGTAGATGGGTTTTTAGACGGCGGAGAGTCCAGAACGTTCTTTCAGCTGTTGCAGATGAAACTGGATATGTGAGATAAATACGCAGCAATGTGTAAATCTCTGAAAACATAGTTTTTCCAATTGAACTTTCAAGGTTGAAGAGGTCGCTTATCGTTGAAATCTCGTTCATGCTTTTGACAAAATCACAAAACATATTTAATGTGTTGCAAGTCAAGCACAGTTAATTTCTGGATAACCAAGAAGCCATTTGTTTTCATCCAGTTCCATATTGATCTGTTGTGGTTCATTTGTTGATGACACAATTATTTTTTCAATACTTGCCATAACCTGTTGTCCTTCATTTTCAGTGAACCTTTCATGTATTGCTCCAATTGCAGCATCAATAGCCTGAAAATATTTCTGGCGAAAATATTCCTCAACATTTGGAAATTCGATAATAAATAATTGTATTTATTTTAATACATTAAGTATAATTTCTTTCAAATATTAAATTTAAGAAATAAATCAAATGAATTATGAAAATGAAACATATAAACTAAAATTAATTACAAAGTTAAAAAAGTTTAAAGTTAAAATTTTAGGGGAGGCAGACTGGAAATTCAAGGGGGGTGCGCCGCCATCCCTTAAATGTTTTGAGGGGGGGCTGCCCCCCTGCTCCGCCGCCAGTGTATTCATAATACTAATAGAGATATATGCAAGTATATAAACGGTATATGGCAATTATACTATAATATATACACACTAAATATATAAGTGTGTATACACAAAATATAAATACCATATACTTATTTGCATATTTACAGAAATGACAAAAATAGTATATCAATTTCATACAAAGCAGAATATGCTTATTAGGGAGCGACCAATATGCCTTTTTACCGATAGTCCGATACCGATATTTTTCCCCAGCATTTTTGCCGATACAGATATTTTGCTATTAATGAAAGGGTGTCTTGCAGATGAAGAAGATTAGAAGAACAAAAGATTTGAAAAGACAGACCGGAAGACCAAAGTCAGAAACACAAACCATGCCTGCATAATCTCAGAAATCTGCATGTTTATTGTTTAAAATTAAACTTGTAACAAACAATTTTTTGTTTTTACTTTTTACTTGTAGGCCTACACAAACAGAAAAGTAAGATAAAAATTTAAATAATTAATTTCAAACTAAAAAAGTAAAAATGTACTAAATACTACTAATTGTTAATTGTAACTTCACTAACTTGTGAAAGTTGTGATGAAATTAAAATAATTTTCTTCGCGAATCTTTGTAATTTTTACTGAATTTACTTGTAGCAGATTTTTTAAAAAGTTTGAAAAATTAAAAACACTTAATTATCAGTAACGCAGTGGCTACGGTTACGGCTGGCCATAATCCGTATTTTTTTCCGGGTAACAGCCATAGATATTGCTCCACACCCTAACCCTATTCCTAACTCTAATATACTGGCTGTTACCCAGAAAAAAAAATACAGATTACGGCCATATTCCTAAAGTTCTGAATCCACCAAGACGAAACACTTTCGCATGGAACCTTCCTCGCAGAAGTCTCAACTTAGCGAAACTCTTGTAGATCCACTGGGACGAAACGGTGAGCGCCGAAACAACTCACAGGAAACAAGATTTTTTAATGATTACTTCGCACTTTTTCCTGCTAGTGAAAAAAAAAAAACCATACTTTGAAAAGCAGAAAATACTGCATCCATTGTGCTTTTTTTGTTCTTATTACAAATAAATTGTCTAGCTGGAAATGGAAAACTGTTGTTGTTTTTTTTACCTTTTTATTCGATCGGTAGCCGTTCATTTTTTTTTTTTTTCGTTTTCATGATCCGCCAAACATTTATTTAATAGCATTTATATTTTCAGACAGCGCTTCAATCGAAAGAAATTTCATTTGTAGAATATGTAGATAGACGATGTATATTTTCCTTTCAGAAATTCATATACAAAGACTGTTGCCGGCCAAAACTTATAGTAATTCATGTTTTTCTTTCAAAATTCACTTTGTTGTTGTTGTTTTTAATGAATATACACAAATGTGAATCATTTTTTCTATTCGAATCGACGTTTCTAAGCAGCCATTGCGTTTCTTTATCATGATGGAAAATGTAGCTCTCCGGAAAAAACTCTGCAAGCAGCGAAACTGAAAACTTTCGCTGTTACGCAGCGGAATTCCTGACCGGTGTACATGTTCTCATTAGAATATCATTGCTTCGAAACAGACGGAATTCGCAATGCCCCTAGATACCGGTATTTCATCTTGGTGGATCCATACCTTAACCCTAATATAATGGTGCGGGCCGTAACCGTAGCCACTTCGTATCAGTAAATCACTTCACTCAGGTCAACAGTTAACTGGAAGTCTGTAAGTAAACTTTAAACTCTGTAAACCAAAACCAGTTTAGAGTTACTAGATTTGTGGGAAAAAAAACAATGTATCGGCAGCCAAAAAATGGCCGGTCCGATAGTAAACCCATAGTGCCAATATCGGTTCGATTATCAGTCGCAACCTACAAAAAATCGGCCGATCCGATATGAACCGATAGTGGCAATATCGGACCGATACCGATCCGATTATCGGTCGCGCCCTAATGCTTATAACACATGTACACTGTTACTCACTGTACAGATATTATTGTGTAGATTAAGATTAAAAAATAAATAAATAATTATAAGAAGAAAAAAAAACTTTTATTACTGTGATAAGTCTTTCTTAACATGCCGACCTCTTGGTTTGCTATTACGCTTCTTTTTTCCCAAACATATATCATATTATCATGATATATCCTTTCTTAGGCATTGTAAATAAACTCAAACGATAATTTAAAACGCACTTGTTACGGGACCAAACGTGACCTTTATATTAGGGTATAAGGAACATGACATATATAAATTTTATTTTTTATTCAGAAATTTTTTTTCAGGATTAGGGATAGGGTTAGGGTGTGGAGCAATATTATCTACGGCTAGTACCCGGGTAAAAAAAAATACGGGGACCACACGTTTGGTCCCGTAACATGTGCCAACTTGAAAATAGGAAGTGTCGTCCGTCGATGGTTCAATTTCCGTTGTCAACAAATGCTTATGCGCATGCGTCAGGCGTGCAAAAAAAATATTTTTTTCAAATAAGAGTTACTCGACTTGCATTCACATGATCACATAAAAGCAAGTTGGCCAATCGCTATGCGTATAATATTCGAAGTTGATCTATTTTGGGATCTCCCTAGGCATTATTTATTTTAAGGCTTTCTACGTCATCGGAAAATTCGAATTCACCGGAAAATGATGTTTCGTTTGATATGCGATAATGCCCCGTAGCCAGGTGGGGAGCACTGGTTGGGGGGGCGTGCCCCCCCCCCCCGCTAGGTGTGGAGTTCCCCCCACACTTAAAAAAGAAGAAAAAGAGGAAAAAATAAAGAAAAAGTAAAGGTGCCCCCTTGCTGGGTAGTGGTGCCCTCTGCTAACTTTGACCTGGCTACAGGCCTGGGGGGGGGCATTGGGGGCATTTGCCCCCTCCGAAATAAAAAAAAATAAAAGATTAGACCAAAATTTGTTTAAAATAAAATACAAATATATAAATAATGTGATTTTTTAATACAAGTGATTTTTTTAGCCCCCCCCCCTGAAAGTTTGGTCTAGTTGCGCCTCTGAATGCGGTATCACTACGCGTGTACATAGTAACTAAACACATTATATTATGGCTATGAAAAACGACGTTTTACAAAACAAGCAGTTTAAGTCTTTTCCGTTTCGGACAAAGAACATTTTAAAGCATTTTCGTGTAATCAGTGGCTACGGTTACGCCGGACAAAATCCGTATTTTTTTCCGGGTTACAGCCTGTCATGGGTATATTTTTGTGTAGATCAGTTGTATGTGTATAATTTATATTTGCTTCTGCTTCTGGTAGGTGTAAAATACAATTCAGTCTCTTCGGAGTTATTCTTATTGACTTGGTGTATATTAAATTATATTATTAAATGTCCACATGTATGAGACGAAGCACATGTAGAAATCACTGAGTGGACTTAGTTGTATAAATATATATATAGGTTTATTTATTTATTCTTATTCATGAAAATACATACATGGTATAAAAATGATGTGAGATGAGGAATCAAGTCCGTCTACTTTCTCTACCGAAATCTATCGTCTGCCTAAAACTAATATTTCTACTTCCGCTAAGCTAAGTGGCCAGATAATTAAAACCATCTCTGTGCCAACTGTAAATTCTCTAGCCTAAACTGATTATTACACAGCCCTAGATTTTTGCTCCACGTGTATGGGTTTTGATAAATAGAGAGGGAAGTAATCATGTTGAATAGCTGTTACAAAAATAAATAATAATTACGCCCCTTTGATTAGCTTTTATTATTTATATTTAAAATATAAGCAAAAACGGTACCTAAAAAAACTCTTATATTCGGCCCTGAGAGGTCAGATCGCGAAATTGACTTTTGGTGTACACTTGGCAGGCCAAGACCTACAAAATGATATATACATCATGGTTCTAGGACTTATGGTTGCTTAGATATAGGGCGCTCCTTTGTTAATATAGCTTATAAAGTAAAAAACGGTACTTAATACGCCCCCTTTTTCGGCCCTCAGAGGTCAGATCGCGAATTGGACCAAGGTGTCTACTTGGCAGGCCAAGACCTACAAAATGATATATACATCATGGGTCTAGGACTTATGGATGTTGAGATCTAGGGTGATGACGGACAGACAAACAGACAAAACTGGGACAATAGAGAATTTTTTTTCGAAAATGCTCTAAAAATAAATAATTACGTTTTAACCATGTGTCCATTAAATGCATTTTTAATTTTAAAAAATACATTCTTTTTGTGACTTTTAACACAATAAATGTAAAGTTAAATGGTAAAAGGTTTTTCAAAAATTTTAACCACGATTCATAAAAATAGACTTTTTCGTAAGGCAGCAGGTCCCTTAAGTATATCCTGAGTTCTCCTTTAAGTAAATGCAATACGTGACTATTGATATGGTCAAAATCGGCATCTGTATCCGCATCTCCGGCTAGCAGTCGTTCCCCGAAGATTTCGGAAACAATAGATCGTTAGTTTTGGTTAGTAGCATCCAATGTATGCACTGCCAATAACTTTACCTGTTCGTGGCTATTTGCCCGCTTTTTATTTCTAAAAAATACAGTTCACCAGCGAAGCGTGAACGGCAGGCCCGTAGCGTGCGGGGGGGGGGGGGCAGGGGGCCGGCCCTCCCCTGCGTTTTGTCTGGCACCCTGCTGTAGAATGCCTGGCCCTCCTGTAGAATTTTCACGCTACGGGGCTGGTGTACGGACCATTAGCCCATCAGACTGCAGACCATTAGCTTAGGGAGACACACGGTACAACCAGCGCTCGCATTAAGAAAAACATCAGTGCCGGGGATGAAAAAAAAATTCTGCACAGCCGGGGATAAATGCCAAAGGTTTCATCCCCGGCAGTGTTAGATTAGCTAATTGCATGTACGAAATACTGCAATTAAAAGAAAATTTATCCGGACCGTTAGCCTGAGAGAGACACGTGATATTTATCCGGACCATTAGCCTGAGGGAGAGACACGGTTACAACTAGGGAGCGACCGATATGCCTTTTTACCGATAGTCCGATACCGATATTTTCCCCCAGCATTTTTGCCGATACCAATACCGATTCCGATATTTTGCTATTAATGAAAGGGTGTCTTGCAGATGAAGAAGATTAGAAGAACAAAAGATTTGAAAAGACAGACCGGAAGACCGAAGTCAGAAACACAAACCATGTCTGCATAATCTCAGAAATCTG
Organism: Bulinus truncatus; assembly: GCA_021962125.1. Classification (NCBI taxonomy): domain Eukaryota; kingdom Metazoa; phylum Mollusca; class Gastropoda; family Planorbidae; genus Bulinus; species Bulinus truncatus. Next base: position 4,020,276 of record JAGDYQ010000001.1, on the reverse strand, counting down.
CATGTTTATTGTTTAAAATTAAACTTGTAACAAACAATTTTTTGTTTTTACTTTTTACTTGTACACAAACAGAAAAGTTAGATAAAGTTGTAAATAATTGTCAAACTAAAAAAAGTTAAAATGTATTAATTGTTAATTGTAACTTCACTAACTTGTTAAAGTTGTGATGAAATTCAAATAATTTTCTTCGTTAATCTTTGTAATTTTTACTGAATTTACTTGTAACAGATTTTTAAAAAAGTTTGAAAAATTAAAAACACTTAATTATATCAGTAAATCACTTCACTCAGGTGAACAGTTAACTGGAAGTCTTTAAGTAAACTTTAGCTCTGTAAACCAAAACCAGTTTAAGTTACAAGATTTGTGAAAAAAAAAACACACCATGTATCGGCAGCCAAAAAACGGCCGATCCGATATTAACCGATAGTGCCAATATCGGTCCGATACCGATACCGATCCGATTATCGGTTGCTCCCTAGTTACAACGCATACACGCATACGAAGGGCGATTAAGTGTTAGATAGGCCTATATGCTTGTAATTAATATCAGCTTTTCTTTTTTTTTTAATTCTTTCTTTTACAGGTGGGTAGCAAAAACTGAACAAGTTTCATTATGTGTCGCCAATTGTAAAAATATGATAATCTCCCGACGTATTGTATTACATTTTTGAACAGCTGTGTTAGGTATCAGTTGTTCTTAATAAAAGTGGGGTGGGGGAGGCAGTTAACCAGACGTTTTTGAGGAGGGGCAGTAGGGTACACTAGTCTGTGTGTAATTAGCTACCCATTGTTGGGAGTGTGGTGATCTGATGGGCCCCGCAATTCGAAAGGCTGGCCCTGGTAATGAGCTACGCATTGATGGGAGTGTGTGATCTGATGAGCCCCGCAATTCGAAAGGCTGGCCCTGGTAATGAGCTACGCATTGATGGGAGTGTGTGATCTGATGAGCCCCAGTAGATGGCTTCACTCTTAAATATAAAATGATCGACTTAACCATCGCCCCTCCCCCCCCTCTCTCTCTGGGAGCCATTAACTCACACAAAAACTAGCCTACAAATTGTGTTCATTATTAATTTTATTTGTATTTTTTTTTTCATTTTATTTTGTAGGTTATTTTTTATTTTTATTCATCGGGCTACGTGCATGCCTACTTATAACCAAGTATTTTATGGTAAATGTCTATATAGGAATAATTCAAATCAACACGACTCTATCATAGGCCTAGAATATTGGTCTGATAGTATAATTTGTATTAGGCCCCTGAAATCTCTTACAATCAGCGTCCTCTTAATTCCTCTTAAAGAGCTAAATCGTTTTTGACAAGCATTCATGTTGACCCTGCCCTCTTTTTTTGGTGGGCTTCGATTCATCAACAATATACATGTACAACATAAAATATATATATATATTTGTAGGCTCCTAACAATATTGAGTAAAGCTCACTGATAATTTTCAGAAAATATTACACGTTTTTAACAGTTATCAGTTGCATGAGAATAAATCGAAACTCTGTTAGCATAAAACTATTTGAGGATAGCTTAAATTATCGAAAAGTTATGTGCAAGACCCCGGATGATGACATCACAGGACGTAGCAGCCATTTTTGTTGATGAAGAGACAGGGTTACTCTTCTGTTACCAGCTAACTTGTGTGGAATTAATTGGAGCTGATATCTCTTGTTAAATAAATACATTTAGCAAAATGTAAGTAAATTATAGGTTTTTTTTAAATATAGAGATATTTCAAAATGATTGCCACGATTTTAATTCAATGCATCTTAAAATTCTTTGGTTTTTACAACAAAAAATAAATAAAATGAACAGACCAGCTTAGTTATACTAATATAGACTTGATACTTATAGTTAACTAACTCTTAATTACTTTTGTTCCAATGTATTGTGTGCACCCGTGATACAAAATTTGCACCATGAGCTTCTTTATTTATTGGTATAATACATCAGATTCAGAATGAATAATTTTGAGTTGCATTATAATAATTATTACATAGTAATAACATAGTATTAGGTATGTGAAAGAGCATAACAAGAGTTTTCCAATGAAATAATACACTTTGGGATATGATCATTATTGTAAAAGTTACAGAAGCTTAAGTCCCTCAAATCTGTTACAATAGACAAAGAGGAAATACTGTGTCAGAATTTTCCACATTTTGAAACATAAACTTGTACAGTTTTGTTAATTCTGAACCAATTTTGTTAAACTTGGTATCAAAAGAAAGATAATTGAAAGGGCAACAAGATGATATGTATTATAATAGTAAAAAATAAAATATGATTTCTATGGTCAAGTTTTGGGTTAAAATTGGGCCAACTGTATGACAATTAAAAAAGGAAAAAAATCTTCAAGCAAAAATTAATTTTTGAGGATAATAAAATATTGCTGGTATTAAAATGGGGTCTCTGGCTGACTATTACTAAGATATGCAAAGTATATCATAGTAAAAGAAAAATCATATTATGCATCTTTGGGCTAATTTTTGGACAACTATTGGATGAACAAAGTAAAAATAATGACATGCATAATAATTTCATGCAAGAACAATATTCATGAAGAAATTATACTGGCTAAATGTTTCTAGCTAATGGGGTTTATTAGTACTGATAGGCACATTGGGTACTATCATATTATACACAATCATCCTATTTGACAGTGAGTACTCATTCTTATCATCAGTTAACATATCCTCCTTAATGTTTTTTTAATCTTCAATTTGTGTCATCTTCTCATTTCATCCTCTAAGTTAACCATAGTCTGTGCTTTACTTTTATTTGCATGTTTAGATAATGGCTAATGGGGGGGGGGGAGTGAGAATGTTTATACAGGTGATGAGTGGTGTAATTGTAAGTTGCATCATTCAATGTTAATTGATTTCTTTATGTGACATAGTGAGTCATAGAGGTAAAGGATATTGTGCCATTTAAAAAAAAAAGAAATAATGTGATGTTACAAGTGAATAATCATGTCATAATGAATGACAAAAATGATCATCAAATTCACATAGACATGGTCATAGACTTTTATTATTATATCAGGTCAGATGTTTTTTTTTTTTAATAAACATAATTTTATTTTTTTTTGAAAAATTGGTAGCATAGTAGTACAACTGATAAAAGTGTACCTTTTAAAGAAAACAAAATCCTTACAAGTGAATTTGTGATATCTAAATATTATTTCAAACAACACATGACTTATATGGGTTGTCTCCCCTAGTTGTCTATCCTACCTGTGTCAATATTTTGGCTGCTATCATATACCTTTTTGACAATAAAAATTTTCCCCTTGAAAATGAATATTTTACAATGAAACTATGCAGGCATGAATATAAATGGTCCCTCTAATGGCCAATTGTGTTTTAAAAAATTCAATGGAAAACTTCATCATTTGTCACATATACTTTTGGAAACATTTTTTTCAAAAGTATAACATTTTCTGAAAACAGCTTTAAAAAAATATATCAAAAGCTTCTGATTCTAAGTGATTATTGTACTTTATCATATACATCACATTACACTATTATCTATCCAAATATGCACACAGTGTGTTTACAAAGACAACTACCCTATGTTTTTTCCAAAAACACTGTGGGAAAGAAAATCAATGTCTTAAAATGACAGATTTCCACATAGACCAGATAGTTTAGTTTAGCTATTAACTAATTAAAATGATAAGATGAAGATTATACTTATTAAGAAATAAAGAATGCCGAATGGTCTGAAAAAGTAAATTTTTTTTTTTTATTCCTATTGATAATGTATTTTTAATAACTTTTGTTTCCTATTGCCAAAAAAAAAACAAGATATGCAGAGCTATGGAATAATTATGTTTGTGGCACACTAGTATAAAATCATATTGTCTATTATTTCAACTTAATTTCTTTTTATATTACCAGGGCTCATATTTTCATGAAAATCATGATTGTTCACTTTTGTCGTATATTTAATTCTTTACCAATTAAGCCATGTTCTTAAATAATGATAATACGTAACAAAGCATATTTTGGCCTTAAAAAATCTGTTACACTAAGAGCATATTGATAAAGCATATTATCAGGGCATTTTATATCAATTTTTTTCAGCATTTACACAACAAATATATTTCTCACTATTAATTTATCATCTTTCTTGTCATTGAATTCACAAAATATTAAAAAAAGTCAAGTCTTTAAATATTTTTTTGCCACAAACCACCTTTACTGGCACAAGAGGGGAGGGAGAGGGTCATGTGATGTGGGCTTTTTTTTACCCCAGATGTTTGTTTGAATGTGTCACAACAAAAACATACTTTGAGAGAGAGAAAGAGTATAGAGCAGGGGTGGCAGTGCAGGAGGTCAATGAGAACAACACTCCAATTGTTTATATACTCATAATACTTTCACTATAGTCTATTTATCAAATAGAATGAATAAACAAGTTAGATTCTACTAGGTGTATTTATTAGTACAACACAAATTTTTATTTGTTTTACTGTTTTTATATTTTTTTTACTCAGTTCAAATCATATTGTAGGCTACGTTACTGAACATAGTGCACAATTCTTAATTGTAATATAAATGCATGCTTTGAATTTGTTTTTGCGTTTAAATGCACAATTCTTAATTGTAATATAAATGCATGCTTTGAATTTGTTTTTGCGTTTAAATGCACAATTCTTAATTGTAATATAAATGCATGCTTTGAATTTGTTTTTGCGTTTAAATGTATTTCTTCAAAGACTATGTATTTTTGCATAGAATAATTTTTAATTAACCTAAAGAAGAAGACAAATATTGTTTCCGTTAAAAATTAGAGATTGTCTGCAGTAATGAATTGTCGTTAGGGTCCTTGCAAAAACCTAAAGGGGAGTTAATACAGTTCAAAAGACTAATATGATGCTGTAAAGATTTGATAGACTTTTTCCAAGTATGTAAAATACCAAATGTAAGCTCTATTGTGTTTTATGTAAAAAGATTTTGTTTGTTTAGTTCATTTTCAATTTTTAAGTCATAGTTTATTGCATACTGTGTAATTTTTTTAGGACATATATGGGTCATTTTAGGGCATGATTCAGTTCTTATTAAGGTATGTTTCAGACATTTTTAGGACATAAATATATGCATATTTCTTCCTTGTTTTTTTTTTTTAGGTCGTATTACATATTTGGCTGAAGCTTAACTTTATCATAATAATTAGTTGTAAAAAAATATAATTGAAAAATCTGAAAGTTAAAAAGTTAAATTTTATTTTTTTTTTATTCTTTTTAAGTTAATATTACTCTGTGCTGTAGGATTTTTTTTTTAAATACTGACTCATTGTCATTGCAAGTAGCAATAAAGTATAATTTGCAGTAATTTTATATTATTTCATCATTTTCTTTTTGCCATAATTGTATTGTAAAGTCCTAATTAGATTAGGATAATAATTTATCTGAGCCTTAGCATTTTAAAATTAAAACAAAATTTCATAATTCACATTTAACTGTTATAAACTAATAAAGTTCCCTTAGCCCTTTAGAATTTAAAGAATTTTCGCCTTTACAGACTTACAGCCAATTTTTTATAAGAACCTGGATAAATTCTTTTGGTTCTCATAGAGGATCAAAACAGGCATTGTGAGGTCGACAGTCAAGCACCCTACACTGCTCAACCATCCATCGATAAATTTAAAAAAAAATCTGTTAGAATTGAAAGTTATTTTTTTCCTTTGTTACCCATAGCTCATAATAAAATACTTTTTGGGCATTGGATTAGTACAGCAAAAGAAAGAATAAGCCAACAGAGTTTGGTGTAACTTCTGGGCACATTATAACATAAACTATCAACAGATTACTAACAATATCTACCACTACCTCCAGATATTATGACTATTAATGATAAAAATTAATTCATTCTGATTTTAACAAAATGAACATTATTTTATTCCTTTTATCCCCTCTTTCAATTATATCACTATCCTTTATTTCCATTGGTTAAACTTAAATTGTTGAGGTGTGCGCTGTTCGGATGTCAAAATGTCACCTGAGATGAATTTAAAGATTCTGTGGACTCACTGTTCACATAAGCATACAAATATGGTGCCAATAAAAATCATGATGTATGACTGCATACAAAATATGTAAAGAAAAGCATAAATTGGAGCATTCATAAAAGTTTAAATATTAGATATTTGAAGCAATATTTATTTACAGCTAGTACATAGGTAAATTGAATGGTATTGAAAGATAAAGTGATATATATATATATATTAGAGCTGCTGTTCGATTAAAAATTTTAATCGAAATTAACGCATAATGAAAAAAATTATTACAAATTAACGCATATTTAATCGAAAACATATTTTATTTATTAATTGTAACATTTTTTAATTCTATCAACATGCCATATTAAAATATAATAACAACGTGTTGTTATTTTTTCGCACTTACGTGGCCTAAGCAATAGATTATTAAACCTTTGTGTGTGTGTATGTATGTGTGTGAAGTCTTTGACAAGCCAGACCTTGAAATGTTCGACTCATTTTTGACGCGAGCATGTAAGCATCCTTGTTCATTTGTTCTCAGTCTCACATGTGAGTCACGACTTGTTATAAAGTGTGTCCTCAACAGGAAAGAAAGAACAACAGAAGATGAAAAATGAAAGCCGACCGATAACATCAAAGAGTATCATTTTACACAATATTTTTTTATTAATATAACTGACAGACCGATAAAAAAAATTCTTTTTTGTTGTTCACTAAAACATTGAACAAATAGTTGATAGTAAGAAAGTAAATGAATGAAAGAATATAAGAATAACATTTATATACAGTGACGCGCAAAGCAAAAACTTCAAAAGATTAAAAGTAAATTTGTCCTTCAACTCGCCGACTGTGGTTGTATTGGTCGGGAGCTGGGTGGTGTTAATATTGGTAGATGACGTCACTTACCAACCACAAGTTACATTGTTTCAAAGCCATGACACTTGTCAATCAAACTATAACACGTGCAGATGTTCATTAATTGCATCATTCAGGGTCATAAGTTTGAATTAAGAAATGGCAATCCTATTGTTTCAAGGTCATATAGCTGATATGATTTATGTAAACATGACACTGTGTGTTCGGGTTTTTTTTCTTCCTTTTTTTTTTAAATCTCGTCTGATCTGGTTATAGAATTGGGTTATTTACTGATTTTTTTTATTTTATCTGCAACTCTGAAATAACACCATTTGGGTAAAATTTAACGCATTTAGGTGTTTGTGTTAAAAAATGTAATCGCATATTTTTAACGCATTAATTACGCTTTAATTGCAGTAAATCAACAGCCATATATAAAATTTAACTCAGTATCACAATAATTATGAAAAATACAGCCACTGTCTCGGGTGCAGATGTATTAGCAAGATGTTATACTTTCAAAATACGATACAAAATTATGCGCAAAAAAAAATGATAATACAAAATTTCTAGCATCTTGTTTTTTTTATCTAATTATGAACGGGTTCATTATACCTCCACCAGTACACTACAGTATATAATATAAACTAGTGAATGAAAGTTTTCTCTTTTCACATCGACCGGGAAGGGAGCAGGAGTTTACTTGTCGAAGGGCTAAATAACCATAACCTTCATGATATATTACAAGTAGGGTTTCAGTCGACATACCTGGTGGTGAGGGTATGTGCGAATTGCGGCAGGGTGGGTGTGGTAGATCTACTTAATAAGTGGACGGAACTTAAACTTCAAATGGTGAAATTCTGTTATTTATCGTTTTGGTGAACTTTCCGCATTTAGTCAAATTAACGCATTTAAGTGTTGCGTTAAAAATTTTAATCGCAAATTTTTTTTGCCGCGTTAATAGCAAATTAGCGCAGTTTAATCAGCAGCCCTAATACATATATATATATATATATAAAATATTTTTTATTTTTCTCTGCTCACAGGCCATCATGCTGAATTGTATTTCTTTTGTTAAACTAATTTATACTGCTCATATATATTTTAAGGCATTTGAATATGCTAGTTAATGTTGAAAAAAGCATTTAGACTGTTTCAGATAGTTTCACTGGTAATCACATTTATTAAAAGATTACATGATTTTGTGCAACTAATAAAAATTGTAATATGTTAGTGTTTTAGTGGATCCTTATCTCCTTGTTCACCTTCGTCCATTGTCAGATCATTTCCCTTTGTCTTTAGTGGATGATGCCCTAGCACTGTTTTGTTTATGAACTGTTTCCATTTATACTGATTCCATAACACTTATTAAAAAAAAACAAAGTGAATGAACTTGTTGATCTTCTTAAAAAACATTCACTTTTTTAAGTCTTTTGAATGTACGATGATGACACTGTAAACATGTTAAAATTCAACATTCAATTTACTAAATATTACTGGGGCCATTATATATATATATATATATATATATACATATATATAAAGACCCAAGGAACAATTATAATAGTATAACATTGGTTAAAAATATACTGGCATTAAAAATAAATAAATTAAATTTATTACAACTAAATTAATTCTTATACTGGCAGAGAACACAATACACCATATTTATTGTTGTTGTTAGGGCAGTATTTTAGCATATTTATCACATACTAATAAAATAATTCAAAATTTTATCAAGGGCTGCTCCCCAAAACCCTCAGGCAGGCCCTGGTGGCCCACCGTAAGTAGTTCCTAGTAATTGTATCTATTGTGTTTTCATTTGAAGTCATTTCAGAGATGTCACAAAAATATGTCATTAAAAATACACTTGAATTCATTATCAAATTAATTTCAATAATTTTGTCTTTAAGTGACATTTCATTTTTCTATATACAATCTTTGCACTATGCTTCTGTCTGTGATTGTGTCAGTATCTCATTTTATACACAGTTAAACTTACAGTTTTTGCATGTCATTATTTTAACATTCTTAAAGATTTCTCTATATCTCATTTACAGAAAAACTGCATTTTTTAATTTTGTCCTAGGTTTTTTTTGTGTAAAGATTTAATTATTTAATTTAAAATATATTGATAAATAACTGAAAATGAGAAATATTTTACAACTTCTTTCTTTGTAGCAATTTTAAAAAATAACAATATATTTTTTTTTTCTTTGCCTTTGAATATTAAGTTTTATTTCAGTACGAAATATTTACTATATATTTGTACTAAAAGATTTTTTTAATTTACTTTCAGAAAGATTGTTTGAAAATTACATTACTTCAGATTTATCATATAAATAGTATTTATCTATCAATAGTAACATACCACATAAGTAGGTAAATGTATAAACTTAGGCTGAAGGAGCTTTGCACATAATAAAAACCATCTTTAAAAAATCACATTGAATCCTTTTTTTTTTTAAGTCAACTTTTATAAGTTTTTGAAAATAATTGATATCAGTGTTAGATAAATTCTCAAGGAGTGCTTTTGATCAAATTTTGATTTAGGAGTGATTTATTTTTAAAGTTCAATTTTGAAACACATTTTTGTATATGTGCTTTGGTCATTAATTTTATAATCTGCTTTAGAAATTCATGCTGGTAGTATGTGGATCTTCATAAGCAAGTGTATTTTTTTTAAAAGTGGTTTTATTTGTCATATATACTTCAGGCTTTATTCAAATTTTTTAGCTGAAGTCATTTTTTTTTTAATTTACTTTGTGCTGTATTGTTTTGTTTTAAAGATTGAAATTACTGATCATCTATACAAAAATTACAGTCCTTTTTTATCATAAATGTAAACCTACACTTTCATCAAGAATAGACTGTTTCTAGAATTTCTGTGGTGTCATTTACATTACATGTTTGTTTAGTCTCTACCCATTTAACATGTTGACTTCTTATTAACAAACGTTAACGTAAAATGTTTTTTTTAAGTTTTGGGCATATTACTTTTGTGCATGATTAATCCATCTTTTTTTACTGTTGATTTTAAATTAATTTTGACTTTCGCTTTTTAAATTTATTATATAATTTTTTTAATTCATTAGCACATCATTAGAACATAATGATATTATGAAGATAAAAAAAAATATCCTTTCTAAAAATATATGTTTCAGAAATATAAACTTCTGTATATAAATATGCATGATGAAACAACCAAATTGGTAATGCCAGTGTCCTTAATGTCATCAGTCTAATTGAATCATTTCACAGTTGTACTATTATTACTATTAAATTATGCCACACCTAAAAAAACAAAACAATCATAAGACTGTGTGTCTGCTATAGTGTCTGTGCTCTAGTCTATTTTGTGGCCAGTATTACTGCTGTGACTTCACTGTCCAATCAATCACACTTAGTAATATCTTATTGTAAATTGCTCATTTATATAAAGACATATAAAAAAGGGTGTATTTAAATTTAAGTTATAACAATGAAAATGTATGCAAGTATTTATTATCAATGCCAGTACACTAAAATACAGATGGTTCCCTTTTTACTTGCCAAGTCTACCTACCTATCTAAATATTCAACCCCGTAACTACATCTACTCACCTATCTCACCAAAACTATAAGACACTAGACCAAATACTCCATTCTTAAAACATATTTGTCAATTAATAAAATCATTTAGCGAAAATATCAATTGACAATACACTAAACTTAAGAAGATTTTAATGGCATAATACAGTTCATCCATTGTGTGCAAAATTTAAGGCTAAAAATGTGTTCACATTTTTAGCCTTAAATTTTTGTACACAACGGACAGACATCTAGCTCACATGTACAGATATAATACAATTGCAAATGAAAACTGTTAAAAAGAACAGAGCAGTGATTATAATACACATACAGACTATAATAAGTCAGAATTTTTAAAATTTTATTTGAAAACACCCTTTGTTTTTTAAATAGGTAAAAATCTATTCACAGATTTGACAGAAGTGCTAAGGGATAGGCAAATGAAAAAGCATTTAAATGTGATCTTTAATATTATTATGTCTTGAAGTGATTCATTAAATATGTACCTCATTTTTACAAAATGTCATTTTAAGTGTTTTTAGTCTCTGTTGTCAAACTTTACACAATAGAATTATGTCAATATCAATTAAAACAATGGAAAAACATTTAATATTGTGTATGGGTTATTATTTGAAAATTACATTTGTTGGAAGCATGTGTGTTTTATAGATTATAACATCTGAAACTAGAACCCTATTGTTTCAGTAAGTCAAAAAATAAGATTCTTTATCAACTCAAAACTAATATATACTAATAATATAAAAATACTTAATTACAAATTATCAACTTAAAATTAGAAATTTTTTTATTATTTAATATTAGATTTGTTGTGAAATTTTTTTTATTTTTAATGAAATATTAAATTTACATTTTGTATCAAACAAATAAAAAAGAATCACACATCTGAAGACCTTTTTAAGACATTTAAGAAATTTAGAAAAACAAAGGGGGGAAAAAAAGCTGTGATGGTTATTATCTCTCTCACTTTCTCTTTTTTTCATTATATGTTGCTTGAATATCTAGCACTATCTGTGCTGTATGATAATTTATTGCTGATCTACAAAATTTAAATTCAAGGTATCACTTTTTTTCCATTATAGGTCTGCAGGACCAGGTGGCCCAGGTATGCAGCCCCCCAGAGAACAGAGCAAACGTTTGCAACAGACTCAAGCTCAGGTTGATGAGGTATGAGAAAGTCTTATATAAGCATTGGAAATTTAGAATGAAGAGACTTTTTAATTAGTATGTGCTATTCATTAGGGGTGTGCCGGAATCCGGTTCTGCCGGATTTACATGTATCCGGAATATACCGGATTTCAGAATTGGCCAGATTTTGTGACTCACCGGATCATAATCTGAAATAAAAGTAATTCTCTTTCCCGAATTCCACACGATCACAATACATTAATCGATTGTTTCGAGCGTTGAGCTTGTTTAATGTTTTGTACATACCAGAGGCTAGAGTCAGCACCGCTAATAGTGGCCAATCGGCCCAATCCCATACATGATAGTGCGGGGATGAGTAATTATTATTCGTGACGTCATCTTAACCGCAATCACCAATGACGTTATAACAGAAATAATAAGCAACTATACTGCCCAAGGGCCTGTCCACCAGCCCGCCACCTTCATAACAAAATAAATAACAGAAATGAATGGTTTTTGATAAATTCAACATTTAAGTAATTTAGATTTCTCTGACAGATGGAAAAGATGTCTTCTTTGTTATTAAATTAAAATGCATCACCCATGAGAGTTCCTGTTGAAAAAATAGTTCAAATATGAATATTAAATATTGTAAAATGAAAAATAGAATATTTTTCCATTCTGAAATTTCCGTGAAGAAACACTAATTCTCTAACACTAATTAATATAACAAGTCACTGAGTTGGTAATCTAACCCTAACATAACGTCTTCCATTAAAAGCAATTCCTTCCCAATTTTTTTTACTTTTTAATTCTATTTTATAATAAAGGTTATTATACTTCTATTTAAACAAGGAAATAAAAGTCGAATATGCTTTAAAAAAATTTACCATAATTTTAATTCATATTTTGATTTATATTATCGTTCACTCAATTGTTAAAAATGCGTATCATTTTTGAGTAAAAATTAACATTACATTAGCGGTCTAGTATAAATTTATAGGTCTTTGGTGATCTCTATGTCATCAAGCCATCTTCGGCGATTGTCGCTTGCGCTATGATCTGTGCTCTTTGGTTTAAACGACGGTATGACGTAGCCGCGGCCCGCGCGCTCAGCTGTGATTGTGTGGCATCACTGGAATGTGTACATTATTTGGCTGTGGACTTGGAGTAACTTAACACTGTTAACAAACTAATAGTCATCAGTTAGTTATTAACATCTTATTCTTACTTCTTTAGGCTTGAATAATGGCTTTGTCAAATGCTAATTGAATTCATTAAAATTTGTATTTCAATTTTCAAACTTGTAAAGTACAGAAATACAGAATTGTTGTTCTCAAATCTCAATTCAATCTTGTTATTTGTTTTTTCCAATTAATTATCCATTTCAATACACATCATAAACTATGAACATTTGAACAATAAGCAATAAGCATCCATCATCCAATGAGCCATTGACAAGACGAGATAAACTCAGATAATGAGTCTGACTTTCTCCTCAGATTCAAAACAATTAGTGCACTACAATAGTTAAAAGTTACACTGCTAAGTAGCAAGTGCCAAAGTAATGAAAGTAATAGACTAATAGTAAAGTTGTTTTCCTTTGACCTTGCAGCGAGTTAGAATTTAACAGCAGTGAGTTAGAATTTAACAGCGAGTTTAGTTACATATGGATAATAACTTATTATCAATCTGCGTTATATTCTGATTTCAGTGATCTCTGAATAATTTCTCTTTTCTAATTTATTTCAAAGTTCTTCACTTCCAACTTCCAATCAGCCAATGTCATTTAGCCATTTAGGCCAACTGTTCAGAAGGCATCCAACCCCTCAGATTTACTGGTATCTGCAAAGTACCAATATCTGGAATAATAATCCGGATCCGGTTGGAAAAAACGGATCCGGCACACCCCTATTATTCATGGCTTGTCATAATTAGTCAAATAATTTGTTAGTGTCATTTTTGTTAATATTTTTCTCTGTTGGTATGAGCATCTCATTTTTTTTCTTCATATTTTATTGAAATAGCTGTGTTGATTTGCCTTTTGGCATTCAGTCTGTCATTACATTTTAATTGTAACTCATTTAAACAAAAAAATATCTCTTCAATTTCTAAAAATGAATACTGTTGGGGTTAAAGAATAAATATGTCCTTTTAAAAATTTAAACAAAATTTACAATGTTAACAAACATTATTGTGTAAAAAAAAAATTTGTGATTCATTATAATATTCTAGCCTATCACCAGTTGTTTCTCTTCATGAACTTAATGTGTGAGTTTATAAAGCTATTAGCTTTCTTTTTTAATTACACTACAAATTGTAACTTTTTTTTTGTTCCTGGATTCAAAGTGTGGTTTCCTAATCCGTCATGTCATAAACAAATAGAAAATAGCTATTTTTTGTTCCACAGAAACTTTGTTTCTGTGATCAGAATAATAATATTTTGAAATTCGTGTTTTCTTGAAAATTCATTATTCGCATGCTATGCTTAGTAGTCTTCTAGAATATTCTTTCAAGAAATTTAAAGAACTTTCTAGGACTGTCCAATTGTAGTCATATAAGAATAAATGCACAGATGACTCAAACTAACATTTCGGTGGTTTATGTTATTGCTGAGTAAGAGAATAACAAATAGTAGTTTAAGAGTTATTATTGATTTAGACGGCCTCATTAGGTTGTTTGCACCCAGTAGATGAATTTTGCTGACAATTTATAAAGAAAAGAGCCAGAAAGTATTCCATAGTAGCATGTCGTAAGATGTGCGAGGCCCACAATACATACTTCGACATGCATGTTGGGGATCAAGACAACTCATAGGCACCTCATTTCACTTGTGTATATTGCAAGAAAACTCTTGAAGGTAAACATTTGCTTCTTGCTTATAAGACAGTTCTTTATATTGTAGAATTTCAATGATTTAGATCTTGCACAGTTTAAGGAATACAACATTTTCACATATAATAGTGTATTATAGTAATTTAAGTTATATGGTAATATCATTTACTGTATTAAATAATGTGTAAAATTTCCTGCTTTTAAGTTTATATAATAAAAATAATTAAATATGTCTGCTATGTTACAGAATGGTACAGGTGAGAAAAGAGCCATGAAGTTTGCTAAACCGCTATCAAGCAACTGCTACTTCTGCATGCTGGATCCTACCAAACGTCAAACTGGCAAGAATGCACCTCATATTTATCCAGACATTACTTCTTTTATTGCACCAGTACCACACCTCCCAGTGTGTCAGACTGCGAGGAATTTATTAGATACAGATAACAATTTTACAGATGTGATTGAGGAGAGAAGACCACACTTCCCTGACCTGAAAGACATTAACGATCTGATCAGAGACCTTGGTCTTACCAAGTCCTATGCTGAGCTTATGACATCCGGGCTTAAGCAGTGGAACTTGTTTGATAAATGTGTGCAAGTCACTGTTTTCAGAAAGCCTCACCAAACATTTCCAAGTCAGCAAGATGGGCTGTGCTTGTTCAAGTGACAGGTCTATTCAAGGCTATTGATATCCCATGTAACTCGAGTTAATTGTGCCTTTTCATAGTCAGCTCATCCCGGAGCCTCATAGCTGTGCTGCTTTACAACGAAAACAACTACTCATCTTGCCATAAGGCTCACACTGTGCATCTCAAAGAGAACTACACAAGTGTAAAGATATTGCTGAGTACCTTGTAATATGACGACTATGATGGGAGGTCATCGGAGACTTCAAAATGGTGTAATTCCTGATGGGCCTTTAAGGTGGTTTCACGAAATGTCAAGATATATTGGACTTTGAACGTCTTTACCAAGGGCATTATAACGAAAACATGACTGGGACTACATTTGGGTGTTTCTTCAAGAAAGCGATTCGAAGTAAACTCTCAAATCTAGTAAACCTTATCATTTCTGAACCCTTTTAATTAATTTTCGAATGTCTTCGTCTATTTATCATGCTAGTGTTTTTTTTTAGACCGCCTGATCGAAAATATATATATTTCCTTCTTTTGTCACAATAAATACAACATTTTTCAGGGCTGTGGTCATGAATCTTGTCATCTCTATACTTATAAGAGGCATTTGTTGTCTGTCTGTCTGTCTCTCTGTCTGTTCCCTTATAATTCAAGATCCAGATAACTAAATAATGTGAAATTTGTTACACATACACATAATTACATGAGGAAGGTTATAGGACAGGTTTCGTTTCATCTCGATGTGTAGTTTAATTGTAATTAATTTTTTTTATTTTAGTATTTTACTATATTAAAGTAATCTCGACGGCGCCATAAATAAAATTCCTCTGTGACGTCATTTCCCGAATAGAACTTGCGCGCATAACCTATTAAAAATTGAGATTATGTTTGTGTGGCTCGCTAGCACAGTCGGTTACTCGCTTGGCCATGACTCAAATTTAGCCGACTGTGTGGGTTCAAATCCCGACAGTGAAATTTTTTTTTTTTTCAATTTTTTTTTTCAGAATAATCTCTATACTTATAAGACGCATTTGTTGTCTGTCTGTCTGTCTGTTCCCAGAGAGAGAGAGGGAGGGAGAGAGAGATAAAGAGACAGAGGGGGGCAGGTGGGGAGAGAGGAAAGGAGGTAGGAGGAAGGGAGGGGGAGAGAGGAAGGGAGGGGGGATGGACGGGGGGAGAGAGGGAGATGGGAGAGGGAAGGAAAGAGAAAGGAACGAAGGGAGAGAGGGAGGGAGAGAGGGAGGGAGAGATAAAGAGTGAGGGGGGCAGGGAGAGAGAGAGGGAATGAGGGGGGGGGAGAGGGGAGGGAGGGAGAGAGAGGATGGGAGTAATGTGAGGAAGAGATAAAGAAAGAGAGGGGGCAGGGAGGGGGAGAGAGGGATGGACAGGGGGGGAGAGGGAGGGAGGGAGAGAGAGGGGGGAGGGAGAAAACAAAAGGTAAACAGAAAACCTTATTTTAAACCCGGGCAAAGCCGGGTACTTGCAACTAGTTTTTCAATAGTTTTTAGACAGAAGTTGAAATTTAACACTTAGAAGCAAGGAACAAAAATTGTGTTACATTGTGTTATCTAACATTGTTGAAGACATTAGTTGGGAAAGTAAAGGCAGCTGGGCATAGTGCTACCCCAATAATACACTTGTACACTAGCTGATCCTAATGATCTTTATACGCTTTAAAAGGGAATCTTTATTTTGTATTTAGTAATAATCATTGCTTGTCTTCAACTACATATTAGTAAACCATTGTTGAGCCCTTTTGGATTTTTTAAAAAAGATTTATTAGTTTTTTAAAACTAATAAATAGTTTGTTGCTGCACTTACAGGTGGTTGATATAATGCGTGTTAATGTTGAAAAAGTCCTAGACAGAGATCAGAAAATTTCCCAGCTAGATGACAGAGCAGGTATGCACTTGTTATGATACCACTTCACATAAATACCTACAGTAAATTTTTTTTTATATATTTCTCAGTTGGCTATTTTATAAAGTGATCATAATTTCTAGAACTAATTTTATAATTAAATGTAGTGGGTCAGTTTTTTTATGCTTTTTGTTTCAATGTTTTTAAAGCCCATAACAATGTAATAAAAAAAAATTGGATTTATTTTACAGAGGCTTTGCAGGCTGGTGCATCACAATTTGAGGCTAGTGCTGGCAAGCTGAAAAGAAAATATTGGTGGAAGAATTGTAAGGTTAGTCATTTATTAGTGCAGAAATTGAATCTTTCTTAGAATTGCTGTTAACTAAATTATTGAAATCTTTATCTTTATTGCTTATTCACATTTTTCGGATAATTAAATTCATTGGTGATTTTATTTTTTTAAATATTTTCCTAGATACATTTGATTTAAGAGAATAAAGTTCCTAAAACATTCTGAAAAAAATGCTCACATATCTTGATCAGAATAGAAAAATTCTAACAAAAAAATGAACCAATCAAAAACAGCTTATTTCAGTATTAACAATATTTCAATTAAATAAATGCCATCAAATAGATAAATAATTATGCTATGATAATAATATATTATTAGCAAAATATATAGAATAATTTTTTTATATATTTTAGCAATACATATTTTTCAAATGGTTTTTCCAAATTATATAATATGCATTAATATTTTCTTATAAATTTTTGTTTTAAAACAATATCTGGTTTTTCTTTTAAAATAAATAATGTTTCTTTTAAAATAATATTCGGTTTATACCAATGGCCTATAATCTAAAGGGATGGTTATTCATATTTACCTACTTAGCAGCAGAAAGCACTAAAAAAAATGCCATTGTATGGCACAGGACCTTAATGGCTAACAGTCAAGTTTGAATTATGTTTAAAAAATTAATGTAAACTTTTTCCATTTTTCTTTGGTCAATTTCATGAAACCCAAGCTGTTTCCTAAATCAGAAATCTTTTGAGAGCATAATTGACTGCTGATCTACAGGATTATTCTTATTCATTACAATTTATCTTTTTAGCCGTTTAAGGAATAATTAATTTCAGTTAATTTCTGTGACATTGTTCCCTGCAGATGATGATCATTTTGGGAGCTATAATTGGAATAATTGTCATAATTATTATTGGTGAGTGGAGGATCAGGAACATGAGAGTCTCCTGTTTCCTTCATGGTCACTCAATGTTTGATGTTAAATGGTGTCACTATCAACTGTATAGATTTGTGTAACCCCCTTTACTTGTGCACATTTTATTAGCTTCTTTTTTTGTCATTTAACGGAAAGAACCTATTAATTGATTTAAACATCAACCTTTTATTAGCTTACAGAAGCTTATATAAAATATCCAGTAATCAATGCTGTTTATAATTTTGTTAATTTATTATTAAAGTTCTCTCTGCAAATGCTTAA
Source organism: Bulinus truncatus (assembly GCA_021962125.1). Taxonomy (NCBI): domain Eukaryota; kingdom Metazoa; phylum Mollusca; class Gastropoda; family Planorbidae; genus Bulinus; species Bulinus truncatus. The sequence goes on along the minus strand of JAGDYQ010000001.1, from coordinate 4,001,862 downwards.
AAAAAGCTTAGGAGTAAAAAAAAAATTTTTTTTTTAAACAATACTTGTATCTGCATTTTTATTGTGGCATATCTCAAGACTCATATTAATTTAATTTATGATTGTTTTTTTTATAAAATAGTCAAATTTAATTTTGTGTGTGCTAACTCTGTAGAAAAAAAATATTTTTTTTAAATATTTCCCATTGTATTCATGGCAAGCATCTGTAGAAAACTATCTATATTTAGGTTAGTAAATATTCTTTATATGTGATGATTAACTGTCATATATTTTGATAATTTAGGTTTATCCATTTACACCTAACATTTTTATCAACTGGCAATACTTTCTCAATGTGCAGAAAATTTGATCATAAATATTTAATTAATCAAGATATTGAATAATAAAGATTTAAGTTGAATCAGGTGCTTGTCGATTTTTATTAATGGCATGATGTAACTTTGTATGATCTTTATTGATGTTGTAATACACATTCACAGATGTGGCTAATTCTTATTGCTGTAATTGTAGTCATCATAATTATTATAGTCGGTAAGTGTGACATCGTTCTTTTTTTTTTTTAAATTTTATTTTACCATGCTGCTTTGATAGTCTTCATTGCTTCAGGCATAGAATTAAAAAAAAAATTTGTTTCTTTTTGATTTTATAACCATTTAATTTGGTTTAAAGAGGGTAAAATTGTCATATGCATTATTTCAATAGAAATTACAGGTCAAACCCAGCCTTAAAAACGTTGCAATAACATTAGAATCATATTCTTTTCTATAAATTACATCTTTAAAAATATTAGTTCACAATTTAGAAATAGACAATTTGTAGTCTTTCAAACAAAACTGACCAGAACTTGTGCAAAGAAAAAGAAATACAAAAAGTATTTATTTTAAAAACAAAATGACTTAAGTAGAATAACATTGATTTTAAGCATAGATAATTGTTCTCTTTTTTGCTAGTTAAATATCTTTACTGTAATATTGCTCATAAGTTGTTTTTATGTTTTGTCTTCTCTTTGATGCTCTGACATTTTTAAAATGGCTTCATTCATGAGAATTCTTGTGGGCATGAGTTTTCTGTATATTAAAACAGAGAATCTTTCTATAGTTAAAATTTAGTATCTGTATCAGAAATATTTATTAGTTTTATTGTAGTTGAAAATAAAGCTTTAATAATTGTTTCACTTTTTCTTATTAGATCTACTAACTGCATTCAGTTTTTCAGTTTTTTATCATTGTTGAAACCTTGTACTTTTCCTGCCATAAATTTACAGTAGTTTTTTTTTTAAACTTTATGCCAGTAAAACCTTCATTATAGTGGAGAATTACTTTGACTATTATTATTTTTTGAAACTGTGATTATTATTTCTGAGTTACTTGTTCTTATTCTTATGGCTTTATTTGCATGCAAGGAACTAGTGATGTGTCTTTTTATGCTTTTTTTTAACTATTTATCTAGTTCATACAATAGCTTTGGTTTTTTTCAGAAATCATTTAACATACAATCTTTTGTTGAAAGAGACAAATGTATCAATATTATTTATTGCTTTTTATTACCAAATGCTAATGTAATTTGATTGCAATAAGCCTTACTGTGTAGTCTCCAAAAAGTAAAATTAAGTCAATAAGACACAAATAAAATGTATGAAAATTATTAACTACCATAATTTATGAATTGACTGTTATAATTCTGGCCTATTTTTACAAATAGGTTTTATTAATGATAAAACCTATTTTTACAAATAGGTTTTATTAATGATAAAAATGTAATATGATTTAGATCTCAACCTTCAATTCTATGGGCTCAGTGTGTTTGTTGTTCTGTGAGTCATTTGGTGTGTTAAAAATAATTTTCTGTTTTTTTTTTAATCTTTGTTCTTAATTCAATTTAGCATGCCACAATCTATTGTAACTGGTATTGTCAGTGCTAGCTAGCAGAGATCTTTAAGGCTTTAAAAAAAAAGTTGAGCTTTTGTCTGAATTTTGATACTAGAAATAATTGTAAATTATTTCAATTTTTCAAGTGAAACTATTAACAGTGGTACCTCCAAATTCAAACTTTTAATAGACCCCTGAGTACCAAAAGCTATTTTTTTAAAATAATATCCATCTAGTCTTCTTACCTGCTTCTTTTTTAGATAAAAACTTTAAAAAATCTACTTACCAACTAGGAGATAAAAACGTGATGTGCTACTTACATTTAATCAACAAATTCCCAATCAAGAGGTTGAAATTGTTTTAGAACATTTGTTAAATCCCAGGTAGCAAAAATGTTAATACAGTGAAATGTCGTTATTATGAATGTCAGTGTAACGCATTATTCAGTACAGCGAAATTTTTTTCCCTTTCGCTTATATAACATCTGTTAAAAAGTGTCGTTGTAACGAATTTCTTATTTTCAGTACTGCGAAAAAAATAGCCCTTTTGCAGATATTTAATTCCTTCCTTACCAAAAAAATGAAAGAATTTAATTCGGCAAATTTCTAAAACTCTTAAGTCAACTTGAGCTCAACGACATTCACATTTACTAGATAATGGGAGGGGGGAGTGTGAGAGGAGTAAGATGTTATGGTAACCTTCAACCTCTACTGATGAGGATAGTAAACATTAGGGAGCGGCCGATAATCGGATCGGTATCGGGCCGATATTGGCACTATCGGTTAATATCGGATCAACCGATTTTTGTAGAGAGCGACCGATAGTCGAACCGATATTGGCACTATGGGTTAACTATCGGACCGGCCATTTTTTGGCTGCCGATACTTTTTTTTTTTCACAACAGAGTTGCAGAAAAATAAAATCCGTAAATAACCCAATTCTATAACCAGATCAGACAAAATTTTTAAAAAAAGGAAGAAAAAAAAACCCGTACACAGAAATTGTCACGTCCACAAAAATTGCATCAGCCATATGACCTTGAAACAATAGGATTGGCATTTTTTAATTCTAATGTATGACCTTGAATGATACAATTAGTGAACATCTATGTGTATTTTTTTTTTTGGGATAGGAAGTTGAGGGGGGGGGGGAACAAGACTTACATGTGGGAGAAGTGTTACGAAATATGACAGGGAAGGGGTGAGCATGGGTTGACATACGTCATTAGCTGTAGCTGTAGCACGAGAAGAACACGTATTGGGCATTGTTGTTGATAAAAAAGAATATCGGTATCAGTAAAAATGCTGGGGAAAAATATTGGTATCGGACTATTGGTAAAAATGCATATCGGTCGCTCCCTAGTAAACATAAATTCCACCAGGTGTAGTACTGAGTCAAGTATCGTCTTGGGACGGGGGGGAGGGAGGCAGCGTCACAATTACGTAACAACGAATGGGGAAGGGATAAGAGGAAGAGAGTTTCAGCAAGGTCGGGAAGTGAAGGAGGAAAAGAGAGCTAAGACGTCATGGGACGGCCAAGTGAATGTAGGGAACATTACACATTCGCGGGATTAAAAAAAAAATCAATAAACCAGTGTTACGTCTGTGTTGGGGGAAATGCACTAATGAGAATGAAGCCATACACTTAAAAGTAATAGCTTTTTGGGAGGTGTGAGAAAGACTTTATGGATTTGGTGTGTGTAAAAAGTAACTTGATTGTTTTAGTAAAAAGAAATCTTGTTTTGGGTAGGGGCTTGATATTGCTATTTTGTTTAGAAAATGGCGATCTTATAGTTTGGGATAGAGACTTGATGGACAGAAGACTGCATTTCGACAGGATGTTAATAAACTACCGATACCTGTATTTAATCAATAATGCAGGAAATGAAGAATAAATGAGATATTTATTTGACCTTTTTGTGACATTGAACTATACTTTTTTTCTAATTATAATACATATTTTTTTCTCCGGATACGTCTAAGCGTGAGCTCTTATGATTTAAAGTTATTTTCTTTTCGCTGGAAATCGCATAACCGAGCAATTTTTTCTAATTATACATTAAAATGATAGCTTAGTTTGTGTGGCGCGCTGGTAAAGTTGGTTGTTGGCTTGGCCGTGACCCAGTTTGGCTAACTATGTGCGGGTTCGATTCCTCTGAGAGACATATTTTTTTTTTCAGATTTTATTTTTCAGGACCAGGGTAAGGGATAGGGTTAGGGTGTGGAGCAATATCTATTGATGGTCCCCGAAAACAAAAATACGGGAGACATACATTTTTTTTTTCAGGATTAGGGATAGGGTTAGGGTGTGGAGCAATATCTATTTATGGTTCCTGAAAAAAAAAATATCTCCGATTATTAACAGTAAATGACATCATCAACGTCTGCAGTAAATAAGAATTCTCATTCATTCTGTTTACTCTTTAAACGTGTTAAAACGATTGCCGATTTTGTGCACCATCATTGTATCATAATATAAACTGCATTTCCCACGAAAAGAAAATAACTTTAAATCAAAAGAGTTCATTCTGTTCACCGACATATCCCGAAAAAAAAAATACGTAGTACGTCTTAGACGTATCCGGAGCCAGTGCGTAAAATTTAATCCAGTTACAAAAGTAAATAAATACATGTATATTTTAAAAATTATTTCGTTGTTTAATAAATCAGACAATATGAGTAAGAGAGCCGTAGTAGGTTTCTTATAAATTAAGGGAAGTAAGTCATGTTGTATAACTGTTAAAAAAATAAATGAGCTAAGCCCCTTAGTTCCATGACTGTTAGCAGTGACAAAGCTGAAAGCAAAATTAGTTGCTAAACTAATAAGAAATAAACGGAGAGAAAATTTAACATATTTTTAGCTAAATATCTTTAGGAAAAGTAGTAAAATGACATAATATATTTGCATTGATACCCAAATGAACAATATCCACATATTAAGAACAGAAAATGACGTCGTCGAACCCCCCCCCCTCCTTCCACCCCCGCCCATTTCAGTGTAACAAATTTTCAGTATTTACGAACGAATTTCGAGTCCCTATCAATTTCGTTATAGCGACATTTCACTGTATCAGTGGTGTGATATTTTAATAGCTTATTTGTTTTTTTAAATTATTTAAAGGTAACAATATGACAAAATCAGCTTTCATGGCTGTTATCCAATACTAATTCACTGATGTTTACTAACATAAAAAAATAAACAAGAATATAAAGGAAGCACTGAACACTCGGCAAAGAACAATAGATGGTTTTACCTTAAACTTCAGCTTCTGACTCTTACAAAAATGCTAGGAGGTTAAAAATACATATGATTAAGCAAAAATAAATTTAATGTAAAATGTCTTGACAATTTCCTTTTAGATTTGAAGAAGTGAGTTTTGGATTTGGAGGTGTGATAATGTTTCGATTACTAAAAAAATGAGTTTTACTTATGCACTCCACACATTCATATTAACGAAGTCAAGTCATTTCTCATATTAATACTTTAATAGTTGTTGGATCAAATGCTAGTTGTTTTCATCTCACTTTTTTTTTTTTTTACTAACAAGCTACAGAGTTTCAAATTTAAGTGTGATCTATTGTTTGTTTTTTAACACCCCATCAATATTTTTATTCATTTATTTTGATGCTGCTTTCAAATGCTTACAGTGTGGGTGACACAAGGCTAAGGGTGATTAACTCTTTTGTCACTTTACATTAGTTGCTTATATTGTGTTGTGGGGAAGAATTCTGTACACCATTTAGTTCTCAAGCTGTGCACTACAGAGTTTTGATTAAAATATCATTAGTTGACTTGATGTTGGTTTATAAGTCAAACAACATATATATCCATCAGTTTTACTCTTAAAAAATTTTCCATCTAAAGCTCACAAATGTGAATCCACTTCTCCCCCTCAATATTTGGGTATTATTAGTTAAAACCAGTGTTAAAAATTAATGTGATGATTGGTGATTTTAAGTGGTGGTTAGGATGTTGCACTCTGTTATATGTTGTTAATTGTTTTTACAAAATTTATAATAATCTCTTTGACCCTCATTTGTTATTTTCATACAAAATATGTATGATTACAAAAAAACAGCTAAGTTATTTATTTTTGGAAAAAATAACTATATGGCATTTTTTGCATTTAAAAAATGTGTTTTTTCAGAACATTAAACAAAAAACTTCAAAATGTTGAAAGTAGATTGGTAATTTAAAAAAAAATGCATTTCATTCTTTAACACTGCTAAAAATAGGTAAATAAAAATAAAGCAAAACAAAAATAGAGCTCCCATTTGCAAGTTGTAGGGCACAGATTTGGGTCCAAGCTTTGCTAGTTTCAAAAGTAAATGGCTGGTGTGTATCAAAAATTGTATTGGTTCTATGTAGGATTTAAATAAGATGTTCTTACTAGAATATAAAATGAATTATCTTAATTAGTATTATACAACTTATTTAAAAGAAATTCTAAATCATCATGCTTCATATTATCTATAATTAAAAATATGAAGTAAAGTTAGTTGTATGTGAATATTGTATGTGAAAAGTTCTCTAAATATTTTGTCATATTCTAAGCTTCATTCTAAATATAGCTTATACTTTTTTGATTAAATCTTCTGTGCCCTTAGATTTCTGCAAATATCTTTTTTAATGTTTTTTATTTTTAATTTCCTTTTATCTCCCCTAAGTAAGTTATTAAACTGTAAAAAAAAAAATTGCCAATAATTTTGTATCACACATTTTCAGGATTATATTTAGATGATTCATATACTTGGTTTTGGATATTTTAAAGTAAATTCAGATACCATTGGCATTGAAAATTCAGGCTATAGATCATACGTACCAAACATAATTTTCATTCATTTCTAGTATTTGGGAATTAAAATAATACAGTTCACTCCCTTAGATAAGATTTTTTTAGCAATTGACAAGAAAGATATTGAAACACATGTAATAGTTTAAACAGTATTTCTCCTATGGTTCATCTGACTACAGCTAATAGTAACAATACACTGTAAAAAAATCACAATGTATGCACATAATAGGCTGTTTTCTTACATTTTATTTTTCAACAAGGGCTGAAAACATGAATGATGCATTATATTTACTTTTTAAAGAAGACCATGTATATTGCACCCATTTTTTTTTTTTCTTGAAAGTTTTATTTTTGGTTTCAACACATTTAATATAATGTGACATAAATCAATGCTTTAGTTTAGAATGATTTTCCCATAATTTTTCTCTGTGCATCTCCTTTTTTAATCTTGTGTTTAATAACAGCCATCCACTTACCTTCATCCCTCCCTATAAAATGGATTGTAACGAAGTGTCCTTATATCTGTTGATTAAAATTGAATTATTTTACATAAAAATAATAATTCATCATGGCCATGCCTAACTATGTAATAACTACTTTAACAACTATCTGTCTTTACTAATAGTTCTATTAGTAAATGTTATCTCCTATCAATTTTGTTTGTTAATGATGTGATTTCAGTTGCACTTTACTGAATATTTTCTTAGTAACCAGATAAAAAATATTTAAAGCTTTAACTTTCCTGACATTTCTTTAAAACAATTATATTTATAAACTATAATGAAATATTTTTTTGTTGGTAATTTAATTTCATTATGAATGATGTAAAAAAGTTAGTAATAATGAATAAATTTAGCTTTTATTAAAAATCAGCAAAACTATTTACACTTCCAATAAAACACTTTAATGCCGCAGAGTAATTGTAAAATGTGTTCATTGATTACATGCTGAGCAATAATGGCAAGATTAAATAATTTAAACTAACATGTGTGAACTCAGCTGTAGTTTAAAGATAATTTTATGAACTGTAAAGATTGCAGTTAATGTTACAATATGTTATTTATTTAGAAATTGTTGTTATATTTCTGTGGCAGTAAAAATATCATACCTAGCAAAAGTATAAATTGATTTAAATCGGTGACATCCTCAATTAAATTGCTATGTGTGTTAAATTGTTTTCACAAAGTAAAGCAAAATGATGAAAAGTGATTTTAGCCCCTTTAAATGTATTGTATTGGTAATTTCGCCTGAACCGTTTCTGTTTTTTTTTTAAAATGGTCAGTTATACCTAGCTAAGTCATTTCTTAATGTAAAGTTGTTGTTTATTTTCATTAAATTTATTCTAATTTTTTGTATTTGTTTACAGTGTGGGTAGTGACAAGCACTGGTACTGGTGAGAGTAGTAGCGGCTCTCCCACAACACAAGCTCCAGCTATACCATCAACTCCAAAAGCACCTCAAAAACAATAGTTTTAAATAGTCTCCAGCTGGGAGTAAGACAGCTCATGAAAAAAACAACTCTAGTTTGATTCATCATAACCATTTAAATTTAGTCACTTGGATACTACTAGCATTCTGACTTGTACAAAAAATAAGTTTTGTTTATCTTTTTTAAGTATGCCATATTAAAGACAACTAAATCAATTTTATAATAAGCCTACAGTTTAAAAGCACTTCAACTTTTGTTTGTTTTGCTTGTTTTTTTCTTTAGACAAGGAAACGACAAAGTAATTAGTCATATATGGTCATAAATATGTGAATAAAGATATAATCATTTGATGTATATAAACTATTCTGTCATAAGTGATATGTGAGGACTTTTTTTTTCAGTTCTTATTATTTATTTTAATTTTTTTTTTTTTCTTTAAATCCTTCCTTGTGTAAAAATTAATAACAACAAAGATTTGTAATGTTTACATTAAAAGACAGTCACAAAGAACATTTTAGATCAACATGTTAAATGTTATATTCAATCCTATAATTTATTATACTTGTTATAATGTGATATATTACATGATTATAAACAACTTGTTCATTTTTTTTTTTTTTAATGAAAGAAAAATGTAATACAAAAGTATAAGACTTTGCTACATAGGAACATAATTTGATGAGTATTTCTCATCTTGCCACAAATAACCTCATTGTGTTGAACAAATAAACATTCAGACCATTCTACTCTACTAATTCGGTTTTATTTGAGTCATTTTGTCATTCATACAGGAAGGAAGGTGTACATTTTGCAAAGACTTGAAGATTATATAATTAATGTGTTAAAAGGTGATGTACATTGAAATCAATTAAGTCACTTGGCTCGTAGAGTGACTCTGACATTGAAACACTGTCCACTGTATATCTGCTGGTCGTCTAATTGTAATGTCTTTGTTTTTATAGGTGAAGGATGTGGGGACAGACCATTATATATTTATATGCAGAGATTAATTGCAATGAATTAGTACTAAACTTAATCCTTTATTTTTAAAAAGTTCTTCGATGCCATTCATAAGTTATTGAAAGTTTCTAGTTTTGTGGTCCTATTTTTTTAACATTAGAAGGTAACATCACTGGTAGTGACGATTATTTGTTTGTATAAATATGTTAGCTCTCTACATTGTATATAACTTTGTAATTTTATTTTGGTAAAAAAAAAAATCGTTTTCTCGCCACGATCTGATTTTTTTTTTGTGTGTGTGGTTTGTTCTCTATCACGAAAAATCAACAAACACAGTGCTATTTCGTTCATATTTCTTTGAATGTTAGGTCACAATTAGAAATACGCAAGTAGCAGTTGGAATTATTTTTATGTTTCTTGTATATTTTAGGCAACTTTGTAGATAAAATTTAAAAAAATTAATTTGTTTCAGTGATGAAGTGTCAAACTTTACATTCCAGGATTTTTGCAGATTTTTTTCAGTTTAATGTTTTTGAGATTTATTTCTACTTACTTAAAATATTTCAGTTTACACTACTATGTTAAAGCTCATAAATAATGTAAAAAAAATTAATTTGTGCAATATACCTACCATGTAATGTATTTCTAGAAAATAAAAATTCATTTCTTTGCAATTTTAATTTTAAGCTATCATTATCTCTTTAAAAAATTTTTTTTTACCAAATGTAAAATTTAAAAAACAATAAGTTGAAATTTCTATTCTACAAACTGAAACTATTTACAGCATACATGTACATTTTTGTATAAAGAAAATTTCCTGAGTTTATTATTATTTGATTATTTTTCAAAACAACTTGTGAGCAGACATTGTCAACAAAATGGCTTCTCCCCCAAGAGAGCTAAATATAACTGTTTTTTTAATAAATTATGGGCTAACCATTTTTAGGTTCCATGTAAGAGAATTTTTTTTAATCATGTTTTCTGTGAAAAATTGAGTAGTCCATCAAACTAGATAAATCACTTAGCTGTTGATTTTATAAATAACCAGAATAAAATTTTGTCTTTTTTATTCTGCTCATATTAGTACTTACAAATAAGAATATTTTGAAATATTTAAAAAATCTGGGGCAGGGATTGATACACCTAATCACATTTTTTTTATTTTTCATACTTTCTCACTTTTCATTTGGTCATATAAACATTTCTTGTTTTGTGTTTGATTACAGGAAACATTTCCAAATGGTTTGATCAGATTTGTGATTTTTTCTGTTGTTCTAATTTGTGTATTTTGTCATTTACTGTAATAATAAATTAGTAGACTAGCTAAGACTTTTCTCTTTCTTTGTAGCTAATTGTTTTATTTTTGTTCAAAATATACCAGTTTTCATTGAAGAAAACCAAAGTTATTTGTTTAATGTTACATACAGCAAGAAAATTGTAATGATCTGACAGACTTTCTGTCACTGTAGCAAGTATTAAGATGTCCACTTTCAAAATTAAACAAAAACTGTCCCAGCAAACTATATTTTTATTAAGACATATACATGTATAAATACTCCAAGAAGACAGTATAGTATAACATTATTCATGGAACAATGTGTTCTCACCTGTAACATTGGTAGATTTAATAACAAATAAATGATTCATTCTAGTAATCTCTTTCTTCCTCTAACATTTAAATGACTGGACTGTACATTAAATGTAATACATCTTCATAGAAATCAGCATGACATTCTTAGCCTATACATTCTTGTGATAAATGCTTCTCTATTTAAAAAAAAAAAACACAACTATCCATGATAAAAAGTTGTACTTCTTAAAAAAAATTACTGAATATTCCCATAATGGTTTAGAAAAAGAATTAAAAACACATTAATAAAATGTATGCAGTCATATCTTTAAAATATGAATCTTTTTTAGTTTCTGAAATATGTTTTTTTAACACCAAGAAAGTATTTTCCTTTCAACTATTACGAACTGGAAAGATATATTACTTTTATTCATTTCCAGATTAAATTATTTCATTTTAAAGATGTAATAAAACATTAGAATTGTAAATACATAAAACCATTATGTATTGAAAAAGGTATCCGGACAAAACCCCACTTTTCGTATAACAACTTATATTAAGCCCCCATTTTCATTATAAAATGTAATATATAATAGTAAAGGGATATAAAGGGATTGTGTGGTTAGCACAACACCCGGCCGCCTTTACTTCCCCAACTTAAAGTCAGATACCCATTTTAAAGCTGGGTGAACTTGGAGACCTAAAAAAAATCCCAAGGTCCTCACTGAGGTTTGAAACCAGGACTCTCCGGTCGACAGTCGAGTGCTCTACACCGCACAACCACCTGTCCCCTAATATATAATACCTGGATGTAAATATATAAAAAAATACATATTTTTAAGTGGATTTTTTTTCCAAAGAAATAGCTACATTAGCCATTTGAGCCACAGTGATCAAAGTCATACCTATGTTAGCTTTACATCAACAGGCCAATTTTCTTACCAGGTAAAACAAACATTGATAGTTTTAGCCCAAGGTCAAAGCTGACAGTATCTTTAATCTACCTATGAATGCTCGAGCCAGACATACATTTTATTGCAGGACGTAAAATAAAAAGCATAAGAACCACAGTGGATGAAAGCCAATCATGTATTTAGGTAAAACATACTAAATAGGCAAACGCCTATAGATAATACATGTGTTGACTGACATGATCTCTCAAATGGACAGATATTTCCCTTAGCCCATGATCAAGATGATCATATATATAGGGGTGGTAGAACTTTTCGACCTTGGGACAGTCATATCTAGACTATTCGACCCCGTTAACTGATAAAAATAATATTTGAATAATTGTATCTTTGTTTTAAACATGTTCAGTAACTTCGTTCAACATGTGTTTAATTGTTAAAGAAATTTGTTTTTTTTTAAATTTAAAATGTGTGTTTTAATTGTTAAAATTTTTGTTTTTAATGTATAAAATATGTGTTTTAGTTTTTGTGATGTTTTATCAATAGACACAAGTTGTGTGATTATGTCACGTAAATTTTACACTCAACAAATCTCCCCCCTCCTCTTTGATTATAACCCAGATGCAAATGTGGTAAGTGTTGCCAGACAGGCATAAGGCAGATATAATAATAATGTACAGTCATGAGGTAAACGTTATAGTGGACCTATCCACCTTGGATATTAAGTCCCTTATATCATGTGTGCCTGTGGCTAAAGTAGACACAAAAAATTGGTCAATGAAACTCATGTGCAAGCATGAGAAGTGTTTGTAAGATATCATGTCGGTCTTTAAAATTTTGAACGTGCTTAGAGCATCAGAACTCAAACCTTACAGAAAAACATATTTTAAACAATTAGATCACATATTTTAAACAAAATCAATACAATTTAAATATTTTTATCAATTATACACATGTTGAACAAAACTAATAACATGTTTAAAAAAAGAAATAATAATTCAAACATTCTTTTTATCAGTTGATAGGGTCGAATAGTCAGGGGTAGAACTGTCCCAGGGTCGAACTGTCCAGGGTCGAAAAGTCGTGGAACCATATATAGGACTATTGATAATATTGGCTTAAATTTGATGTTAAACTTCTTCCAAAATATTTTGGGGGTTTTGTCCTGATCTCATTGAACAACAAGTATAAAATTATCGCAGAAAATAATGTATTTTAAAAAATACCTTGCAATTTACTTGGTTAAATTTTACATTAGTATTTGCTGCAGTATTTTGGTCCTCAGTTTTTTTCTAAAGAAAATATAAAAATTAAAAGCACAAAATGTGCAGTGAAAGAAAATCTAAATCTTCTTTTAAAAAAAAATAAATTTACTCCTTACAAAAAAAAAATGTATTAAATTTTGAATTTGCTGTACTTTGTTTTAAATATTTTTTATAAAAAAAAAATTTGAAATTTACCACTGTACCTAATAAATATTTTTTTCAAATGTTGAAAAAAAGAAATCATTATAAGTATATAATTTCATTGTGGTTTATTTTACCTAGTCCTATCTTCTCTAATACAGCATTTAGATGGTGGATAACTCCAATTGTATTCATAGGATGCTCTCAAGATGTATTCATTCTTACAAAGTTTACCATCTGTCATTAAATTATTGTGCAGCTCATGCAGTTTTGTCAACGGCTGCTTGTGCATTATCAAATATGCATTCATGCACCCCCTTGAAATATATTCAGTATCAAACCTCTGGTCATGGTGGCGGTTGATTTTTAAAGGTGCAAGCCATGTGCCAACAGAGACATCTTCACTGAGATAATGTTGGAGTAAGTGGTGATTGAATGTGATGAAATGAACTAGATCAGCGGACAAAACATATCCCCCACCACGCGCATAAGGTAAATATTTGTCACAAAGAAACCAACTACTTTCTTTCCATTTACCACTTGTCTTCACATTAGCCCTACCATCAAAAAATCCCCAGTAAAGTTTTTCCTTTGGTTTTTTCTGCAGTTCAGACAATAAATTCGAAACTGTCACATAGCTGTCATCATCCACTTTTAACAAATACTGAAAATCAACATTTTCATAAGCCCAAATGAATGCCTGAAGAACCTTATTGGTCAGCTCTTGATATGAATCTTTTACATTATCTAAAAAAATCAAGTCTTTATAAACAGAATCTTCCATTCTTATCTCCTCCTTAGCCTCAGGGTCAAGAGAGGCAAACCCTATGACAAATTTTGATATGATATTAAACTGACTGATATCTTTTAACCATGTTTCTCTAACTGCCTCCCTTTCATGATTATTGTCAGGCCCTGATATTATCAAAATAAGTAGAGTGGCTTTTGTATTTTTTTCGCTGGAAATCAGCAGGTTATTCCGGATATGTTGGCTTTTGTAATCTCTGTTGTATTTGCCATTTAAAACAACTTCACTATCACAAGGTGAATTATAAATAGTGAAATATAATAATGTGATCAAAATCAAAAATGACAAAATAATAAGTTTAGTATTACGAGTGATGTAGAGTAATTTCCGTGAGATCAGCATTATGAAAGGAGTAATGACAATCAGAAATAAAACTACCTGCAAGAAAATAAAATGGAATATATTAGAGCTATTCTTTGAATGACAAAAATAAAAAATTCAAGAAATTATCTGTCATGATTTTTCTCATCAAAATTAAAAATATACAATATTATTAGGTACTGGTACTAAATAATAGTTCTAAAAATTGAACAATTAAGTACCTTACTCATCTGAAGATCAGAGCAAGGATATTTTAAGGCATTGAAGGTATCAAGAAAGTTTTCCCTTTACCAGCATGATGTTTCTCGATTAACCATAGAATACTAATATTTCAAGACCTAAAAAAAAACAAACATGAATAAACTCAATTTTTTCATTCAAACTATATAACAAATATTCATATATCAACCCTAGCTGTGGAATAGATTTATAATTAAAAAATAAAATTTTTATCCCAAGTCTATCCATTAGTAGTTGTCATCTAGTATACTTAGCACTGATATAATGGCAAATATACATGAGATAATCTGCTTTCATTGAACAAATAAGTTGTGTCACCGGTACACATTCTCATCATGCCCATTCACTGATGATCGTGAAAATTATTTTCGTATTATTATGGTGCTTGGTATATGCAAAAATGTCAGAATATTTGAATCAACTTCTAACCAAATATGTAATTTTAATAGAAAAGTTACATTAAATCTATGTATTTATTTTTGATGCTTAAAAAAAATTAGGATGGCTATTTTGTTGATAGGATGAATGTAAATATGACCACAAAATTATAAAACAAAATCTCCCAATATGATAAATACATTTTTTTAAACACTGGAGGTGATAATTTTATATGGTATACACTGTCAACGTTGAGGGCACTTTAGTGACAGCTTCAAGAAGTTAAAAGACTTATGAAATCAAAATTAGCTATAAGTGAATACTAAAGACATTCCACCTTTTTCTTTTTAAAACCTAAACCAAAGCCAAGGACTTTTATTATTACAGAGTGTTGAGATTTATGTAAAGGCACTTGTTACATGACCAAACGTTTGGTCTTCATATTTTTTTTAACTTTGTGTACCAGCCGTAGATAATATTGCTCCACACCCTAACCCTATCCCTAATCCTGAAAAAAAAAAAAATTTAAATATGTCATGTTCACGTTTGGTCTTCTAACAAGTGCGGTAGGAATAGGAAAGGCACTTGTTACATGACCAAACGTTTGTTTGGTCTTCTAACAAGTGCGTTATGTTATGTAAATGTGATTTGTGAACGTTAATTTAAATTTACAAGTAGGTGGATTAAAAAAAAACAATTAGCATATTCTAGAAAATATTTATCAAATCTTCATCAATTTTAATAATTTTTACATTGTTGTAAAAGAAATTGAATTTTGTTTATTTTATCTCGATATACATATTAATAATAATCATATATGCTTTTTTATAACCTGATAAAATTTTCAGTTGAAAATAGGGTTTAAAAAATCAAAATTGCAAAAATAATCACAATTTTCTGATGAATAACTTTGTATAAATCAATTGTATAACTTTAATTCTTGTCATGACATCAGACTCTTCGGCGAATTCAGTAATTACAAATAATAATAATAATTAGATTTTTATTAATTAATCGCTCTGTTTTGGAAGTCCGCGATTGAGTATGCCAGTATGCAAACGGCAAACGTAAACTAACCAGAACTCTTCTTTGAAGAGTTAAAAATACGTAAAATGTTACACCCCCCTCCCCCTCCCCTCCAACTTGTCGGCAAAAAATCCAGATAGAGTATCAAGATTCAACATAGATTTCTTACTAGTTCAAAAATCATTAGCAATCGAAACGAAAAACAACTTTCAATTAGGGGCTTAGGGCCGTATTAAAAATTAACCTATTTCGGTCCTAATTTTGCAAATTAAGTGACAAAACGTATTTTTCCGCCATAATATATACATGTACATGCTTATTCTCATGAGTTATTTAGATTTGTTGTCGTTTTGTTGTATTAAATTGGCGGTGAAAATTAGAATGAATCCTTATAGATTATTAAAAAAATAAAGATAACAAAATCAAGGCCGTGGCCAGGGGGGGGGGGCTAGGGGGCTGCAGCCCCCCCCAATTAATTCTAAAAATCAAATTTTATTATAAAATATACTTCTTTATCATTGTGTTCCAATTTTTTCTTATATAAAACTCTCTGCACAGCCCCCCCCCCCAAGCCGCACAGCCCTCCCCCCCCCCCCCCCAAACAAAATCCTGACTACGGCCTTGAACAACATAGTTTGCGAAAAGTTTCACTTTTAATATCTCTGTTAAGTAAGAAAGTATGGTCTAATAAAATTAATGCACTAATAACTGAATCTATCGGAGATGGAAGACGAGTGTACATTAGGGTGATAACAAAAAAAATATTTTTATGAAACCACTTGCAATCGAGGAACTTTTATGTGTAATTTAAGAATATCAATCGCATTTTTGATTTTTTTAAAAAAAGTTCCCCCTCCTCCCCCTTTTTCGGAAGAAAAAAGTGGAAAAATATTTCTTTTTTCAAAAAAAAGGACATTATTTTTTTTAGCTTAACTCAAAAGAGTAATAATAATAACTAATCAACTTTTATTAACAAATAAGATACAGATCAGTTAGTAATATGTACAGAATGTACAAGAAATGTTTAAAACATATTTTTTCCTATGAACTTCAGATTCAAAAATTGAAATTTTCTCGATTTTGCATGAAGTTCCTCCATCAGTTTCACAGCACGTTCAGCAATTTGGTTAGATCTGGGAATGTCAATTAATGACTTTTCGACTGTCCAATGGGTCTTTAAACACTTAATTGCCTTCTTGCATTTTATTCTGATGAGTGAGGTAAACAGTTCATTGAAGGACGCTTCATTATAGTGTTGAGAATGGAACCAAGCATTTGCCCATTCGTAGCAGATGAAGTTGCAGGCAGGAGTGAGGATGTTGCGCCACTCTGGTATCAGAAAAAATGATATAACAGTATATATCGCACGTGAGTTCCATCTTGCCTGGTGTAAATTTGGTAGTTTCTTCCAGTTGATGCGAGGCCAACGTGAAGTTGTTTTGTAATGACGATATACCTGACATAATTCATATAAGAACTTGAAATCATCTCGCCATCCAGGGTTCTCGTCTGTGCTAACATCATCTGTCGCAACGAGGCGGTAATCAGCCTGAAGAGTGACATAGTTTTGTGTTAATTGGTCAATGAAGGAATAGTTGAGTTTTGGTTTGCTCGTTGGCTCTTGGATAAAAAAATTCATGACATGTTTCAAAAGGAGGTCGAGTACATGGTGCTGACACCCAATATATTGTGGCTTCTGAAAGCCCTTGCTCAAGACATCATCCTGTATGAGCTTTACAATCCCATGCAAACGACCAGTATTTACTGCGGTCGTGTCGCATATTATCATGCCAATATTTTTCCAAGCATCATATTCATCAAGTAGCTGATGTAGTTCCTTGTGAATGGCCGCGGCAGAACCACTCTCACATTTAATAATACCAAGTTTGATTTCGGTTGTCATATTTTTCAGCAGAACTACTTGATACTCTTCCCCTTGAACTCTTTTACCATCAAACTGGAGACAATAGAGTTCTTTTGCTTTGAAGTTTTTGAACAATTTTGGTTTTCATTTTACGTCCTACAGAGATTACTCGTTTCCAGACACCCGCCTGACTTGGAACTGGCACATCGTGACCCTGTTCAGCAATGGTTGCAAGAACATCATATGCTTTATGTGTAGAAATGTTGTTTTGCAGTACTAGCAAACCCGCTGTTGTAGTGCTTGCTCTTTGGTATTTCGGTTTGCATTCAGGAGAAGATGACGTGGAAGAATAGGTTGGCAAGTCGGGTGAAGAAGCAGAGGTTTCAGAATCGAAGATTCTGAGACAGTTGTATGTGTTTGTATAGGTTGCGATTGAGAAGAGCTGGCTTGTGATTGGGTTTTTGATAGTCGGATTCGTTTTCTTGGGTGGATTGATTCCAAAGGGGCTTGTTTGACCATTGAATAACCAATCTTTCCTCCACTCTTAACTTGCCTCTGGTAGAGTTCTTTATCCTCCGTGCTTTTCCATTCTCCATTAACGTTGGTGACATCAAATAACTGAGAAAGTGTTGTAGTAAATTTATCAGACGGATTCTTTTTGTTTTTGTCATATAAATCAATCAGGCAATTGAGTTTCTTTCTGATGAGTGCGCTGGATAATAGTGGAAAGTCTAGAAATTCCCTCCAAAGCAATTCTATATCCGTAATCATAATTTTGATTCGATCCAGTCGCCGTTTCTGGCTATTGAACAGAAAAGTGAAGTTTCCAAGAATTTGACGGTTTGTAGGCATCCGTGTGAGATTGTTTAGCCTATCTGTCTATCTGTCTAACAATATGTCTTTCTATCTATCCATGTCTATCTACTTTCACTATCCTGACAGTAAGACTTGCAATCTTGCACTGAAAACGAGATAGTTTATCCAAAATATTCAAAAATGTTCCACAATGTTCTAAAATATTCCAGAATATATATTATATATTTGCACCTGAAACAGAAAATAAAAGAAGTTATAACAATAATGAAATAGTTATATATTGTGAACTCACCCCAAGCTGGGGCGAGTTCAAACTGCGCGATATGTGAACGAAAAATTAAAAATAGGGGGAACTTTTTTCAATTTAAAAAAAAATTAATGTTGCTACTGTCATCTAATATAATTGTTCCTCGAATGTGAGGGGTTTCAGTTTCGTTACGAAAAATAATGAAAATAGTTATCACCCTAGTGTACATGTACTAGTAAGTTACTGATGGAGGAGGAGGCTTCTATGGGGTGAGGGGAATGATACGGCATCATCCGCCGTGTTTAAATACAATGAAACACAATAATCCCCTTATAAAACTGTTTCTGGATCCCCACTTTAAGTTACCGTTACACGTCATAGAGAACAACAGATAAGGATGAAGAAACATTTCTTCCTTTCATCATTTGTACTGTGGACAGGCCCGTAGCCAGGAATATTGGATTGGGGGGGGGGGGAGCGGAGACATTTTCGGGGGGGGGGTTGCCGAAGAAATGATCCTGGGGCACAAAGGCGGATCTAGACAACTTTGTCGGGGGGGAGGCAAAACTTTGACCCGGCCGGGGGGGGGGCAGTCAGCCCCTCCCCAAGAAATTGTTTGCAGTTCCATATCTGGAATGGTGCATTTTAGTACCGATTGTTTAGCTATTAATTAGAAATATATAATTTTAACTACGTTTCAATAATCGCATGTTGCAGTTTTGTAAAAATAATCTAAACAGTAAAGAGTTTTAATGATAAAAATGTATTGAGGCTGAGCAATTTCTGATTCCTGTTATAAATATAGTGACCATTTGTTCTGCTACACAATTGTTACATAATAGATACCTGATTTATATTATTATACTGTTTGTTTAACATACAACCCGGGAAGAACGACAAAGATGCACGTATATAGCTTAGCTATTTGTGTGATATGTCTTATAAAATATTGAAAACAAAGAACAGATTTATTAACAACAACAATCGCATTTATTCAATTTAAATTAAATTAAATTAATTCTGCTAAAAAGTAAATTTGCAAATTAAATAACATCACTCAGAAATCATTGAGTTTGTACTTTATTATTTTATTATACATATGTATAAAAATGAAGTCAGAAGTCAATGTTATTTTATTAACTTATTTAAGTTGCTAGTTGTCCTCAGAAGAATCAATATATAAAACTATTACAAGGTTGCGAACAGGCCCATCGACAGAAATTTCGGGCCCCTGAGCAGGGGTGACACGGGCCCCCGTGCTGATATAAATATTTTAAAAAGTTGAGTTGCCAGCTCAGTCCGGGTCCCTAAAACTCGCCGAGCCCCTGGGTATTGCCCCCCTGCCCCCCCCCACTCGTCGGCACTGGTTGCGAACTTATATTATAATACGTTTCAAATTTGCAAACGTCGTGGTTTAGCACTGAATTTTCTAAAAATGCTTCAGCATTCATTCAGAATGTCTGTTAAATCTGTTTCAAATGCAAGCAGGAAAAGATTGCTTAGACGCTTTTGTAACATTGATCTGCGATATGGGGTGAGCATTCGTGTGAGGGTTTAGACACTGGTCTCACACACGGCTGTTGAAGCCCCAAATGCCAATGCTGCCCAAAATACCCAGAAGTGAACTTCAATAAGATTCAATTTTTTATGCCCAAAAATTAGATAAGCTATATATATAAGTCAAATAGCATGAATGATTGCCATAATATAAACTTTTAAGTTTTTATTATTATTAATTTATTGAACAAAATGATTGATGTTTTATAGCCGTTATTATTAAAATTCAAAAAGCTCAAATCATGCACGGGGGGGGGGGGCTCAGGTCATGAAGGGGGGGAGGGCTGAGCAGCAGGGGCCAGGCAATACCGGGAAGGGGGGGCAGGTAATACATTTTACTAAGTAGAGCAAATAAGTAGAGGGGGCCAGACAAAATGCAGGGGGGCGGCCCCCGTGGCCCCCTCACGATACCGGCCTGGGTGCCTCCATGCCCCTTGCACCATCGGTGGGAAGGAAAGAATGACACCATAAAACAACAGCCCCATTCAAGGCCGTACCCAGGATTTTGTTTTTTTTTTGGGGGGGGGAGGCTGTGCGGCTTGGGTGGAGGGGCCTGTGCAGAGAGTTTTATATAAGAAAAAATTGGAACACAATGATAAAGAAGTATATTTTATAATAAAATTTGATTTTTAGAATTAATTGGGGGGGGGGGGCTGCAGCCCCCCCCAGCCCCCAACCCCTGGCTACGGCCTTGGCCCCATTAGTGGTTTATAGGATCTAAGAGATTTCATCTCATCCTTACAGAGACTTCACACACACACACAGACATAGCGCATATGATGCTTTGATATAATTATTAGTGGCCAACAAGTGCATGCGAAATGATGAAATCCCGACAGGGGCTTACAGTCGATGCTCAAAATATGTTTGTATCAGGCAGATTACCAGACAATACAATGAGACATTAAGCAGACTAGCACATGAACAGGCGAAAGATTAAAGTATTGATCTTACATCCCTGCAAAACCCGGGCAATGATTTTTTTCTTCAAAGTATGATGTCATTTTGGTTTAGATTCAGTGGAGATTGTAAGATAAAACTGTGACAAACATGAGAAGATTTTTGCGAATATGGGAGATTAACAGTTAAATCTATAATACATAAAATCCTTTTTTGTTTGTCACACTTCCTGTGTCTGTCACACAAGATGGCGGCAACATTTACTGTACATTGTATGTGTTCTGTACTGAATGAGTTTAAATTAAATGTCATGCAAAAATTTCTTTATTTCTGACTAATAAAACTTAAATGAGCTGCAAACGGAAGCACTATTATTACGTCACAAGAATGAATTGTTCATAAATAGAATTGTTTAAGGGCGGAGTAGCGCCGTACACAATGTAGGCAATGCAAACTAACCCATTTATGATGGGGGCTTCACACGGAGGCGTACTTAGGGTGGGTGGAGGTGGGGGTCCAAATTCGAAAGTCCCCCCGGGCCCCACCTTGAGGGGGCCCCAAAAATATTTTTTTACATTAAATATTAAGCACATTATCTCATGTCAAAATGCAGGGTCCCCCGAAGAGGCCAAGCCACAAATACCTAGGTTCGGCACTGGCTTCAAAGTAGACCCCTCAGCCGGCGCCGCGCGCCGGCTACGCCGCCGAATTTTCTTCCGCCGTAAATCCGCCGAAAAATATACGGCGCGCCTCATTAGCCGCCGTATTTCGTTCGCCGTTATATTAACTGTCGCATTACTTAATCTTATTGCACATGACCTTACTGACCATATCAGCACTTTACAGCACACGTATTGCATCTTAATATTATCGACAGCATCAATAAAAATGAAGAATTTCAAAACGCAATTATAGAAGACGATGCAGCATTCACAGAGGATAAAGAAATGAAAAAGACACTGAAAGAAGGCATGTCTTCAGTGTGTGAATTGCTTCTTGTAGATGATCAGCTCAGTGCATCAATAATGGATGCCTCTGAGAGCAGCACTAACGCCATCAATGACAGTCATAGACACAATGATAAGTCAGTGAAGGCATCATGTCCAACGCGTTGGAATCAACATTGATGATGATTCAGTCAATACTTGACTTGAAAATATGATGATGATGACAAAGTACGAATGATCCAGCTGTCAACTCTCAACCAGCTTGACCATCGATTTCCTGTAAATGATCACATTAAGCTGCATGAGCTGCTTGATCCAAATTTCAAATAATTGATTCCACGGTTAGAAGCTAACAAACAATTCTAGAGAACGCAATACAGTCAGCAATGGCCCGTGGATTCATCATGTCTAAAGCTGATGCATCGCATTCGCAGCTAGTCAGTGAACATGTTTCTGAATAAACCCGATGTAAGCAATTGCGAATGGAGCTGATGAATGAGCTGAGAACTGAGCAGTCACCAGACGACTGTACTAATAAGGTATTCTGTGTTAATTTATGGCATTGAAACAGTTTTCGTTTTATTTCGCTCTCAATAGACCAGTCAGTTTGAAGTAAAATATTTTAAAATACTTATACTGTGCACTATAATGAAATGTTTTATAACCTAGCAGTTAGTACTGTTGTGTTTTGATTGTTTGATCATTTATTTCAGATGGCTGTGGAAACTGCAAACTATATGACGGCGACTGTTGTTCAGTTTCATGATGTCCTCGCTTTCTGGTGTAGCAGTGTTGCATCATCCTCGTATCCAAAACTTACTCAACTGGCTCGTCTTCACCTATCATCATCAGCATCTGTACCAGTGGAGTGCATGTTTTCGGTTACTGGTTTGATAATGAACAGCAAACAATCAAGTCTAACAGCTGATAAACTACATCGCGTTTGTTTTATTCATGACAATTATATACTGATATTTTAAGTGCTTATTAAGGTATTGAGAGACAGAAACTGAATGTCTGGAATGTATTCATGTATTGTATTAGTAGGACAGCATATACAACTGTTTATTTCTGTTGTTTTAAATAATAAAACTTTTCCCCAAGTATTGTAAAATTGTTTTATTGCTGAAGTTTTATCAATTCAATATTGTCTAGGCGTCAGCCGAATTTTAGCCAAATATTTCGTAATCTGCTAAAAATCAGCCGAAAATCAGCCGCAAATGTCAATTTACTCAATTTATGGTCAAATTCGGCTACGCCGGCTATCAGCCGAAAAATTATGTCAGCCAGCCGAAACTTAAAAAAAAAATCGGCTGGCAATTCTAACTCAGAGACGTACTTAGGGTGGGGGGAGGGGGCAGGGCCGTTTTAAGGTCATTGTAGGCCCTAGGCACTTTCAAAGTCGTAGGCCCTCCCCATCTTCATTTTAAATATTTTTCAAGAATACACCCGCACTTCTTTGCGATTGGAAATCTAAATAAACTTTGAGGACGTCATATGTGACAAAGAGCCTAAAAGTTAACATATTGTAATTTACAGATTTACAGTACTGCAGATTGACGTGCTCATCTCACACGGTTATATATAGTGACTGTAACTGTGATGGATACTGTTGTAGACACCAATTTAACGTTGGAAATTGTCAACGTTATGGTACTATCGTTGTTCCACCAAATGCAATACTTCTTGTTCTTCACTGCTGCTTCAATGTAACGTTATGGTTTGAACGTTATGTACTTGTTGATGTAATGCTGCTCCAGATAATTATACTGCTTTTATGAAGCTGCCGATATTATAACACTGGTTTAATTAAGTAGCGTTCAGTCTCTTTGCACTCTCAAACAACACACCAATTAATGAGGCAAAGTTCCACGATTCAATAACATTTATTGAACGATAAGAAAACATGTGTAGTATGAACTTATGTGCAGCAGTATTCACATTGTGAATTTCACAAATGCTTCGTACACAACATAACACGTAGTATTCCAGGTTCCCGAAGGAATTATCTGGCAATACTTTGACACTTAGTATCCTGAGTTCCCGAAGGAATTATTCAGAGATACTTCAATAAAATAGACTATGACTGTGTACTGTAAAACTCAATAACTTGATAGCTTGTGCCTCTATTATTTCTCCACTAAATTCTCCTCTAACTATCTCTACAACTGGTGTCTTGATGGCCCTATAACTATCGACGGTCTGTCGATCTGTACGTCTGTAGGTCTCTCGTCGGTCTCCCCGAAATCTGAATTACATCTTATATTTATGTGAAGGTGAATTATCACGTGCATCAAAGCCCCAGAACTTTTGAGTGGCTCTCAAACACCCTTTCTAACTCATCTACATATTAATGACTCTTATGGATTGGTGCGGCTAAAAACTCACTCTGGGCTAGTATTCCTTTGTCTGCCTAATTACATCTATCGTCACCTATCTCTGGGGTTTACCGACCTGTGATGACAGACTAATTTTCCCTAAACAAAGATATAACGTTGGAATTCTAGTTATCAAAACATATGACTGTGTCCTGGACCCATGAGTTTTCAATGTTGACTAACCAACTGAACCAGTGGTTCTAAAATTGTATGGATCTATCTAAAGTTATTGTTACAGTTACTTTAATACAAACATTATTACATTTTATTGGCATTCTGAACTTGTTTTCACTTTGTTCTGGCTTTCGTAGGCCCTTGAAAAGTCCGTAGGCCCTAGGCATAGTGCCTAATGTGCCTAGTTGATAAAGCGGCCCTGGGAGGGGGGTCCAAATTCGAAAGTCCCCCCTGGTCCCAAATTGAGGAGGGGCCCCAAAATTTTGTTTACATTAGATATTAAGTACATTATTTCAAGTCATGGTGTTGAATGTCAGAATGCAGGGGGCTCCAAATAGGCCAAGACCCCCGGGCCCTTAATCCATTTGTTCGGCATTGTTAATAATTACGGTGTATTTAGATTGTTTCTAACTGTTGCTGCATCTAAACGCAGTTTGAGTAAACTAAACTAATTAATTTCATTTAGAACATCTTTATATCAAGAGCGATTTCTGGGTTGATATTGCTGTCAATAGAACAGTGGCGTAGCGAGCTTAACTCGCGCCCGGGGCCAGCCCCGTAGCCAAGGGGGGGGGGGCACTGGGGACCGTGCCCCCCCCCCGCTTAAAAAAGAAGAAAAAGAGGAAAAAATAAAGAAAAAGTAACTAAAATGAGAAGGTGACCCCTTGCTGGGTATTGGTGCCTTCCTGCTTACTTTGACCTGGCTACGGGCCTGCCCGGGGCACAATTGCTTTTTAGTGCCCCCCTCTCATTCGAAAACCATATAATATTATATGATTTGCGGACCATTTGGCGCTCTTTGTGAGTAGTTCCCGGGAATGATGCCCCCTTCTCGCTACGCCACTGCAATAGATCACGAAACACCATGCCGTATTGATTATGATGATGTGAATACTTTCACCCATGTGAAAGCAAGTAAAGTTGTTTTGTGAATTGCTGTTACGTAAATGATTGATATAATTATTGTGAACTAATAAGTTTATTTTGTAAAGCTCAAATTCTTATAGAATTTGTTTCGTTCTAGTACTCATTTTTTATGTTAACTATTTACAACCAGGGCCGTCCAGGGCTCGATTTACCGCCGGGGATTTCCCCGGCACAGAACTGTCATCCCCGGCTCTGATTTAGCTAATATACCCCGCCGAGGTTGAAACCATAGACAGACATTTTTTGTCATCCCCGACACTGGTTTTTTCTTAAATCGAGCACTGATTGCAACATGAAAACAAATGTTCTCCGAATATTAGTTGTGTACTAATATTAAGAGTGTGAGTGTGCCTAAAACCTAAAATGTGAATTCAAATATGCTTTTTGATTATTAATTACGATAAAATTATTTACGTTTTACTCTTCAAGACTTATACGTTTTTTTTTGTATCGAGGGGGTGGGGCGCCAAAAATTTAACTTTTACATGGAGCTAGCTATTACTATAAACAGACTACACAAATGATGACGTCATTGTTTAATATTTTTTTTTATTTGTTGATAAAATTTTGAGACTTAACTCACTTTCCAATAGAGCAAACATTGGAAAGATAAACAATGACATTAATGCGAAGACAAAACGACAATAATAATAATAATCATTGATTTCCCCCTTTTTTATTATTGGTAAGTTAATCAGGAATCGGAGATAATCAAATCCGTTTTTTTCTACCGTTTATCTCAAATATAATGATGCAATATTCTATAGCTCTTTTTATAACATTATTGAAGTTATGTGACCACTACAGTGAAATAGCTCGCTGTTGAAATTTTGCAACCCTGGCTATTGACAGTTCTTTGATTTTCTAAACACATTGTGTTTATATCATCAGAGACGATCTACTTATGAATAGACCAACTATACAGCTGTTCAGGATCTCCTTCTACTGGGGGATGAGGGGGGAAGCAGTCGGAACTTAATCTTGTGTAGCCTCAGCACATGTCAGAAGCACCAGGCTTAAATGTTAGTCAACATATTAAGAGTTTAGGGCATACACAGTTAGTAAAAAATTCTTTTATATAGACATTTGAAGAAATTAAATTGTAGACATCATATAAATAATTACCATTGGCATTAGATGAACTCAAATGTTTACTGTTTTGTTTTTACACTCCCTAGATGTGAGACAGATGGGTCATGGCATACATTCTGCTTGGACATTACCTTTAATCATCTATATTCTGTACAACAAACAGCACTTGATGCAATGCAGTGGTGTTAACTGTTATCACGTCAATGGTAGATTAGACAATATTAGTTATGACATCAACACGCTACCATTTTTTATCATTCAGCTGCATGATGGTCAATATCCAGCCCCCACCCACTTACACAAGGATTATAATGTTCGCAAACCAAATAGTTCTGATAATATTTTTAAGTTTCACCTTTGTTGTAAGTTAGTTCTCACATTTAATTTAACTAAAACGCTTTGCATTTTAACTCAACCTGGAAACTTTATTATCACCATTCCACAACTTTCGGTACTTCTAAGAATTAACCGTTTCAAGTTGGGACATTTCAGATTTAATATCTTGTACAACTTGTGCCAGATGGTATGGAAATATCTGAGCGTGAAAAGAAATTATTCTTTCAATCATTTTTATTTATCAAGGAATCAGTCAACAACCTCAGTAGAATTAAAATTTCACCCATCTTTGTTCGCACATTGTTTTATTACAAATGGAAATAATGACTATAGAAATGACCAAATTAACAACTGGTTAGCTTCATTTCTGTTCAATAATAATTCAAGAGACAGAAATGTAGGACATAAAGCTAATAATGAAGGATCTAAAATGTGTAATGATACAAAATGCAATAAGTTGAACAGGCAAACTAGACAAGTTATATGTGAACCATTTCTGTTTGGACAGAGCTGTAGCCATGAGTGTCACTGTGCCCAATTAAGACCTTGTAACACTTCAGAAGGGCACTGTCCATTTGATTTGTGCTACTTAGGTTGGCAAAGACCCAACTGTAGTGTCAGGAGCTGCAATACAGACAGCTTTATCATTTATCCCAAAGGGGAATGTCACCCATGTGGCTGTAAAAGTGGTACCACTTGCAATATTCTAACTGGGGAGTGTGACAGTCAATGTGAAAGTGAACCTGACTGCAGGAGGCAAACCTGCCAGAGGCACATGTTCTCCCCTACCAATTGTAACAAGAAGTGCTACTGCAGGGCGCAGTCAGAATGCCATCCTGTTACTGGTGAATGCAGGATAGAAAGCTGTAGCCAGCCAGACGTTAACCCACCCACCTGCAGCCAAGATCTAGGTGATGGCCATTTATGGGAAACAGCAAGTGCTCTGATGATTCTTTCATCTTTTTTCTTGATCAAATTTATCACATTTTTAATATACTGATTATCAGCATAAGTGAGATGCCATCGTGGTTAAAAATAAAATGTACTGACCTATTTCAGAAAATAACATAGACACATTATATAATCTTGTATGTTTTATTAACATATGTTTGAAACAATGGGATACTTCAGTCAGAGTTAGAAATAAACCAATTTTTTTTTATCTAGGGTGTTCATGCAGTATGTTTTTAATTTTTTTCTAATTGTAAAAGAAAAAAAAAATTATCCAAAAAAAAAAAATAGATTCTATGAAATAAATATTTCTACTTCAGCAATTATTTGGACCATTTAGTTTATTTGAAAAAAAAGAAATAAAAAATTGATTATGAAATGTGAATTAAACAAGTTTTTTTTATAGAATTATTTGTTGAGTACTTTGTGTCTGAGTTCTGTTATTTAAAAGTCAATAGTTTTTCTCAATTTCACATTTAGTTTTCTTATAAAAAATATCAAATTCATTCCTTGAAAAGCGAGGAATAAACCAACAAATAAATAGTGAATTATTTCCCATGATTGAACATAATAAAGTTTTTAAAGCAAAAAACAACAACTTCTGATCAGTATTAACACTTTAAACAATAAAAATCAAAATTCTGCATGAAGA
This sequence comes from Bulinus truncatus, assembly GCA_021962125.1. NCBI lineage: Eukaryota > Metazoa > Mollusca > Gastropoda > Planorbidae > Bulinus > Bulinus truncatus. Next base: position 3,973,309 of record JAGDYQ010000001.1, on the reverse strand, counting down.
AATGTTCAGTGTCAAATACGTAGTCAATAATGTATGTACATTCAAAAAAAAAAAAGGAAAGAATTCAGCAAAATTACCACAGATATACGTGACGAACTAATTACCAATTAAATAAGTCATAAATAATTTTGAAATAAAAAAAAGCCTAATTAAACAAAAGTTGTGCATTTTAAAGTGAAACTGAAGCTATTTAAAAAATACCCCAAACAAACTATTAAATTGTATGAAATTGGTTAGAAACTAATTTTCTACCATCCAGATCAAACTAATCTCTGATATAAATATAGATAAGCCAGATCCTTCGGTGGGTGCTCAGAAAGTGCAACCTTGTCATCATTATAGATAACCCAGTGACCTTCCTTCAAAATGTGACAGACATAGTGGCCAACACTTGTTGATGTACCCATGTGGCTAATAAAAGCAACCAGTTTGTACTCTGAAAAGAAAATGTAGACAGTGACATAAGGAGATATTTGGTGGTCCTAGACAGTGACTAGGAGATATTTGGTGGCCCTAGACAGTGACTAGGAGATATTTGGTGGTCCTAGACAGTGACTAGGAGATATTTGGTGGCCCTAGACAGTGACTAGGAGATATTTGGTGGTCCTAGACAGTGACTAGGAGAAATTTGGTGGCCCTAGACAGTGACTAGGAGATATTTGGTGGCCCTAGACAGTGACTAGGTGATATTTGGTGGTCCTAGACAGTGACTAGGAGATATTAGGTGGCCCTAGACAGTGACTAGGAGATATTTGGTGGCCCTAGACAGTGACTAGGAGATATTTGGTGGCCCTAGACAGTGACTAGGAGATATTTGGTGGTCCTAGACAGTGACTAGGAGATATTAGGTGGTCCACAGCACAGAAGAAATAACAGTAAATATAAATAAATAAATAATATATGCACCATAAATAATACTAAAAGAAATTGTACCCATGACAGAACCCAATGCATCAAAAGGTAGATATAGTTATTAATAGCTGCTAACTAATCAATAAATATATGAGAGCCAATTAAATAGCTGCTAACTAATCAATAAATATATGAGAGCCATAACCAACATACTTTCAGAGCCATCTTTAAATTTTGATGCTTGAGATTGACCTTCAGCAGTTTCATCTGTTTCCATAGGCTGACTTATTTCATCTGCATGGCTGAAAATCCAATCAACCGCTCTTTCAGTGTTGTTGTCCTGATCACAGGACATTTTAATAAATAAAGAATAGATCAGTGATATGAAGAAATGTATTGCTAGAACGTATCAATATAAATCTATAAACTGAAGTTTCACTTACGGTTGCCTTCAAAGCCTTAACAGCTTGTTCATAATTAAAACCCATGGCCATTAGCATTCCAATACCTTCTGGGTTAGCGTCAAAAGTTTTCGATGCTGCAGGATGTTCCAGTGGATCAGAAAAATCTAGTTAATGGGAGTAAATAACAAAGAATTGTGTGATGACTTTGAAAATGTTTATTATTCTGGCTGATAGTGCCTGAAACTGATTGTATTCTAACTGATTGTGTCTCAAACTGATTGCATTCTGCCTGATTGTGTTTCAAACTGAATGTATTCTGGCTAATTGTGTCTCAAACTGAATGTATTCTGGCTGAATGTGTCTGAAACTGAATGTATTCTGGCTGATTGTGTCTCAAACTGAATGTATTCTGGCTGAATGTGTCTGAAACTGATTGTATTCTGGCTGATTGTGTCTGAAACTGATTGTATTCTGGCTGATTGTGTCTGAAACTGATTGTATTCTGGCTGATTGTGTCTCAAACTGAATGTATTCTGGCTGAATGTGTCTCAAACTGAATGTATTCTGGCTGAATGTGTCTGAAACTGATTGTATTCTGGCTGATTGTGTCTGAAACTGATTGTATTCTGGCTGATTGTGTCTCAAACTGAATGTATTCTGGCTGAATGTGTCTCAAACTGAATGTATTCTGGCTGAATGTGTCTGAAACTGATTGTATATTGGGTGATTGTGTCTGAAACTGATTGTATTCTGGCTAATTGTGTCTCAAACTGAATGTATTCTGGCTAATTGTGTCTCAAACTGAATGTATTCTGGCTGAATGTGTCTGAAACTGATTGTATTCTGGCTGAATGTGTCTCAAACTGAATGTATTATGGCTGAATGTGTCTGAAACTGATTATATTCTGGCTGATTGTGTCTGAAACTGAATATATTCTGGCTGAATGTGTCTGAAACTGATTGTATTCTGGCTGATTGTGTCTCAAACTGAATGTATTCTGGCTGAATGTGTCTGAAACTGATTGTATTCTGGCTGATTGTGTCTCAAACTGAATGTATTCTGGCTGAATGTGTCTGAAACTGATTGTATTCTGGCTGATAGTGTCTGAAACTGATTGTATTCTGGCTGAATGTGTCTGAAACTGATTGTATATTGGGTGATTGTGTCTGAAACTGATTGTATTTTGGCTAATTGTGTCTCAAACTGAATGTATTCTGGCTAATTGTGTCTCAAACTGAATGTATTCTGGCTGAATGTGTCTGAAACTGAATGTATTCTGGCTGAATGTGTCTGAAACTGATTGTATTCTGGCTGATTGCGTCTCAAACTGAATGTATTCTGGCTGAATGTGTCTGAAACTGATTGTATTCTGGCTGATTGTGTCTCAAACTGAATGTATTCTGGCTGAATGTGTCTGAAACTGATTGTATTCTGGCTGATAGTGTCTGAAACTGATTGTATTCTGGCTGAATGTGTCTCAAACTGAATGTATTCTGGCTGAATGTGTCTGAAACTGATTGTATTCTGGCTGATAGTGTCTGAAACTGATTGTATTCTGGCTGAATGTGTCTCAAACTGGAATGTAAAAAACCTTCTGGCTGAATGTGTCACAAAAACTGATTGTATTCTGGCTAATTGTGTCTGAAACTGATTGTATTTCAAACTGAATGTATTCTGGCTGAATGTGTCTCAAACTGAATGTATTCTGGCTGAATGTGTCTGAAACTGATTGTATATTGGGTGATTGTGTCTGAAACTGATTGTATTCTGGCTGATTGTGTCTCAAACTGAATGTATTCTGGCTGAATGTGTCTGAAACTGATTGTATTCTGGCTGATTGTGTCTGAAACTGGTTTTATTCTGGCTGAATGTGTCTGAAACTGATTGTATTCTGGCTGATTGTGTCTGAAACTGATTGTATTCTGGCTGATTGTGTCTCAAACTGAATATATTCTGGCTGAATGTGTCTGAAACTGATTGTATTCTGGCTGATTGTGTCTCAAACTGAATGTATTCTGATGACTGGGGTACCACCCAATTTATTTAATCTGTAAGAGCAGCCCCACAACTCTAATATTACCTGGATCACTCATGTGCTCCATAACCCAGTTCAATGCCGCCTCTAAACCTTGGTTCTTAGTTTTAAAGACAGCTTTCCTACAACCTTCCCTTGGAAACCCCATGTCAGCTAACTGGCCAACAGTTATTTCACATATCTCCATTGGTGGTTCTGTTTGGAGTAAAAAAAAAACATTAAACATAAATTCTCTCAAGGTAGGATGAAAATTGTTCCTATTGTGACAAATGTGCCCTAAAAATTAATGAATATTTTACTATGCAATGAACAGCCAACAACCTGGTGGTGAATCTCCTGCTGGGAGCTCTTCTTCTCCAGATTGCAGTCCATGTCCTCTCAGGAAACTTAAGTCAAGTTCATCTGGGACTTGTATTGACACATCTGAAATAATCACATTCATCCATGACTTTTTTTTGATCTGACAATCACTACATACAAGTATTCACTAAATATTTTAATGTTGTTTTTAAAAAATAAATGAATGAAGTATAAAAATGTAAAGTTTAATTCGCATGATTCTAAATGTGAATAAAAAATGTCTGTTAGTAGGGTGAGTCTATTTTAAACAAATCATCTAGGGCTACTGATTAAGGGGTCATTATTGCATTAAAAAATTATGCAGTTAAATTTTGTAATGCAAACACCTAAATATGTTAATTTTTATAAACTAAAATATGTTACTTCAGAGTTGCGGGAAAAAAATCATAAAAAAAAATTACAGGGATGGAGGGGAGAGGGGTTGAAACGTGTCACAGTTTGGAACCTACATTCTGGGAAAAACACGTTTGAAATTGTTGTTGATTACAAAAAAAACTAGCATCACTTGAGTTGATACATGTCAATAAACTGGTCTGAATAACTAATTCAAGAGACATAAATGCTAATGCTTAATAGATCTGCTACAATTAATTATAACGCTTTCGTAAATTAAACTGACTTGTTTATTATGATAGAATATAATAAAAAACTTGTTTGAATACAAAGAAATGTATTATATTGTTTAGATTAAAATGTGCGTTAATTTGCAATCCAATTTTTAATTATGCATTAATTTTGATCTATTTTTTTAATCGAGAGCAGCTCTAAAATCAACTAATTCAGTTCCTGTCTTTAATTCAAAAAATGAGGTTATTTTAGAAAATTTTAAGTAAAGTCATACAAATTTAAAAACTCTAAATAAACAGCATATTTTTCTAAAAGCAGTATCAAGTTAAATGTTAGTAAGGGAAAAAAAAATGACAAAAAACTAAAGTGTTAGTTAAGTCAATAAAATAGTTTACAGATATACCTAATTTTCTAGGCACCCAATCATCACCAACTGTAAATTTTCGAAACTGTATCATCAAGAAATCTGGGAATGAGGCTAGACGAGTTGTCCTAAATAAAAATATACATTTCAAACTCTTGTTTCCATAAATAATCAACATAAAAAAATATATACAATCTGTAGGCCAAAAATTATAAACAGCTTCATTAGTAAATTAAACTTTGTACATGTATTATTTCAAACAATACATTTTAGTTCTCTACTAATATTTACTTGAAGGCAAGAGTCTTTCCTTGAATGGCTGTGCTATAGAATTCTTCAACAGGTTCTGATTCTTGAAAGACTGATAGACACTCCAATAAGGGAATGATAGGACGGATTATACTCTCAGGATCACTGGTCAGACAAAAGTAAAATTTGACTGTTAGGGTTAGAAAATACATGTACACTCATATAAAAACAATATATACATGTATATACATGACTAACTGCTGCTTAAAGCGTCCAGAAGTTATTATATTAGTGAAAAGGTTTAGTTCCCTTAAGCCCATAATTCATCTATTAAAGTAGCCACAGCATTTCAAGAGATTGTGTGGCAGACACAATATCCAGCAGGTACCCATTTAAGGCCAGGTGGACTTAGGAACTTTCACCAAGGAATCCAGAGGTTCTTAATGATGTTCCATCCTATGATACCTAGGTCGACCATCAAGCCCTCTACACCACATGACCACCCGTCCCTTTTATTAGAGTTTCCATTTTTTGTTTAAACTAAAATTAATAAGATCCTTCAACCTAATGTGTCATAAATAAACAAGTATACTTATAAAATAACTCTTTTAATTTCTTTACTTGTTAACCTATAAATTAATTTTTCTCTACTATACTAAATGATTTGCAGCAAGCACCCTGCAAGGAGGAGAGGGCAACCTAGATAATGGCTTTCTTTAAAATATGGAAGAGGGCAGTTTGGAGAATGTCATGTACCACCAGGAGGTAAAAAACTTTCTGATAGCAGCCCTATTTGTTGATGAAGCCAAATGTTTAATCAGAATTTTTTAACAATATCCTTTTCTTTAATTTTACAAAGCATGACCAAAATGTTATTTACAGGATTTCAAGAAATACGATAATTAAAACATTGAGACCTTGTGAACCATTGAGTAGGTTTAGTACAAGGCTGTTCTGGACGAATACAGAAATCTATTTACATAAAACTAAAAAAAAACCCAAAAAAAACAAACATTTACCTCAACACATAAGATGACCCAGCTTGACTTTTTAATTCATTATACTTTCTAACTTCATCTACAGACAATCAAACAAATAAAGAAATCAGGATGAAGAAAAAACTCAACAAAATGGTAAGTAAAAATAATTCTTTTAAATTACAGCCATAATATAAAAAAAAATAATATACCTTTATTTATTGCTGCCTCCAAAGGTACAGGAAGTGAAAGACAGTAGTCTTCTCTCCTAGAATAACATACTTTTTTAGATGCTGTGCACATCAATCTTTCCTCTACTTGGAAACGGAAAGCATCACAAGGATTCACAGAGTCTCTGCTGTTTTTCTGTCAAGTCAATATTAAATTAATTTGTTATTTTATAAAATTGAACAATAAACTGCCAAAAAGAAACAGGAAAACAAAATTAAACTAAAAATACCTACCTCAATAATAGATATGATGTGAAGAAAAAACTCCTGAGCATCTTGTTGTTTTTTAGTTGAGAACTCTGCATGACCTTTTCCAACCAGTGTTTTAAACATATGAGGTTTGATACCTTGTGGAGGCTATGAGAAATAATTGACATTGTCTAAATAGAAAGTAAACTTTTTTTTTAAACATTAGTCATATCTTTATAAGTTATAAAATGTTTTGCTATGAAACTGTTACAGTTTTGTAAACTTACAGGTAAATATTTTGGTTGTTCACTATGAGTTTCTTCACCTGTTTCTCTAATTAAAAAAATACAATTTATTAAGATAAAATCAAAGTAAATCTATGTGATAAGTAATTAAAGATTTCTAGACTATTCATGAAATATTGACTTCAGAGGCAGAAGAACAGATTAGTAACCTTTAACCTTTACCCTGAAAACTTAAGCCACACTACAAATATAGTGAACACATCAGCAACAATAAAATCATCTGTCTTCAGTTAAGTTACACTTTTACAACTAAGCTATTTCCTACTACATTGATGCTGTTATAAACAGCTCTCTTCCGATGCTATTTTAAAATATAATAAATTAAACTTACACATTCTTGGAATATTCTCCAGACAACAACCCAAAAGCTAGCTTGCTCCTAAAAAAAATGTTATACCATGTTAAGGTTTAAATGAAAAAAACAAGCAATTTAAGTCTTTTCCGTTTCGGACAAAGGACATTTTAGAGCATTTTCGTGTAAGCAGTGGCTACGGTTACGATAAATAGAGAGGGAAGTAATCATGTTGAATAACTGTTACAAAAATAAATAATGATTACGCCCCTTTGATTAGCTTTTATTATTTATATTTAAAATATAAGCAAAAACGGTACTTAAAACGCCCTCTTTTTCAGCCCTCAGAGGTCAGATCGCGAAATGAACTTTTGATGTACACTTGGCAGGCCAAGACCTACAAAATGATATATACATCATGGGTCTAGGACTTATGGTTGTTGAGATCTAGGATGATGACGGACGGACAGACAGACAGACAAAACGGGGACAATAGAGCATTTTTTTTCGAAAGTGCTCTAAAAATATACATGTCATCATTTACCTGCTCATATGTAGGACTTTCACGTTACTGAAATAACTAAGCTAAATCAGAAATAAAAATCTAAACTAGATTAAGAACTTATGAAATACTGTCTCTGAATTAATGTGAAGAAAGAAGATTGTTCAAATTCTTTAAAAACTTGCAATGCTTTATATTCACAAAAAATGGAAAGATGTATAATATTTTTTTAAAGAATCAACAAATAATTATAATTAAATATTAACACTGTTCTGTTTAGCACTTTGATTTGGAATGTAACCAACTGTATTTTATTTAACTTTATTTTATTACAACTTGACATTACTTACATCTGTGAATTAAAATCTGAAGAAGGATTCAATGGTGCATTCTGTACTAATTGATCAGCGTTAACAAAATACCTTTTATTTGAGAAAGAAAAAAGTTTAGTATGGATTGAATTACATAGATGTATTACAAGATTAGTATAACACACATTTCCACTAGATACCAAGAGAGAAGGAACAAAAATCATAAAGGTTTAACACAGGTCTCATATTTTCAAAGACAAAAAAAAATTAAAAGAAAAATGGCATTATAAGAGCCAGTCTCATAAAAATAGATATCCATAATTCTGTAACAATGCCCTCATGAAACAAATACTGATTGTTTGATTTAGTCACTGACAACTCACAAAAATATAAAGGAAATCATTATTAGTTTTTTATAAAAATGTACTCAAATTATCAAGAGGAGTGTCCAACTTGTGGGCTGCATGCAGCCTGTGTGATGAATGGACACAGAGAGAATCAATAACTAGTGTCATGGTATAGTTATGTGTACTACGCACACAGGTCTGTGTGCATGTTTGGAGCTAGGCCAACCAGGTCAACCTGAGGTCACGGGGTCAAGACTCTAGTTATTTCGACAGTATAAATATTATGTTTATTGTAAATAGGATTGTCTAAGAAGGTGATAGAGAGGGACGTAGAATGTTCGAGTATGATGCAAGCAAATTATATAAAGAGGATGTTTGTAAGATACGGCAGTTCAAGTCAGAGAGAGGGAGTAGTTAGTTCAGTTCGGAGCTCAGTTAAAGAGTTCAGTTAGATGATCCTCAGTCAATTAGCGAATCAGCATATTCAGTGCATCAGAGTATATGAGTTTAGTTAAGCAGTTGAGTTTATTTGAAAGTTAATAAGTATTTATTCATTGAGTTAAGGAGATTATCAGTCATTGTGATAATTCAGTTTATATTGGATTTATTCTACTGTTTATATTTTATTGTATTGTTAATAAACTATATGAACCATGGAACATGAAATGAGTTTCTCATTATAAACCAGTTCATATAAATATAACCTTTACAACTAGTAAATTGTGAATTATTTCAACAAGAACGCAACTAATAATGCTAAACATGCAATTTATACATAATATTAATTTATAAGCATTGATTTTTTTTTTTAAAGATTTAAAATATTTTTTAGTAATGAGAAAAGTACAGTCTTCTCAGTCAGGCCTTCTATAACAGTGGTGGTGAACCTATGGCATGCGTGCCACAGTCGACACGCAGAGCCTCATCAATCGGAAAGCGACTAAAATACTTCCTTTAATTTTTATTGGAGTGTTGGCACTTTTCTATAAATACATGTAAATGGTTTTTTGGTTGAATTTTGGGCCACCACTGCATTCTTCCAAAGTAAAATTTGGAAGTGTCTTGTTCCAAACCCAAACAGAGAAGCTAAAGAGTTTATTACTCATGATCTATATGATAACTTAATTGAAGCTGTTGTTAAAATGTATACCAAGGGGAACAGAATTTTGACAAACACAGCATTATTATTTTTTTTTATAATGAATTTAAAACTCTAAAAAACAAATTATTTCTCAATCAATTTTTTTTACCGTCTTTGGAAGTCAGGAATGCTGAAGACAACTTGCATCACAGAATTTAAATAGCAGCTGTTTCCAAGGTTACGCATGCCTGTATAGCCTGGACCATAGCATGGCTTGAGTTGACTGCCTGCTTCCTGTATTACATCCCACTCTCCTATTTTCTGATTGATGTCTATCTCTAACTCTGTCATGGTTTTATCTGTCTGAAAGTAAGAGTGAAATTTCTTGGTTATTATGAATGAAACATTCAAGCTAAGTTTCATTTTCCAGATCACAAAGCTCATCATTAATTGCTAATAAAGTAAACTAAAAATAAATCTAAGATCATTACATTAAAGTGACATATATTATTTCATAATGAGTGTACCTTTTCCAAAGCAGTTACATTAATACCAAAATGCGCCAGATGCTTTGCCAAATGAGGATCTTCTACCATATCATCTTCTGCATAGGAGTAAACATCTAAGAGAATGAAAAAAGTGGTGAAAATATATTTTATTCATGTGATTTGATTTTAAAAACAAACCAAATTCAAACCCAGAAGTATATTTTTGAAAAAAAAAAATGGCGTTAATATATTTGAGATTGCATAAAGGTAGGCTACTGCATCACCAGTTGTCTACAACAATGGCATGGCTGTGCCACGTAAAGAAACATATATATCTGGATAGCATGAACTTAAAATAAATGTGTAGATTAACATACAAAAAAAGTTGATATCATTTACACAACATCACAGTGTCATGTAATTTTTTATTCATTCACACATTTTTATTTGAATGTGACTTTCACAAAAAAACAATGGAAACCAACTGTGCCATGTATTTTGTGGTCAGAAGTGGATTACTACATGTGTATCTCAACTTTGAATAGGTTTAACCTATTATTTTGAAAGATTCTATTGTTCTAAATGCCCATCATTACATTTCCACAGTGATCTGTTTCTCATAAATAAGTTACCTGGATGAGGAATTACAAAAAAAGTAAAAAAAAAAAATCACAAGTGTAATGGGGCTAAAGCATTTTTTTCAGCATTACATGTTTTTTTTTTATAACTGCTCTCTTCCGGCTCTAGCATAAAAAGTGTTCTTCCAAGACAACCAAGCATCTTTCTAGATATAATTTACTCTAAGGGGAACACATGTTAATGAATAATTATAATTTATAATTTACTACAATAGAAAAGATCAATACACTAAATAGACTTCTTAATGACTGTTTCAAATGTCTCATTTCTGAAAAAGGCTCAGAACAACACAAACAAGTTTCAAATTCGATTTTTTATAAACATGAAGGTGAAATAAGAAGTTATATCAGCTTACAGAAATGTATCTTCTTAGCACTGTTAGCTGATAGTAAGATTCCTATTATGGATTAATGAAAACTGACAGTCAAGTCAGATTATTCTCCAGGGATTACTAATAAAAACTTGTTAACATGTTGAAACAACTCGGGTGAATAAAGGTATCTAAAATTATTACCTCCACTGGTAGCTGTAATAGTTCCTAATTTAACAGCCAAAGGATGTTTCACTTGCTGGTAATGTTCTACAGCATGATTATTTCCACCTGATCCATCAAAGAACCGCCGACCACACAGTATGGACCCATCAGTCAAGTTAAGCCACAGGTTGGTAGTCAAATCGCACTTCTCACATTTCCACCCTGAAGGAGGGATCTTTTTGTCTTCATTCAACTGCAGCAGATTGTCCGCAAATCTAATATTGTTAAAAATAATTAGTTATAGAAGTTATAAATAATTCTGTAAGAAAATACTTTTGAATAGCTAATTTATCTTTTTTCAAAAATATAACAAATGAAATAAGTAAAATTATGAAAATACTTTTATATGCTATCATTAATTTCAGGCTAATGAACTTTTGTATGCAATACGCAGTAAAATACTGACTTTGAGACTCTCAGAGGTTCACCCTCCCATGTTCCAGCCATGGCAGCAGCCTCTTCCAATTTAGATGCATCTTCAGCCGCCAATATTATGGTAGCAGCAAGTTCAACCTAGAAATTCAATTGTGCTAAGTGGTATTTAGGGTCATCTTATCTTACAAAGCTACTAAGGACTATAAATATATTTAAAATGTAAAAATATTCAGTGTCACATTATCCTCCTAACTTCCAGGGGCCTTTGAATCTGTCCATAATGAGCACATTTTCGCGCAATCTTATCTTAAAAATCTACGAGGGCGTATGAATATATTTAAATTGTACAAATATTCAGGGTCATCTTATCCTTCAAACTTAAAATTTTCACCTGCTTTGGTAAAGATTCATGAGGAAATGCTATTTCTCCCTTGTCTGGTATCACAATAGATATTTTTTCTTCAAATTCAAATCTTTTTTCTTCAGTTTGAAAGCCACCTTCTACCCCTATAAGAAAAAAGTATCGGGCTAGAGTCAACTTGGTTATTTCAAGCAGATTTGTTTTATTTTTTTTTTTTACATAATAATAAACAAAAATTGTTTTGCTAAAATAATATCTTTACTTTTGTCAGAATTAAATAAATTAGCTTTTACCTATTGCCAGTTTGGTTGGTTTTTCTGCAGCAACTGATTCATCTTTAGGAATCTAAGGGAAAAATTGTAACAAAATTGATTATAAATTAATTTCATTTTTAATTCAAGCATACCTTGGAATTCATTTGTAAAATATTAAAGATTTATAAATCAACAAAATACACAAGCCATAGTTTAATCAAAACAATATAATGAAAAATATACCTACCTCCTTTCTAAATCTCTTGATATGTAAAAAAGTATCGTTTTTAGTTTTCTTGATATACTGTCGTAGGTGCCTTTTACCTACACCTAGAAAAGAATTCATGCAGATATAGAGACCATCTGGACTTTCCTGTGTAGAAAAAACAATGAAAAACTTGTAAATGCTAATGAAATAAAAACAATCATTTTAAGTTTTTTAGGTTTTTTATGTACTGTTAAGGTCACAGTCCCCTTCAATACAACAACTATCCCATATCATGTTTCCCTCATCCCTATCCCCTAAAAGGCCAACAAGAGTTATGGTCAGTGAGATCAAAGCAACCAACTGCTCATGAGCTGGACAAAGGCGCGGCTTCTCACCTGTGATCACAGACAAACAACAACTAAGCTCAGGGGAAACCTCTGCATCCAGCTTTGATGTCCAATCACCCCCCCCCCAACTCCTCACCCATTTCATTCAGGGGCAGGGAAGTCGATCGAAGATGCTTGATAGTGTGGACCCAGTGATACAGCCCAGTATTTTTGAGGTAGAAACAGTTAAAGATTAAGGTTTGAGGGAGACAGTCGTACAGTATAGAGTAAAAGTTAGTTGAGATTTAATTTGAAGATTTCAAATTGAGAGGAGAGTGGTCACAGGTAGTTTAAGTTGTTATATTATATTTCATGTTGTGAAACTTTATTGGGTATCATCATTATTGCCATCATCACAGCAGCCCCAGTACTTTTACCTATATACGTATCTGCAATATGCGCATATTTAAATATACAATGATCAATGATAGAACAGAATGAGGCTATAGTACTAATAAAATATCAGAGGCACAAACATAAAAAAGAAAAGAAGCTCTACCTTTAAAATATTTAATAATGAACCAATTAATTTCCAAAGGCTTTTTGCAAAATAAATGTGGTCAAAAGGGAATTATTCGATTACACTAAAAACAAATAGGAGCCTACAAATGAATTCAGACTGAATTTCAGTATTCACAAGTATAAAGAAATAAAAATGTTTTAATTTGATGCCAGACATGATGTTTTATATTTTTAACTTCAGCAATATAAAGTTAATAATGTATAAAAGTATATGTCAAGTCACCATATCATAATTGAAAATTTATATTCTGCCGGTATTGGTAAGATAAAAAAACATTTACTAATTTGAAGTGGCTACGGTTCCGACAAAAGGACTCCGTATTTTTTTTTTTCCAGGTTCCGAAAATAGATGTGCGCATGCGCGACTTAGAAAACATAACTGATCAAATTTTTTTTCAATAGTACATTAAAACTGTAGCTGTGAATGGCGTGCTGGCAGTGTGGCTTACTCGCTTGACCCATTTTCACTGACTATATGCAGAGGTTCGATTCCTCTCAGAGACATATTTTTTTTTTTTCAGGATTAGGGTTAGAGATAGGGTTAGGGATAGGATCATATCGCTAAAAAATACGCACATCTATTTTCGGAACCCAAAAAAAAAAAATACGGAGTCCTTTTGTCGGAACCATAGCCACTCCGTTACTAATTAGTAATTACTTTTGTTTAACTTGTCACTACTTACTCATTAGTGATTGATACTACTTTTACTAGTATTATTACCAGAATTTCTGGTAATATTCTTACTCTTTAGGCATTTTAGGGCCCCCAACGGTGGGGCAGGGGGAAAGGCTGAGAGGTAAAGAGTCCTACATCTAAATTCAATATTAATAAAACAAAATAATTCGATATAATAATTATTTAACATTTGCTATTTAATTATTAAATCATTCGTTCTTTTTATTTATTTTTAGCTTTGTCACTGTTTGGCACATTGGTAATGTTACTCGTTAATACGTACACCAAGTTTAGGATAAAGATGTTTACAAGTTAATATGGTCTGCGTAACTTACTGGATTATCAAATGAATAAGCACATTCATCTTTATAAATTTTTTCATTATCCTTGGGGATTCTAACATCACGTTTAGTGAGTTCACAAATAAATTCGGCATCCATCATGTTAATGGTGGAGAAAAAGAACCGAAACAAAAATGCGATGGAGTCACTGATATATATATAAGTAATGTAAAAAAAGTTTTTTAACTGAACGATGGAAAGATGACCAGAGGCGGCTTCAGCGGGACCTGGGGCTAATGTTATTTGTGAGGCCTATGGTGTTATATATGCGAGGCCTATGGTGTTATATATGCGAGGCCTGCAACATACATTTTGTTTTTTACAGATATGTGAAATAACACTGAAATACAAATTAAAAAAAATAAAAATAAGGAAACGCGGGGCCTCTTCCAGGTGTGGGGCCTGGTGCGATCACCCCCCACTTGCCTCGTTACTGATGCTGAACATTTTCTAAGGAAAACCCGACATATACTTGGCCACAGGAGCCCCAAAATATGTCTGGAAATATCTTCTTAAATCCCCAAAAGACACAAGAACGGTTCTTTCTGCACATTCTACCATTGTATGTTACTATATAATTATAATGGACAATAGAGGGAGAATGGAGGGAAAGAGTTTGCTTAAAGTCGATTCATATCTTGCTCATAATTAAAATGACATTTCTATACATGTCAACAATCTATATAACTTTCGCTCAAAATAAAAGATTTCGCACTGAGCTCTAAAATAGTAATAGACTTTTTTTTAAATATAATTTTCTTTTATAAACTATTCAACACGCAGAGGAAATCTGCAAAAAATATCCTCTTCGTGCCCTATATCATGTTTTAATTGACAATTTAATAAATCAGTTAATAGAAGACTGGACAAAGTATGATGAAAAGTCGTATATTTAATTATTTAGAAAAATCGGACGGACTGGTGCTAAAATAAGAATCAACTCAAGAAATGAATACAATTAATATTTATGTCACGATGCAAAAAACGATTAGTTTATCAGTTCATCTTGTTCTTAGTAAAGAAATTATATGGCTGAATGAATGAACCTTTCCAATTATAATCAATTGAAGCAAAAACTGTTTAACAAACCAATTATGTATCCACAATGAAGGTCAATTTTTCTGCAGTTAATAATGATGAATTAATTTCGAGACGCACATGGAGAAATCCTTTTATTTTTGTAGTCTATTAACTAAACCAGAAATATTATGTAAACGGCTGCAAATCACAGCTTCTGTTATTCTATAGAAGCTGTGATTTGCAGCCGTTTACATAATATAGAAGCTCTATTAAAAAATCCTGTCACCGTTGGCTTGATTTATACATGATGGATTATGGCAGGAGTAGGCAACTTATTGTTCGCACTTTTCATTGTCCTACGGAAGCATTTTAAAAATTATGTCAAACCTACAAAAATACTTCCAATGAATTTTTTTGTTGTTGAATTTTTAGGAACTTAATATATATTTCAATTAATCATAAAGCAGTTGCAAACTTATATTAAACCCAGAATGAAACTCAATGTTGGGCTATAAGTGCCTCAGCCTTTAAAAGAGCTGTAGGTGAATATGTTCACTTGATGATAAATCCCCTGTTAATTCTATTAAATGCGGGTTTGGGGGTGGGTGAGAGACTTGTAATAGTGAATACCAATTGGTGGTACACTAATATGTACACCAGTTGTCAATGATAAAAGCCGGACGGAACTTGCCGTCATAGAAGTAAATGGGATATCATTTGATCAGTGCCGGCCTTAGACATTTTTGTGATATAGGCAAGGACAAAAATGCCACCCATTGTAGTTTCATTTTTCTAAGAAAACTCTATAAATGATACTTATTTTGAAGTAAATCCAAATTATGAAAATAAAAATATGATATACTATATGTATGTATAGTTTTATTACTATAAGATTGGTGTTCATTCTTCATAACAAATTTTAAAATTTGGCAACTTTATAAAAGTTAAAGAGTTTTAAGTATTCTTAGTGTACATTAGGAAGTTTTTTTTTTTTGCTAAGTTAAAAAAGTAATGAAAAATATAAAACAAGCAATTAAGCCTGTTCCATTCTGGACACAGGACGTGTTAGCGCATTTTCATGTTATGTATCAGTACGTTTGTTAGCTTTCAGTAAATATTTGGAAATTTTGGAAATGTTTATAAATTCAATTTTGTAATGCATATATCTGTAAAAAAAATATTATAAAGACGTTTCTTTATATTTGAAAAAAAATATTTTCTCTTAAATCTAACTACAAGTGGTTTTTGGTTACTGAAATAGGACTCATAATTGAAAACATTCGAAATTGTAGTCATTTAATCGTCCGAAAACTCCGTCAATTGTTGCATAGCTCTGATACTTTCAATTAAACTCAGAACACAAGCTTACTATTTCATTTGATGAGTTTCTTAATAAATCTTGGTGAAACTACGTGCTGCAGTATTTCGCACCAAATGAATGGGTTATTGAACGTACAAGATGTAGAATGGGGCCATATATATAATATATAAGCCTCTTAGGAGCCCTGAAGCCCGGCCCTCAGAGGTCCTATCGCAAAATGAACTTTTGATATACACTTGGCAGGCCAAGACCTACAAAATGATATATACATCATGGGTCTAGGACTTATGGTTGCTGAGATATAAGGCGCTCCTTTATTAATATAGCTTATATAGTAAAATACGGTACTTTATAAGCCCTCTTTTACGGCCCTCAGAGGTCAGATCGCGAAATGGAAAAAAGTCATTTCTTGGCAGGCCAAGACCTACAAAATGATATATACATCATGGGTCTAGGACTTATGGTTGTTGAGATCTAGGGTGATGACGGACAGACAGACAGACAGACAAAACGGGGACAATAGAAAATGAAATGTCATGTTTATTAAGGGTTAAAAAGATTGAAAAGAATTCAAGAAAATATGCTTATCTATCTTAGGCAGAGGCAAACTCTTCAATTACTTCGGTCAGATCCAAATCTTCTGCAATCGTTTTCTCTATAGATATTGTAGCTGAACCAACCAAACGATCCTGAGACACAAGCTCGTAGCCAGGTCAAAGTCAGCAGGGGGGCACCAATACCCAGCAAGGGGGGCACCTTTACTTTTTCTTTATTTTTTCCTCTTTTCTTCTTTTTTCAGCGGGGTGGGGGCACTCCACACCTATCGAGGGGGCCCCCCCCCCAGTGCCACCCCTTGGCTACGGGGCTGCTGAGACATGGTAGAACGAAGATATGTTTTTATGAGTTTGAGCTTCGAAAAGCTTCTCTCTGTACTCGCCACTGTTATCGGGAGTGTAAGCAAAATTCGCAATGCCACGTACACATTCGGAAAAAGAGCAACCAAGCTCATTCCACATATATAGTCTATTATAACTCTAGTCAACCAAGCCCATCTCACATAGATAGTCTATTTTAACTCTAGGCAGCCACGCCCATTCCACATAGATAGTCTATTATAACTCTAGGCAACCAAGCCCATTCCACATAGATAGTCTAATATAACTCTAGGCAACCAAGTCCATTCTACATATAAGTCTAGCTAACCAAGCCCATTCCACATAGATAGTCTATTATAACTCTAGGCAACCAAGCCCATTCCACATAGATAGTCTATTATAACTCTAGGCAACCAAGCCCATTCCACATAGATAGTCTATTATAACTCTAGGCAACCACGCCCATTCCACATAGTCTATTATAACTCTAAGCAACCACGCCCATTCCACATAGATAGTCTATTATAACTCTAAGCAACCACGCCTATTCCACATAGATAGTCTATTATAACTCTAGGCAACCAAGCCCATTCCACATAGATAGTCTATTATAACTCTAGGCAACCAAGCCCATTCCACATAGATAGTCTAATATAACTCTAGGAAACCACGCCCATTCCACATAGATAGTCTATTATAACTCTAGGCAACCACGCCCATTCCACATAGATAGTCTAATATAACTCTAGGGCTTGATTTTTCTGTAATTCTCCCTGATAAAGCAAATAATTCATCACACGTGATGTTTAAGCTAATTGAAGGTCCGTGCAATCTTTGAAAACCTCTTTTATCACATTTCTCCAGCTTTTTAATGTCATACAAAAATCCTAATAAATCGTTATGAGATGTTAACTGCATAAATCGATCATTACCTGATTGAATTGCGGTATCCAATATCTGGTTAAAAATTTACTCTGAAATTCATTTCTGGCTCGAGAATTGGATCATCTGAAACTTCATAGTCAAATTGTCTCTTTCTTAGTCGAGATCTTATTTGTATTTTCGTAGGGAAATTGCACTCAATACTAAATTCTTCAGCCAATGATTTAGCTGTTGTAATTGCTTTGGCAAAACCTTCATCTGACTATAATTCTGGAGCATAGTTTTAGTTGCATTCAATTGTTGAAATGATTTCTTTAAATCAAGATCTTTTTCTTGAAATGTTTTGCTAGATATATCTCAAATAAAACATCATACCAAATCACTAATGAAAAAATAAACTTGAAATCGAGCATTTTTTGTGCTATTCCCTTAGCTTCTACACGGAACTGGGTTCCACGTGGTCCAGAAAGTGAAATGTCATCAGCAATTGAAACGAGTGCATCGTAAATTTCAACTGTTTGGTATCGAATTACCTTCACAGCATTAACTCGACTTTCCCAACGTGTTGCGCATAGCTTTTTAATAGTTAAACCTGCTGCCTCTTTGTTTTGGACATATTCTAACAATACATTCCACCGATGTGTTGAATTACTAAAAAAAACCTTACTGCTTCCAAACAACAGTTTACGGCATCATTCACCACCAAATTCAACGAATGCGCATTGTATAGGACATAAAAGGCTCTTCAATTTATCTATTTAACCCTTGCTTGGACACCATTGTGTATTCCCCGCATGTTCTTTCCGTTATCGTAGTCTTGCCCCCTCATATCATTTAGACAAATGCCTGAATCTGACAGTTCTTTAAGTAAAATTTCCACCATGCTGTACCTGTAGATTTTTCAAGTTCTACGAATCCAATGAAGTGTTCATTGATAGAAACTTCTGAAGGTTTGTCATTTGTCGATTCATTTGCTGTAACAAATCTAACAATCATTGTCATCTGTTCTTTGTGACTGACGTCTGGTGTGCAATCGAGAACTATAGCGTAATATTTTGCATTTTAGATCATTTATCATTTTCTGTTTTACGTACTTACTCAACAGTTGAATGATCTCATTCTGAATACGTTTCCTAAATTTTTATATTTTTTTTTTATTTTATTTTGCTGGAATTTGCCGCTCTTTGAAATAATGCCGCTCTAGGCAGCTGCCTATATCGCCTATACCTAAAGCCGGCACTGCATTTGATTGCATAAAACTTATTAGACGAAGACATTATAGAAGTTAATGAGTAAAGTTTTAATAAACTCAAGGAGTTTTGATAACCTATACGCCAGAGAAATTGAACAACTAAAAGTTTAAGGAAGTTCGAAGGAAATTTTAGATTTGATTTGGATCTGGTCTCACATTTCCAAAGGTTATTTAGTTGTAAATGTTGCTTGGCTGATGTTATCTTAGATAGAGCAACCATAGATAATAAGCAAGGGGATTAAACGATATAAAAAAATGAATATTTTCCAGTCTGAATGAGACTGAACAGAACAAATCTTCAAGCAGAATTTTGGTTTTAGTTACCATGGCACTGGATACATTGGACACTGTTCAACCAGTGTATACATTGGATACTGTTCAACCAGTGGAAACATTGGACACTGTTCAACTAGGGAATACATTGGACACTGTTCAACCAGTGGATACAATAGACACTGTTCAACCAGTGGATACATTGGACACTGTTCAACCAGTGGATACATTAAACACTGTTCAACTAGGGAATACAGTGCACACTGTTCAACCAGTGGATACAATAGACACTGTTCAATCAGTGGATACATTGGACACTGGTCAACCATAGACAACAAATTAGATTGTCTGGGGTACTAGACAGCCGTCTGGTGATTTGCCCTATAGCATTAAAATAAACTCCCTTTCATATTTTCTGAAACATGAATGTATTCCTTGATAAATAAATAGTTCAACTGTGATGGGTAACAGCAAGTCGGCGAGTTAAGGCCGCCGAGAGGGGGCAGGGCAGCCCCAAGCTATTGGGGAAATTAGTCGCATACGAAATGTATATTTATTAATTTATATTTGCTGTCTAGTTGAGGGACAGAGGGGGCCCGTTGTTTTAGTAGGTCAGTGGCCCCAGAATGTTGCCCTGCGGGTAGACGTTCAATCAGAAACTACGCAAAACTTTTTTTTTGATCTTACACCACAACTATTGCCTCCTACTCTCATCTACCAATCTCTTGATCTTACACCACAACTATTGCCTCCTACTCTCATCTACTATTCTCTTGATCTTACACCACAACTGTATCCACTGGACATTGTGGGTGCTTTGCAGAAAGTTCAGTTACCTCTATTTTTCTGTGGAATAAATGAAAATGGTTTCATTACCGAGGATATTCTTAAAATTAAACTGGTCGTAAGCAAGTTCAAAGCAGAACACACTGACAGGGATGTTTTGTCATTTCATTGTATTCTGTGATATTTTGGTGAACATCAATTTATTAAACAAAATGTATGTGTATCAAAGCTGTTTTAATCTACTTATTTGATATTATGCTATTCATACATGCATTAAATGAAGTGAAATGTAAACCAATAAATACGATCATTTGTTTATAATACGGCCCTTTGCTCACTACGACCATTTCAAAATGGCCTCCGTCCCAAAAATATTGCTCATCTTTTGGTTATGGGATTGCCTCACTCTTGCTGGAGTTGACACACGCAAGAGCATGTTAAAAAAACAACATGATTGTTGCATGCTCTATTCCTCACGCAGCCTGAAAAGAGCAAACAAAAAAGCAATAAACAAAAAAACTAAAACAATCACCAACTTGGAGGAAATAACTTGTGTACATTCCGAGACGTAAATGACGTCATCGTGTTTTGTTATTAAATAACCAACTTTATCTTTTTTTTTTCATACCAGAAACAATGGTGTCAGAATTGTATTTGGTTTGTTCCATTGTTTACTTTCTTTCACCTTCTCCAATAGATGGTGCAGGCGACTTTAAACTAAGTATGTTGAATAGCATTTGATAGACTATGTCAAATTAGTTTGAGTCTTATTTTATGCTACATTATGACAGTTTGATATAACATTGAATTGAGTCCTAAAACATTAGACTTACAGTGATCCGAACATTAAAATGAACCTGACATTACAGTGAGCCACATACATTAAATTGCACCTGACATCATACTAGACTTACAGTGAGCCCTATGTTAAATTGAACATTAGCTATAGCCTAACATCACATTGACGACTTCTGTCATAACGGTTTACAAGCTATTGTTGAGTTTCTGTGATTTGGTAATTTTCTTACTATATTTGCGGTTGTCCACCATTTTACAGATAAGTTGTGCTGGGAGGTGAGAGTAGGAGGCAATAGTTGTGGTGTAAGATCAAGAGATTGGTAGATGAGAGTAGGAGGCAATAGTTGTGGTGTAAGATCAAGAGATTGGTAGATGAGAGTAGGAGGCAATAGTTGTGGTGTAAGATCAAGAAAAAAGTTTTACGTAGTTTGTGATTGAACGTCTACCCGCAGGGCAACATTCTGGGGCCACTGACCTACTAAAACAACGGGCCCCCTCTGTCCCTCACATTTCGTATGCGACTAATTTCCCCAATAGCTTGGGGCTGCCCTGCCCCTCTCGGCGGCCTTAACTCGCCGACTTGCTGTTACCCATCGCAGTTGAACTATTTATTTATCAAGGAATACATTCATGTTTCAGAAAATATGAAAGGGAGTTTATTTTAATGCTATAGGGCAAATCACCAGACGGCTGTCTAGTACCCAAGACAATCTAATTTGTTGTCTATGGCCCCAGACAAACTTGTCTACTGTCCTAGTGGTAAGCCCCTACCCCTTTTTGGCTACTTTATTTCGCTAATACTGCTGTCTAAAGATTTGCAAGGGTTTTTACCAGGGCTGGGGAGCCGGTGTCGGTGTCGGTGTTGTCGGTAGTTTTTGCCGGTGTCGGTATTTGTACTTTGCCAGGTGTCGGTGTCGGCATTTACATTTTGTCCGAAGTCGGTGTCGGTGTCGGCATATGTACTTGTCCGGATCGGTTCAGTGTCGGCGCAAAAACTTCCCCTCTCCCAAAAAATACTAGAACTTTAATTAATTAATCCAGAACAACGTCAGATAGTTCTTTGTCAATCTTTACTTTAAAGTTTTCTTAAGTTCTTCTATTCTTTTTTAAATAAATACTTGGTAAATCTGTTTATCAACAAATGTATTATTTTCCAAAGCGAGATTCTCTACAGTACAACGACTTGTCAACATTAACAGAATTGTAACTGACAGCAGATAGGAAGGCTACTGGCTATGTTCACTCTGTTATTCACTCAATCATAGTAAATCATAAGAAATGTTTAGTTTGCATCTCTCTATCAATATCCATGTTGGAGAAAGATTACAAACAAACCTATTCAAGTCTTTTAGAACTTCAAAGAATGATCTGTTTCAAATGTTCCTACAATCAAAGTTAACTCACAATTAACACTCTCCACAGCTTAATTTCTCTCAGCCAGACTGAAACATTACCAGTCTACGTCACAATGGCACTACATTAAAGTTCAGTCCGTAGCTATTAAGGCGCCAGCCCCCCCCCCCCCCCAACACACACACCGTTCTGAAAATTGGGAAACCTATTACAATATATAACATTTTCCACTACATATTTCAGGTTTAATTCGGGTGTAACATAACGATTCCTTCCTCTATTAACTGTTAAGTATGCAGTGTCTTCATACGTCTCTCTCTTTTCTAAAAAAAATAGCTCTGGAACAACCATCTCTTATCATTGTCAGTAGCCCTTGCCGTGATTTTATTTCAGCATTCAGCATTCTCTGAATGACCACTTATAAACTTCCAAGCATCATTGCTCTAGTGTTGTTGGATATGTCTGTACTTTGCAGTGACCTGCTGACTTAGCCAATCGTTAATAATAATCTTGTCCAATATTTGAGCATAAGCCTACACATAAATGAGAACTTATTAAAAGTTGCGAATTGGCAGCTTCAGGTTTACTATAAAAATAACATCCCGCATACTGTGGAATATCTTGAAGTAAACTATACACATTTGTTACTTCAGTGTATTCACTGCAGCTACTCTTGATGTCCATATCTAGTGTTTTTCGTGACCTTTCAATGTTATTTGTACAACTGATAACTTTTTTTTTTCATCGTAATGGACATGCTGCAAGAGATGTAAATTTATAACTACTGAAGAACCACAAGAGGTTCTTAAATTTGATTGAATGGCTGAACCAAGACCTGTCACTGGGGTGTTTATAATACTTAATGTGAGCTAACATAAATGTAAATGTTATTAATGTAAATGAAAAAAGGGGAGTGTACTGCGGGTCAAATCAAAACATTTAACGGGACGTAGATTGCCCTTGTATTGTTTAGAAGCTGAACATTGTTTTCAAGATTAATATTTCGGAGACCCGTCTAGCTCAGCGCCTTGTGCATAATTATAAAAAATAAACACATTTAACTGCACAGTTCGGGAATTGTATTTATTTACTTTTGTTATTTAGTAATTACATTACAAATTAGGCCCATACAATGCATGCTGCAACATAATTATACCTTCTTTAAGTTTTTTATATTCATCTATAAAATTAGGTATATTCATGGTGGGGTCGGAAAATAAAAATGCCGACAAACTTGCTTTGAAAGGGCAGCTTAGTAAGATACAAAGGCAATTTTCATTTTGTTCAAACAAAATAAAAGCTACCGGTACCATAGAAGTGGTGTGTGTGTTAGTGCACTGGTCCCCAACATTTTTCTCGCCGATGACCGGTTGACGTTTGATAATTTCACCGCGGCCCGATAGGGATAGGCGTCGCACTATTCTGAGGGAAATACACAACAATAAATAAAAAGGAATTAATTTAACGTTTCTTGGGCGGCCCAGTGCCATTTGATCCACGGACCGCTACCGGGGGTTGGGGACCACTGTGTTAGTGGGTGCCTAGGCAGCCGGCCAGTTTGGTTATAATTTAGAGCGGCAACTTCCAGATAATTAATAGGAAATATAGGAAAACGTTGCAAATGTACCGGTATATCAAATTTGTATCAAACTTTATAGTTGCACGATTATTACCAGTCGATTTGATTATACACTGTAGGATGTAATTATACTGCCAATATTTCTTTTACGTTGTAAACAACTGATTGAGAAAAGGCAATAGTACCAGTAGGGTACTGAAAAAAAATGATCAATCGCGAAACTGTATCAGTTTTACTTTAGTAGCATTCAAAAGTCAAATGATCGAAGTAAATATATTCAGTCAATTTAAAATACAACTTAAAACACTTCACGCTATAGACTAAGAATTAGCTAGCAAAATTATTTTAATGCTCTCGCAATTAAAAATGGGATGTGTTTGGTGATAAATAAGTTTTGCATGTGCGCCCAAAAAGTTATTTTGCTGACCCTGCCAAATGTCTGTACATTTTCTTTATTTTCCACCAAGTACTGCATTCAATAAATGCTTACTGAAACATTTTTTCCTCTTTTGATTATAAGCATACATTGATTTTATAAGGAATCAGTAACAAAAGTAAATATATGTTAAACAAATATACTTCACTATATACTTCAATATATTTAACCAGAAAAGTATATATTGTTTATTGAAAGTATACATTAAATTTTATAAAAATATCGATAGCCAAAAAAAAAAAGTATCAATTTTCAATTAGATGTGCATCTTTATATATAGTATGAGATATATACAGGGAAAATAAATACACAGTTATTTCCCTTCACCCCTCCGTTGTCGGTGGGCTTTAGAAAACCAACACCGGTATCGGTGTCGGAGAAAAATAGAAAACCGACACCGGTGTCGGCGAAAAATAGAAAACTGGCGAATATTTTGGCCGACACCCCACCCCTGGTTTTTACCAAGGAGGATGAATTACTGGAGGCGGCATGACGTCACTAGGCTGAAGCCAGTGGACGGAGCCTATCGCCACATTGTTCGACTCAAAACATTGGTAACTGTGTAGTGTGTATGTTATATTATTGTACTATTTTGAACGTTATAAAACACTGTGTATTAATTTTTTAAAAAAGTAATAAATGCCCTTTTGTTTGACGACAAGAAAACGGGATATTGCTTCATCAGTTAGTCGTCACTATAATAATAATGCTAATTAGTTAATTTGTTTGTGCTTAATACTGTTGCTGTAAAGCAGTGCTGTTGTGATATGCAATAAACATCTAGATGATGACACAATGCCGTTGGCAAAAACAGAGCCTAACGTTTATGATTGTTGCCGTCAATGGTTCATTTAAGTTGCCTGTTGGATATGCTTTAATCGATGGATTAGGTGGCATTGAGAGAATGAAACAGAATGTACCACATAATCCACAATGTCCCACAATGTACTACAATGTAACACGATATCCCACGATTTCAACAACGTTTCACAATGTAACAGAATGTACCACAATGTATCAAAATGTCCCACAATGTCTCACAATGCACCACAATGTACCACAATGTCCCACAATGTACCACAATGAAACAGAATGTACCAGAATGTCACACAATGTACCACATAATCCACAATGACCCAGGCACGCCGAGAGGGGGGCAGGGGGGTCATTGCCAGGGGGCCCGCATCTGTAAGGGGGCCCGACCGCCCCAACCATGTCAATTTTTTCACGACTTATTGTTTATTAAGGGGCCCGCAATGATGTCCTGCCCTGGGGCCCTTGTTGGCTCTCGGCGCCCCTGCAATGACACACAATGTACTACAATGTAACACAATATCCCACGATTTCAACAACGTTTTCACAATGTACACAAATAGTGATACTGTGCAATGCGAAGACATACATAGCTGGTTTACGTGAATCACCAATTGGCAGACTCATGTTTGATTCTTGTAGTAAAACATGTTTTATTGGCTTTTTAAAAGTGCATCCAGGCCCACCGACAGAAATTTTAGGCCCCTGGGCAGGGCTGTTACGCCCCATCCCCGTGATGATAATAATATTTTCAAAAGTTGATTGGCCAGCTATGTCCGGGCCCCTAAAACTCGCCGGGCCCCTGGGCATTTGCCCCCCATGCCCCTCTCTCAGCGGGTCTTTGTGTATCGATAGTTTGTTGCTATCGTTTGATTTACTGATTGCTTCGAAACGCTTCGAAAGGCAATATTGACAGGATTGTTTTTTGTCTAGTTTACGCTGCTTAGTGCTAGCCATTTTTCATTGTTTGATCAAATGATTTGCAATAAACATCAAAGTATAAATACAAAATATTATGTATCATGTAAAAATACAATTTTTACCCTGGCTTAATTTCGATATAGCGAATAATATAAGCTTTATAGGTCTCTATCAATTGATCGTATAAATAGCTTTACATAGACTACAGCGCTTTGTAATTGACACATTAGAATATCTAGTCCACTAGAAATTAACTAGGGCCATAGCAGACTTTAGAAAAAAAGTGATGACAAAATACAAAGCTCATTGGAGTCTTTACTAGAATGAGAAAACTGGTATCGTAATGAAAGCTGGTGGAATGTTTTGAGTCGAACAATATGGCGATAGGCTCCGCCCACTGGCTTCGGCCGCTAGGAACCATCTGATAGCAGACGCCACCTCCATGTAATTCAACCTCCTTGGTTTTTACCTTGCGCCCAAGAGCTCCTGACATATGTTCGGGTTGCACCCTTCTTGCAGCGGCCCTCGTTACATATATTACAAGTTTGACCCTGGTCACAAATATGTTATTTGGTCTGATGAATTATTTAATAAATAAAAAATACCGATATGTATAAAATAACTTCTAACTTTTGTCTATCAGGCATGTGTCCGGCGGATGAATATGATGTTAGACATGGAAAATTGTTGTTAAAAGGCAAGGTCACCTACACTCTAAAATGTCTGCCAGGTTTTGTTACACCCTGGGGGTTTCCCAACAAGAGCAGCTCATCAGTTTGCCACGTTGGCATTCAGGACATCACAGTACCAAGCGGCTGTATACGTAAGCTAATTTAGACTGGAGTGAAAAAAATCAAAACTAATTTTTTAAGAGGGATGAATATGTACGGAACTAGGATAGATGATGCAGTAAAACTAGGATAGATGATGCAGTAAAACTAGGATAGATGATGCAGTGAAACTAGGATAGATGATGCAGTGAAACTAGGATAGATGATGCAGTGGAACTAGGATAGATGAAGCAGTGAAACTAGGATAGATGATGCACTGGAACTAGGATAGATGATGCAGTAAAACTAGGATAGATGATGCAGTAGAACTAGAATAGATGATGCAGTAAAACTAGGATAGATGATGCAGTGAAACTAGGATAGATGATGCAGTGAAACTAGGATAGATGATGCAGTAAAACTAGGATAGATGATGCAGTGGAACTAGGATAGATGAAGCAGTGAAACTAGGATAGATGATGCAGTGGAACTAGAATAGATGATGCAGTGGAACTAGGATAGATGAAGCAGTGAAACTAGGATAGATGATGCACTGGAACTAGGATAGATGATGCAGTAAAACTAGGATAGATGATGCAGTGGAACTAGAATAGATGATGCAGTAAAACTAGGATAGATGATGCAGTAAAACTAGGATAGATGATGCAGTGAAACTAGGATAGATGATGCAGTAAAACTAGGATAGATGATGCAGTGAAACTAGGATAGATGATGCAGTAAAACTAGGATAGATGATGCAGTGAAATTAGGATAGATGATGCAGTAAAAAAGCTTTATTTTTATCTCCACTGATGCTAAGGCAGTTCTCGTCTGGTTTCATCTTGGTCTCTTTCAGGATTGTTCATACTGCTGAAGCATCTGTTGGCC
The DNA here is from genome assembly GCA_021962125.1 of Bulinus truncatus. Taxonomy (NCBI): domain Eukaryota; kingdom Metazoa; phylum Mollusca; class Gastropoda; family Planorbidae; genus Bulinus; species Bulinus truncatus. The sequence continues at coordinate 3,945,491 of JAGDYQ010000001.1, read as the reverse complement.
TATAAATAGTTTCAATATGGCCTTCATCATTAAAATAGTAAAGGTTTCGAACATTAATCCTCACATAGTTCTAGTTTTATTAGATATACACTTAGCCATTACCAGTGCCAGTAACTTTTTCCCTTCATTTGTAACTTCAGTGAATCAGTGACCACACCATCTACGCCTCGACTTGAATAATTTATTGTCTAGTGAAATATGATACAATGTCACCTACATAGATGGACAATCTTGGAGCTAATGTAGACAACCCTAAATAGTTTATTGTTTTGTTAAATATGTCACCTACATAGAGGGAGAACATTGGAGCTTATGAAGACCAACATAAAATAATTTTTGAATGTTTCGCACACTAATATTTAATTGTATAAATCTAAAAACAAAACAATTTAATTCTTTTCTATCTATTTAGAGAAAAGATTTGCTCGTCGCAGAATTTCGTATTGGATGAGACTTAAAAATGTAGTGTTTGGAGGTGAACCGTGCATCAAAGAACTTAGATCTGTAGAAGCAGAGTACAACTACACTGTACAAAATGATGTCAGTTATGTCCGACAACCACTAGCCCTGGGGTATTTCTCAGATTGTCTGGTGCTGAACAATTCTCTCCAAGTACGTGATTAGTTGGGAACAATATGCATGTAGTCATAGCCCTGCCTAGCCTATCTACCACTCGGGTGTTAACGGTTTCTGTCGAGGGTAAACTACATCTTAAAAAAAAATGTCTACTGGAAATATCCCCAGGCGTTCTGAGTTGAATCATAGGTATACATCTTCTAATTCTTCAGGCTGAGATGACCTTGACCGATCTACCAGTGGACAAGACCACTAATGGGTCAGTCAGTGACTTTGAGTGGAAGCTGATCATCCAGTCGTACATCGTATTGATGAGTTTGATGACAAAACGATGTAAATAAACAATTTTAATTGTCTTAAGTCAAGTCTGTAAAAGAATAAAAATAAACATTAGTTAAAACTAAGTGAACCGCTCAAAGATTTGATGTACCCTTTCTCCCCTGCCGGGAATATACTGGTATTTCTTTTTTTGAGACACCCCCCCACCCCCCTTCCAAGCCATTACTTGCATTCTTGGGAACTTGCAAACTAAAACAGTTAAACGGAGAAAATAGATTTGTATTCAGGTCCACATAAAGGCGAGAAATTACGTCATAGATGGGGCACGTTAAGAGACTCTTGTCTTTTGTAACATAACAAACGGCTGGCCCGGCATTCACACACGGCCCCCGCCATACTACTTACCTCTTAAAGCCGTCTCTGGTCAGGTTTATCCACCTCATGTTGACAGGGCTGTATGTACACCTATATATCTGTATATACACCTATACATCAGTATCTACACCTATATATCTGTATGTACACCTATACATCTGTATGTACACCTATAGATCTGTATGTACACCTATACATCTGTATGTACACCTATATATCTGTATGTACACCTATACATCTGTATGTACACCTATACATCTGTATGTACACCTATACATCAGTATCTACACCTATACATCTGTATGTACACCTATACATCTGTATGTACACCTATATATCTGTATGTACACCTATATATCTGTATGTACACTAGGGTGATAACAAAAAAATATTTTTTAAAAAGGACAAGTTTTTTTTTAGCTTAATTCAAAAGAATAATAATAATAACTTATCAACATTTATTAACAAATAAGATACAGATCAGTTAGTAATATGTTCAGAGTGTACAAGAAATGTGTAAAACATATTGTTCATATGAACTTCAGAATCAAAAATTCAAATTTTCTCGATTTCGCATGAAGTTCCTCCATCAGTTTTACAGCACGTTTTTGCATTTTACCCTGATGAGTGAGGTAAACAGTTCATTGAAGGACGCTTTGTTGTAGTATTGCACATGGAATCAAGCATTTGCCCATTCATAGCAGATGAAGTTGCAAGCAGGAGCGAGGATGTTGTGCCACTCTGGTATCAGAAATAATGCTATAATAGCATGTGAGTTCCATCTTGCCTAGTGTAAATTCGGCAGTTTCTTCCAGCTGATGCGAGGCCAACGTGAAGTTGTTTTGTAATGTCGATATGCCTGACATAATTCATAAAAATAACTTGAATTCATCTCGCCATCCAGGGTTCTCGCCTGACATCATCTGTCACAATGAGGCGGTAATTAGCCTGAAGAGTGGCATAGTTTTGCGTTAATTTGTCAATGAAGGAATAGTTGAGTTCTTGTTTGCTCGTTGGTTCTTGAATAAGAAATTCATGACATGTTTCAGAAGGAGGTCGAGTACATGGTGCTGACAGTCAATATATTATGGCTTCTGAAAGCCCTTGCTCAAGACTTCACATTTAAGAGTACCGGGTTTTATTTCGGTTGTCATATTTTCAGCATATATACTTGATAAGTCTTCCCCTTGCACTCTTTTACCATCAAACTGGAGACAATAGGGTTCTTTGCTTTGAAGTTTTTGAAAATTTCTGGTTTTCATTTTCCGTCCTTCAGAGATTACTCGTTTCGAAACACCCGCCTGACTTGGAATCGGCACATCATGATCCTGTTCAGCAATGGTTGCAAGAACGTCAAATGCTTTATGTGTAGAAATGTTGCTTTTCAGTATTTCGGTTTGCATTCAAAAGATGACGAGGAAGAACAGGTTGTCGAGTCGGGTGAAGAAGCAGAGGTTTCAGAATCCGAAGATTCTGAGACAGTTGTATGTGTTTGTGTAGGTTGTGAAACAGTTGAATGTGTTTGTGTAGGTTGCGAGAAAGTTATATGTGTTTGTGTAGGCTTTGAGACTGTTGTATGTGTTTGTGTAGGTTGCGATTGAGAAGAGCTGGCTTGAGATTGAGTTTTGGATAGTCGGATTCGTTTTTTTGGGTGGATTGATTCTAAAGGGGCTTGTTTGACCATTGAATAACCAATCTTTCCTCCACTCTTAACTTGCCTCTGGTAGAGCTCTTTATCCTCCTTGCTTTTCCATTTTCCATTGACGTTGGTGACATCAAATAACTTAGAAAGTGTTGGAGTAAATTTATCAGACGGTTTCTTTTTGTTTTTGTCATATAAATCAAACAGACAATTGATTTTTCTTTCTGATTAGTGCGCTGGATAATAGTGGAAAGTCAAGAAATTCCCTCCAGATCAATTCTATTTCCGTAAAAATAATTTTGATTCGATCTAGTCGCCGTTTCTGGCTATTGAACAGAAAAGTGAAGTTTCCAAGAATTTGACGGTTTGTAGGCATCCATGTGAGATTGATTAGCTTTTCAACAGATGGAATTCTTGGATCCCTATTCTGTTTAGAAGTCATCTTCTAAACAGAATAGGGTAGATGTCTTGTTTATAAACAAATGGAAAAACTGACTGGAATGTGCTTAAAAGCAGTCTAGAAAGTCATGTAAAAATTCAGTGTGAAATTGAAACTGATAGTCAAACTGCGCGATATGTGAAAACAAAAATGAATAGGTGGGGGAACTTTTTTCAATTTAAAAAAAAAAATAATGTTGCTACTGTCATCTACATACAATTGTTCCTCGAATGTAAGGGGTTTCATGTTGGTTACGAAAAATAATGAAAATTGTTATCACCCTAATGTACACCTATACATCTGTATGTACACCTATACATCTGTATGTTCACCTATACATCTGTATGTTTACCTGACGTTGATTATTTATTTAGATTGTTTTCAGGGAAAAGTCGCACAATCCCGAGAGAAATACAACACAATTAATACAATCGAAATAATTCAATGTTTCTTGGGCGGCCCAGTACTATTTTATCCACGGACCGGTACCGGTCCGCGACCCGGGGATTGGGGGACCGCTGATCTCGATTACTTATTAAAACTGTTTCAAATAGTCTACCTACCACCCACCCACCTCATCAAGACCTACAATGACTACCAATGGCCTAAATTGTTTTTTTTTACTATAACATTACAATGTGTGTTTACAAACATATTTAAAGACGTTATTCATCTAAAATGCTGTTTTTTCCATCAGAAAGTCTTGATCCCCTCCATCTCAACCACTGTCAAAGTTTTTTTTCCCCTTCCCGCCAATTGTTTAGTACTAAATCGACGACCTCTATCAGATGGCTTCGGGTTGACATTCTGTTGTTATTATTGTTATTATTTGAGGAATTTCTTACAACCTTAATATTTTGCTTCATTAGTTAAGTTGCAGCAGAACAAGCAGCCAAAGAATCATGTCCCGGAAATCAGTGGTGCCAGAGTCCGAGACTATTACTGTGAGCCAAACTACGGTCACAGAGTTGATGGCGGCATGCACGTTTGTGGTGAGGACATAAACAAATTTCATGCTAAATAAACGTGTTATAATTTCAGAGCTTGAATTTTTTAAATTAAACATTGATACGCAAACGTTAACATTTTTTAGAAATGTGGAAAAGTTCACTTTTTGCAAATAACTCACAGAAAAAAGAAATGCAAATATAACCTATAGGGCCTACTGAATGAAAGAAGAACTACAATGTGTTGATTCGTTATATTGAACTGAGTTTTGTACTATCATGTCACAGGAGCCGTGGAGCTAACCGGAAGTATCTATTGTGGGATCTGTGCGATTTAAGTTTCCGGTGACCCCCACACCACCCTACCCCTCCGGATATGAAAAGTACACATAGCTACATTCAACAGCGTCTTTTATATAAAAAAATATATAAATATTTGCATGATCTAAGCCATTTTAATAAAAGTCAATTATTATTTTATTTAAATTTTATCTTAAAATTTTATCTTGGTTAATAATCTGAAAAAAAAATTCATCTTCATTTTAGGTTTGAATTGACATTCATACTCTTAATTTTAAGAACGCAAATAATGTCCGAAAAAAATATGTGTGTAAATTGTTTTTAAAAAATCAATACTAGAACATAACTAATTCCGTAAGAATTTTAACTTTAATCTGCAAATTTTTTTCACGTCACTTTTGTTTTATTTTATTTTATTACATTTTATTTTACATCTTATATCAACCAGGGGTGGGCTCAGCAAGTGAGTTATTTAAAGGAAAGACAAATAAAAAATAACATCAGGTGTTTGTTTTAATAAAAATAAAAAATTTCAAAGACTATTTGGTTCAACAAAAAAGCTTGAACAAACAATGGCGCATTAATGCACTCTTGCATTTATTGACATAGTCACGACACCATTAACAGTGGGGGAAAGGGGGGGGGGACAAACAATAGAAGAGTGGATAGACAACAAAGAATCGGAATTACATGAAAATCTTTATAATATTCACGGAACTAATAAAGTTTAATGAATGAAACAAAAATATATGATAGAGTTTACAAAAACAATGAGCCTGAATCTTAACGCCCCAAAATGCTCACAACTATAATTTCGAACCAACATTCTGAACAAAGTTAACTACAAATCCGAATCAACATTTAAATGAATTTTGACTTGTAATTCAAACCAACGTCTTGAGCAAATCTTAAAACATGGATTCGGACCAAATAAAATTTTAAGCAAATTTTAACTTGAAGTCTTAGCCAACATTTTAGTGAGTTTTGATTTGGAATCTGACCAACGTTTTAGAATTCGAATTCATAGCGGTTTTGTATGGTTCAGCGACGAAGGTCATCAATGTGTTATTTGAAAACTTAGTCCTGGCTAGAAACTGTAGTGAAATAATGTAGTGTTATTATCTGTAAACTCAGTCCTGGCTAGAAACTGTAGTGAAATAATGTAGTGTGATTATCTGTAAACTTTGTCCTGGCTAGAAACTGTAGTGAAATAATGTACTGTGATTATCGCCACTTTTTTTAAAAAAAATTATAGTATTAAGTTTTTAAATATAACTTCAAGTAAGCTAACCTTTTCGTATGTTCGGTGATAAAATGTAGAAATAAATGTGAAAAGTTGAGTTCGTTAGACCCAGGAACAAACTAATACAATTGTTCATTCTTAAGTTTGGAAAAACAAATCTTTTCTGTACTAGAGTAATGTGGATTCAAACGAGTTTTAGGAACGGACTGAAAACGTTGATAGACTTTATTTGTTATTCATAGTAACGCTATGTGAACTTATTGTCATAGTTTTCTGCTAATTGTTTTAGTTGGATGCGGTAAAGGTTGGTGGATGCAGACAGGGACACAACTGTGCCATCCCTGCGGCCCCGGTTACTACAATGATGAAGATGGCGCGAGTGAGTGCAAGATATGTGATGTGCGCTACCTGAAGGCTTCGTGGGCATCCGTCAGCCCTGACCACTGTATCCCGCGTGAACCCAGGAAACTTGGTAGGTCTGAAAAATGTAAACTTCTCCAACAATGACCAGCAGTCTGTTACCTGTTGTTGTTGTCATCTAATTAAATGCTAGCGGTCATCTTATCTACCAGGTCCATGCGGTCATCTCATCCACCAGGTCCATGCGGTCATCTCATCCACCAGGTCCTTGCTCTCATCTCATTCACAAGGTCCATGCGGTCATCTCATCCACCAGGTCCTTGCGGTCATCTCATTCACCAGGTCCTTGCTCTCATCTCATCCACCAGGCCCATGTGGTCATCTTATCTACCAGGTCCATACATCTGTAAAAACTAAGTTTAGCTCACTAATTTTTTGATAAACTAAATAGTCCTATTGTTGCTATGCGATGACTCTTTACGTTTATTTTTAGTTAAGTTGTGGTGTTCTAATTGTTTCTAAATGACATCTCGTGGTTTCTTCATAATCATAAGCAACTATTGTAGACTAATTTTAGATTTGGTCCTTTATTTTTTCGTTCTATTGGTGTGTGTTAAATTGGTGACTTGGACAGCTAGTGGGTAGTGACAACATGAAGCACCTACTGCCTCAAACCTGAAGCACCTACTGCCTCAAACCTGAAGCACCTACTGCCTCAAACCTGAAGCACCTACTGCCTCAAACCTGAAGCACCTACTGCCTCAAACCTGAAGCACCTACTGCCTCAAACCTGAAGCACCTACTGCCTCAAACCTGAAGCACCTACTGCCTCAAACCTGAAGCACCTACTGCCTCAAACCTGAAGCACCTACTGCCTCAAACCTGAAGCACCTAACTGCCTCAAACATGAAGCACCTACTGCCTCAAACCTGAAGCAAATTATAATTTCTGAACCATCTTACTACTAAAAAAGTTTTATACAAGTTCTGAGAAAATAATATGTGAGGGTTTGAAACTCCGGCTGGGTTTTATTGCAGTCAAGCCAGTCGCAAGGAAGGGTAAAGGTTTTATTGCAGTCAAGCCAGCCGCAAGGAAGGTTAAGGTTTTACTGCAGTCAAGCCAGCCGCAAAGAAGGGTAAACAACACTTAATCAGGCGTCCTTGACTTCACTTACAACCAAATTGTGGGTTCATAGGGGCCCTGCTTTAAATTACTTGGAAATTGTGGGTTTAGAGGGGCTGTGACTTAAATTACCTGTGGACGGTACAGAGATGGGTATTTTATGGTGTTTCGTGTCGCTACAGAGCTGGGTATTTTATGGTGTTTCGTGTCGCTACAGAGCTCGATATTTTATGGTGCTTCGTGTCGCTACAGAGCTGGGTATTTTATGGTGTTTCGTGTCGCTACAGAGCTGGGTATTTTATGGTGTTTCGTGTCGCTACAGAGCTGGGTATTTTATGACATTTCTTGGTCGCGGGGAGTAAGTTATGACATAAATGAGACCGCCGTCTACAGTGGGATGTCTGTTTACAGAAGTTAAACTGACAATATTATGTTTACATTGGGATGTCTGTTTACAGTAGTTAAACTGACAATATTATGTTTACAGTGGGATGTATGTTTACAGTAGTTAAACTGACATTATTATGTTTACAGTGGGATGTCTTTTACAGTAGTTAAACTGACAATACTGTGTTTATAGTGAGATGTCTGTTTACAGTAGTTAAACTGACAACATTGTGTTTACAGTGAGATGTCTGTTTACAGTAGTTAAACTGACAATATTGTGTTTACAGTGAGATGTCTGTTCACAGAAGTTACATTGACAATATTATGCATGCACTTGATTTAAATGTGATGAGTTCAATCAATATTTTTATGTTTAGCCTAAGTTATTCCTAACATATTGTTTTAGAGAAGACTAATTTGACTTCCCTTATATTGTTTGTGTGTGTGTATGCTGTGTGATGTGTGCGGTGTGTGCATTATAATTTGTAGAGATCACAAAACCTACAACTACACGTTTGTAGTAAATATGTTATCTTGACCCAGCGGTTTGTGTTAGATAGGTAAGGAAGATATGTTCACCTCTTAGATCCAATAAACTATTAACGATACGGTATTGTGGTGCCCTACATATTTCCATTCCGTAGCCGATAATTAATTATTCATTGGCCATGGAGGAAACATTAGAAACAGACAGGTAAAGAAGATGTACATTATGTAAGGAACTAGCTGTAACCTGCAAAACCTTTGCACAGAAATAAACAATAGCTTAACTTTAATTATCTTTGAGATTATCATGAATAGCTCAATGTAAATTTATTTATCTATTCATTTTATGTTATGAACGAAATAAAGAAATGTATTTTTTCTTTCCTTTTAACAGCCTTAAGAAGTATTAACATATTTACAGCCTTAAGAAGTATTAACATATTTACAGCCTTAAGAAGTATTAACATATTTACAGCCTTAAGAAGTATTAACATATTTACAGCCTTAAGAAGTATTAACATATTTACAGCCGTAAGAAGTATTAACATATTTACAGCCTTAAGAAGTATTAACATATTTACAGCCTTAAGAAGTATTAACATATTTACAGCCGTAAGAAGTATTAACATATTTACAGCCTTAAGAAGTATTAACATATGTACAGCCGTAAGAAGTATTAACATATTTACAGCCTTAAGAAGTATTAACATATTTACAGCCTTAAGAAGTATTAACATATTTACAGCCGTAAGAAGTATTAACATATTTACAGCCGTAAGAAGTATTAACATATTTACTTTCGATAACTCTACATGGAATACCAATAGATTACTTCCGTATAGTTGATGTTCATTGTTTATAATGTCATTACAAAACTTTCTTTTTATTTTTGTTATAATGTCAAGTGATTATTTTATCTAATCGGTTTTATGAAGATATCGATCATAAATCAGACGCCTGATCCATTGGACCACGGCAAGTCGGCAACAGTTAATAATTGTCATTATTTGTGAAGAAACCTAGCGCCCATATAATGACTAATTACACTACATAGAAGCACTGACACTGGGGACGGAGAAGGTGGGCGGGAAAAGGGATATGTGAAAAGACGGGGGGCGGCTGGGGGCGTAGAGAGTGGTGGGAAGTGCCGGGTGTTGGGAACTCGTGTGTTGTTTTGTAAAGAAACCAACGTCGTTAATAGAATTATTTCACTTACCTTCACAGAAATAAACAGAAACAAATACAATGGAATCCTCATACCATTAGTCTATATGTTGATTCTGATCATCATTGTGATTATAGGCAGCAAGTAAGTCATGAACATCAAAACTTGTCACTATAGGAAGTCAGATAGTGCTAATTTATTTAGAACTTTTAGGGAAGAAGAAATTATCGATCATAGATACATGACTGTGTAATAAATACATAGGTACTTGCCGTTATATAAAGAAAGTTAATAGTACAAAACGACATGCAGTGAGACATATCTTTCACCATAGTTAGCTATCAAGCGCTGGTAAAACTGTTTTAAACTCGTCCATATTGTCACGGGTTGTGACTAATCTGTCGAAACCATCCCCTTTACTCCAACCCTTAACTTAATAGTATTGCTAACGTTAAGATGTATATTATACCATGTATAATAATATACGTTCCCGTTCTCCAGATCCCCACCCTTTTTACCCCAGCCCGTAATTGCGTCATAGACCAGGTGGTCGGCGGAATCTCCGTCGATGAACCAAAGCAGCGGTTGACAGAAACACGTTACATTCCTCTGGGGATTCTCCCTGGTCACTCGGCCCTGGTCAACTGCCGACAAAGGGATGGATGTCCAGTTACTCCTGTTTGTCGGTATGACGTACTTCTCCCCCTCCCCATCTAGGCTCCACCCCCTGATTTGAAAGAAACAGATATTATAATCGATTGGCTAGGGGTCACGTGGAAGAAAGTGTTTGAGTAATGTAAGATAGATTCATAGATATTCGACCGGTGAGCCGGGTCTTGGCTAGTGGCAATTCGTCTGTGGGCTCTCTGAGGAGAGGGTCGATTGTTGTGTCTCTGAGAGAGAGAGAGACAGAGAGAGAGAAGGGTGATCTATCGAGAGAACGTCCCTTTGATTCTATTCATTGATACTGGATTAATCTTTGGCATTTTTGGATTACTTTTGCTTATGATTTTAAAGACCACCAGATCTCTGTTACGGACTGGTGTCTCTGTAAATAAATATATTTTGTCGCTGTACACACTTGTTGAATTGATCATCGTCACTTGTTATACGTTTAATTGTTGGTGAGACTGTGTGTGGTAGAAACACAAATACAAATACGAGTCATCATTGAGTCAGCCCTCATACTCTTAGCAACAAGGCAAGGGCACCCTCATAGGGGTCCTCAACATCTGGGGGCTCGTCCGGGATCGAACCTTCACCTGAAGTAGGATTCTGCAATAACCAGGCGGGGCCGAAGCTGATTCAAATATAGACTCGGGGGGCTTAATCTCTGCCACAAGTCTTCACAGGCCAGTTCTTCATCAGACTCGGCCGGTTTAAAACGTGAGTAATAAACGCTACGTGTACTCACGTGCATCGTCAGACAGAAAACCAGAAGTCCACAATTTTTCAGTAGGCCAGTCATTCATCGGACTCGGCCGTTTTGAAACGGGAGCAGTAAGTGCCACGCTTACTCACATCGTCCGACTGAAAGTACAGACGAAGTCAACAAGACAGTTAAAGGAAAAGCCGGACGGTTCGGCGAATAAATAACATTTAGACTTTAGACTTTATGCATGTGTGTAAGATTGTGTACGGTGGAAGCTATTTCGTATTCTGTTGAAAGGAGGGAGGAAGCGTCAAGGTAAGCCATTTTAATACACTTCTTTTGATTGTGATCATTTGTGAGTGCTCTGACTGTGTGTTAAGCTGCACGGCGAGCTTTGTCTGGGTTAACCGTTATTCATCTTAGGCTCGTATTAACGTCACCAACCATGAAGTCTATGGAGGAGTACGTACAGTACTTCATAGGCTTGGGGTGCGATGTTAATACGGCCAAAAAGCACGCTAAGGGTGAGAGAGATAGGGAAACAGAAGCCGAACGCGTTAAAAATGATAAAGAGGTGGAGTTAGCTAGACTTGAACGGGAAGCAGAATCTGAACCTTGCTAGGCATGAAGCAGAATCTGAACGTGCTAAGCATGAAGCAGAATCTGAACGTGCTAGGCATGAAGCAGAGTCTGAACGTGCTAGGCATGAAGCAGAATCTGAACTGCTAAGCATGAAGCAGAAGCTGAACGCGCTAGGTGTGATAAAGAGGTAGAGTTAGCTAAATTAGCATCTGAGGAGAGGGTGGCCCTAGCACGGTTAGAGAGGGAAGTGGGGCCGGCAAGCCCAACTCCGAGCAGTCAGACAACGACATCCTCCAAACCCAAACTCCCCAAACTTGACGAGCCGGATAACATAGACGCCTACATTCGTAGGTTTGAAAGATACGCTCTGTCCGCGGGTTAGGAACGACATGAGTGGGCCCCCTGCTTGACATAACTACTCACGGGACGGGCCCTGACGACAGCTACCGCTTGACGGCTGACGAGTCAAATGACTTTGACTCATTGAAGGCTGCCCTCCTAAAGTCATACGACTATACGGAGGAAAGCTTTAGACGGAAGTTTAGGGGGGCCCATTTAGAAAGAGGGGAGACCTACCCCCTATTTGGTGCACGTCTAGCTGACCTCCTGACGAGGTGGGTTGAGCTCAGTGGGATAGAGCCGACCTTTGAGGGCCTATTGGACCTCCTGCTCAGGGAGCAGTTGATGAACGGGGCCCCTAGTGGGTTACAGGTATTCCTAAAAGAGCGTAAGCCAGGGACATGGGACGAAATGCTCGCCCTGGCCGAGAATTACAGGGAAGCTCGCCACGGCAAAGGCCGCGAGTCTTCCTCAAGCCGGGAAGGAGAGGCGGTTGAGGCCGAAAGGGCCCCAGCAAGTGAGATAGATGATAGGACGGAGGCTCCTAAAGATAGGATGAGGGCCCCAGTAAACGGGAACCGGGTGTTCAGCCACCCGACTAATGCTAAGTCAGTGGGAGCTGGGGAGAAAAATCTCCCAGTGATAGAGGGCCGTGTAAATGGCCTCAAGGTTAAGGTCCTAAGGGACTCAATTGTTCAGGGGCCGCCGTGAAGGAGGCCCTGGTAGGAGAGGGAGCGATGACGGGTCGCTGGGCCTAATACAAATGTATTGACGGCACCGTTAGTGAGGCCCCAATAGCCACCGTCTATGTAGACTCTGACTACTATCGGGGCCCTTTGGAGGCTGTGGTCCTCACAAATCCAATAGTGGATTTAATTATTGGTAACTTAAAGGATGCCAAGGCCCCTTGGTCTAATCCAGTAGACCACAGGGACCACCATTATGCCGATGAGGTCATGGGGCCCAGTCGTATTGACTCTAAGAAGTTTTGAGGTCAAACCCAACGCACCAGGGGGTCGTGGTTTGATCATGTCCAGGGAGAGTCCAGGGGCCCAGTCAGGAGAGCGGGCAACCCATGGGGCTCTAAGTTGAAGGGTGAAACTAGGGGGAAGGTAGAAGGGCATAAGGGCTCATGGCGCGACAGACGGAGCAGGGGAGGTAGACAGACGACGACCCCGACGGTGGTCAAATCGCGGACGGACGATTTTAGTAGAGACGGTGATATGACGGGACGGATAACTCCTCAGGCTTTTCCCGATCAGAGTAGATCTATTTCTAGACACCCCCCTAGGGCCACCAAACATGTCACCTCAGAAGAGGGGCCACCTCGGAGGCGATCCCTTTCTCCTGAAAGACTGTTTACAACACGACCCGCGAGCTGAAGTAGGCGCGGTAAAGCCGAGAGTGTAAACCATGAACTACGCGTAAACCACGGAGACTTTCACAATGGGCAGGAGTCGGGCCCTAATAAAGCTAGGCTATATATCCCCCCGTGTAAACGGGACATGTTAGGCGTGGGGGCAGATCTGATTAGTCGGTGCCCAGCAAACCTCGTCGACAGCTACATGTCGGTTTGAGCTCACTCACAGAGGGCCACTCTTAGAGAGGTTATTGGATGGCTTGCCTAGAGTGAGCGAATCTCGTGCGGTTGCAGTTATGTCAATTGTTATATTTATTATGCATTGTTTTATAGTCTTTGGTTTTATAATGTTTGGCAGCCATGATTGATTTTGATAAGCAATTGTGCTAGAAATTAAGTTTAAAAGTCACATTTTGTTAGCAAAAATAAAACTTTTCCTTACTGCATATTGATGACCAAGGCAAGCATTTTAATTTCTTCATTTATATAATTTTAATTTCTGATACACTCGACCTATAAAATCAGAACATGGAAATACTATGGAAAACAACAATATATTTTTACACCTTCAAAGGACATGCTGGCTGACCCTGACACCACTTCAACTGTGTCATATCCTGTTATTACTGCGTAAACTGGAACACATGAAATCTATGTTTGCAACAATTTTTCAACCGTGGCCACCAAATGTTGAGACTATTATCAAGAATGTAGAAGATCTAGCATTCTTGAGGCCTAAGAAAGGAGAAGGTCTTCCAGCTTTGGATCATTTGCAAACAAAAGTCGCTCGACTCCATTCACGAGATGCCGCAACATTGGAACATCAGAAATCCGCAAGAGAAGAAAATGCAGCACTTTCAACGATATCAGTTCCTCCCAACGAGGGTAGCAGTGACAAACCCGATGATTCTACTGCTAAATCTGAAGATAATATAAAGTTAGTTAATAACTGTTTTGATGATGTAATGCCATTGCAAAAGCGAAAAAAGCCAATAGGAACTTTGGTATTTGTACCTCCAGATGTTTTAAGCCGACCAAGTCTTGTGTCTCTAGCGACAAGATTAAAGAATACACCAACACAGCTGGCAGCTTTCATACAGGGCTTTATTGGTGAGTCTGGGGATGATGTATCAATGGTGGCTTCTTCCTATGCCACTGCAGATAGTTAACGTCGCAAAGTTGTGAGATAGCTACAAAGATCCACGACTCCTGGAACCACACAAACTCTGCACGTTCCACTGGGATGGCAAACTGACACCTTCTCTAAAAAAATGATCGTGTCACTGAAGAATACATAACAGTTGTCGTTGATGCAAAGCAATTGAAACTGCTAGGAGTGCCAAGGTAACAAAGAAACCCGTTGGTGAAATAATTGCAGAATTAACCATAAAGCTAATGGCAGGAGTAGCATTGAAATGATTGTATCGTTAATTTGACATTCTACACAACAAGCTCAAACAATGATCATCAGACTGCTGCCTGCATTGCCATACAAAATAAGCTGCAACGTGCTGTTCTGTGGTCAGGTTGTCGCCATCACATTGGTAAAGTTCTCCTTTCGCATATGTTTGCAGACATGAAAATATAAGTTCCCAAATCCCCGGATATAACTTTGTTCACCAGGCTGCAAAATAATTGGGAATTGGTGGCACATGATTGGTCTCACGTACGTCGTTCGTTTACGTTAGCTGATCATAATCTGAAGGCTCAAGAGCGACTGACGATAATGAGAGATGCGGTAATTGCACATGCCAACTCTAGTAAACAAACCGAATTCTTGCGAGACGACTACCACGAATTCCTTAAGCTGTCCCTTTTTTACTCGAATGCTACAAATAAGGAGGTTAACTTTAACAGACCAGGTGCCATGCACAGAGCACGATGGATGGCAAAGCTGATATATTGCCTCAAGATTGCACTGTGTGAGGAATAAATTCAATTATTGCCTCCAGGTACTATTACCTTACGTTATCAAGTGCCAAAGATTCGTGCATTTGCTACATTTGTAAGACACGTTTACGTCGTGTGGTGGCTCACTTGCAAAAAGAGTTTGGATGCATCATGGAATGATCTACAGCTCTACAAACAACTTTTGTATTACAACGATGTCAACAAAGACATATCCAAGTCAACAGTCCGTGCCCTGAATAGGCATCTATGGTACCAGACTGTTGAAATGATCCCACTTGCTCTGTTCAGCAATGAAGTACGTGTGTTGGAAAAGCGAGCTCTAGCAGATGCTCTACTTAGGCTTCGACCTGTGGTCGCCCTCCAAACTCCACAGAATTGATAAGGAAATTGTTGGGTAAAACCACGATTCCAATCAATTGATTCTTCAACTCGGCTGTGTGATCTAGCTGGAGTTAACTCATGGTTTACTATATACAAACTTCAATTGGACACAGGATTCTTCGAACTGCCTGTTGATGATTGGTGTCAAACAGCTTCTTACATTGCCAGTGCAGAAAATCTTGCTGCTATTAACGTTGTTAACAATTGTGCCGAGAGAGGAGTGAAACTGGCATCCGACTTTGTTGAAGCAACGCGAACGGATAAACATTTTCAAAAAATTCTTCAAGTGGTAGAAATGACCGCAAAAACATCTAAAATTTGCGTAAACCCAACAAACGTGCAACAAAAAGAAACTGAATCAAATGCAACAATAATAAACAATTCAATACTTTTATGTAATTTTTATATAGGCTAGAAAAACCGTTTTTTCATTACATGTCATGTTTTGTGATTTCTTAGAAAGGGGGGGGGGACCTCTAAATCAACTCTGATTTTAAAAAAATATTTTACACCATTTATTATTAATGATATCAGAACAAATTAGAAACATAGACAGCTCAAAAACAAACAATTAATTAAATTGTGTATTATTTTTCTAGGTATCTATACAATGCCTACATTGTATAGAATGATTAGTACTGTTTAGGCAAAATACTGAAAGAAATAATAAAGCCTTTATTGATAAAATGTATTTTAATATGGAATGAATGCAAAAAGTTATAAGATGTTCATATCAGAAAAAACAACGACAGCAGATTTGAAGATGCTTTATTAAGACTGATTCACACTAGAATCATTAAATTGTACTTAATTTTCTTCTTTTCTGACAAACACTTCATTTGGTATGACCATTATGTCATATTTCACGAAACCTAGTAGAAAATTGATAAATAATGTAAAAAGATGTTGATGTTCCGGTGAAAACAACAGAACACAACTGAAATGAGCCACTTGTTGCAGCAGGAAGACTAGAATGGCATTTTGAATTTCGATGACATTTTTTAGCATACAAAGACACCTCTTAGTTTTTGGCATTTCGTCTGCATTTACATCTGACGGAATCCTCGCCAAGCCTGTAGATGATAGGCAGCAGCAGATCGGAGAGCTGGGTCTGTCAGAAACGCCCTTGATTTTATTAAATCTTTTGGACATACGGTATCCTTTGACCGCATAAGGCTGCTTCAAGATTCCATGTGCAGCTCCAAGGCGGTAAGCCATCTTCGTCATGCTCATAACAACTGCCAACAGATTTCTATGAGTCTCCCGTCTTTGTCAAACACATCAATCACACTAATTTCCCCTAATTACGTCACAGTCTCCCCTTCATAATAGTTCTCACCAAAGGAGCGCCCCTGGTCGTCATGGTACCTAAACTGTCCGTCATCGCTCGGTCTATCATAAGAAACGTCATCTTGCTGTTTACTACTCTATTGGTTTTGACCACCTTGTCCTAAGTCGTCTGTCACCTGTCAACCATTATTTCATTTACTCCTACTCTGATATATCTTCTTATCTTACAACGTCGAAGGGATTGTCTGTCCTAAATCTACTCTAGTTCCTAACAAGGCCAGTTACATACTTTGCCGAACGGGAACTTGGCATTCTATAGAATGCCTAGGCAATGCAAGTAAATAGCAATTCATTTCATACTTGTTCGAAAAATTTAGGCATTCTATAAATTGCTCAGGTACTCATAGAATGCCGGATTTTACCTTGCCTATAACATCTACACCACCGGCCATTCGTCCCACTAATTATATATTAAGCTAGCCTATAACGATTGAGTTTGAAAAGTATTACAGTCCTTCTAACATTATCGTTCAAACCTAGTTGATTGTCAAGTTTGTAAGGGTTTGTATTTTTCAGAGAAACCTTTCATTACCTTTTAGTTACGTTCCATTTATTGATAAATTGTTAATATTTTCATTATTTGGTTCTCTTGAGCTACAATAACTTGCTGGGACTCCTGTATCTTCCAAACATCCTCTTTATATAATTTGCTTGCATCTAGGGTTGGTACAAAACCGACTTTGAAAAAACGGCTGTCGAAGGTCAATTTTCAAAACCGGCGAAAACCGCTTTGGCTTTACTTAAATAGTTAGTAATTGATAGCGCATTCTAGCAATAATTATTTTCAATGTATGTAGCATTTAATAACGTGTAATGAGAAAGAATGAAGGATAATGTGCACCTCCATGGACTCATCGAGTGCCCGTTTAAAAACATTCCTCCAATGTTCAACCTCGCCCTCCTTCATACAATTGTCTCCCTCACCTACCCCTCACATCCTGATGTATTATATAACCAGTCACAACGGCTGTATGACGGTCCTGCCATGTGAATGCCTTGTTTAGGTTAGACGGGTTGCGGCGGGTGGTGGTGGTGGAGTGTTGATGGCGAACATAATTATTAACGAAAAAAATAGCCTGTCTGAAGTCTTTGTTTAGCAATGAGCTGATAACCGATTATATAACATCTCCCCCCACTCTTGTTTCGTTAAGTTGTATACTTCCCGTAAGTCAAATACTAACGTGCGCTAAAAACATCGGTTGTTTTATGAATTAATACTAATATCTATGAATTAAGTTTTCTTTTCCAGGTACGAGGAAACGGGATGCAATAAATCTCTCAATGTATACCGTCCTCCACCTCCATCCAACTTTCACAGCACACTTAAGTACGCTTCTTTTTGGTATCGCTCAACAGTTACTTTACTAATGCTAATGTAACACAGGTCGGACCGACAGGTATTCATTGAAAGTCATAGTTTCAAAATTTTTGCAATTTGTTAAGTTCTAGTTAAAACAGTTTTAAAGTGTAAAAAAACCGGTTGTCGAATGCTTCGATGTTTCGTCAAAACCGACTTTTCGCCGCCGGTTTTTAAAACCGACAACCCCTACTTGCATCATACTCGAACATTCTATTAGTCCTTATTCATTCCCTTCTTAAACAATCTATTTACAATAAACATGATATTTATACTGTCGAATTAACTAAAGAATTGACACTGCACTTGTGTCGACCTGGTTGGTTGAGCCCAAAATATTACACTAACCAAAAAGTAGTATACACAACTGTACCAGTGACACTACTAAGGATATATTAATAAGACTTATATTAGATAACCATATAGCTTTAATATTTCATATAGGAACAGTAATACATTTTATTTTACATTTGCACATTTTAAAATTCTTCATAATCTCATCGACATTAACTAATTATTGAACTATTTCAATTCAAAATTCGGAAATACCATATGCTATTATTTTCCTAGATGATATACCATATTATTTATAAATATAGATGCACATTTAAATATAGTAGGTCATAACATTGTTGAATTATAATTATACTTTATATTTTTTAAAATAGAATTTTATGATATTACATATTATTTTTAATAAAATATGTTTGTATTTATATATATTAAACAAAGTTTCAGTATATTTGTTTGATTGTATGAATGTATATTTACTTTTGTTAATGAAATACTGAAATAGTGTAAGTCTATCAAATTCTTGAAACATTCATATGATCAAAGTTCAGTATCTACACTATAATGATCTAGCTTTTGCTAACATGGTATATGAGACAACATGGTATATAATATCATCGCCCCTGACTTAAAAACACCTTGCAATGTGGTGGTACTGTGTCATATATCTGATACCATAGTTGTCACACTGGTGGTGTACGGATGTGGTCGGTACACAACACTCTTCCACTCATCCACTATCGTAGCCTGCCACTTGAGATTTTAGGCACATTACACCCTCTTATCCGTGTAGAAAAGACCTATGCCTTGCTTCAGACCGATCAGTACACACACCTGCTGGTCTGGCTAGAATATAAAAGTGAAAACCCTCTATTCTGGCATGCCGTTCTAATGAATAGCCAAACTGGCCACATGGGCAACCTTTCTCTAATACTCACACAGCTTCTACAGTACTGGTAGAAATTGCGATTAAAAATTTTAACGCAACAACTAATTATGTTGATTTGACCAAAAACGCTAAAAGTACAGCGTAGCGCCTAATCTGGTTAACTTTCAGCATTTTAGCCAAATGAACGTATATTTAGGTGCCGACCCTTAAATATTATGTTCTTTGGAAAATTTGCACGCTTTTACTTTTAACTTCATCATCGCGGGCAGTCAACAAGGAAGTATTTCTTTCAGTCTCATTTTGTTGTATTGCATTTGATTTTGACTTAATTCAGAATTTAATATAAAAAAAGTTAGCAAGTTTATTTTTGATAAATTTATAAATTTTGTAATCAATTAGAATATAAATAATAGAATAGAACTTAATAAAAGTAAGATGCCTAAATGGAAAACTACGTATGAAGCGGGCAGGAAAATACAAATCATCATGGGGACAACAGTATCCATGGGTTAAAAAGGCAGAAGATACACCGATAATGCTGATGAAACATTTGATTTTGTAAAAATTTGATTTTTAATGTTATTTTTTTTAAATAAAATAAATTTAAACCATTTTTTATAATTCGAATTTTTTTTCTTTACGAAAAACTTTTTATTCTTGTTAATTTTATTATGAAAAGTTTAAACTGAACAGATTTTTTGCGTTTGTTTAAATTTGGCTTTGAATTCAATTTGGCTTTGAAATGGTGTCCATTTGGCATTTATGAGCATTTTAAATCTGGCAACCCTGTCACATACTAATATTAGACCAAATTTTTTCTTTTTTTTTTGGTTCATTTTTTATTTAATTTAGAAGATATTTTAATAAGCTAAAAATAGACCTATGACATTATAATTTAGGGTAACTCTTTTACATACATATATACATGAAATTATTGAAATAATTTTTTTAAAAAAACAAATGCAACATACATTTATTGTCAAAACAAGAACATAACAAATGGATAGAATAAATATGTTTATTACAATAAAAATGTTGGCTTTATCAAGTGTAAAATCATAAATACAATTGATTCACAAATTAAATTTTTTAAGGGCCAGATTATAGTTAGTAAATTTTCAGATGAAAAATATAAGTACTAAGATCAGAATAACATAAAGAAAGCATCATATAGTTAAATTGATCATGGAACGAGAGTGCATTGTTTGGACCTGTAGCTAGAATAGCTAGACTTTTTCTCCTCAAAAAACTTCTGAATTTCAATGAAAGTCACAAGCATGTGAATACAAATTCTTTGGTGAACTGCTGCCATGACTAATATTTATCTGATGATTAGTTTATATTTTACAGTTTAATCTGAGATGTAAGCTGCACAAATTTTATCACTTAACTCCTTAGCTAATTTTTTTCTCTAAAACAAAATTGTTGCACATAAAGATTATTATTGGACAAAAATGATGGCTTTCTATTTTGCTTAAAATATTCATGAAAATTTATTAGCATTGGTCCTTTTATAAAAGTGCTTTTTCTTATTTCATTTTTAACATTAGAATCAATATCCTTCCAAGCCCCAGATCGAAAATATCTAACAACTTCTTGCCATTTGTCTAAATTTTCAGAAAGATCAAGCCCATTGTAATTTTGACAGTCGAGTAATTCATTTTCCACTCTAAACACAAGTACAACAGATTTCAATCCATGACTCTTCAGTTTTGACCATTGGGAGGCTGCTTCATATGAGTCGAAGAGAGAAAATCCATCTTTATGAGAGAAATCTTGTTTTCCTTTTCCCTTTCTTAACTTTATGCCCCCATCAAGAATAGAGTACATACTTTCCTCTGTTGTGCCGTGAAATAAAAGTGTGCAATTTTTTTGCTCTAACAGGGTTAAATTATGAGATTCAGACTTTTCCAGAGAAAAACTTTTCGTTTTAGAAAATAGTCTTCTTCAGCCTTTTTAGTTGCTGTATTAAGCAATGGATGACAAACAAACAACCGGTCTTGGTAATGTTTTGCCCAGTAGAGTGCTGATTCAGCATGTGCAAGTTGACCATCTAGACTGCTCACTAGAAACTTTGCACGGTCAGTTGTGAAACCTAATTGTGTTAATTGTGATTCCAAATTCCATTCACCATATTTAAACTGTGGATTTTTATTTTTCTCCATATATCGTCCATAAAATGATGAATGTAATAGACATGAGTCTGATGTTCAAACTCTTCATCATCAAACTCGAACATGTGTCCATATACATCCTCATCTAATCCCAATATTTCACACATAATATTGCTATCATTTATTTTGACTTCAGATATTGATAATTTATATCTAGCTATGGGAAACTTAACCCTTTTAAAAGCCAATTCACACTTATCATATGTTTTGTTGATCAAAAAACTTCTTTCATAGGCGAGAAAGTCTTTCAAGCTCTTTCTGACAGTAAATGATGGTGTCTTTGGCCAAAAACTAAAAATAATAAAGAAGAAATGGACTTTGAGAAATAACTTTTTTGTTTATTTTTAAATGCACAAATCATTAATTTGAAAACTATATACAGTGAAATGTCTTTATTAGGAACGTCAATGTAACGAAATATTCAGTACAGCAAAATTTTTTTGCCTCTTCATCTGTTAGAAAGTGTTGCTGTAACAAATATCTTACCTTCAGTACTGCAAAAAAGTAGCCGTTTTACAGATATTTAATTTCTCCATTAACAAAAAAAATTTATTGGGCAAATTTCTAAAACTCAAGTCAACTTGAGATCAACAATACTCACATTTACTAGATAATGGGAGCGGGGTAGTGTTGTTTTCGTTGACGAAAACTAAAACTAAAACCTTCGTTGACGAAAATGTTGACTTTTGCCAACGAGAACTAAAACTAAAACTAAAATTAGCAGCAAGACTAAAACTAGACGAAAACTGAAATTATTACAGAAAAAACGAAATAAAAACTGAAACTAAAATATAGTGTTGTTTTCGATCACGAAAACTATAACTAAAACCTTCGTTAACGAAAATGTTGACTTTTCGTCAACGAAACAAAACTAAAACTAAAATTAGAAGCAAGACTAAAACTAGACGAAAACTAAAATTATTACAGAAAAAACGAAATAAAAACTGAAACTAAAATATGACTGGGACTAAAACAACACTAGCGGGGGGGGAGCATGAGAGGAGTAAGGTGTTTTGGTAACCTTTAACCTTTACTAATGAGGATAGTACAAATTAATTCCACCAGGAGCAGTACTGAGTCAAGCGTCTTCTGGGACGGTGCAGCGGGGGAGCGGGGCGGAGGCAGGGTGAATGAGTGGAAATTTATAGCAATGGTAGAAAGGGAGGAGGAAGAGAGCTAAGACATCATGGGACAACCATGTGAATGTAGGGAACGTCACACTTTCACTGGGTTAAAAAAATCAATAATGTTAACAAACTACCAGTACCAGTATTTAATTTTAATAATACAGAGTGAAAAATAAATGGGTGATATATTTGAACTTTGTGATATAACTATACTTTTTTTATAATTATAATAAAATGTATTCCAGTTTAAAAAAAACAAATTCATATATATATATATATATATATATATATATATATATATATATATATATATATATATATTGAAATTATTTTACTGTTTAATAAATGAAACAATATGAGTAAGAGAGCCGTAATAGGCTCATTGCGCAGGTTTTTATAAATTAAGGGAAGTAAGTCATGTTGAAAGACTGTTACAAAAATAAATGAGCTACGCCCCTTAGTAACATTGTTAGCTAAATATCTTTGCAGAAATTAGTAAAATGACACAACATATTTGCATTGATACCCAAATGAACTATATCCACATGCTAAAAACAGAAAATGTCGCCGACACCCCCATTTCTGTGTAACAAATTATCAGTGTTACAATGAAATAATTTCAAGTCCCCCGTCTATTTTGTTAAGGTGACATTTCACTGTATTCTTTTTTTCAATGTTCAAGCTTACCTGGCAAGAATTTTTTAATTCTGACAGTAGTGCATTGAGACAGCACTTCCCAATGACAGCTAAGGACAAAACTCCAGTGATTAAAGGATTATCTGTTGGCTTGTTCAAAGCTAGTTGATCGTGTATGGCTATTTCTGTTAGATCCTGAGTGCTGCACAATACAATGTCTTTGATTTCACAATTTCGTATAAAAAGAAACTTGACACCGGTTAGCTCACTGATGTTTTTCAAAACTGCCATCATTCTATTAAGAAGATCAGGATGAAAACTAAATTTCTAAAAGAAAATAAACAGGCTATTAAATCAAATAATGTTAATGTTTTCTATATTGCTAAAAAAAGGTCAGATTTTATCTTAAGTATGTATTTCAGCCTTTCTTTTAATCTGAAAAATATTACTAGTGATGTTTGATTCCTATTCCAATATGCCCAAGATTTACCAATTGTTTAGCCTATATTTCTTTAGCCCAAAATCTCATATGTTCCATTGCCTTCGCCTCCCAAACATGTACCCATATTATTTACATTTAAATAATTAAATATTCCTTTGCCTATGGTGGCTGAATATTGCACAACCTCAAAAACTTCCGAAATTCAATTTTATAGAAATATCATAAAGACCTCATAAATACAGAAAATGTATAAGCTGTGACCTCCAAAGTGTTGTTTAAATATGAAATCAAAATTATATTGTGCTTAGGGACTAAAATATATTGATAAACGGAGTTATAAATCCACAGATTACCAATGCTGATATTTGACAAAAAATAGTAGGCAGAACTACCATGATTTTTTTTTACATTACTGATAAATTTACTAGGAAAAAACACTTCCAATATAGCACTTGAGTTTTCATACATTGATAATGCCGTTGTTTTACAAGTTACAAACCTAATCAAATTGAAGGATTTTTTATTCAAACAATGGAAACTTTTTTTAAAGACTCTGTGCAAAATTCTTTTCTACTTTTCCAGTCCATAAACTAACATTCAATAGCAAGTAATAAACAAATCAATTACATTCATAATACAACTAATAAATTTAAAATACAAGACACTATGTATATTATAATTTGTATGTGATTAAATGAATATAAATACCTGAAATTGAAAAGGAGTGTATACTACCAAATCTGGAAAAGAACGTACCATTCAAGAATTAAAATATCTATCATTATCAAAACCAAATTAAAGTTATTATAAAAAGATTCCAATTATTAATTAGCATAATAAAAAAAATCCAAATATTAAAGTATCATTTTTTTCAAGCAGAACTAATAAATACAGAATTTACAATATCATCAAAATTCAAAGCTAATGTTAGCTATTATAAACCAACATGTTTAAACAGTGTGCTGATATGAAAAATAATTTTAAAATACAAATATGTATTAGGTTTTTCTACTGAGATGTTTTGGAAAAAATAAATAAATTGGTATTTCTTAATATGAAGAGAGTTTAAGGCATTTTATTATCACTGCCAACAGGACCATAGCAAGAGGAGGTAACCTGAGCACTAGTTAATATGTCTTAAGAGCCCACTATTTTTTATATAAGGATCATTTACAAATATTGCATTATGTAAATAAATAATAATAAAAAGACTGTAAAAAAAATAATTATTACTACTGTCATATAAATAATTTTTTATATTTAATAATAGTTTATACAGGATAATCTGGGGTTCAAGAATAATGGAAAATATTGTCATGTAATATTGACATTTGATTAAAAAAAAACAATGATAGATAATTGACACATCCTATGTTTAATACATTATTGGAATAACCATAGAGAAAGCTTTAGAAAATGATGAAAAATCACAATTATTTGAGCAGAAAATTTTTGAAATGACAATATTAACATAGCAATATCGCTGAAAAGGATTATGTAACTCATGAAAATTTGTTAAATATATATTTAACATCAGTAGACTTGCTGAAAAGAAAAATTAACAATGTAAAACCATGCAGTCATGTTTGTGTAATTCTCTTTTCAATTTGAATTTCCTAATATAGTTTTAACACATGTAGGATGGCTTAATTGTAACAATTCGACAGAATAAAATATTTATCTAATTCACAAAAGTTTTTTCTTTCTTTTATTAGAAAAATGATAAGAATATATTCAGAGAAAAGCTGTACAATGTTTCATCCCATTTAGATGGCAGGAAGAAAGCTGTTGATGCATTGAAGGCTAGCCAGTCAGCAAGATCAGTGGCAATGATGGATTTAATGTTGCAACTTACGCTTGATGTTAGAAAACATTGGAAAACCAATCACAATTTATCAGCTAACTAACTAATTAGGTGGAGAGGTTTCTTGTAATTAGTATTTAAATTTCTTTCTATTAACTTGTTGTAGACTTTAAATACATTAAAGAGAAGTATGAAATCTAAAAAATCCTCATTTCAAATGCACTTTGCTTTTAATTTGTGAGTGTGATATATTCCCTGATATAAATGGATGCATGTTTTGTGAGACTTAATTAACTTAATATTTCAATATGGATTACATTAATTATGATGAAGTTAATAAAGGATTAGTGTAAGTAGCTACTTGTTATTAGAACATTATCCATTATTTTACGCTTAATACTAACTTGGCATAATTTGACTAGCATAACTTGGACTACTAATTGACTATGGTTTTATTGAGAATTATAATTTGAGTGCTTTTTTTATTCCAATTTCAAAATTTTAAAATTATAATAATTTTAAAAAATTTAAGATAGTATAACCGAAAGTGAGAGAAAAAATCATATATTATTATAATGCTTACATTTGTTAATATTATTTTGTTGCTTTTTTCATTTGTAATGTGTAAGATTTGAAAGTTGCATAACCAATGAGAAGGTATAAATTATACTGAGTTTATATATTTTAAAGTCATCATACATTAAATATTTATCACTAGAAAGATCATTTAATTTCCTGCTTGTGAGATATAAAGATCATACTATTTAAGTTTATAGTTGATAAATACTTGTACAATAAATAAATGCTATATAGAAAGATCATTTAATTTCCTGCTTGTTGATATAAAGATCATAGGCCTACTATTTAAGTTTATTGCTGACAAATAATTTTACAATAAATAAAGGTAATAAACAAACAGCACTTGATCAGGCTCTCCATAAAAAATGGTGACAATTTTCAAATCATAACAACTTTATCAAATCATCAATTTTAATAATTTTTACACTGCTATATAAAGGAAATTAAATGCTGTTTGTTTATTCTCATTATACTTTATGTTATTTTACTAATGACTAATGTCCTGATAAAATTTCATTTGTAATTAAGTGGAAAAAAAAGGAAAAAAATGTTTTCATTATTTTTTTTATTAATACTAATATGTCAATTGTATAACTTTAATTCTTTCACAGATTGAAACATAAACCATTTCTTTGTAATAAAATGTATGCTTTAAAAGTTTACAGGCGTTTATTTGCCTCACCCACTTTTTCACCAAAATTTTTCCTCAAGCCTAATTTTTTTAAAACTGTCAGTAATTGCAGGGTATCTCTAGTTTTTCCCCTAAGTAACCAATAGGTTAATTATAAAGAAAATAATGTTATAATGTAAAAAACATGATTGGTGTCAAAGCAGAAGGACTTCAAACTTGCACATCTTGAGTTTCTTAAAAGACAAAGATTCAAATTTTTACAATTTATTTGCGATTATAATTTTATAAATGATAATTCATGTGATATGTATTTTATTTAATTTTTATTTATTAAAAACATGAAACTTAAGATGTGCAGACCTATCGGAGGCTAACCTTTTTATAAATCCTATAAACTATACAATAATGATAATAAATGAATAAATATAAAGGCCTATAATTTACAAAAAAGATAACTTTCAAAAATGATCATCCTCAAGAATCGATTTAAAAAAAAGCTAAAACTTAAAGCTGATCCTTACCTTATGTTAAATGTAAAATGAGTAGCGTTACCATTTAGATACGCGCATGCTTCTTCGTTATTCCCACACAGGTATGTCCACTGCCCATGGAATTACAACTATCTTCACGTCACAGCACGGTCGAGTTGGCCGGTCTAAGACGATGGGTAGCCGGACAAAAACCCCCACTGGACCTCTACTCTATTTTTATTATAAAATCTAATAGTTGGCCCTCACTTTTATTTTTTAAAATATAATACATAATACCTAGGTGAAAATATTTATAAAAATACGTATTTTGAAGGGAATTTTTTTATTTAAGTACTCCAATAAACTGCATTAGCCTTGATTAGCCCGTCGAGCCATAGTTGTCAAAAGTCAATCCTTGTTTATTTTAAATCAAAAAGCAGTTATCTTTACCAGGAAAAACAAACAAAAGTAAAAGTTTTAGCTCTTAATTAAGACTGGCCGTATCTAGATTTACTTTCATTTTCTCGCCTGACACACATTTTATAGCAGACGGTAAAACAAACAGCATAAAAACCGCAGTGGTCGAAAGCCAATCTTTTTATTTATGTAAAACAACATAGAAACAAGCTCATTGATATATTGTTTAGACAGACTTGATCTCTTATATCGATATATATTTTTAGCCCATGGTCAAGATTATTTTTTATAGAAGTATCAATAATATTGACTATATTCAATATTAATATTTGGGGGGGTTGTCCTATACTCGTGACGATGGCAGTATGTCCCACAATGTACACACGTGATTTGTACATGTTAAATCCTATTTAATTTTACGCACTAATGCAATGTTGTTTTCTTTCTCAAAGATATATTAAACTAAGATAAAACAATTGTATGTTTTTAATATGTAGCCGATTCTGAATATATTTACTTCGGTCATTTGAATTTTGAATGCTACTAAAGTAAAACTGATAAGCCTATAGTATCGCAATTGATGATTTTTTTTTCAGTACCGCACTGGTACTATTGCCTTTTCTCAATCAGTTGTTTACAACGTAAAAGAAATATTGACAGTATACCAACATCCTACACTGTATAATCAAATCGACTGGTATATTTGTGCACATATTATGCAACTATAAAGTTTAATACAAGTTTGATATACAGGTACATTTGCAACGTTTTCCTATCGTTCCTATTCATTATCGGAAGTTGCCGCTCTAAAGTATAAACAAACTGGCCGGCTGCCTATAGGCACCACCAACGCAGTGGCCCCTAATTCTGGGCCACGGACCGGTACCGGTCCGTTTATCAAATGGCGCTGAGCCGCACAAGAAACGTTAAATTAATTCCTGTTTATTTATTGTTGTGTATTTCTCTCAGGATAGTGCGACACCAACCCTCTCGGGCCTCGGTGAAATTATCAAACGTCGACCGGTCCGCGGTGAGAAAAAGGTTGGGGACCATTGCCCTAACACACACACACACACACACCACTTCTATGAATGCCGGTAGCTTGTTTGGACAAAATAAAAATTTCCTTGTATCTTACTATGCTGCTCTTTAAAAGCAAGTGTCGGCAGGCCCGTAGCCAGGATTATTGGATTGGGGGCGGGAAGGAATGTTGGGGGGCAAGATCGAGGCTGAGCAATTCTCCTGATTCCTGTTATAAATGTATTGATAATTTGTTCTACTACACAATTGTTACATAATAGATACCTAATTTATATTATTATACTGTTGGTTTAACGTACAACCCGGGAAGAACGACACAGATGCACGAATATAGCTTATCTATTTGTGTAATATGTGTTATAAAATATTGAAAACAAAGAACAGATCTATAGAAAAAATGTTTCAAAAAATTGACCAGTCTCAATAATTATATTTTGAATAAAATTAATTCTGCTAAAATGTAAATTTGTAATTTAAATAACATCACTCAGAAATCAGGCACGTTTAATTTTTTTTTTTATTGTACATATGTTTTAAGTTTTAAATGAAGTTAGTGGTCGTTATTTTATTAACTTATTTGTTCATAGTTATCCTCAAAAGATATCAATTTATAAAACTATTACAAAGTTACGAACTTAAATTATTATAAGTTTCAAATCTGCAAACGTCGTGGTATAGCACTGAATTTATCTAAAAATTCTTCAGCATTCAGGTTGTCTGTCAAATCTTTTTCAAACGCAAGCAGGACAAGATTGCTTAGACGCTTTTGTTAGATTGATCTGCGATATGGGGTGAGCATTCGTGTGAGGGTTGTGAAACTATTCTCACACACGGCTGTTGAAGCCCCAAATGTCATTGCTGCTGTAAAAAGCTTGTAAAGCAGAGGAATCCTTCTCGGAATGGCCTTAGCACTAATATTGCTTCATTCATTTTCAAAAATGTTTCATGATGTACTGTTTGGATCTGTTGCAATCGTGACAAAATTAAATCTTTTCCAACATGGATTTCATGGTCCAGTTGAGTTTCATCAATACCAACCAACTGCACAAGTGGTTGCAAGATAGAAAGATCCTAAAAATTCCTTTGATCCTGGCAGTAAACCATTTAATGCACGAACGTATGATTTTGATCGTTCACTTAATCTATTATTGAACTTTTAAGTGCACCATCAATAACAGTAAAAAAAGGCGTCTCATTTCTATTTTTATCAACTCAGTTTGTTTCTGAATTGTTGTTACACTTCGATCCGCGGCTGCAACACCTGTACTCCTAGTACGTCGTTCCGTTCTTTGACCGAGCGTTTCCATGACAACACTATCGCTGTATTTATAATTAAATTTGCTTAGTCGTTTTGCTAATAAAGTAGGCTGGATAGGCTCTATTTGAACAACGTAATCAGCTTCTTTATTCAACTGCACAATTTGGACTTCTTCATTAATTGTATAAGATTTTTTCCAAATTGTTTCAAATGTCGCATCATTTCTCATGGCACGCAATTGTGCGACACAGTTTTCAATAATCATAATACCATTTGAAAGATCAACCGTGTTTGCTTGCAACATAATGTTGGCTGGTTGTAACAATAACAATACGCTTAGCATTATTTCCGCTAGAATACGAAATTCAGGTATCTTATTTGAGCTAATAATCCGATTGCTAAAGCTACTACATCACCATCAAGTGATTTTGATTCAGATGAATATACAAGCATGTCTCCAAGGTCAGAAAACGATTTGATAATAGCCTCAATAGTTGCAAAATGTCCGTTCCAGCGCTGATCTAAAGTCGCTTTAGTTTAACACCATCATAAATTTGAGCAATGTTTGGACGTCTAGTAAACTTGTAAAGGCCATTGCAGGTGTCAAAAATTGTCTCAGTCGATCATCACTCTCCAATGCATGGATTACTACAAGATGTATTTGATGATTAAAGCAATGTACATATGGAATTTCTCTACCAACAGTTTCTTGAATTTTAATTTGAACGCCGCCAAACTTACCCGACATCACACTTGCACCATCATAACACTGACTGAGTATGCAATCAACACTTAGACCAACTCTGATAAACGTGTCAGGATTGTGTCCGCAATATACTGAGCATGAAGCTCATTTAGGGAGTCATTTCTAACAATCTTTCTTTTGCTATACCATCTTTAACATAACGAATCACTAATGTCATATTTTCTACATTGTTTTTATCTATTGTGCCATCACATTTTATTGTATAGAAGCCAGGATCGTTTGTTTTTATTTCCTCAATAATTTGCTGTAATACCATTTCTTACATAGTTTCAATAATATCATTTTGTATATCGGGAGAAGTGTACTTGGCATTAGCTGGAATGGTTGGTACTATTGAACTCAATTTTTCGTCTTTTTTAATTGTATAAGCAAATAAGTTTAGGAAGTTTCCGGATGAAAAACAATCATTTGGTTTTTCAAATTCATCATCAGTTTCCTTGTCCCCTCTAAAAGACAATTCATTAACAACTAAAAACTTTATCACATCAAAAATCGAACTTATGTAATATCTGTTCTTTTCAATTTGATTCTGACACAACTGGGAATCTACACCAACCTTTAGAGATTTTCTTGTTTCTCGTTCAAACCATAAAGCATTGGCCATTATGTGTGATTTTGAAGTAGCATGTTTGTTAAAACCCTTCTTTTTATCTGTCGCTTTTCTCCAATTGTTGTATCCGATCTTTGTAAAGGTATTATCTTTTAAATGTTCAGATTGCAGAAAAAGGCGACATGGGTAACAGTAACATAAATCACGTGACAAAGAATATTCCAACCAGGGTCTGTCAGCTACCACGCAGACTGAAAACTTCGATTATTTTTTGAACACTTTGCTTTGGATATGTTTTCATTACAGGCTGCACTGGGGCATCTTGACCAAGATCATTTGGCAAGTCTACGGCTTGTTCACTTTTATTTTGCTTAATTTGATTATTTCCAGATATGTCATGATAAAAGTTGCATGTTTGATGTAGCGAAAATCACTGGCCTGATCTGAAGGCTAGCACTGTAGATTTGCATAATGATTGATATTGATTGTTGATACAGACATCAAGTAATTTGATTATTTTATAACAGAATAAAGAATAATTTATAGTCATTATTATTTTATAATAGTATAATAATTAGGATTAACGACAGAGTCTACTCTTCCAGACTCCAATTATCAAGCCCATCAGTAGGCATCAGAGTTATCATTGATTAAGGTTTTACTCAAATATCATTAAAGCTTAGGACATGCTTAGGACCATCTTCCTAATTTCCTCATTAAGATTCTTTAATATGCTAATGATTAGCATGAACACGTTAATACTATTTTTGTAAATTCTCAGACATAGCAGCCTTTGAATTACATTATAAAACACCTGTTTTGGGTTGGAAATCGATTTTCTTTATTTATAAAATTTTGAAAAATTAAAAAAGATATGCATATACTAATTTAATATTTGAAATACATAAAATATAACTTATTTCAAATATAAAAATTTGTTTTCATTAAAAACGAAGGGTTTGATGTTTAATAATTTGACAAGTGGTTTTCTCGTTTTCATCTAATCTTGTTTGCCTTACAACCTATTCCTATATTATATTTTAAAATAAATTGTACATTAATTCATTTAATGTAATCTTCTAAACTAATTTTAATTAGAAATAATTGAATTTAAATATATTTTAATTTTTTAATATCACTCTGCTCAGCCCCCCAGCCCCCTTCTGGCTACGGGCCTATGTATCGGCATTTTTATTTCCGACCCCACCATGAATATATCTAATTGTATAGATGAATATAAAAAAAATAATTATGTTTCAGCATACATTGTATGGGCCTAGTATGAAATAGTTTATTTTTGGTCTCATTTGTAACGTAATTACAAAATAACAAAAATAAATAAATAAAATGCCCGAACTGTGCAGTTAAATGTGATTAATGAAATAATTATCCACAGGGCGCCGAGCCAGACGGTCTCCGAAATAGTAGGCCTAATAGTGAAAACAATGTTCGGCTTCTAAACCAGACATGGGCAATCTACTTCCGTTAAACGTTTTGATTCGACCCGAAGTACACTCCACACATTTATATTTATGTTAGCTCAGATAAAGTATTATAAACATTCCGTTGATCTTTTCTTGGTTCGGCCCTTCAATCAAATTTAAAAACCTATTGTGGTTCTTCAGTAGTTATTAATTTGCATCTGTGATTTTGCAGCTTGTCCATTACGATGAAAAAAAAGTTACCTGTTGTACATGTAACATTGAAAGGTCACGAAAAACACTAGATACGGACATCATGAAAAGAGTATCGCCACCAATACAAATACTCAAGTAAAAATGCATTGCCCAAATCCAGGCCCGTAGCATGACCTGAGCCCCCCCCCGTGCATGATTTGAGTTTTTTGACAAAATTTTAATTATAACGGCTATAAAACATCAATCATTTTGTTTAATAAATCAATAATAATAAAAACTTAAAAGTTTATATTTTGGCAATCATTCAGGCTATTTATATATACTTACATATATAGCTTATATAATTTTCGGGCATAAAAGATTGAATCTTATTGAAGTTCACTTCTGGGTATTTTGGGCAGCATTGGCATTTGGTGCTTCAACAGCACTAACACGAATGCTCACCCCATATCGCAGATCAATGTTACAAAAGCGTCTAAGCAATCTTTTCCTGCTTGCATTTGAAAAAGATTTAACAGACAATCTGAATGCTGAAGCATTTTTAGGTAAATTCAGTGCTAAACCCAGTAAGCAGGGAGGCACCAATACCCAGCAAGGGGGCACCTTTACTTTTTCTTTTTTTTTCCTCTTTTTCTTCTTTTTTAAATGGGGGGGCACTCCACACCTAGCAGGGGCACGCCCCCAGTGCCCCCCTTGGCTACGGGGCTGGCTAAACCACGAAGTTTGCAAATTTGAAACGTATAATAATATAAGTTCGCAATCAGTGCCGACGAGTGGGGAGGGGGCCAATGCCCAGGGGCCCGGAGTTTTAGGGACCCAGACTGAGCTGGCCAATCAACTTTTAAATATTAATATCAGCACAGGGGCCCGTGTCACCCCAGCCCAGGGACCCGAAATTTCTGTCGGTGGGCCTGTTCGCTACCTTGTAATAGTTTTATATATTGATATCTTCTGAGGACAACTAGCAACTTAAATAAGTTAATAAAATAACATTGGCTTCTGACTTCATTTTTATACATATGTATAATAAAATAATAAAGTACAAACTCCGTGATTTCTGACTGATGTTATTTAATTTGCAAATTTACTTTTTAGCAGAATTAATTTTATTTTAAATTGAATAGTTGCGACTATTTTTGTTGATAGTTCTGTTCTTTGTTTTCAGTATTTTATAAGAAAAATCACACAAATAGCTAAGCTTTATTCATGCATCTTTGTCGTTCTTCCCGGGTTGTACGTTAAACAAACAGTATAATAATATAAATCAGGTATCTATTATGTAACAATTGTGTAGCATAACTATTGGTCAATATATTTATAACAGGAATCAGAAATTGCTTAGCCTCAATAAATTTTATCATTAAAACTCTTTACTATTTAAATTATTTTTAACAAAACTGCAACATGCCATGCATTACTGAAACGTAGTTAAAATTATATATTTCTAATTAATAGCTAAACAATCGGTACTAAAATGCATCATTCCAGATATGGAACTGCAAAATTTCTTGGAGGGGACTCACTGAGATCCTCCCAACCCTCCTCTCCGTTCGCAAGCTTCGCTTCGCGCCTCCATTTTCGCCCCCCGAACATTTCTTCTACCCCACCAGGGGTGGAGGGGAGGAGCCGGGGGCCATGCCCCTCCCCCGTTATTTAAGTTTAGGTAATACATCATTAAATTATCAAAATATTTTTTGTTCTAAGACCGATTTTCAACAATGAAAGTAGTCCACCCCCCCGGGTCAATGTTTTGCGCCCCCCCCCGTCAAAGTTGTCTAGATCCGTCCCGATCATTTCACCCCCCTCCCGAAAAAAAAATTATTCGCCCCCGAAAATGTCTTCGGCCCCCCAATCCAATATTCCTGGCTACGGGCCTGCCCAAATCGATACCAATACAATGCCAATACTTGTGTGAAGAAAAAAATATTATTTAAAATATAAAGAGTGCACGTTTTATTAAGTTTTCATATAACTGACAGATCGATCAAAAAAGAAATAATGTTTTCTTTTCTGTCGTTCATTGAAACATTGAACAAATAGTTGATAGAAAGAAAGTAAATGAATGCAGGCCCGTAGCCAGGATTATTGAATTGGGGCCTGGGGGCAGAAAGATTTCGAGGGGGGAGGGCGAAGAAATGATCCTGGGGCACAGGGGCGGATCTAGACTACTTTGACCCGGGGGGGCCAAAACTATTTTCATTGTTGAAAAGTGGTCTTAGAACAAAAATATTTCGATAATTTAATGATGTATTACCTAAACTTGCGATAAATCCGCCCCTGGTGGGTAGAAGAAATGTTCGGGGGAAGAAGATGGAGGCGAAAGCGCCGAAAGCTTGCGATCGGAGAGAGGGGTTGGGGAGGGATCTCAGTGAGTCCCCTCCCCAAGAAATTTTTGCAGTTCCATATCTGGAATGGTGCATTTTAGTACCGATTGTTTAGCTATTAATCAGGTATCTATTATGTAACAATTGTGTAGCAGAACAAACGGTCAATATATTTATAACAGGAATCAGAAATTGCTCAGCCTCAATACATTTTTATCATTAAAATTCTTTACTATTTAAATTATTTTAAAAAACTGCATATGCCATGCATTATTGAAACGTAGTTAAAATTATATATTTCTAATTAATATTATTATACTGTTGGTTTAACCGCACAACCGGGAAGAACGACAAAGATGCACGAATATAGCTCAGCTACTTGTGTGATATTTCTTATAAAATATTGAAAACAAAGAACAGATCTATCAACAACAAATTGACCAGTCGCAATTATTCAATTTAAAATAAAATTAATTCTGCTAAAAAGTAAATTTGCAAATTAAATAACATCACTCAGAAATCACGGAGTTTGTACTTTATTATTTTATTATACATATGTACAGTGGCGAAACGGGGGGCAGGGTTTTGAGCCCAGGCCCGTAGGGCGGGGGGGCAGGGGTCCTGGCCCCCTGTGTTTTGTCTGGCCCCCTGCTTATTTGTTCTACTTAGTAAAATGTATTACCTGCCCCCTGCTTGCCTGGCCCCTGCTGTAGAATGCCTGGCCCGTCCTGTAAAATTTTCACGCTACGGGGCTGCTTGAGCCCCCCAAGCCAAATCATCATATAATTAAAGTTATTGTGAGCCACCCCCAGCATTATTTGCTGGTTGCGCCACTGCATATGTATAAAAATGAAGTCAGAACCCAATATTATTTTATTAACTTATTTAAGTTGCTAGTTGTCCTCAGAAGATATCAATATATAAAACTATTACAAGGTTGCGAACAGGCCCATCGACAGAAATTTTGGGCCCCTTGGCAGGGGTGACACGGGCCCCGTTGATATTAATATTTTAAAAGTTGATTGGCCAGCTCAGTCCGGGCCCCTAAAACTCTGGGGCCCCTGGACATTTGCCCCCTCCCCCCACCCACTCGTCGGCACTGGTTGCGAACTTATATTATTATACATTTCAAATTTGCAAACGTCGTGGTTTGGCACTGAATTTACCTAAAAATGCTTCAGCATTTTTCAAATGCAAGCAGGAAAAGATTGCTTAAACTTTTGTTAGATTGATCTGCGATATGGGGTGAGCATTCGTGAGGGTTGTAACTGTTCTCACACACAGCTGTTGAAGCCCCAAATGGCAATGCTGCCCAAAATACCCAGAAGTGAACTTCAATAAGATTCAATCCTTTATGCCCAAAAATTAGATAAGCTATATATGTAAGTAAAATAGCCTGAATGTTTGCTAATTATAAACTTTTAAGTTTTTATTATTATTGATTTATTGAACAAAATGATTGATGTTTTATAGCCGTTATAATTAAAATTTTGTCAAAAAACTCAAATCATGCTCAGCCCCCCCAGCTCCCCCTCTGGCTACGGGCCTGAATGAATGAAAGAATAACATTTATAGATATTACGCAAAGCAAAAACTTCAAAAGATAATTGAAATTTAATTTTTCTTTCAATTCGCCAACCGTGGTTGTATTTGTGGGGAGGCGGGTGGTGTTAATATTTGGTAGGGTTGATGGCTATGATTACTAGTAGTGGTTGAATGTATGTAGATTACTTTTAAAACAAGGTATTATAATCGCTATTGTTTTTTCTGCAGATTTTTTTCTGAATTGTATGATATTTTGATTTTTTTAAACTAGTAAACATATAAATAGTGTATAGAGTATCGATCATTTTTTTCTAACATAACTAATAAATACAGATTAAAAAAAAAATCTGGTACATAATAATAAAAAGACATAAAATTCAATTATTATTCCTACTTTTATATTTTTTTATAGTCTATACAGGGTGCACTGGGAATATAGAAAAAACAACATCCGTATTGACGTATTGAGTGTCATGTTTACATAAAATCATAGCAGATATATGACCTTGAAACAAAAAGATTGTAATTTCTTAATACAATTTTCTGAACCTGAATGATAGTGAACATATGCAGACGTGTGCCACTAGTTTGATTGACAGAACTTTGTCTCAATTGAGACAGAGAAGTATGATGGTTGGGTTACCATAACTAAAAGTAACATCACCTTTGTGGGAAGAGATTGCAGTAAAAATGTGACAGGGTGGGAAAGGGGTAGATATCAAGAAAGAAAATGCAATAATAAGTGAGCGACTACTCTCTGGCTATACTATTATTTTAAGAAGGAAATGGCACATATGAGATAGAAATGCTGTGTTAAAAAAACATGATAAGTAATATTGTTGTTTTTTAAAAAAACTCACTTGACTTGATGGATACATGTAAATACACTGGTCTTAACCTTTTCATTACGGATGCAGATTTTTTACAACAATCATGATATGCCCAACAACGGATTATATTCTTGTAGAGAATTCATTTTTACAAAAATTTTTGAATGGTTTTTTATCCTTTCTAGGCAGTGAGAAGTAAAATGACACATCTTCTACAGATAAAAGGTCATTTTTGATGCCAGATGTACTAAAGATGATGATCATTTCATTTATTAACATTTCACAAGTTCCTTTACAGGCCTATTTGAGACGTTCAACTGCAGTATTTATATTTGTTTATTAAGATTAGATCAAAGTTTTGAACAGAGCTTTAGGTAATGTTTCCAATTTTCAAAAGATGGTGTACATAGATGTAAATCAATGTTAGAAATGGAAAGCTGTTTATTTTATCTCCATATACCCATAGCACATTTTTATAACCTGATAAAATTTTCATTTGAAAGTAGGGTTTAAAATCAAAATAAAAAAATCACATACTTGTCTGATCAATAACTTTTTAAAAATCAATTATAAAACTTCAATTCTTTCACAGATTGAAAGAGAATTCATTTCTTTGTAATAAAATGTTCATTTACATTAAAAGAACTATCTATATTACTTTACAAGTCACAAGCGTTTTTGTGCCATCCTTTTTTTTCACCAAAATTTTTGCTCAAGCCCAAAAACTCAGTTAATACAAGGTATCACTAATTTTCCCTCTAAGTAACCAATGGTTTAAAAACAAAGTCAATAGACATATATGCTAATCTATATGGTTAATAGATCTGTTACAATTAATTATAACACTTTTGTAAATTAAACTGACTGGTTTAGTAAGCCAATGTTATGATAGAATATAATAATAAACTAGTTTAAATACAAATAAATCCATATACGGTATCGATTAAAATCCAATTTTTAATTATGGGCTAATGTCGACCAATTTTAAAATCAAACAGCAACTCCAATATATATATATATATATAATAAATATATAAATATAGCCAATGGGAAATAAACATTGAGTTGTAAAATGGTCTCACTATATAAACATTCAGTGTAACCACTATAAATATTTGACCTAATATACTTTTTGTAAATTAGTTGTATGTGAATCTTTTTTCCATGAGTACTTGGTAGCTGTAAATGCAGAAACCACACATACTAATTGGGAATGTACACTAGATCAAAAAAAAAAAAACATTTATTTTTATTGATGGCCTGCTTTGTGCCCTACTAGATTGATTCCTTTTTGTAATTTTTTTTGTTTTCTTTTTTTCATTCTACTTTTGCTAAGCTTTATAATGATATAGGGGAGGGAAAAAAATATATATATATATACTTAAAAGAAAACAAAACTAACATTTTTTTGTTTTTTTAAAAAGGATAATCGCTTTTAAATTTGCTTTTAGTAAACAGAAATGTGACAAAAGCCATTTAACTAAGGACCTATTGGACATCAGTATATATATATATATCGGAAATTTAAAACAAGACTGCTGTAGCTAACTTACATAAATACAGACAGCCAACATATATAGTTATAGAGGTTCACACTTAAAAAAAAACATTCAATGTAGATTACCTTTCTTGACATCAGAAATAATCTCCTGGAGATGTAACCTATTCCTTTTAGAAGCAAATTGGTTATAAGATCTCACTGTAAGAAAAATATAGATCAAATGCATAAAATTTAAAATAAACCAGCTGTAAAAGTTTTAGTCTCTTCATATTAAAGAAATAAAATCACAAATATTTCTAATCAAACTCATAAATATAATATGGATATTATTATATTTATACAGATTTTTTAAGATTAATACATACAGGCACATTATTATCCTTCAATTATGGATAGGAACTTTTTTTTTTTTAATTTCAAAACTCCAGAACATAATCGAGTTGGGAAACTTTTAAACCCAATTAGTGTAATTACTGTAAAATATCCTATGCCCTGAACATTTTTAAAATTAGTTTTAGTATCTTTTTTAAAAAATATATCATGCAGATGTTTACTAATTGGGAATATTATACTAGATGAAAATGTACAATTCTATTTATTGATGACCTGCTTTTTTTTTCTTTCTCCATTTGCTGAGCTCTTGACCGATAGAAACGATTCTTCAATGATATCGAGAGAAAATTTTGGTTTAAAATATTCTTGTAGCTTTTGCCAAAGAACAATAGAAAATACTGAATATGGCACCTT
Source organism: Bulinus truncatus (assembly GCA_021962125.1). Classification (NCBI taxonomy): domain Eukaryota; kingdom Metazoa; phylum Mollusca; class Gastropoda; family Planorbidae; genus Bulinus; species Bulinus truncatus. The sequence continues at coordinate 3,905,859 of JAGDYQ010000001.1, read as the reverse complement.
TAATTATACCATTATGTAACCATCTTACATTGTATAGATGTTCACACATAAATAGATAGTAGATATTCAATTATGATTACCTTTCTTGAACAAACATCTACTTTTCTGGAGATGTAATCTGTTCCACTTTGAAAGACGTAGGTACCTGACTAATAGAAAAATCACAAATATTGCTTATTGACTTCAAAAAATATGACTTGGACTTCAACTGAATTTTTAAACTGAATTTTTTTTTCTATAAATATTTGTAGGTACTTGGTAAAAACAGTTTTATTTTTAAGTTTTTCAATAAAAAACATACATATATTACATTAAAACTTGTTTCATTAAATACACCATTTTCAAAGACTTTTATTTGTCAAAATGAGATATTGATCGTATATAGTCTATAAATCTATATTTGACGGCTCCGGCTCGGCTCCCTATTAAGGGAGTATCTCACGAGACAAAATGTTTGCAATTGTGCCAAGTGCCACTGAGAGGGGGCAGGGGTCAAATGCCCAGGGGCCCGAGTTTTGGGGTGAGTTTTAGGGGCCCGGACTGAGCTGGCCAATAAACTTTTGAAAATATTAATATCAGCATGGGGGGGCCCGTGACAGCCCTACCCAGGGGCATGTAATTTCTGTCGGTGGGCCTAATTGTGCCACGCAAACATGCCGAAAAAAGTTATGCAAATTTCGCATGTTCACCCCCATAGTCAGGAACTTGAAAAATATATGCATAGTTGGTTTTAGACCTACTAAAACAAACCATTTCAGTACATCCAGAAACATATCATTATTTTCAACCGAGGTTTCACTAGTCGCCATCATAAGTAATAAAAAGTTATTTCACTGATCCAATTAGCAAATAGTAAAATGATAAATTATTTAAAATATTTTAAAGACTTCAGTATTTATATTTATTATTTATAAATTCGAAGTGACTATTTGAACCCGGGTCCCAATAACCTCAGTTTTTTTATTCGGACCCCTGTCCCAATAAAGTCTGATTGTTATTCGGACCCGTGGCAAATATGCACTTAGCGTAGCTATATATAAACTTTATTATTGTTTTTTGTTTATTTTATGATAATTGTTTGAATTGTATGATTTAATCGTTAGTCAGTGGCTAGGGTTCTGACTAAGCGGACTCTGTATTATTATTTTTCGGGTTCCGTCTAATAAAGTTTATATATAGCTAAGCTTAGGCATATTCTCCACGGGTCCGAATAACAATTTGACATTATTGGGACCCAGGTCCGAATAGCCACAGCCTTATAAATTTACTCTATTTCAGCTATTTTGTTTATAATAAAACTGTCAAATACAGAAAACGACCATTTTGTTTTTAGTCTGTTACAAATTCGCAGTCAAATAATATACAAAATGACGCATTCTATTTGTCGTCATAGCAAAAATTTATTTTAAATGATTGATACAATTATTTTATGAAATAAAACTGTTTTAACTTTATATTTAACAAAATAATATGCCATTAAAAACAAGATTTAAAACGAACACAAAAGGATTCCCCATTCAAGATTTTATTGTAGTGATGTGCGTGCACATGACAACAGTTCAAATTGTTGGCGGCAAACAATCAAACAAATTTGGAATTTTAAAGCTAAAAAAAAATTCTGCTGTAAAAACAAACATTTGGGAGCTGGAGCCGCCAATTTTTTGGCTCTGGCTCCAGCAAAAGTAGCGGCTCCAGCTCCACAAGCCTGCGATCAACCTCAACTGCAAAATTTTTTTAAATCTGCTGATGTACAAGACAAATACTAACACAATAGCAGGGTTAAATGCTTATAGTATATACATAGATTTGAAACAATAGGGTTGTCACTAAAATTTCTTAATTCAATGTTCTGACCCTGAATGATACAATTAGTGAACATCTGCAGATGCATGACACATGGGTTTGAAACAATGTGTGAACTTTTTGGGACAGGGGGAAAATGGTGCTATGGTAAACCATAAGTAATATAATTTTGAGGGGAGAGAAGCTGCAAAGTGTGTCAAAATGCGTCCGGTTGGGGAGAGGGGTTACAAATCAAGAAAAACGAGTTAATAAGTGAGCAACTACTTTCCAGCAATACTTATATTTTTAAAAAGGAAAAGGCACATGAGATAGAAATGCAGTGTGTCTTTTTTTTGGGATGGAAAGGGGACAGGTATGATAGTGTAAGCAAGAATTACTTTAGTGTAAGCAAGAATTACGTGGAGGCAAAGTGTGGCAAAATATGACAAGGATGGAGGGGAGAGGGATTGACATGTGTCATGAGTTGTTGATTTAAAAAAACTCACATCATTTGATTGAAACATGTCAATAAACTGTTCTGTATAACTAATTCAATAGATATATACACTAATGCTTAATAGATGTGTTACAATTAATTATACCTCTATTGTTAATTAATGACATGTTATGACAGACTTGGTTGAATAAAATATCTTTTTAGTGAGTGACTATTAGAAAGTGTAATTTGAAATAAAAGGTTTAATTATGCGTTAATTTTGGAAAAATGTAATTGAACAGCAGTTTTTATATACACTGCACAGAAACATGTATATATTTTTAGTTTTTCTATATAACGTTTGATTTATCGCACTGGCTCCGGATACGTCTAAGACATACTACGTATTTTTTTCTCCCGATACGTCTGCGTGAACTCTATGATTTGTTATTTTCTTTTCATGGGAAATTGCAATTTTTCTAATTATACATTAAAATGATAGCTTAGTTTGTATGGCACGCTGGTAAAGTTGTTCATTGACCGTGACCCAGTTTGGCTAACTATGTGTGGGTTCGATTCCTCTATATAATTTTTTTTTCAGATTTATTTTTCAGGAGCAGGGTTAGGGATAGGGGGTTAGGATGTGGAGCAATATCTATTGATGATCCTAAAAAATACGGAGATACATTTATTTTTCAGATTTTTTTTCAGGATTAGGGTTAGGATAGGGTTAGGGTGTGGAGCAATATCTATTTATGGTCCCTTAAAAAATATCTCCATTATTAACAGTAAATGACATCATCAACGTCTGCAGTAAATGAGAGTTCTCATTCATTCTGTTTACTCTTTAAATGTTAAAACGACCGATTTTGAGCACCATCATTTGTAATAATATCATAATATAAAACTGCATTTCCTGCGAAAAGAAAATAACTTTAAATCATAAGAGTTCATTCTGTTTAAAAAAAAAAATATGTAGTACATCTGTAGACATATCCGGAGCAGTGCATTCATTTATTAATATATTAATGAGATCAATAAACTGTTATGATTCTAAGATAGATTTTAAATCTTAGAAAGTTACCTGGAAAAAGTCTTGTTTTTTTTACTGCCATTTTCTGCCCTTTATCTTAGAGTTGTCACTAATCTAAATGAAGGAAGAATTAGCAAAAATAAAACTAGAAAACAAAACTGAAAAACCAAAAAAATAACAATTAATTAGTACAAATCAGTCAAATCTTACTTTTGATCGTAATTCTAATTCTTATCAATCAACATAAAAATTAAATAAAATATATATCACAAGGATTATCATCTACACATAATTATAAAAAAGTGGTAAAAATTTGAACCATCTATCTTTAAAGAAACTCAAGATGTGCATGTTTGAAGTTAAACATCTTGTCACAAATTACTTCTGATTTGACACCATGTTTTTTTAATTTTGTGCTTCGGCTTTTTGCTTATTCAACCATTTAATTATAATCCTAGCGAAATCACAGTTAACATCTAACTTTTGAGCCCGTCCCAGGAAGTATCATACTTTCTTTTTTTTTAATCTTTGTAAACAATGAAACCGTCTAATGACTGATAATAAAGGAATTTTTGAAATTTTAAGAAAATGTATTATGGTGCCCGACTGAAGCTCTACCGATAGCCAATTTATTTTTATCACAGGGACTTTTATCATGTGTTCCGATTGCACCATCTTTTCTGCTATTTTATTGCCATGAACACAATACATATCAATGATATTATCATAGATTTCCTTGTAAACTTGATTTTTAGTGTATGGACCTTTAGACTGAGGGAGACACTACACCACATTTTTAGTGTACGGCCGCTAGCCTGAGGGAGACGTACGCACGTGCGATTATGTGTTTAATGTGTTAGACTAGTGGAAAAGCGTGCTGAAGCTGGCTGAAGGATAACAAAGAAATATACGAAATACTGCACAAAAACTAGAACATGTGGCCTTTATTGCCGTATGAAATACTGTAATAGAAAATAACATTTGGCTTTTATTGCCATGAACACAATACGATATGAAAAGAAATAAAGAGATGTACGAAATACTGCAATAGAAAGAACAATTTTTCGTTTAAAATCAGCGAATTCGGGAGTCATTTATATTGATTTACAACAGTTTATATTAATTTACAACGATTGATTTATAACGATTTATATTGAATTCAAAATTGACTTACATCATGATTTATATTGTCATTGATTTATTGTGAATTACATTGGGTGTCCATCGCGCACCACTCTGTGCAAGGCTGAAGCTCTACAGATAGCCAATTTATTTTTATAGCAGGGACTTTTAACATGTCTTCCGATTGCACCATCTTTTTTAGTGTACGGGCCATTAGCCTGAACACGGTTACAACGCATACACCGCACGATATAAAAACTACCTGCCGTGGGGACACGGGGTTACAACACATATACCGCACTATATGAAAACTACCCGAGGGAGACACACGGGTTAGGCAATTATGTATTTAAGGAGACCATATATATAGATGTGGATTAGAATGAAAACACGGCGACTTTACGCCTTTTTTTCTGTTCCGGTAATTGGTAAAGTTTTGATACATGACATTTTTTTAGAGCCGCGCATGACTCATTTTACCCCTACTGAGTTTAGTGATTGTTGGAAAGGAATGTTGAATGTTATATTGCTGGGGCTTTTGGACAGAATGTCATTAATTTAGTTATCAGTCAATCCAATGGGGAAAATAAAATGTTTGGACGGACCAAAAACTCGAGGCAGATTACGTGTATACAGAGTAGAAACATTAAGGGCAGGCTGGGCAACTCGTCCATTAGTCACGAAATAAAAACCTCAGTTTGTGATCAACACATTTAAGTTTATTTGCATGTTGCTTTTTTTAAACCATTATGTTTGCAAATTTAAAGTCCTCATAATTCATGCTTAACACATTCTAATTTAAAAGAAAATGAAGCAAATAAAATGGGCATTAGGGGCATCTAGCTTGAGATGACTGGGACTTCTAGTAAATGCCTGAAGAGTAGCATGCCCTTAGTGTAAGGCAATTAAAGCCACATAGTTTTCTTTTGAACAGCTCTGTCAATACAAATCTTATTTTAATTGAAATGTAAATTTTAAAATAACGTTTTTTTATAATACTTCATATTATTTTTTTAAAGTGTGAAATAAAGAAACACTACAAGAGTATAAATATCGCCAACAAACAAAAGGACAAAACAGGATAATGAAAAGTAAATCATTTCCCCACACACACACACCATATTTAGTCTTTGATTAACATGTACTAACCACAAAGCTACACATAGTCAAACAAGTGTTTAAGTACAGTGGTATCTCGACATACGAATGTCCATACATATGAGATGTTGTTTTTTTAGGTATGAGACGTCAAGAGGACGCCGTTTTGATTTTAAATACAAGAAAAAATGTGATGCAAGCGGGTGTACAGTACTCTTATCAAATTCGTTTTTAACCTTGGGTCCAAAGAAAATGAGTGGAAAGGTCAGAGTTCAGAAGAAGCGTGAAATCAAAGTAAAACATGAGCAAGATGTGTGAATGACAGACGGTGAGGCAGTACGGGCATAGTACTTCAACAATATGTACTGTGCTTAAACAGAAGGGAATTACACCAACTAAGGGCGTCACAGTAATTTCTAAGCTCCCGTTTATCTCCTCCACCCTACTTCTCGTAAGATCAAGTCGGCTAATTTCCAAATATAATTCAATTAAAAAATAAATTACAACATTTTAACCCCCCCATTTTTCCGAATTGTTTTTAATGTGGGAAATATAACTCTGTTAAATCTTAATTTGAAATATCTACGGTAAGATTAGAAGATACACAGATCTGCCATAAGGATTTCTAACGCCTTCATAGCTTCAGGAGTAAGAGTTGACTCCGTTAACTTTTTCAATCACTTGCAACCAGGGCCGCTTTATCCTAGAGGCACAGTAGGCACTGTGTCTAGGGCCTTCGGACTTTTCAAGGACCCACGAAAGCCAGAACATAAAGTGAAAACAAGTGCATTCTTGAAAAATATTAAAAAATGAAATCGGGGAGGGCCTACGACTTTGAAAGTGCCAAGGGCCTACGATGACCTTAAAATGGCCCTGCTTGCAACAGAAAGTGCCCAGTATCTTATGAATTTATGAATGGGTCTAACCCTGCAATGTAAATACAATAACTAAGTATCTTAGCAAGAACATTTTTAATACTTTTAAAATAAGTTAAAGATTATATGTACAAACCCATCTAAATATATATCGCAAGTGTTTAAAGAGTCGTTGCAAACATTATTCACCACTACCACTTGATAATCCCCACTGCTACTGTTACCTTTGGGGGCGGATGAGTGCATGGTAAAACGCTCGGCTGTCGACCTTAGTGCCCCTGGTTCGATCTACGGTGAATCCAATGGCAATGCCGAACCTAGGAAATTGGGGGCTCGTAGCCATGGCCTCTTTGGGGCCCTTGCATTTTGACATTCGACATGACATGAGATAATGTACTTACTATTTAATGTTAAAAAATACTTAGAACTTAGAACCCCCTTCCCCCGACCATAGGTACCTCCAATGGATATTTCAGATCATGGTGAAAGTTCCCGCTATATCTCCAGTGGTGTCTCCATGGCCATTGCACTATCGGCTCTGGTGGGGATGAAAGAAGAGCACCATAAAAAACCGTCCCATAAGTGGTTTACGGGATCTAAGGGATTTCATCTCATCCTTACAGGGACCTCACACACTAGACCCAGGATAAACTATTTTGCCATCAACATTCAGTTTGTTATTGACAATTGAGAGAATATAATAAGAAAATTTGACACTGAGGAAAACCTAGGCTCACTATATCAGTTTTTTTTAGTTCTTGTTTTTTTATCGTGGATTCACTCACTATCAAGTCTCGAATGGAATGTCTTTCTAATGACACTCCCAGTTTACTAGCCATCTCTCCAGTCACATTCAAAAAAGGCATCAGTAGAGAAAAACTTAATGGTAAACCACTTTTTATTACCATGCCAATTATGGAGTGGTTGAACTTTTCTGAGGTCATGGTCCTCAGATTTGTTGTTGCTTGCAAAAACTGGCTGCCTGCTGGTACTGGGCACTTCATTCTTTTCATTTCTCCAGCTTGGTATTTTTTCCAACATTCCAAAAATGTATCTATGATTTCGCTGCACAAGGCGTTCTAAATTGTTTGCCCTTATACGTGCAGGACATCCCAAGTAAGACTTTCCTGTTTTTTGACGTTAGTTTGGTCTTACACGGCTCACTACGAACTTAGACTTTACACATGAAGAATTGTTTGTCTTCTGTATGAAGAATCGTTAGTCTTCTGTAGGATCAAAATATTGAAATACTGCTGATTTTGCATGTCAATATGGTGTTCAAGTTTGTTTCCCCTTGATCTATAATTGAAACTAGGGAGTGACCGATAATCGGATCGGTATCGGTATCGGACCGATATTGGCACTATCGGTTAATATCGGATCGACCGATTTTGTAGGGAGCGACCGATATTGGCACTATGGGTTAACTATCGGACCGGCCGTTTTTTGACTGCCGAACATTGTTTTTTTTTCACAACAGAGTTGCAGAAAAAAATCCGTAAATAACCCAATTCTATAACCAGATCAGACAAGATTTACAAAAAAAAAGGAAAAAAACCCGTACACAGAAATTGTCACGTCCACAAAATTGCATCAGCGATATGACCTTGAAACAATAGGATTGGCATTTTTAAATTCTAATGTATGACCTTGAATGATACAATTAGTGAACATCTGTGTATTTTTTTTTTTGGGATGGGAAGTTGGGGGGGAAACAAGACTTACGTGTGGGCGAAGTGTTACGAAATATGACAGGGAAGGGGTGAGCGTGGGTTGACATCAGAGGTGTGGATCTTGAAATTTAGCGTCCGCGTCCGTCCATGGATTTCTATCAATGATCCGCGTCCGCGTCCGCAGAATCTTACAACATTGGTTTGCAGTCAGTCCGCGCGTCCGCATTGCTGAAATTTAGCTGTTTAAATGACTTGAAATTTGTTATGGTAACGCTAAAGAAGATCCGCATCAGTCCGCGAGTCCGCAACTTAACCATACGAAGTGTCCGCTGTCAGTCCGCGGATTCGAAAGTCTGCGTCCGCTGTCCGCTCATCTCTGGTTGACATACGTCATTAGCTGTAGCACGAGAAAAACACGTGTTTGGCATTGTTGTTGATTAAAAAATATCGGTATTGGCATCTGTATCGGTAAAAAAGCTGGGGAAAAATATCGGTATCGGACTATCGGTAAAAAGGCATATCGGTCGCTCCCTAATTGAAACCAAAATACAGCACGAATTAATTATTTGATGATCAATAGAGCGTGAAGGAACTTAAAACATTTACTTTACTTTATTTTTATTATGGTTGATGAAACGTTTCGTAACGGCACTGCACTTGATTATCGTAACGGCACTGCACTTGATTATCGTAACGGCACTGCACTTGATTATCGTAACGGCACTGCACTTGATTATCGCGTCCCCAATAGTGTCCGTTACGAGATGATTTATAAACGGTTACCAGAGGAATGCCGATATATTCATTCTCCCACACACACACACTTAGTTAACTGGCCAAGGGATGGGCGGAGTGTGTGAAACTTGGGACAGATTGAAACGGCGGTGGATGAAAGACTAAGTTTGTGAAAACATGACCGTCTATTGAACTAGCTGATTGAGTGATCGTTTATACGACATGCATGCTTGAGTACTAGGCCTAAAACATGAAGCTGGCAGCTTTGAGGGATTTGTCCACTGTTATGTTGACAGTAATTTTGCAGCTTGTGTACTACACCATTTTTACTGCCAGAATTTGTATTCCTTGTATCGCAAATAATTACTCGAATACATGAATAGAGTTCGTATTCAGCTAGAACAGCCCTATTCGCTGTAAATATTGTCTCTGCTTTTCCATTTGTCAGAGACAATATGGCTAATCGAATTTCTTTTTCAACGTTTTTCAGTAATACAACTTGTTTTTCTCCTTCTATTCTTTTTCTGTCAAAATGTATGCACCATTCAAAATTTTGTAAGCTGTTTTTATAAACTGCAAACTTCAACAAATCTGCTTCTTTATAGGTTGCCTTATACACTCCTGACTGCAAAGGAGCTTCAATATTGTGAGAGTATTCGCTTATTATTTTTAAAACTTTACAAGCTTTATTTGTTGACAAATTTGTTTTCCTACAAAATTAATTACAAACAGACGATTACATTGAATGAAATTGAAATAAAAGAATACAATATTCTCAAATCAACCAAGCAGACTTTCCAAATTCCAAGCAGACCACTCGTGACAATTACCAAACAAAGGTATCATAAGATTTGATTATTTTTGGTACAGTTGCAGTAGACGCATAATACATTCAAACAGTGCACTTAAAATTTAAAATAAACTTTTTGATTTATTTTGTTTCAGACATGGAGGTGAAAAAATACCCTATAAAGTTCCTGGATGTAATTAATGTAATCAAATATTTGTTAATGCGCAATCCATAAAGAAGTAATTTTATTGAAAAACGCTTTATTTGTAAACACAAGATGGCGTTGGTGGGAAGGTTTTTTTGAGTGAAAAATAAATTAATATTATTTTCATTTTTTGTTCACAATTGTTCATTAAAAAGTGCCATGTAAAATAAGATTCTTAAAAAAATGTAAAAAGTACTAACCCTAATGTTCATGTAGATATATTGTAGTATAAAATGTTTCTTTCAACTTGAGTCGACTTCTTGTATTAACGCTATTCACGGATGTTGTCATCTGTGCTTGAGAAGTTACCATTTTTAGTAGACAGAACTTACAAGTTAATAAAAGGACCTCGTAACATAATTCTTAAGGGTTTATATCATGGGCGCAACTGATGTACGGGTCGTGGGTCCGGACCCTACCAAAAATCAAGCCACTGGTTTTCGACCCAACCAAAATTTGGGGGGCAGACATACCAATTTTCATCTTCCCTAATATTTTGGACCCTACCAACTTCAACATACTGGTTGCGCCCCTGGTTTATATTAATCTAGGCGGATTTTCTAACATAATTTAATTCAGGAAAAATAATTTTCTTTCATTGTTTGCAAATTTTTTCATTCGCGTTTTCAACTAATTTTCACTTTTTTTACTTAAAGCAATGCGATTTTATACAGTTTTGTAACGTGTCAACGCTTTTTTTAAAATCAAGATTTAAATAGCCTTTTATATGTGGCATTTTCGTGTTACGTGTGATCCTACATAAAAAATGACCATACAGATTATTTGCCATTGATAGCTTATAAATAAGCCCTTAAAAACAGACATACAGCAAGATATCTAAACAGAAATATTGACAACAGATCGATAGCTGAACATAACAGACAAACTGATAGAGGTGACAGTTAAATAAAAAAATAGAGAGATATATATATACAGACTTACAGACAGGCAGGCGGGCGGGCAGATAGATAAAAAGAGAGATGGTTAGATGGATAGATTAGTTGATTAATTGATTGTAATTGACTGATAGATTGATTGACAAAGTATTAAACAAAGTAGCCCACTGCTCATCAGTATAGTAAAAAGTTTTAAATTTTTTTTCTATACTCGGGGAGAGGTGGAGAGGGGAACTCAGTTCATTCTACGAGCAGTGCTCGATTTAAGAAAAAACCAGTGCCGGGGATAAATGTCTTTAGTTTCATCCCCGGCAGGGATATATTAGGTCAAGCAGAGCCGGGGATGACAGTTCTCAGTGCCGGGAATATCCCCGGCATCCCAGGCGGTAAATCGAGCCCTGTCTACGAGTCAAACAACAATTGATTGACAAACACATTCTATATATACATACGAAAAATAACAAAACATGAACCGGAACGTTACTTATAGGGCTGCAATATGATACAACACAATACTGCATGTACAGTATTGTACAGACAGTAGGTCGCAGTTACTGGTTAAGTGGGTCCCGGCAAACTTAAAATTTATTATCAAATAATCACGAGACTATATTATTACAACTCTATTTCCCAATCTGCCACAAAACTAAATGTTTGTTGAAAATAAAAAAAAAGCTTTAATGAGAAATGCACTAAAAATACATATATATCATAAATATATTTATATAAATTATCATTACTAAAATTATAAGTGTGGGTTCCCACCTAGACATTTATTTATTTATTGTTACTTATCAAATGCTTATTCATAAAATCGAAATTATTACATTTGGGTTCTGTCATGCAGAATCTTTATGTAAGCTAAATTTAAGACGTCTCATCATTTATAACAGGTCCAAAAATAAGGTACAAAATTTAAGGACACACAAACTCATACGAAGGGAAACTAATTATTAGCATGTAGATGCGTAGAAAAAATAAAAAATATATAATATCATTGTCTCTCTCTCTCTCTCTCTCTCTCTCTCTCTCTCTCTCTCTCTCTCTCTCTCTCTCTCTCTCTCTCTCATTTATGAGTTTTTTCTTTGAAGGTGGGTCGGGTCGTAAAAGCAAAATAGTTTTTTTGTGTGGATCTTGAGTACTTAACAGTTGTTTTAGGGGGTAGGCAATCGTACATTTTGAGAACTACTGGTATAGTAGAAAGCTTCTAGTGATGAGGACATATAGATAGATTAAATGCTTCAATACTGCTTACAACTGTTGACTAATATATAATTATGTTATATTTGTGTCAACCTACATTTAATTAGTTTGCGACCGACCATTGGGTACGGACCGCAGTTTGAAACCGCTTGTTTACACCCCGTAGCGTGAAAATTCTACATCAGGGGCCAGGCATTCTACAGCAGGGGCCAGGCAATAGCCGGGGGGCAGGTAATACATTTTACTAAGTAGAATAAATAAGCAGAGAGGGGCAGACAAAACGCAGGGGGCGGCCCCTGCGCCTCCCCGCACGCTACGGGCCTGCTTGTTTAACGATGAGGCCTACACCACTAAATTGACTCCATATCACGCATAACGTTATAACGCCTTGTCACATCACATAGCGTCGGTATTACTGTTGAATGCGCGGGACCCAAAGTCGTTACTAAATACATGTATATCGTACCGAAACTCTCAAACAGTGGCCTACAACTCTCATCCTAGTTGCCATCTCTCAAGGCCCTTACAGCTTCGGTTTTACATCCATAATTTATTATTTTGTTCGTAAACCTAATCACCTACCTCTTTCCCAAAGTCAAGTACAATCAGTCCCCGACAACATTCATCCACATCCTTGTTTGACACGGGTAGGACACGTTTTTACCAGGAAACTGTTTTCTAATGGACGAAATTCGTGGAAACAGCTCTCACTGGGGTATCCGTTATCGACCGCCTGAGTGTCCAACACAGAATGTTGTTTACGTTTCGCTTGTTTCTGTTGGTAGATAATATATATATATACATATATATATACATATACATATATATATATTAAAAAGTAAAGAAATATTTCTCCGATACAAAAATGGCGGGTACAAGCTGAGACGGATTTTACCATCTCTTTTTATTAACCCTTTCGATGCTTAATACTCTAAATATGATGTCTTGCCCAGTGCTAACCTCCGAAATGCAAAACTTTCTACCTGTGCTGAGTTATTTTTTCGACATTTCTTTATAAAATAAGCAGCCACTGCTGGAACAAAACAAATACCCATAAATATCAATGACCTTAATCAAGCAATCACGCAGTAACTCATACACATCAGTACATCAAATTTTGCTGTAACAATAGATATATGGCTGTAACAATGTACATCAAATTAATTAAAGTTTCCTTTTTCGTTGTGATGATCGTAAATAATACCTTAAGATCAGTGGCGCAACCAGAGGGGCAGGGGGCTTGAGTAATTTAATGCAAAATAGATTTAATAATGTTTTTTTAGTAAAATACTTCAAAATATGGTGGGACACACAAAGGTAATTCATATGCCTTGTAAACGTTGCTCGATTCTCTGCAAGTACTCTGTTTCAGTGGCGTCACTATGAAGGTGCGGGCGCACCGGGTGACACCATTTTAGGGGTGACACCAAAATGATCAGCTGTAAATTTCATAGTCGAAAAACTCGGTATAGTGGGTTTTATAACCGATCATAGCCAAAAACACGAGCAATAGCCTAGGTGCAACAATGCAGTAGCACAGTGCGCACATGCAGAGTAGCACAGGGTGCCAACATGTAGAGCAGTAGCACAGTGTGCCAACATGCAGAGTAGTAGCACAGGGTGCCAACATGTAGAGCAGTAGCACTGTATGCCAACATGCAGAGTAGTAGCACAGGGTGCCAACATGCAGAGCAGTAGCACAGGGTGCCACCATATAGAGCAGTAGAACATGGCGCCACCATGCAGAGCGTCTGGATCTTAGTTAAATGAATACTTTACAAACTCAGTTTAATGAAAGTAATATACATCTTTCTGAAATACAGTCAGTCATACTATCGTTTTTATAGCTAAGGTATTTTAAAGTAAATTCTTTCAGGTCTAGTGCAGGAAAATTCGAAATATGTACCATTGATCATGGTGGAATTCTTGAGGGGGAGGGGGTGACACCCTGAGTTTTCCGCACTTGGTGACCAGTGCCGCCGAGAGGGGGCAGGGGGCAAATGCCCAGGGGCCCGGCGAGTTTTAGGGCCCGGACTGAGCTGGCCAATCAAATTTTGAAAATATTATTATCAGAACGGAGGGGGAGGTCCGTGACAGCCCTGCCCAGGGGCCCGAAATTTCTGTCGATGGGCCTGCGGGTGACACCAACCATAGTGACGCCACTGGTTTATTTAATTAACATAACACAGCTTCTTGTAAACTCCTTTTGTTATGAGGTTTTGGCTGAACAGTTGAGGAAAAGGTTTCTGGACTATTAGCCCTACACCGCTGGTCCATCGGTCGGATAAATGTTTAGCGACTCTCTAATCAGATCCAGGCTGATCCAGCCTATTCATGACATCTGTGGTTGACAAATACATACTTTCTCAAACCATTGGTCAGCAGTTAAATTCACCAACTGCCAGTAACTGCTAAATAAGATGCCAGCTCTAATGTGTTGCAGCGAATATATTATAGATTTAGATATAACCTTTTCATATAATCGGGCTATTTACTGATTTTTTTCTCGCAACTCTGAAATAACAGCATATGGGTCAAATTTAACGCATGTGGGTGTTTGCGTTAAAACATTTAATTGCGTGGTTTTTAACGCATTAGTTGCCGTTAATCAGCAGCCCTAATATATATATATTAGGGTGGTGCTTAGGAACCACTAAAAATTAAAATCTTGATTTCTTTAGGTCTCACCCTTTAAATTGTTCCTTTGGATGTAGAAACATAGAGAAAAAAAATTGGTGCTGATATCTTAATATTTAGAGGTAGCTCAATGAAGCCAACGTTTAGGTAGGCCAAGTTCAATAAGTAAACAGATCACGCTTTTGGAATTTTGGGCTTTTTTAATCAAAGACAGTTTCTCAAACACAACATTAAACAGTAGAATGAATTATTAAACAAGCACCAACAATCCTGCATCTACAATATTCTACCTGTAATTATAGTTCAATGTTATCAGTCCGATAAGAAGTCATTTGGACAATGTCTGTTTCTTAGTGTCTGGATAGGATTGTCGATGCTGTTGAACAGTCTGCAGCAGGAACTGAAGTTGCTCCTCATCTCTGATGAGGATTCCACTGTACTCTTGAATCAGTGCTACACCCCTCTCTGCATGGTCGTTGACAACCTAAATCTACTGAACGGTCTCCAAAGATCGCCGATAATCTTCATGGTTGGTCCACTCATCTGGGTCAGCATCCAGGAATCCAGTTTGAGCTCCATCATGTCAAAGAATCTCTTAGACTTACGCGACACGAAGTCCTCGAGCCTCCTGTTGTTGAAGGATTCAAAATCAACAGAGATTAGCTTGATGTCTTCTGGCTCCTCATTACCGCTTTCATTCATGGAATTTACCTTGCGTCTTTGTTTCCGATACCTGATCATCGAAGAATGCCAACCCAACCAATTCACTGGATGGGTACCAGAGGTGCTTTGAAAACTTGTTGGATGTAGAACTGGAAACAGCTCTGTTGATTCCAGAGTAGCCGAGAATTGAGAGCAACAGCATATCATTTTATGGAGCAGCGGCTGCCACATTAGGCGTGAACCAGGCTCTCATGTAGACACGTACAATAAAGATGCACAGCTCTTGAAGACCTCTCTCTTCCTTGGTTGTCAGTCTGAATTGCCCTTTGAACATCCATATCTTCAGGCTGTACAGAGCCTTCGACATCCAGCGAGCATGGTGCATTGCTCCAGGAGCAATGAAGTGCACTCCTCTTTCACGCACGACTCCAAGAAATAGCAGACCAAGTTCCAGGAACTCTCGATAATCATCTCTTGGCTGCTGCCCTTGAATATGCTTCTGAGCAAATTCAATCAGAGAGTTGCGCACATCTTCTAGGGAAGTAGACACGTCTGAATTTGTCAGTGATGTTTCATAGTTTGCTCTGTCAATGAACTGCCAATGATCCTTGAAGCGTTTGAATAGCAGAACCTCAGGAGATGAAGTGGCACCTAGACAGACTTGGAAGACTGCGCCCAGAATCAGTTCCATAATGTGATGTTTGCAAGCAAGTGATAGAAGACCTCGCTGAAGTTTTGCTCCAGAAGGATGCAGGTACCACCAGTGTTGGAACTAGTAGTATCAAAGCACATGCCTCTGATCTTGTCACTAACACCCCAGTCTTGCAGAACTTGAAAGACAGCTCCGGCCTGTGCAGTACCAGTTCCGGAAGGCAGTTTCGCAACAGTTAACAACTGTGATGCTCCTTTCCCAAAACAATTACAGGAAGTCTGTCGATGCATTCTTTATTTGTGAGATCCGGAATCAACTTTCCATCCCAATGCACAACCATAGGATAATCAGTTTGGCACGTTGCCAATATTTTCTAGGTGGTGTAGGTAGGCCTATACTGTGTTGCTAATAGTTTCTTTGTCTAGGCCTACTAGGCCTGCTGTGTATAAAATTACCACTTCCAGGCCTATTTACATGTTTTATATGTTTAGTACAGCAGTGTAGGACAATCCACATAACTTGAAATAATATTATACAGTGTTATACACACAACAACAGTGCAGTACACTATGTTTTTTCATCACGGTCCAATACTCCTAAACTTTGATGCCATTGAGCTACCAGTAAATATAAACTGAATACCTTAATATTTTATTTTAAGAGTTTCTATATATAAACGAATAAAAATAGGGGCGAGAGCCGAGATTTTTAAAAGTTCGTTTCTAAGCACCACCCTAACATATATATATATATACGTTCCGCTGGTATGTGGGTGGGCAATATGAAACATTACTTGAAAATTGCCCACTTTATTCATGTCCCATACACATACAAGTGTCCAGAAGATAATGGAGATGGATCGGCCACTCGCTAAGAAACCCCATTAGACATCACAATAAATTGTTCTGCAATGAACCCCCCAAGGCCAGAGAAAGGTCGGCCGCCCAAAAACCACTAGGAGAAGGTCTTGCGAGCAGGAAATGAAAATCTGCAAACAGACATGGGGAGAATCGATAAAGACCTCCCAAAACAGAGTGCGCTGGAGAGTGGTTGGAGAGGCTCTTGCTCCGCAGTGAGTTCGGCATTAAGTCAGTCTATGTCTAGGTTGATCAGTGGAAAAGTTATACATCACAGTGACGTAAATTAGGGAGGGAGGGGGGTCGGCACTTTAGCTACTGCCAGAAGTGATCGCATTGCCGGAATATCTAAGTAGAACTTAATCATATGAACATGTACGTATTCCAAATAGCTCAGGTTCTAAATCAATTTTTTCCGTAATAAATTATATAAAAAATAAATTCCGACAAAAAACAACAGCACGAGTTATAGTTAGGTACAACAATCTACATACACCACATAGGGCTTCTTCTGTCGAGCTTAACCTATCTCAGTATATGAGATTCATCTTAAAATTCCAAGTCGGTTGTGTGATGTTGTGTTATTCATTATAATTTTTGCTTCAGATAAGTGGCGGCCCCTGGGTGGGAAGCGGCATCTGGCCTGCTCAAATACAATAATACCCCAAAAGACGAACTTATTATGTATTAAAATTGTTTCAGTTTCAAATCGTTACACCTTAGAAAAAAAACACCCCCTTTAAATAGATTTTTAACATTTGTCTGAAGTCAGACGGGGCAGGAAAGTTGGGGGGGGAATTTTTCGTAAAGCGTATAATTTGATTGATCTGTCGCTTATTCTCAAAAACTCGATTGTTCACAGATTTGGCCGCCGACCAGCGGAGACATTAGTTATTGTTACGATCGCACCCTCCCCCACATCACAGCTACCCCATGTTATACCCCACCCACTTCAGCTGTGGTCAGCGGAGCGTGATCAAAGCTAGGCGCTCGGAGCTGGACGTTAGCTGACGAAGGTGCGACTTCGCACCTTTGGCCACTGACCAAGATCAAAGCCCTACTGTCGAAACACCCATCCCCTATCCCCCACCCACCAGATCGGGGACCAGAAGTTGTAAGTTAGTTTTAAGTCAGTGTGTTGTATTATAGATTAGTTTGAGATGTAGTTTTATAGATTGAAGTTTGTATGAGACAGTCGTGAGTAGTCTAAATAAAGTTCAGTTATTTTTATACTTTACACTAATAAGTGTTGACTCATCTGTTGGCTTATCTGTTTATGTGAATGTGTTCTGGAAACCTAGCAATAATTAAGAAATATACTAAAAGAGCCCGTAACATTTATGGCACCTCCGACGTGAACTCGTGATGCGGAGTGAGGTTGTTGTGAAAATTGCTGCATGTGCAAACGACGTTGTGATTATTTTCTTCTGATGGGTGAGCCACGGCATAAATGTTACGGGCTCTTTTAGTATATTTCTTAATTATTGCTAGGTTTCCAGAACACATTCACATAAACAGATAAGCCAACAGATGAGTCAACACTTATTAGTGTAAAGTATAAAAATAACTGAACTTTATTTAGACTTGTGATGCACGACTGTTCCATACAAACTCTAATCCAACACTCAATCTATAAAACTACATCTCTGTCCAAACTCCAATCTAACACTAATACAACACACTGACTTAAAACTAACTTACAACTTCTGGTCCCTGGATCTGGTGGGTGGGGATAGGGGGATGGGTGTTTCGGACAGTAGGGCTTTGATCTTGTCAGGCCAAAGGTGCGAAGTCGCACCTTCGTCCAGCTAACGTCCAGCTTCGAGCGCCAGTAGCTTTGATCACGCTCCGCTGACCACAGATCTAACGGGGGTGGGGATTATTATTATTGCTACTACTTCTATTTGTTGGTGTATATTGTTTACAGTGCCATGGCAACCTTAACATCTTTAATTGAGATGGGTAAGGACTCGGGTATACTGGCAAAGAATTGCGGGATTGGGTTAGTATAAGAGAGGCCGAAGAAAGAGAGAGGATTATGAGAGGGTAGAAAGACAAGAAGAGATGACAATTAGAAAATTAGAAGTAGAAAATGAGAAAGTTAGGCTAGAAATAAAGGCATTTAACGAGAGGAAATTGAAAGAGAAAAATGACGAGTTGACGTTAAAGGATGAAAGAGTGATAGAGAACAGGGAAATGTTTACTATCCTCATCAGTAGAGGTTGAAGGTTACCATAACATCTTACTCCTCTCACACTCCCCCCCCCCAGTTATCTAGTAAATGTGAATGTTGTTGAGCTCAAGTTGACTTAGAGTTTTAGAAATTTGCCGAATTAAATTTTTTTTTTTGGTAAGGAAGGAATTAAATATCTGCAAAACGGCTATTTTTTTCGCAGTACTGAAAATAAGAAATTCGTTACAATGACACTTTTTAATAGATGTTATATAAGCGAAGGGGAAGGGAAAAAAAATTTCGCTGTACTGAATAATTCGTTACACTGACTTTCATAATAACGACATTTCACTGTATTAAAATTTTTGCTACCTGGGATTTAACAAATGTTCTAAAACAATTTCAACCTCTTGATTGGGAATTTGTTGATTAAATGTAAGTAGCACATCACGTTTTTATCTCCTAGTTGGTAAGTAGATTTTTTAAAAGTTTTTATCTAAAAAAGAAGCAGGTAAGAAGACTAGATGGATATTATTTAAAAAAATAGTTTTTGGTACTCAGGGGTCTATTAAAAGTTTGAATTTGGAGGTACCACTGTTAATAGTTTCACTTGAAAAATTGAAATAATACACAATTATTTCTAGTATCAAAATTCAGACAAAAGCTCAACTTTTTTTTTAAAGACTTAAAGATCTCTGCTAGCTAGCACTGACAATACCAGTTACAATAGATTGTGACATGCTAAATTGAATTAAGAACAAAGATAAAAAAAAAACAAAATTTTTTTTAACACACCAAATGACTCACAGAACAACAAACACACTGAGCCATAGAATTGAAGGTTGAGATCTAAATCATATTACATTTTTATCATTAATAAAAACTATTTGTAAAAATAGGCCAGAATTATAACAGTCAATTCATAAATTCTGGTAGTTAATAATTTTCATACATTTTATTTGTGTCTTATTGACTTAATTTTACTTTTTGGAGACTACACAGTAAGGCTTATTGCAATCAAATTACATTAGCATTTGGTAATAAAAAGCAATAAATAATATTGATACATTTGTCTCTTTCAACAAAAGATTGTATGTTAAATGATTTCTGAAAAAAACCAAAGCTATTGTATAAACTAGATAAATAGCTAAAAAAAAGCATAAAAAGACACATCACTAGTTCCTTGCATGCAAAAAAAGCCATAAGAATAAGAACAAGTAACTCAGAAATAATAATCACAGTTTCAAAAAATAATAATAGTCAAAGTAATTCTCCACTATAATGAAGGTTTTACTGGCATAAAGTTTAAAAAAAAAAACTACTGTAAATTTATGGCAAGGTTTCAACAATGATAAAAAACTGAAAAACTGAATGCAGTTAGTAGATCTAATAAGAATAAGTGAAACAATTATTAAAGCTTTATTTTCAACTACAATAAAACTAATAAATATTTCTGATACAGATACTAAATTTTAACTATAGAAAGATTCTCTGTTTTAATATACAGAAAACTCATGCCCACAAGAATTCTCATGAATGAAGCCATTTTAAAAATGTCTGAGCATCAAAGAGAAGACAAAACAAAAACAACTTAGGAGCAATATTACAGTAAAGATATTTAACTAGCAAAAAAGAGAACAATTATCTATGTTTATAATCAATGTATTCTACTTAAGTCATTTTGTTTTTAAAATAAATACTTTTTGTATTTCTTTTTCTTTGCACAAGTTCTGGTCAGTTTTGTTTGAAAGACTACAAATTGTCTATTTCTAAATTGTGAACTAATATTTTTAAAGATGTAATTTATAGAAAAGAATATGATTCTAATGTTATTGCTACGTTTTTAAGGCTGGGTTTGACCTGTAATTTCTATTGAAATAATGCATATGACAATTTTACCCTCTTTAAAACAAATTAAATGGTTATAAAATCAAAAAGAAACAAATTTTTTTTTAATTCTATGCCTGAAGCAATGAAGACTATCAAAGCAGCATGGTAAAATAAAAAAAAAAAAAAAAAAAGAATGATGTCACACTTACCGACTATAATAATTATGATGACTACAATTACAGCAATAAGAATTAGCCACATCTGTGAATGTGTATTACAACATCAATAAAGATCATACAAAGTTACATCATGCCATTAATAAAAATCGACAAGCACCTGATTCAACTTAAATCTTTATTATTCAATATCTTGATTAATTAAATAATTATGATCAAATTTTCTGCACATTGAGAAAGTATTGCCAGTTGATAAAAATGTTAGGTGTAAATGGATAAACCTCAATTATCAAAATATATGACAGTTAATCATCACATATAAAGAATATTTACTAACCTAAATCTAGATAGTTTTCTACAGATGCTTGCCATGAATACAATGGGAAATATTTAAAAAAAATATTTTTTTTCTACAGAGTTAGCATACACAAAATTAAATTTGACTATTTTATAAAAAAAAACAATCATAAAATAAATTAATATGAGTCTTGAGATATGCCACAATAAAAATGCAGATACAAGTATTGTTTAAAAAAAAATTTTTTTTTTACTCCTAAGCTTTTTTAAGCATTTGCAGAGAACTTTAATAATAAATTAACAAAATTATAAACAGCATTGATTACTGGATATTTTATATAAGCTTCTGTAAGCTAATAAAAGGTTGATGTTTAAATCAATTAATAGGTTCTTTCCGTTAAATGACAAAAAAAGAAGCTAATAAAATGTGCACAAGTAAAGGGGGTTACACAAATCTATACAGTTGATAGTGACACCATTTAACATTAAACATTGAGTGACCATGAAGGAAACAGGAGACTCTCATGTTCCTGATCCTCCACTCACCAATAATAATTATGACAATTATTCCAATTATAGCTCCCAAAATGATCATCATCTGCAGGGAACAATGTCACAGAAATTAATTGAAATTAACTATTCCTTAAACGGCTAAAAAGATAAATTGTAATGAATAAGAATAATCCTGTAGATCAGCAGTCAATTATGCTCTCAAAAGATTTCTGATTTAGGAAACAGCTTGGGTTTCATGAAATTGACCAAAGAAAAATGGAAAAAGTTTACATTAATTTTTTAAACATAATTCAAACTTGACTGTAAAGTTCTGAATCCACCAAGACGAAACACTTTCGCGCGGAACCTTCCGCACGGATGTCTCAACTTAGCGAAACTCTTGTAGATACACCGGGACGAAACGGTGAGCGCCGAAACAACTCACCGGAAACAAGATTTTTTAATGATTACTTCGCACTTTTTCCTGCTAGTGAAAAAAAAAACGATACTTTGAAAAGCAGAAAATACTGCATCCCGTGTGCCTTTTTGTTCTTATTACAAATAAATTGTCTAAATGGAAATGGAAAACTGTTTTTTTTTTTTTAACTTTTTATTCGATCGGTAGCCGTTCATTTTTTTTTTTAATGATCAGCCAAACATTTATTTAATAGCATTTATGTTTTCAGACAGCGCTTCGATCGAAATAAATTTCATTTGTACAATATGTAGATAGACGATGTATATTTCCCTTTCAGAAATTCATATACAAAGACTGTTGCCGGCCAAAACTTATAGTAATTCATGTTTTTCTGTCAAAATTCACTTTGTTGTTGTTTTTAATGAATATACACTAATGTGAATCATTTTTTCTATTCGAATCGACGTTTCTAAGCAGCCATTTTGTTTGTTTATCATGACGGAAAATGTAGCTCTCCGGAAAAAACTCTGCAAGCAGCGAAACTGAAAAACTTTCGCTGTTCCGCAACGGAATTCCTGACCGGTGTACATGTTCTCATTAGAATATCATTGCAGCGAAACAGAGACGGAATTCGCAATGCCCTTAGATACCGGAATTTCGTCTTGGTGTATTCATACCTTTAGCCATTAAGGTCCTGTGCCATACAATGGCATTTTTTTGAGTGCTTTCTGCTGCTAAGTAGGTAAATATGAATAACCATCCCTTTAGATTATAGGCCATTGGTATAAACTGAATATTATTTTAAAAGAAACATTATTTATTTTAAAAGAAAAACCAGATATTGTTTTAAAACAAAAATTCTTTTCCATTTATAAGAAAATATTAATGCATATTATATAATTTGGAAAAACCATTTGAAAAATATGTATTGCTAAAATATATAAAAAAATTATTCTATATATTTTGCTAATAATATATTATTATCATAGCATAATTTTTTATCTATTTGATGGCATTTATTTAATTGAAATATTGTTAATACTGAAATAAGCTGTTTTTGATTGGTTCATTTTTTTGTTAGAATTTTTCTATTCTGATCAAGATATGTGAGCATTTTTTTCAGAATGTTTTAGGAACTTTATTCTCTTAAATCAAATGTATCTAGGAAAATATTTTAAAAAATAAAAATCACCAATGAATTTAATTATCCGAATAATGTGAATAAGCAATAAAGATAAAGATTTCAATAATTTAGTTAACAGCAATTCTAAGAAAGATTCAATTTCTGCACTAACAAATGACTAACCTTACAATTCTTCCACCAATATTTTCTTTTCAGCTTGCCAGCACTAGCCTCAAATTGTGATGCACCAGCCTGCAAAGCCTCTGTAAAATAAATCCATTTTTTTTTATTACATTGTTATGGGCTTTAGAAACATTGAAACAAAAAGCATAAAAAAACTGACCCACTACATTTAATTATAAAATTAGTTCTAGAAATTATGATCACTTTATAAAATAGCCAACTGAGAAATATATAAAAAAAAATTTACTGTAGGTATTTATGTGAAGTGGTATCATAACAAGTGCATACCTGCTCTGTCATCTAGCTGGGAAATTTTCTGATCTCTGTCTAGGACTTTTTCAACATTAACACGCATTATATCAACCACCTGTAAGTGCAGCAACAAACTATTTATTAGTTTTAAAAAACTAATAAATCTTTTTTAAAAAATCCAAAAGGGCTCAACAATGGTTTACTAATATGTAGTTGAAGACAAGCATAAGTGTAATGATTATTACTAAATACAAAATTAATATTCCCTTTTAAAGCGTATAAAGATCATTAGGATCAGCTAGTGTACAAGTGTATTATTGGGGTAGCACTATGCCCAGCTGCCTTTACTTTCCCAACTAATGTCTTCAACAATGTTAGATAACACAATGTAACACAATTTTTGTTCCTTGCTTCTAAGTGTTAAATTTCAACTTCTGTCTAAAAACTATTGAAAAATGACAAGATTCATGACCACAGCCTAGAAAAATGTTGTATTTATTGTGACAAAACAAGGAAATATATATATTTTTGATCAGGCGGTCTAAAAAAAACACTAGCATGATAAATAGACGAAGACATTCGAAAATTAATTAAAAGGGTTCAGAAATGATAAGGTTTACTAGATTTGAGAGTTTACTTCGAATCGCTTTCTTGAAGAAACACCCAAATGTAGTCCCAATCATGTTTTGGTTATAATGTCCTTGGTAAAGACGTTCAAAGTCCAATATATCTTGACACTTTGTGAAACCACCTTAAAGGCCCATCAAGAATTACACCATTTTGAAGTATCCGATGACCTCCCATCATAGTCGTCATACTACAAGGTACTCAGCAATATCTTTACACTTGTGTAGTTCTCTTTGAGATGCACAGAGTGAGTCTTAAGGCAAGATGAGTAGTTGTTTTCATTGTAAAGCAGCACAGCTTTGAGGCTCCGGGATGAGCTGACTATGAAAAGGCGCCATTCACTCGGGTTACATGAGATATCAATAGCCTTGAATAGACCTGTCACTTTGTTGAACAAGCACAGCCCATCTTGCTGACTTGGAAATGTTTGGTGAGGCTTTCTGAAAACAGTGACTTGCACACATTTATCAAACAAGTTCCACTGCTTGAGCCTGGATGTCATAAGCTCAGCATAGGACTTGGTAAGACCAAGGTCTCTGATCAGGTCAGGGAAGTGTGGTCTTCTCTCCTCAATCACATCTGTAAAATTGTTATCTGTATCTAATAAATTCCTCGCTGTCTGACACACTCTTCTGGGAGGTGTGGTACTGGTGCAATAAAAGAAGTAATGTCTGGATAAATATGAGGTGCATTCTTGCCAGTTTGACGTTTGGTAGGATCCAGCATGCAGAAGTAGCAGTTGCTTGGGAGCAGTTGCTTGATAGCGGTTTAGCAAACTTCATGGCTCTTTTCTCACCTGTACCATTCTGTAACATAGCAGACATATTTAATTATTTTTATTATATAAACTTAAAAGCAGGAAATTTTACACATTATGTAATACAGTAAATGATATTACCATATAACTTAAATTACTATAATACACTATTATATATGAAAATGTTGTATTCCTTAGACTGTGTAAGATCTAAATCATTGAAATTCTACAATATAAAGAACTGTCTTATAAGCAAGAAGCAAATGTTTACCTTCAAGAGTTTTCTTGCAATATACACAAGTGAAATGAGGTGCCTATGAGTTGTCTTGATCCCCAACAGGCATGTCGAAGTATGTCTTGTGGGCCTCGCACATCTTACGACATGCTACTACTGGCTCTTTTCTTTATAAATTGTCAGCAAAATTCATCTACTGGGTGCAAACAATCTAATGATGCCGTCTAAATCAATAATAACTCTTAAACTACTATTTGTTATTCTCTTACTCGGCAATAACATAAA
Organism: Bulinus truncatus; assembly: GCA_021962125.1. Taxonomy (NCBI): domain Eukaryota; kingdom Metazoa; phylum Mollusca; class Gastropoda; family Planorbidae; genus Bulinus; species Bulinus truncatus. Next base: position 3,880,354 of record JAGDYQ010000001.1, on the reverse strand, counting down.
CCGAAATGTTAGTTTGAGTCATCTGTGCATTTATTCTTATATGACTACAATTGGACAGTCCTAGAAAGTTCTTTAAGTTTCTTGAAAGAATATTCTAGAAGACTACTAAGCATAGCAAGCGAATAATGAATTTTCAAGAAAACACGAATTTCAAAATATTATTATTCTGATCATAGAAACAAAGTTTTTGTGAAACAATAGCTATTTTCTATTTGTTTATGACATGACGGATTAGGAAAACACACTTTGAATCCAGGAACAAAAAAAAAGTTACAATTTGTAGTGTAATTAAAAAAGAAAGCTAATAGCTTTAATAGGTTAAACTCACACATTAAGTTCATGAAGAGAAACAACTGGTGATAGGCTAGAATATTATAATGAATCACAAATTTTTTTTTTACACAATAATGTTTGTTAACATTGTAAATTTTGTTTAAATTTTTAAAAGGACATATTAATTCTTTAACCCCAACAGTATTCATTTTTAGAAATTGAAGAGATATTTTTTTGTTTAAACTAGTTATCAAAGGCCCGGTACCCGGACCAGCGAGTAGGCACACAGTTGGAGTTGAAATTGGTGATATATATTTTGGCTCGTTAACAATCAGTCTATATACTTGCAGTGGCCCCAAGGACATGAACAGATTATTGTAGCCAAAATACATTTGAGAATAGGGACACCTAATAATACATCAAATAAAGTTCATATGTTAAATAGTTCCTCCCAAAGAAAATAATCCTCACTATGGGTAAACATAAACAACAACTCTTAAAATCATATTCCTTCATAATATTTTAATGGACTCCTTTCCAAACAGTTATTCATTTAATGTTTTATGATGTTCAACATGGCGTATTTAAAAAAAAGAGAGACGTGAGTGAGTGCTTGTGTTAAGCAAAACGCTACATGTTTATCAGGTGGTTTATTTACTGTTATACACATTGTAGCATAGAAAAATTAACTAAGAAAAATTGCAGACCCAGCAGTGCAGAACCTAGGGATTTAGGGGCCCGGTGGGCTTGGCCTCTTTGGGGGCTGCCCCTGCATTTTGACATGAGATAATTTTTGACGCTTCTCAAGCTTGGTCCCGAGAAGAAAGAATCGTTGTGTAGCTTTTAGCTGACCTTCAATGAAAAACATAGTATTTCATCAATGCAGTTCAGGCCGCAGACGCAGAAAATATTAGGCCTCTTAAAAAAGAAAGACATATCAAAGCTTTCAACATTATAGTTCTGTGAAGCCAATGCCGAACCAAGGGATTTTAGGCATCTTTGGGAGCCACTACATTTTGACATGAGATAAAGTACTTAAAATTTAGTTTAAAAAATATTTTGGGGGCCCTCCTCAAACTGGGCCCCCTCCATACACCCTCTGTGTGAAGCCCCCATCATAAATGGGTTAGTTTGCATTGTAAACTTTGTGTACGGCGCTACTCAAACTCAACCCTTATTCAATTATTCGTGACGTAATAGTCAAAAAATGAAAAATAAATGTGACGTATTATAGGTTAGTAATAAAGGGAAATAATTGTACATTAGAAATAGACATATTTTAGAAATAATAACAATTTAAACAATATAAATATTACATAATATTTAGGTATCCATAATTTTGGTTTAAAATTGAGATTGTGAAACATAACACAGAATATTAATTGAACGATTTCTGTTAATATTTCTTTTATTATCGCTTCTCATTTAATAGCAAATTGAACACCATAGATTTATTACGTTACTGTGAGATATAAATAAGCCTTTTGGAACCATATTACAATTTTGTTTCGGAGAGTATTACAAAATATTCTGGCATGATTTTGTGTTACTTCTCCTAAGATCGCTTTATTACCCTTTGGTAATAATTGTGGCGGTCGAAAACAGTATTACATTGTGATTGCCAATTGGCATTCATGATCCTACCTGCCGTATGTTAGTGTCAGTGTTTTGTCAGCTCAGCACTAAACATATGGCTGGTCCAATGTCAATTCTGGCAGCCATGTTGGAGATTATTCTTACTCGGCTGGCCAGTTGGTAGCCGTATCATGCATGTTAAGAAAAAAAACAGTAAATGTTTCTGCCATCTTTGAATTGTTTATGCCGCCATGTTGGATGACAGACGGAAGTCGCGATGACAGACGGAAACCGGAACATATGATGTAAAATTTGTATTATAGATGAGTTACAATTAAAATGTAATGACAGACTGAATGCCAAAGGGCAAATCAACACAGCTATTTCAATAAAATATGAAGAAAAAAAATGAGATGCTCATACCAACAGAGAAAAATATTAACAAAAATGACACTAACAAATTATTTGACTAATTATGACAAGCCATGAATAATAGGGGTGTGCCGGATCCGTTTTTTCCAACCGGATCCGGATTATTATTCCTGATATTGGTACTTTACAGATACCAGTAAATCTGAGGGGTTGGATGCCTTCTGAACAGTTGGCCTAAATGGCTAAATGACATTGGCTGATTGGAAGTTGGCAGTGAAGAACTTTGAAATAAATTAGAAAATAGAAATTATTCAGAGATCACTGAAATCAGAATATAACGCAGATTGATAATAAGTTATTATCCATATGTAACTAAACTCGCTGTTAAATTCTAACTCGCTGCAAGGTCAAAGGAAAACAACTTTACTATTAGCCTATTACTTTCATTACTTTGGCACTTGCCACTTAGCAGTGTAACTTTTAACTATTGTAGTGCACTAATTGTTTTGAATCTGAGGAGAAAGTCAGACTCATTATCTGAGTTCATCTCGTCTTGTCAATGGCTCATTGGATGATGGATGCTTATTGCTTATTGTTCAAATTTCATAGTTTATGATGTGTATTGAAATAGATAATTAATTCGAAAAAACAAATAACAAGATTGAATTGAGATTTGAGAACAATAATTCTTATTTCTGTACTTTACAAGTTTGAAAATTGAAATACAAATTTTAATGAATTCAATTAGCATTTGACAAAGCCATTATTCAAGTCTAAAGAAGTAAGAATAAGATGTTAATAACTAACTGATGACTATTAGTTTGTTAACAGTGTTAAGTTACTCCAAGTCCACAGCCAAATAATGTACACATTCCAGTGATGCCACACAATCACAGCTGAGCGCCGCGGGCCGCGGCTACGTCATACCGTCGTTTAAACCAAAGAGCACAGATCATAGCGCAAGCGACAATCGCCGAAGATGGCTTGATGACATAGAGATCACCAAAGACCTTTAAATTTATAATAGACCGCTAATGTAATGTTAATTTTTACTCAAAAATGATACGCATTTTTAACAATTGAGTGAACGATAATATAAATCAAAATATGAATTACAATTATGGTAAATTTTTTTTAAAGCATATTCGACTTTTAATTCCTTGTTTAAATAGAAGTATAATAACCTTTATTATAAAATAGAATTAAAAAATAAAAAAAATTGGGAAGGAATTGCTTTTAATGGAAGATGTTACGTTAGGGTTAGATTACCAACTCAGTGACTTGTTATATCAATTAGTGTTAGAGAATTAGTGTTTCTTCACGAAAATTTCAGAATGGAAAAATATTCTTTTTTTCATTTTACAATATTTAATATTCATATTTGAACTATTTTTTCAACAGGAAATCTCGTGGGTGATGCATTTTAATTTAATAACAAAGAAGACATCTTTTCCATCTGTCAGAGAAATCTAAATAACTTAAATGTTGAATTTATCAAAAACCATTCATTTCTGTTATTTATTTTGTTATGAAGGTGGCCAGGCGCTTGGGCAGTATAGTTGCTTATTATTTCTGTTACAACATCATTGGTGATTGCGGTTAAGATGACGTCACGAATAATAATTACTCATCCCCGCACTATCATGTATGGGATTGGGCAGATTGGCCACTATTAGCGGTGCTGACTCTAGCCTCTGGTATGTTCAAAACATTAAACAAGCTCAACGCTCGAAACAATCGATTAATGTATTGTGATCGTGTGGAATTCGGGAAAGAGAATTACTTTTATTTCAGATTATGATCCGGTGAGTCACAAAATCTGGCCAATTCCGAAATCCGGTATATTCCGGATACATGTAAATCCGGCGGAACCAGATTCCGGCACACCCCTAATGAATAGCACATACTAATTAAAAAGTCTCTTCATTCTAAATTTCCAATGCTTATATAAGACTTTCTCATACCTCATCAACCTGAGCTTGAGTCTGTTGCAAACGTTTGCTCTGTTCTCTGGGGGGCTGCATACCTGGGCCACCTGGTCCTGCAGACCTATAATGGAAAAAAGGTGATACCTTGAATTTAAATTTTGTACATCAGCAATAAATTATCATACAGCACAGATAGTGCTAGATATTCAAGCAACATATAATGAAAAAAAGAGAAAGTGAGAGAGATAATAACCATCACAGCTTTTTTTCTCCCCTTTGTTTTTCTAAATTACTTAAATGTCTTAAAAAGGTCTTCAGATGTGTGATTCTTTTTTATTTGTTTGATACAAAATGTAAATTTAATATTTCACTAAAAAAAAAATATTTTCACAGCAAATCTAATATTAAATAATAAAAAAATTTCAAATTTTAAGTTGATAATTTGTAATTAAGTATTTGTATAATGTATAAGACAAAAGTACATAATAGACTAAATTTTCAAATGTATTTATTTGTTTTACTGGAAATAACTTTTTTTCTAAGAATGTGCATACCAATATTATTAGTATATATTAGTTTTGAGTTGATAAAGAGTCTTATTTTTTGACTTACTGAAACAATAGGGTTCTATTTTCAGATGTTATAATCTATAAAACACACATGCTTCCAACAAATGTAATTTTCAAATAATAACCCATACACAATATTAAATGTTTTTCCATTGTTTTGATATTGACATAATTCTATTGTGTAAAGTTTGACAACAGAGACTAAAAACACTTAAAATGACACTTTGTAAAAATGAGGTACATATTTAATGAATCACTTCAAGACATAATAATATTAAAGATCACATTTAAATGCTTTTTCATATGCCTATCCCTTAGCACTTCTGTCAAATCTGTGAATAGATTTTTACCTATTTAAAAAACAAAGGGTGTTTTCAAATAAAATTTTTAAAATTCTGACTTATTATAGTCTGTATGTGTATTATAATCACTGCTCTGTTCTTTTTAACAGTTTTCATTTGCAATTGTATTATATCTGTACATGTGAGCTGGATGTCTGTCCTTTGTGTACAAAAATTTAAGGCTATTTTTAGCCTTAAATTTTGCACACAATGGATAAACTGTATTATGCCATTAAAATCTTCTTAAGTTTAGTGTATTGTCAATTGATATTTTTGCTAAATGATTTTATTAATTGACAAGTATGTTTTAAGAATGGAGTATTTGGTCTAGTGTCTTATAGTTTTGGTGAGATAGGTGAGTAGATAGGCATGTAGTTAGGGGGTTGAATATTTAGATAGGTAGGTAGACTTGGCAAGTAAAAAGGGAACCATCTGTATTTTAGTGTACTGGCATTGATAATAAATACTTGCATACATTTTCATTGTTATAACTTAAATTTAAATACACCCTTTTTTATATGTCTTTATATAAATGAGCAAGTTACAATAAGATATTACTAAGTGTGATTGATTGGACCGTGGATTCACAGCAGTAATACTGGTCACAAAATAGACTAGAGCACAGACACTATAGCAGACACACAGAAGTTTATATTTCTGAAACATATATTTTTAGAAAGGATATTTTTTTTATCTTCATAATATCATTATGTTCTAATGATGTGGTAATGAATTTAAAAAAATTATATAATAAATTTAAAAAGCGAAAGTCAAAATTAATTTAAAATCAACAGTAAAAAAAGATGGATTAATCATGCACAAAAAGTAATATGCCCAAAACTTAAAAAAAAAACACATTTTACATTAATGTATGTTAATAAGAAGTCAACATGTTAAATGGGTAGAGACTAAACAAACATGTAATGTAAATGACACCACAGAAATTCTAGAAACAGTCTATTCTTGATGAAAGTGTAGGTTTACATTTATGATGAAAAAAGGACTGTAATTTTTGTATAGATGATCAGTAATTTCAATCTTTAAAACAAAACAATACAGCATTAAGTAAATAAAAAAAAAATGACTTCAGCTAAAAAGTTTGAATAAAGCCTGCAGGCCTGCAGTATATATGACAAATAAACCACCTTTTAAAAAAATACACTTGCTTATGAAGATCCACATGCTACCAACATGAATTTCTAAAGCAGATTATGAAATGAATGACCAAAGCACATGTACAAAAATGTGTTTTAAAATTGAACTTTAAAAATGAATCGCTCCTAAATCAAAATTTGATCAAAAGATCTCCTTGAGAATTTATCTAACACTGACATCAATTTTTTTCAAAAAAAGGATTCAATGTGATTTTTTAAAGATGGTTTTTATTATGTCCAAAGCTCCTTCAGCCTAAGTTTATACATTTACCTACTTATGTGGTATGTTACTATTGATAGATAAATACTATTTATATGAAAAATCTGAAGTAATGTAATTTTCAAACAATCTTTCTGAAAGTAAATTAAAAAAATATTTTAGTACAAATATATAGTAAATATTTCGTACTGAAATAAAACTTAATATTCAAAGGCAAAGAAAAAAATATATATTGTTATTTTTTTAAATTGCTACAAAGAAAGAAGTTGGAAAATATTTCTCATTTTCAGTTCTTTATCAATATTCAAAGGCAAAGAAAAAAATATATATTGTTATTTTTTTAAATTGCTACAAAGAAAGAAGTTGGAAAATATTTCTCATTTTCAGTTCTTTATCAATATATTTTAAATTAAATAATTAAATCTTTACACAAAAAAAAAACCTAGGTCAAAATTAAAAAATGCAGTTTTTCTGTAAATGAGATATAGAGAAATCTTTAAGAATTTTAAAATAATGACATGCAAAAACTGTAAGTTTAACTGTGTATAAAATGAGATACTGACACAATCACAGACAGAAGCATAGTGCAAAGATTGTATAGAAAAATGAAATGTCACTTAAAGACAAAATTATTGAAATTAATTTTATAATGAAATTAAGTGTATTTTTAATGACATATTTTTGTGACATCTCAGAAATGACTGCAAATGAAAACAAAATAGATACAATTACTAGGAACTACTTACGGTGGGCCACCAGGGCCTGCCTGAGGGTTTTGGGGAGCAGCCCTTGATAAAATTTTGAATTATTTTATTAGTATGTGATAAATATGCTAAAATACTGCCCTAATAACAACAAAAAATATGGTGTATTGTGTTCTCTGCCAGTATAATTATTCTTAAGAATTAATTTAGTTGTAATAAATTTAATTAATTTATTTTTAATGCCAGTATATTTTTAACCAATGTTCTACTATAATAATTGTTCCTTGGGTCTTTATATATATATATATTAGGGCTGTACCGGAATCCGATTCCGGTTCCTGTTAAGCCGGATTCCGGTAGTTTTAACAAATCCGGTTCCGATTCCAGTTAAAATGTGCCGGATTTAAGCCGGATTTCTTTGTTGTTTGAAATTTGTAAGAAATTTTTTTAGCACTAAATATTTTGTAATAATTAGCGCTATACAAATAAATTAAAACAATAACTGCCTTCGATTTTAAAACTACAATAACGTCGATCGCTTTTGATTCTATATGTAAGTACAAATATATTAAAAAGGAAGATTTGAATCATATTTAGTCTAGTACTTTGTTTGGAAAAATTACTATTTAATTCGGTAAAATCCGGCTCCTGTTCCGATTCCGTCAGGATTCAAATATTAAATCCGATTCCGGTTCTGATCCTGCAGGATCTAAAAATTAGAATCCGGTACAGCCCTAATATATATATAATGGCCCCAGTAATATTTAGTAAATTGAATGCTGAATGTTTACAGTGTCATCATCGTACATTCAAAAGACTTAAAAAAGTGAATGTTTTTTAAGAGGATCAACAAATTCATTCACTTTGTTATTTTTTAATAAGTGTTATGGAATCAGTATAAATGGAAACAGTTCATAAACAAAACAGTGCTAGGGCATCATCCACTAAAGACAAAGGGAAATGATCTGACAATGGACAAAGGTGAACAAGGAGATAAGGATCCACTAAAACACTAACATATTACAATTTTTATTAGTTGCACAAAATCATGTAATCTTTTAATAAATGTGATTACCAGTGAAACTATTATTGAAGATATTTCTAAATACATGTATCTGAAACAGTCTAAATGCTTTTTTCAACATTAACTAGCATATTCAAATGCCTTAAAATATATGAGCAGTATAAATTAGTTTTACAAAAGAAATACAATTCAGCATGATGGCCTGTGAGCAGAGAAAAATAAAAATACTTTTTTTTTTTATAAATACACACACACACACACACATATATATCTATATATATATATGTATATATCACTTTATCTTTCAATACCATTCAATTTACCTATGTACTAGCTGTAAATAAATATTGCTTCAAATATCTAATATTTAAACTTTTATGAATGCTTTTCTTTACATATTTTGTATGCAGTCATACATCATGATTTTTATTGGCACCATATTTGTATGCTTATGTGAACGGTGAGTCCACAGAATCTTTAAATTCATCTCGGGTGACATTTTGACATCTGAACAGCACACACCTCAACAATTTAAGTTTAACCAATGGAAATAAAGGATAGTGATGTACAGGCTTGCGGAGCCGCCAAATTTTTTTTCGGCTCCGGCTCCCTATTAAGTATCACACGAGACACAAATTTTGTAATTGCGCCACGCAAACATGCCGCTGATAAAAAGTTATGCAAATTTCGTCGCGTTCACCCCCATAGAAGGCCCGAAGCGTGCGAGGGGGACCGGGGCCCCCTGCGTTTTGTCTGGCCCCCCTCTGCTTATTTGTTCTACTTAGTAAAATGTATTACCTGCCCCCCCTTGCTATTGCCTGGTCCCTGCTGTAGAATTTTCACGCTACGGGGCTGCCCCATAGTCAGGAACTTGAAAAATATACGCATGTTGGTTTTACTAAAAACAAACCATTTCAGTGCATCCAGAATCATATCATTATTTTTGACCGAGGTTTCACTAGTCGCCATTTTCATAAGTAATAAAAAGTTATTTCAATGATCAAATTAGCAAATAGTAAAATGATACATTATTTAAAATATTTTAAAGACTTCAGTATTTATATTTATTATTCATAAATTCGAAGTGACTATTCGGTCCCGGGTACCAATAAACTCCGATTTTTATTCGGACCCCCGTCCCAATAAAGTCTGATACTTATTCGGACCCATGGCAAATATGCACTTAGCTTAGCTATACATAAACTTTATTATTGTTTTTTTTTATAATTATTTGAATTGTATGATTTAATCGTTACTCAGTGTCTAGGGTTCCACTAAGCGGACTAATAAAGTTTAAATATAGCTAAGCTTAGTGCATATTTGCCACGGGTCCGAATAACAAACGGATTTTATTGGGACCCGGGTCCGCATAGCCACAGCCTTATAAATTTATCTACTCTTTTTCAGATATTCTATTTATAATAAAATTGTTACATACAGAAAGCGACCATTTTGTTTTTAGTCTATTACAAATTCGCGGCAGCCCCGTAGCGTGAAAATTCTACAGCAGGGGCCAGGCATTCTACAACAGGGGCCAGGCAATAGCAGGTGGGGGGGGGGCAGGTAATACATTTTACTAAGTAGAGCAAATAAGCAGAGGGGGCCAGACAAAACGCAAGAGGGGCTAAGCCCCCCTGGCCCCCACACACGCTACGGGCCTGATTCGCGGTCAAATAATAATACGAAATGACGCGTTCTATTTGTCGTATTAGTAAAAATTTATTTTAAATGATTGATACAATTATTCTATGAAATAAAACTGTTTTAACTTTATATATAACGAAATAACATGCCATTAAAAAAATTTCGGAGGGTAAACAAGATTTAAAACGAACACAAAACGATTCCCTGTTAAAGATTTCTTGTGGTGATGTGCGTGCACGCTATCATTTTAACGCTGTTACTGTTCGTAAAAATAACAACATTTCAAATTGTAGGAAGCAAACAATCAAACAAATTTGGAATTGTAAAGCTAAAAAAAAATTCTGCTGTAAAAAAAAAAGCATTTGGGAGCTGTGGAGCCGCCAGATTTTTCGGCTCCCGGCTCCGCAAGCCTGGTGATGTAATTGAAAGAGGGGATAAAAGGAATAAAATAATGTTAATTTTGTTAAAATCAGAATGAATTTATTTTTATCATTAATAGTCATAATATCTGGAGGTAGTGGTAGATATTGTTAGTAATCTGTTGATAGTTTATGTTATTATGTGCCCAGAAGTTACTCACACCAAACTCTGTTGGCTTATTCTTTCTTTTGCTGTACTAATCCAATGCCCAAAAAGTATTTTATTATGATGGATCCTTTTTAAGAGCTATGGTTAACCAAGGAAAAAAATAACTTTCAAATTCTAACAGATTTTTTTTTTTTAATTTATAGATGGATGGTTGAGCTGTGTAGGGTGCTTGACTGTCGACCTCACAAGGCCTGTTTTGATCCTCTATGAGAACCAAAAGAATTTATCCAGATTCTGATAAAAAAATTGGCTGTAAGTCTGTAAAGGTGAAAATTGTTTAAATTCTAAAGGGCTAAGGGAACTTAATTAGTTTATAACAGTTAAATGTGAATTATGAAATTTTGTTTTAATTTTAAAATGCTAAGGCTCAGATAAATTATTATCCTAATCTAATTAGGACTTTAAAATACAATTATGGCAAAAAGAAAATGAAATAATATAAAACTACTGCAAATTATACTTTATTGCTATTTGCAATGACAAAAAAATCCTACAGCACAGAGTAATATTAACTTAAAAAGAATTAAAAAAGAATAAAATTTAGATAATTTCAGTAGTTTAACTTTTTAACTTTCAGATTTTTCAATTATATTTTATTTACAACTAATTATTATGATAAAGTTAAGCTTCAGCCAAATATGTAATACAACCTAAAAAAAAAAGGTAGAAATATGCATATATTTATGTCCTAAAAATGTCTGAAACATGCCCTAAAAAGAACTGAATCATGCCCTAAAATGACCCATATATGCATATATGTCCTAAAAAAATTACACAGTATGCAATAAACTATGACTTAAAAAATGAAATTGAACTAAACAAACAAAATCTTTTTACATAAAACACAATAGACCTTACATTTTGAATTTTACATACTTGGAAAAAGTCTATCAAATCTTTACAGCATCATATTAGTCTTTAGAACTGTATTAACTCCCCCTTAGGTTTTTGCAAGGACCCTAACGACAATTCATTACTGCAGACAATCTCTAATTTTTAACGGAAACAATATTTGTCTTCTTTAGGTTAATTAAAAATTATTCTATGCAAAAATACATAGTCTTTGAAGAAATACATTTAAACGCAAAAACAAATTCAAAGCATGCATTTATATTACAATTAAGAATTGTGCACTATGTTCAGTAACGTAGCCTACAATATGATTTGAACTGAGTAAAAAAAAAAATACACAGTAAAACAAATAAAAATGTGTGTTGTACTAAAAAATACACCTAGTAGAATCAAACTTTTTTATTCATTCTATTTGATAATTAGACTATAGTGAAAGTATTATGAGTATATAAACAACTGGAGTGTTGTTCTCATTGACCTCATGCACTGCCACCCCTGCTCTATACTCTTTCTCTCTCTCTCATAGTATGTTTTTGTTGTGACACATTCAAACAAACATCTGGTGAAGTGGGGTAAAAAAAAGCATATCACATGACCCTCTCCCTCCCCTCTTGAGCCAGTAAAGATGGTTTGTGGCAAAAAAATATTTTAGGACTTTACTGTTTTAAATTTTGTGAATTAAATGACAAGAAAGATGATAAATTAATAGTGAGAAATATATTTGTTGTGTAAATGCTGAAAAAAATTGATTAAAATGCCCTGATAATATGCTTTATCAATATGCTCTAAGTGTAACAGATTTTTTTAAGGCCAAAATATGCTTTGTTATGTATTTCATTATTTAAGAACATGGCTTAATTGGTAAAGAATTAAATATACGACAAAAGTGAACAATCATGATTTTCATGAAAATATGAGCCCTGGTAATATAAAAAGAAATTAAGTTGAAATAATAGACAATATGATTTTATACTAGTGTGCCACAAACATAATTATTCCATAGCTCTGCATATCTTGTTTTTTTTGGCAATAGAAAACAAAAGTTATTAAAATACTGTATTTTTCGCCGTATAAGACGCACTTTTTCTTCCCCAAAACATGCTATCATACACTTTTAAAAGAGGGGTAACTCCCGGAAACTCCAATTGTAAACATGATGAAATCAATAGTCATATCTATTTACCTATCGTTTTATGTATTCGGAAGATTAAAATTAAAGGTGCACTTTAATAAACCGAAATACGTTAGTTAAAATGTTTCTGTGACATTATTAACATTATTAATACAATCTCAATGCGTAGTTTAATTGTAATTAATTATTTTAGTATTTTACTATATTAAAGTAATCACGGTATGGGATCGCCTTCACTATAAATAAAAATCGCGCACCAAGTGAATGTGTAATTGAACGGACGGTGAAGAAAGGGATAGGGACGGGGAAAAAAAAATATTGTTGTTGTTGTTTTTTATGCTGCAAGTATTTGGTTCAGAATCTTTTTTTTTCTAGATTTTCCTCCTTTAAAATTGGGTGCGTCTTATATGCCGGAGCATCTTATACGGCGAAAAATACGGTACATTATCAGTAGGAATAAAAAAAAATATTTACTTTTTCAGATCATTCGGCATTCTTAATTTCTTAATAAGTATAATCTTCATCTTATCATTTTAATTAGTTAATAGCTAAACTAAACTATCTGGTCTGTACTATGTAAGTATGTGGAAATCTGTCATTTTACAACATTGATTTTCTTTCCCACAGTGTTTTTGGAAAAAAACATAGGGTAGTTGTCTTTGTAAACACATTGTGTGCATATTTGGATAGATAATAGTGTAGTGTTATATATATCATAAAGTACAATCATCACTTAGAAACAGAAACTTTTTATTTATTTTTTTAAAGCTGTTTTCAGAAAATGTTATGCTTTTGAAAAATACGGTTCCAAAAGTATATGTGACAAATGATGAAGTTTTCCATTGAATTTTTAAAAAATCAATTGGCCATTAGAGTGACCATTTATATTCATGCCTGCCAAGTTTCATTGAAAAATATTCATTTTCAAGGGGAAAATTTTTATTGTCAAAAAGGTATATGATGACGCCATTATCACAATATTGACACAGGTAGGATAGACAACTAGGGGAGACAACCCATATAAGTCATGTGTTGTTTGAAATATTTAAATATCACACATTCACTTGTAAGGATTTTGTTTTCTTTAAAAGGTACACTTTTATCAGTTGTACTACTATGCTACCAATTTTTCAAAAAAATAAAATTATGTTTATTAAAAAAAAACATCTGACCTGATATAATGATAAAAGTCTATGACCATGTCTATGTGAATTTGATGATCATTTTTGTCATTCATTATGATACTAATTCATTTTTGACATGATTATTCACTGGCACCATCACTATATTTCTTTTTTTTTTTAAATGGCACAATATCCTTTACCTCTATGACTCACTATGTCACATAAAGAAATCAACTAACATTGAATGATGCAACTTACAATTACACCACTCATCACCTGTGTAAAAAATTCTCCCTTCCCCCCATTAGCCATTATCTAAACATGCAAATAAAAGTAAAGCACAGACTATGGTTAACTTAGAGGATGAAATGAGAAGATGACACAAATTGAAGATTAAAAAAACATTAAGGAGGATATGTTAACTGATGATAAGAAGGAGTGCTCACTGTCAAATAGGATGATTGTGTATAATATGATAGTACCCAATGTGCCTATCAGTACTAATAAACCCCATTAGCTAGAAACATTTAGCCAATATAATTTCTTCACGAATATTGTTCTTGCATGAAATTATTATGCATGTCATTATTTTTACTTTGTTCATCCAATAATTGTCCAAAAATTAGCCCAAAGATGCATAATATGATTTTTCTTTTACTATGATATACTTTGTATATCTTAGTAACAGTAAGCCAGAGATCCCACTTTAATACCAGTAATATTTTATTATCCTCAAAAATTTAATTTTTGCTTGAAGATTTTTTTCCTCTTTTAATTGTCATACAGTTGGCCCTATTTTAGCCCAAAAACTTGACCATAGAAATCATATATTTTTTTTACTATTATAATACACATCATCTTGTTGCCCTTTCAATTATCTTTCTTTTGATACCAAGTTTAACAAAATTGGTTCAGAATTAACAAAACAAGTTTATGTTTCAAAATGTGGAAAATTCTGACACAGTATTTCCTCTTTGTCTATTGTAACAGATTTGAGTGACTTAAGCTTCTGTAACTTTTACAATAATGATCATATCCCAAAGTGTATTATATCATTGGAAAACTCTTGTTATGTTCTTTCAAATGATTTATAATACATGGATAATAGATGACTTTAAAATTTTCATGTCACATACCTAATACTATGTTCTTACTGTCTATGTAATAATCATGAATCTGATGTATTATACCAATAAATAAAGAAGCTCATGGTGCAAATTTTGTATCAAGGGTGTACACAATACATTGGAACAAAAGTAATTAAGAGTTAGTTAACTATAAGTATCAAGTCTATATTATGTGACTATATTAGTATAACTAAGCTGGTCTGTTCATTGATTTATTATTTTTTTGTTGTAAAAACCAAAGAGTTTTAAGATGCATTGAATTAAAATCGTGGCAATCATTTTGAAATATCTCTATATTTAAAAAAAAAACTATAATTTACTTACATTTTGCTAAATGTATTTATTTAACAAGAGATATCAGCTCCAATTAATTCCACACAAGTTAGCTGGTAACAGAAGAGTAACCCTGTCTCTTCATCAACAAAAATGGCTGCTACGTCCTGTGATGTCATCATCCGGGGTCTTGCACATAACTTTTAGATAATTTAAGCTATCCTCAAATAGTTTTATGCTAACAGAGTTTCGATTTATTCTCATGCAACTGATAACTGTTAAAACTTGTCATTTTTTTCTAAAAATTATCAGTGAGCGTAACTCAATATTGTTAGGAGCCTACAAATATTTTTTTTTATGTTGTACATGAATATTGTTGATGAATCGAAGCCCACCAAAAAAGAGGGCGGGGTCAACATGAATGCTTGTCAAAAACGCTTTAGCTCTTTAAGATGAATTAAGAGGACGCTGATTGTAAGAGATTTCAGGGGCCTAATACAAATTATTCTATCAGACCAATATTCTAGGCCTATGATAGAGTCGTGTTGATTTGAATTATTCCTATATAGACATTTACCATAAAGTAGGCATGCACGTAGCCCGATGAATAAAAATAAAAAAATAACCTACAAAATAAAATTTAAAAAATACAAATAAAATTAATAATGAACACAATTAGTAGGCTAGTTTTTGTGTGAGTTAATGGCGCACAGAGAGAAAGAGAGAGAGAGAGAGAGAGAGAGAGAGAGAGAGAGAGAGAGAGAGAGAGAGAGTTTGAGAAGCGATGGTTAAGTCGATCATTTTATATTTAAGAGTGAAGCCATCTACTGGGGCCCATCTGATCACACACTCCCATCAATGCGTAGCTCATTACCAGGGCCAGCCTTTCGAATTGCGGGGCCCATCAGATCACCACACTCCCAACAATGGGTAGCTAATTACACACAGACTAGTGTACCCTACTGCCTCTCCTCAAAAAATGTCTGGTTAACTCCCCCCCACTGGCGGCGGAGCAGGGGGGGCAGCGGCCCCCCCTAAAACTTTTAAGGGGTGGCGGCGCCCCCCCTTGAATTTCCAGTCTGCCCCCCCTAAAACTTTAACTTTTTTAACTTTGTAATTCATTTTAGTTTATATGTATCATTTTCATTTTCATAATTCATTTGATTTATTTCTTAAATTTAATATTTGAAAGAAATTATAATTAATTGACATTTTACAGTAATCACATTATTGAGAGTTGTTGTGGCATATTTTAAAATTAGTTGCAACTACCCGGCTTTGCCCGGGTTTAAAATAATGTTTTCTGTTTAGTTAAGAAGCGTAATTTGACGTTTAATTAAGATTTAAAATAAGACGCGTAAAAAAGGTTTTTTTTGCATGCAAATTGCAATAAAAGGGTACATTTATCTTAAAGCAATGTGATACACAACATTTTTGGCAGTTTCTCTCTCTCTCCCTCCCCTCCCTCCCTCCCTCCCTCTTTCCCTCCCTCTCTCTCCCTCTTTCCCTCCCTCCCTCCCTCCCTCCCTCTTTCCCTCCCTCCCTCTCTCCCTCCCTCCCTCCCCCTCTCTCTCTCCCTCCCTCCCTCTTTACCTCCCACTCTCCCTATCTCTCTTAGGCATGACTGTATCAAAAGATGACAATTCCTATGGATGAAGGAATGGAATGTAATAATGTAGTAAGTAATGTGATATTTGGTTCCCCGTACCGATCATATTTATAGTAAGTTAGCTATGTGGGAGAGAAGCTCGTAAAACCTGAAATCGGGGTAAAAGTTTGCCAATTTTCATGTCTTTGATATCCAAAATAATTAATCACAATTAAAGTACCCATTGAGATGGAACGAAACCTGTTTAAGAACATTCCCCATGTAATTTTGTGTACGTGTACCCAGTGGCGCAACCAGCAAAAAAAGTTTGACAGTTTGACAGTCTTTTTTGTAACTTTATAACGTAAATTATGTATTGATGATTTGGCCTGGGGGGGGGGGTGGCTCAAGCCCCCCCCTGCCCCCCCCTCCGGTTGTGCCACTGCGTGTATCACATTTCACGTTATTTGGTTGTCTGGATCTTGAGTTTTAAGGGAACAGACAGATAGCAAATGCGTCTTATAAGTATAGAGAAGTACAGGCCCGTAGCCAGAGGGGGGCTGGGGGGGGCTGAGCCCCCCCCCATGCATGACCTGAGCCCCCCCCCGTGCATGATTTGAGCTTTTTGACAAAATTTTAATAATAACGGCTATAAAACATCAATCATTTTGTTCAATTAATCAATAACAATAAAAACTTAAAAGTTTATATTTTGGCAATCATTCAGGCTATTTTTCTTACATATATAGCTTATCTAATTTTCGGGCATAAAAGATTGAATCTTATTGGTATTTGGGGCTTCAACAGCCGTGTGTGAGAGCAGTTTCTCAACCCTCACACGAATGCTCACCCCATATCGCAAATCAAAGTTACAAAAGCGTCTAAATAATCTTTTCCTGCTTACATTTGAAAAAGATTTAACAGACAATCTGAATGCTGAAACATTTTTAGGTAAATTCAGTGCTAAACCACGACGTTTGCAAATTTGAAACGTATTATAATATAAGTTCGCAACCAATGCCGACGAGTGTGGGGTCGGGGCAGGGGGGAGCCAATGCCCAGGGGCCCGGCGAGTTTTAGGGACCCGGACTGAGCTGGCCAATCAACTTTGAAAAATATTAATATCAGCACGGGGGCCGTGTCACCCCTGCCCAGGGACCCGAAATTTCTGTCGATGGGCCTGTTCGCAACCTTGTAATAGTTTTGGTATATTCTGAGGACAACTAGCAACTTAAATAAGTTAATAAAATAGCATTTACTTCTGACTTCATTTTTATACATATGTATAATAAAATAATAAAGTACAAACTCCGTGATTTCTGATTGATGTTATTTAATTTGCAAATTTACTTTTTAGCAGAATTAATTTTATTTTAAATTGAAAAATTGCGACTGTTGTTGTTGATAGATCTGTTCTCTGTTTTCAATATTTTATAAGAAATATCACACAAATAGCTAAGCTATATTTGTGCATCTTTGTCGTTCTTCCCGGGTTGTAAGTTAAACCAACAGTATAATAATATAAATCAGGTATCTATTATGTAACAATTGTGTAGCAGAAATATTGGTCAATATATTTATAACAGGAATCAGAAATTGCTCAGCCTCAATAAATTTTTATCATTAAATTATTTTTAACAAAACTGCAACATGCCATGCATTATTGAAACGTAGTTTAAATTATATATTTCTAATTAATAGCTAAACAATCGGTACTAAAATGCACCACTCCAGATATGGAACTGCAAAAAATTTCTTGGGGAGGGGACTCACTGAGATCCCCTCCCCAAACCCCTCTTCTCCGTTCGCAAGCTTTCGGCGCTTTGCGCCTCCATTTTCGCCCCCCCTCGAACATTTCTTCTACCCCACCAGGGGCGGATTTAGGGGGAGGGGCCGGGGGGACATGCCCCCCCCCCCCGTTATCGCAAGTTTAGGTAATACATCATTAAATTATTGAAATATTTTTTTGTTCTAAGACCAATTTTCAACAATGAAAACAGTTTTGCCCCCCCCCCGGGGGTCAATGTTTTGCCCCCCCCCCGGTCAAAGTTGCCTAGATCCGCCCCTGTGCCCTAGGAACATTTCTTCGGCACCCCCCCCCCCCCGAAAATGACTTCGGCCCCCCCCCTAATCCAATATTCCTGGCTACGGGCCTGGAGAAGTATTGCCATCTACCGAATGACGGCAAATGTAATTTTTAAAGAAAATACAATTATTTATTATCTTTTCATAAATTACTTTTTGTTTATTGAGTTTCCCGTTTCCGGTTTCATATTCATCATCATTCATGATAATTATCAGTAATTTTCTGATCTAATTTCACTATTAAATTTGTAAACAAACTGACATTACGAATCAGTTGACGACAGAAGTGCTCAATGTTCATTTTTATTTTTTTTAATATATTATTTTTTAATAATATCGATTAAATACTTGCTACAGAATTACTATATTCTATTATAGAATTAAGGGGGTAAAATTTGTCTTTCGGTCATATTTTGTCTTGCCCCTCCTTAAATTTTCAACCCCCTTGAATTTTGGCTTGCCCCCCCTTAAAATATTTCGTTCCGCCGCCGGTGCTCCCCCCCCCCCCCCCCCACTTTTTATTAAGAACAACTGATACCTAACACAGCTGTTCAAAAATGTAATACAATGCGTCGGGAGATTATCATAAAAGCTGATATTAATTACAGTCATATATCTAACACTTAATCGCCCTTCGTATGCGTGTATGCGTTGTAACCGTGTCTCTCCCTCAGGCTAACGGTCCGGATAAATGTTCTTTTCTATTGCAGAAATTTCGTACAAGAACTGTAATCCCCGGCTCTGCTTTAGCTAATCTAACCCTGCCGGGGATGAAACCATTGGCATTTATCCCCGGCTGTGCAGAATTTTTTTTTCATCCCCGGCACTGGTTTTTTCTTAATGCGAGCACTGGTTGTACCGTGTGTCTCACTAAGCTAATGGTCTGCAGTCTGATGGGCTAATGGTCCGTACACGCTTCGCTGGTGAACTGCATTTGTTAGAAATAAAAAAAAGCGGGCGAATAGCCACGAACAGGTAAAGTTATTGGCAGTGCATACATTCATGGGCGTATTCATGGGGGGGGGGGGGGGCAAGGAGCCATTTGCCCCCCCCCCTACATTTTGAAAAAATGCCATATAAGAGGGGGGCATTTATTCCCCCCCCCCCCTTAACATTAAAAAAAATGTAATAAAGTTGTTATTTGCCCCCCCTGGAAGATTTTTGCCCCCCCCCAGGAAAAATCCCTAACGACGCCCATGCATACATTGGATGCTACTAACCAAAACTAACGATCTATTGTTTCCGAAATCTTCGGGGAATGACTTCTAGCCGGAGATGCGGCTACAGATGCTGATTTTGACCATATCAATAGTCACGTATTGCATTTACTTAAAGGAGAACCCAGGACATACTTAAGGGACCTGCTGCCTTACGAAAAAGTCTATTTTTATGAATCGTGGTTAACATTTTTGAAAAATCTTTTACCATTTAACTTTACATTTATTGTGTTAAAAGTCACAAAAAGAATGTATTTTTTTTTTATTAAAAATTCATTTCATGGACACATGGTTAAAACGTATTTATTATTTTTTTTTTTGTAAAACGTCGTTTTTCATTGGCATGATATAATGCGTTGTTTAGTTACTATGTACACGCGTAGTGATATCACATTCAGAGGCGCAACTAGACCAAACTTTCAGGGGGGGGGGCAAAAAAATCACTTGTATTAAAAAAATCACACTATTTATAAATTTGTATTTTATTTTAAACAATTTTTTTTTATTTCGGAGGGGGCAAATGCCCCCAATGCCCCCCCCCCCAGTTGCGCCACTGATCGCATTATCGCATATCAAACGAAACATCATTTTCCGGTGAATTCGAATTTTTTGATGACGAAGATATCCTAAAAATAAATAATGCCTAGGGAGATCCCAAAATAGATCACTTTCGAATATTATACGCATAGCGATTGGCCAACTTGCTTTATGTGATCATGTGAATGCAAGTCGAGTAACTCTTTTTTGAAAAAAAATTTTTTTTTTGCAAACCTGACGCATGCGCATCAGCATTTGTTGACAATGGAAATCATAGATATATAAGACTAGATCGCTTATGCTTATTTAATAGAGACCGAAAAAGTGTTGTATTCGAGACCCCTACTTTAAAAAGAGAAGAGTACAATTCTGTACTGTTCTTTATTTTTTACCGACAAAGATTTCCTTCCTTTTAATTAAAAAAAAATCCCCAATTATGCTAGAGGTTGGCGCTTTTAAAATCTACTGATGTGTCCGAAAAAATATATTTGACGGTTAGTAATAATATAATCAAACAACTGGGTACACAACACGAAGGCGTTTTATTCAAAGTTAATTGAAAAAAAAAGTTTTTGAAAATTTGTCAAGGAAAACAATGCAAAATGTCTTCTGCTATTTATTTCAGTTACTTAAGGTTTCTATGCGTACTACGTCATCAGGTTATACAGAATTGTACTTTTCTCTTTTTAAAGTTATGGTCCGCACAATATATATCTATGCATAGCCCATAAGCGATCTAGTCTTATATATCTATGATGGAAATTGAACCATAGACGGACGACACTTCCTATTTCCAAGTTCATCGTTTGAGTTTATTTACATATATGTTTGGGGAAAAAAAAGCGTAATCAAGAGGTCGGCATGTTAAGAAAGACCTATAACTGTAATAATAGTTTTTTTTTAGAGCATTTTCGAAAAAAAAAATGCTCTATTGTCCCCGTTTTGTCTGTCTGTCCGTCATCACCCTAGATCTCAACAACTATAAGTCCTAGACCCATGATGTATATATCATTTTATAGGTCTTGACCTGCCAAGTGTACATCAAAAGTCCATTTTGCGAATCTGACCTCTCAGGGCTGAATATAAGAGTTTCTTATGTATCGTTTTTGCTTTTATTTTAAATATAAATAATAAAAGCTAATCAAAGGGGCGTAATCATTATTTATTTTTGTAACAGTTATTCAACATGATTACTTCCCTCTCTATTTATCAAAACCCATACGTAGCCACTGCGTACACGAAAATGCTCTAAAATATCCTTTGTCCGAAACGGAAAAGACTTAAATTACTTATTTTCGTCTTATAATTATTTATTTATTTTTTAATCTTAATCTACACAATAATATCTGTACAGTGAGTAACATTGTACATGTGTTATAAGCATTAGGGAGCGACCGATAATCGGATCGGTATCGGACGATATTGGCACTATCGGTTAATATCGGATCGGCCGATATTTGGCTGCCGATACATTGTTTTTTTTTCCACAAATCTAGTAACTCTAAACTGGTTTTGGTTTACAGAGTTTAAAGTTTACTTACAGACTTCCAGTTAACTGTTGACCTGAGTGAAGTGATTTACTGATACGAAGTGGCTACGGTTACGGCCAGCACCATTATATTAGGGTTAAGGTATGGATCCACCAAGACGAAATTTCGGTGTCTAGGGGCATTGCGAATTCCGTCTCTGTTTCGCTGCAATGATATTCTAATGAGAACATGTACACCGGTCAGGAATTCCACTGCGGAACAGCGAAAGTTTTCAGTTTCGCTGCTTGCAGAGTTTTTTCCGGAGAGCTACATTTTCCATGATGATAAACAAACAAAATGGCTGCTTAGAAACGTCGATTCGAATAGAAAAAATGATTCACATTAGTGTACATTCATTAAAAACAACAACAGCAAAGTGAATTTTGACAGAAAAACATGAATTACTATAAGTTTTGGCCGGTAAAACAGTCTTTGTATATGAATTTCTGAAAGGAAAATATACATCGTCTATCTACATATTGTACAAATGAAATTTATTTCGATCGAAGCGCTGTCTGAAAATATAAATGCTATTAAATAAATGTTTGGCAGATCATGAAAACAAAAAAAAAATGAACGGCTACCGATCAAATAAAAAGGTAAAAAAAAGAACAGTTTTCCATTTCCAGCTTGTAACAATAGCTTTAGATAGATCCATACAATTTTAGAACCACTGTTCAAACTCATGGGTCCAGGAGACAGTCATATGTTTTGATAACTAGAATTCCAGCGGTATCTTTGTTTAGGGTAGAATTAGGTTGTTATCACAGGTCTATGACCCCCAGAGGTAGGTGACGATAGATGTAATTAGGCAGACAAAGGAATACTAGCCCAGAGTGAATATTTGGCCGCACCAATCCCTAGGCTGGAATAAGAGTCATTAATATGTAGATGAGTTAGAAAGGGTTTTAGGGAGCCAATCAAAAGTTCTGGGGCTTTGGGGCACGTGATAATTCACCATCACATAAATAAGAGATGTAACTGAGATTTCGTCAGACCGACGACAGACCGACAGATCGACAGACGGACGATAGAGGCATCAGGACACCAGTTGTAGAGATAGTTAGAGGAGAAGTTAGTGGAGAAATAATAGAGGCACAAGCTATCAAGTTATTGCGTTTTACAGTACACAGTCAAAGTCTATTTTATTGAAATATCTCTGGATAATCCTTTCGAGGACCCAGGATACTAAGTGTCAAAGTATGTCTGGATAATCCTTTCGGGGACCCAGGATACTAAGTGTCAAAGTATGTCTGTATAATCCTTTCGGGGACACAGGATACTAAGTGAGTGTATGAAACATTTTTGTGAATACTACATATGTTCATACTACATATGTTTTCTTATTGTTGAATAAATATAATTGAATAGTAGAAATTTGTCTCATTGATTGGTGGGTTGTTTGAGAGTGCAACGAGACTGAACGCTACTTAAGATTATAAACCAGTTATAATATCGGCAGCTACATAAATCAGTATAGTTATCTAAAGCAGCAGTGAGGAACACACAGTGTTACATTGGAGAAGCATTACATCAACAAGTACATAACGTTCAAAGATATATAACGTTACACAGCTAGACAATTTATTTGTAATAAGAACAAAAAGGCAACCGGTATGCAGTATTTTCTGCTTTTCAAAGTATCGTTTTTTTTTTTCACTAGCAGGAAAAAGTGCGAAGTAATCATTAAACAAGCAATTAAGCCTGTTCCATTCTGGACACAGGACGTGTTAGCGCATTTTCGTGTTATGTATCAGTACGTTTGTTAGCTTTCAGTAAATATTTGTAAATTTTGGAAATGTTTATAAATTCAATTGTGTAATGCATATATTTGTAAAAAAATTATAAAGACGTTTCTTTATATTTGAAAAAAAAAATATTGTCTCTTAAATCTAACTACAAGTGGTTTGTGGTTACTGAAATAGGACTCATAATTGAAAACATTCTAAATTATAGTCATTTAATCGTCCGAAAACTCCGTCAATTGTTGCATTGCTCTGATAATTTCAATTAAACTCAGAACACAAGTTTACTATTTCATTTGATGAGTTTCTTATTAAATCTTGGTGAAACTACGTGATGCAGTATTTCGCACCAAATGAAGGGTTATTGAACGTATAAGGTGTGTATATATAATACATAAGCCTCTTAGGAGCCCTGAAGCCCGGCCCTCAGAGGTCCTATCGCGAAATGAACTATTGATGTACACATGGCAGGCCAAGACCTACAAAATGATATATACATCATGGGTCTAGGACTTATAGTTGCTGAGATATAGCGATCCTTTATTAATATAGCTTATATAGTAAAAAACGGTACTAAGGCCCCTTTTACGGCCCTGATAGGTCAGATCGCGAAATGGAAAAAGTCATTTCTTGGCAGGCCAAGACCTACAAAATGATATATACATCATGGGTCTAGGACTTATGGTTGTTGAGATCTAGGGTGTACACGGACAGACGGACGGACAGACAAAACGGGGACAATAGAGCATTTTTTTTCGAAAATGCTCTAAAAAGGGGGGTGGTCTATTTTCTTTTTCACCTTCTTTTATTCTATTTATAAACCCGCTGAAGAACGATTTTTCTGCAAGGTACCAGTTCTCTCTCTAATCTGTGCACATGTGCGCGCACACAGTACAATAAAGCGCACAAAAGTTTCGCGTTTTTATACTACGGATGGCCTAGCAGTAAAGCACTACTCTGTTGACCTGAGGGTCCGTGGTTCAATCTCCTGTGAGGACCAATGAATGTTTCAGGTCATGGTTAAAGTATCAACCAGCAAAGCAGCAACATTTGAAGACAGTTATCTCAAGAAGAGATCAACATTCAGACACTTTCACGGTCTGGTATATTCAGTCAACTATTAAAGAAGCTGTTAAACTTAAAGAAGAAATGAAGAAAACACTACATTTAGAAAGTTGTTCACTGCACTTTGAGGGTAAACGTATTAGTCACCAAGAATATCAAGTGTTAGTGTTGAAGAATAGACTAATAGAAATTAAGTTACTAGCACTAGATCGACCAGACGTAAAAGCAAATACTGTTGTTAAAGGTATAACAGCTATTCTTGATGAATACAATGTATGGAAGAGTATAAAGATGATTGTGGCCAGGTCAAAGTAAGCGGGGGGGGGGGGCACCAATACCTAGCAAGGGGGCAGTTTTTCTCATTTTAGTTACTTTTTCTTTATTTTTTCCTCTTTTTCTTTTTTAAGCGGGGGGAGGGGGCACTCCACACCTAGCGGGGTGGGGCACGCCCCCCCAGTGCCCCCCTTGGCTACGGGGCTGGCGGACACTACGAATGTCACTGGCGGCGGAACGAAATATTTTAAGGGGGGGCAAGCCGAAATTCAAGGGGGGGCGGCGCCCCCCCTTGAAAATTTCAGGAGGGGCAAGACAAAATATAACCGAAAGACAAATTTTACCCCCTTAATTCTATAATAGAATATAGTAATTCTGTAGCAAGTATTTAATCGATATTATTAAATATATTTTATATTAAAATAAAAAAAATGAAAATTGAGCACTTTTGTCGTCATCTGATTCGTAATGTCAGTTTGTTTACAAATTTAATAGTGAAATTAGATCAGAAAATTACTGTTTATTATCATGAATGATGATGAATATGAAACCGGAAACGGGAAACTAAATAAACAAAAAGTAATTTATGAAAAGATAATAAATAATTGTATTTTCTTTAAAATTACATTTGCCGTCATTCGGTAGATGACAATACTTCTCTATACTCATAAGACGCATTTGCTATCTGTCTGTCTGTTCCCTTAAAACTCAAGATCCAGACAACCAAATAACGTAAAATTTGGTACACGCAGTGGCGCAACCAGGGGGGGGGGCAGGGGATGGGGGCTTGAGCCACCCCCCAGGCCAAATCATCAATACATAATTTACGTTATAAAGTTACAAAAAAGAATGTCAAACTGTCTTTTTCAATAAGTGAGCCCCCCCCCCCCAGCATTTTTTGCTGGTTGCGCCACTGGGTACACAAAATTACATGGGGAATGTTCTTAAACAGGTTTCGTTCCATCTCAATGGGTACTTTAATTGTAATTAATTATTTTGGATATCAAAGACATGAAAATTGGCAAACTTTTATCCCGATTTCAGGACCACTTTTGGGAACCACTGCTAGACTGTAAACATCTACACGTGTCCACTACTCACACTGCTCAGATATCACAACACGGTGCTCTAATGTTTTGTTTAGGTCTATTTACCGATGTGTGGCGCACACGTAATACATTTCCATTTAAAAGTTGCGCACTGCTGGTATCTTTTGTCGCACATAAATTAGAACATTGTACGCGACCAACACATTGAGATCAAATGTAGTAAAAAGTAGGGAGCGACCGATATGCCTTTTTACCGATAGTCCGATACCGATATTTTCCCCCAGCATTTTTACCGATACCGATATTTTCTTTTTAGGGGCTGTCCATTATTTATGTCAACAAATTTTTGTCGATTTTTACCCCCCCCTGTCAACAACTTGTCAAACTTCCAGAGACCCCCCTATAAAATTACGTCAACATTTGATTACCCCCCTAAAAAAGGTGGCTTCCAAAATGTTTATGTGGCAAAATTAGTAGGAATATAGTTAGTTTAATTAAAATACTAAATGTTAAGCGAGTGTGTAACACAAAAACTACAAACGCTGCTTAATTTTCCTATTTATTAAGTAATTATATTCAATTAAAAAAAGTAACATTGTTGACGTCAACTTTTCTTGACCTCCCTCCCCTCCCCCTTGTCAACAATTGTCAAAAATTTTCTGACTCCCCCCTCCCCCCCTATTTTGTTGACGTAATTAATGGACAGCCCCTTAAGCAACAACAATGCCAAACACGTGTTATTATCGTGCTATATGAAGTATTTCAAGTCAAGTTCACATATTTTGTAACACCCCCCCCCCCAGGTACCGATATTTTTTTTTAATCAACAACAGTGCCAAACACGTGTTTCTCTCATGCTACAGCTCATGACGTATGTCAACCCATGCTTACCCCTTCCCTGTCATATTTCGAGACACTACGCCCACACGTAAGTCTTGTTCCCCCCCCCCAACTTCCCATCCCAACAAAAAATACACACAAATGTTCACTAATTGTATCATTCAAGGTCATACATTAGAATTAAGAAATGCCAATCCTATTGTTTCAAGGTCGTATCTCTGATGTACGTGACAATTTCTGTGTACGGGTTTTTTTTTTCCTTTTTTTTAAATCTTGTCTGATCTGGTTATAGAATTGGGTTATTTACTGATTTTTTTTTCTGCAACTCTGTTGTGAAAAAAAAAAACAATGTATCGGCAGCCAAAAAAACGGCCGGTCCGGCAGTTAACCCATAGTGCCAATATCGGTTCGACTATCGGTCGCTCCCTACAACAATCGGCCGACCCGATATTAACCGATAGTGCCAATATCGGTCCGATACCGATTATCGGTCGCTCCCTAGTAAAAAGTATGCTTACTTCGTGCCAAACGTGTCGATTGTGTCATAAATCTACGGAACATCTTTCATATGAACGTTATATTGTGCATTGCCGTCATATAGTGTTCCGATAATACTACTAAAAAGAAAACAAAAAGGTAATATGGGATATGATTTCGTGACGTAACACTTCTGGAAACCTCTCCTGTCACACCTCCTCGACCCCCCCCCCCCCCCCACGTATTAAGTGAATGCCTTCCCCAGTGTCGTTCCGTAGATATCTAATAACTAGAGTGTTTAGCCTATTGTATTCTGAATAATCAAGACGTTCTCATTCTGCAGTATATAGGTGACAATGGACAGTCTTTGCCCTAACATGCCAGTAGTTATACTGTGACTGCACCCAATATCTCTTGTATTTTTATTTTTACAGTAAACTACCGACTGTAACAGAAAATGATAAGCTGCGACTCATGATTTAAAGATGAGTTTACGTTCCTCTACACATCCCACGCAACATGCTTGACATTAATGATCAATGTGTTCTGTGTCGCTGTATGACAGAAACATATTAGGACGATTAGTGTAAGTCGTGAATTGTAACAAAATGTTTGCTATCAGTGCTCGATTGAAGAAAAAAACCAGTGCCGGGGATGAACAAAATTTTTCTGCAGAGCCGGGGATAAATGTCTATGATTTCATCCCCGGCAGGGATATATTAGCTAAAGCAGAGCCGGGGATGACAGGTCTCAGTGCCGGGGATATCCCGGCGGTAAATCGAGCCCAGTTTGCTATATATATTATTTATTCACAGCAACTATATAAAAAAACAACTATTTAATATGTAAAATAGCACATAAGATTAAAATTAATTTGAAAAATGTTACAATAAATTATACACAAAACTGAGGTTGTTTAAAAATAAAACCACGTGATAATCTCTGTTTCAAGTAAATTGTTATTATGAATTCCATTCCATAAATGAAAGTATCTCATTGTGCCCGAACCCTGATTCGTGTAATTGTGCTACAATATGAGGCATAGTTCGTGTAATTGTGCTACAATATGAGGCATAGTTCGTGTGATTGTGCTACAATATGAGGCATAGTTCGTGTGATTGTGCTACAATATGAGGCATAGTTCGTGTGATTGTGCTACAATATGAGGCATAGTTCGTGTGATTGTGCTACAATATGAGGCATAGTTCGTGTGATTGTGCTACAATATGAGGCATAGTTCGTGTGATTGTGCTACAATATGAGGCATAGTTCGTGTGATTGTGCTACAATATGAGGCATAGTTCGTGTGATTGTGCTACAATATGAGGCATAGTTCGTGTGATTGTGCTACAATGTGAGGCCTGCCCCCCCCCCCCCCCCCGAAAAGTAAATGCCGGGGCTGAACATCCCCTCATGGTCATCCCTTGTCACGCCACTGACTACCCAGAGGCGAAAGTGATGTCCACGACATCTTCATTTGTTCATGAACTCAAATTGTCCCATAAATCTAAAACATGTTATCTCAATGTCTGCTTTTAGCTTTAGACTACTCATGAATGCCAACGTTAACATTTTTCTCATATGCTGTAATGTCTATGTAAGGATTAAATGTAATCTTTTTATATGTTCATCCAGTAACCACCATTGTCACAATTTAATTATTACTTCAAATTTCTGCCACCATATTTAGTTCTAGCTGCACTGCAGAAAAATATAAGTG
Source organism: Bulinus truncatus (assembly GCA_021962125.1). Taxonomy (NCBI): domain Eukaryota; kingdom Metazoa; phylum Mollusca; class Gastropoda; family Planorbidae; genus Bulinus; species Bulinus truncatus. Next base: position 3,851,329 of record JAGDYQ010000001.1, on the reverse strand, counting down.
CTTCAAACGCACATGAAAACCAATTAAATAATATTTCAAAATCTCATGTTCTGGAATAAACAAGTAGTGTCTCTTTAAGTATCTCTGACATTAAAAAAAAAAATCTAACAATTTTATTTCATTCAGAACTTTCTTACAAGATTTGTTAAACTGTTACATAGATTTTTAGGTTACCCTTATATTTAAAAAAAAATATTTGTATACTTTATATAATACAATGCTTAAGATTAAAAAATCACTTGTATATTTATTTGTGCAGCTTTTATAAAACACAGAAACCAGACTGTGGATTTAATTAAATGTGGCATGTGCATAGTTGTAATCAATCAGATCAAATACATGTAGTGTTGTTCTTTGTTTTTATTTTTAATTAAAAAAAAATATTTGCTCAAATTTTTCTATCATAATAAGTTTAATTCATCTAATTACATCAATATAAAAAAACATTTTTTGAAATAACAGAAGATTTAAAACTATTTGCATGATATTTACAATAACACTTTTATTCATAGCATATAATGATATAAAATAAATATATAATCATCCATGCACAAATCAGTTTCTTTTTTGAATCAATTCTCTCTCAAAGGCTGTAATATTTCTCCAACAGACAGGAAATATTCTTGACAAAATTTTTATTGTTCTCATTGTTCACAGGAAACTGTAACATACATGTAGAGTATAAACAAATATTGTAAAATGAACTTGTCACTTAGTAGAAACAATAATTAAGAAAATATAAAAACTTTGTTGACAATTTTTAGAAAAAAAAACTTTGGGAGTGAATAAAAAAAAAATAAAAGTAAAAAAAATATTTTCACCTTCATGGGGAAATATTCAGGTCCTGGAGGAGTCAAGAGTAAAGGGGAATAAATCATGTTCAAAGTAAACCATAATGCATCAGGTTCAAGTGTGTAGAAGGAGGAACAAGAATCTACAGCTGCCTTTAATGGTATGAAGAAATCAAGTAATTAATAATTTAAACTAAGAAAACATTAAAAGAATTAAAACATTTTTTTTTATGGATTTATGCTTCTGTAATGGTAAATTTATGCTTATTCTCTTTCCGTCTGTATATATAGTCAGCTTAAGTCAAAGGGTTCTTTACTACAATTAAGAAAATAAAGTATCTAGTTTTAAATTAATAAACGAGAAATAGTATCTACTTGTTGTAGAGCCACTGGCTGAAGTTCACTTAAATAAGGTAAACAAATGTCAACCACTGCAGCTAAATCATTACTGTCCAGTTTCAGCTGAAATGAACCAAAAACCCAATTTTAAAATTGAGAACTAGATTGAATATAACATTATGCTTGTTACTAAGGATGTTTATACAGATACATATGAATGAAAATTGTCCATTTTGACATACATTCTCAGCCAGTGGTCCAAGTGACGTCAACACACACAACTGCAACTTGTGGTTGTTAGTGTACAGATAGGCTGACCTACTTTCACAGCTGGTAACAACAATCAAAATACATGAATGTTTTATATTATAATCAACACAAAATGTTGATAGTTAATATCCATAATTTAAAAAAAATAAAAAATTTGATAACAAACAAATGAACCTGATTAAGGCTTGTTGTTTCATGTAAGATGATATTCCTGGAATAACCTCTTTCATAATTCTTGATCTCATAAAATCTCCGCTTAGTTTCGACAGCATTAATAATGTCTTTATGGCCTGAACTCAAAAAAAAAATAATTTAATATGCATAAAACAGTTAAAGAACAAAATATAAGAAACAAAACAACACAGCTAGTAATCCATTTGGATATTTTTTCTATAATCTATGAATAAACATTTATCAGCTTTAAATTGTTGCTTTTCTATAAAATTAAAATCAATTTTGATTAACGCCTGCAGTTTCTTAAATTTTGAAGAGATTAATTTGTGCTAAGCATAAAGAATTTAAATAAAAATAAAATGCTACAAAACATACAAGATTTTATCATTAAAAAAAAAATCCAACAATAGTAGTAGTGGTAAGTAAATTTCCCTTAACCTTAAAGGGCCATTGGGGCAGATGAAGTGTAGAATTCATCTGTTTCTATAACCACAGCATATAAAGGGATTGTGTGGTTAGCACAACGCCCAGCTGCCATTACCCAACTAAAGTCAGGTCTTCATTTAAAGCTGGGTGGACTTATGGGTCTTTAACCAACTTTCACTGTGAAAATTCCCTTGGTTCGCACAGAGGATTGAACCCAGGATTCAGGTCAACAGTTGAGCATCTACACCAATTGACCATCTGTCCCACCAATCCAACAAAAGAGAACTATATTTCCAATAAATTAAAAGTGAATAAGAAAACCCAGTTCAAGCCTTAGAATTAAGAAGTGGCATCTTTAATTTGGTGTAAGAATAACAGAAAATGATATAGATAGTTAATCTTTATTCAACATTTTAAAATATTAATGCCAACCTTAATGACAATGCATTTGTCCGAATGGCGAAACAAGGTGACTAAAGAGGGCCAGAGCTGATGCAGTTGTGGAAGTAACTCTCCTAGAAGAATAAAATTGATATATTTATACAAATCAGGTGAAGATTTGTTACAAAGTAACTTAAGGCTAAGAACAGATTTTAAGTAGGTACCACAAACAGATTTTTTAAAATGGTTTTACAGCTTCTTTTAACATGAATATAGCAAGAACTCCAGAAGCGAAAAAGGTGGACATCAAATTTATCACTATAGCTCAAATAGTTTATGAGATATACATTTTTGAAAATGTGACTTTTTCATTTTTTCTCTACACCTTCAAAAGCACATATACATTTTTTTACCTTTCGTTACTTGAGGGACACTAGCTATATATCCCGTAAACTGCGATACATGCCTAAAAATCAGTTAAATCATTTAAAAAAATTATCCCTTAAAGTTTTCCACCTAAAATTATATCAACAGATGTAGAAAAGCTACTTACATGATAAAGCCGAAATAATTTTTTGTTTTTTAATAAATAGAAAAAAAAAGGATAAAAATGAATTCGGCAGAAAAACGGGTTGTAATCCTAGCTGAAAACGTATATCTTGAATAAAACTATAAAAATGGGGTAAAAATGTAAAAATGAAGTGTAGTATTTTAATACATAATACAATTTAAATTGTATGAAGAATTTTAAAAAAATCTATGGCAGGAATTAAAAGAGATTAGGTTTTGAACAAATGTCCCTCAACTAACCATTTTTCGGACCTTTCAGATATATAGTATTTTTTAAAACACTCATAAAATCATTTTCTGATGATAAAATCGATTGATTTTTTTTAAAATAACAATTAGAAGGATATACTTTATAATTTGCATGACTTATTTTTTTATTCTAATGTTTAATTTGTTGAGAAATAAGCAATGTCATTCGGGGGACGCGTATGTGTCCACCTTTTTTAACTAGTCTGAAAAATGGTCAGTCGGGGAACTTTTTGTCCAGCAAAGTCGGGAATAGGAATATATATATATATATATATATATATATATATATATATATATATATATATACATAACAGTATTTTTAAATTAATATACTTAATAATTAAGTGGTAAGTAAATCGCCAGGTCATTTTCAAATTATTTCTATTTACAGGGAGAGATCACCGACTTAAAAAACCCAGTAATATATATGCTGAAGATTTTAAAGGGCGACAAACGAGTTATTTTTTTTAGTCGGTAAGAAATAAATAATATTAATCTCTCTGAACAACATTTCTCAAAATACATAAGCAAGATACCAAGCTCTTATATAACGTGACATGACTGGCCTATGTGCCTACCGGGTGCAAACAAATTGATGTCGCTCACCCCTCCCCCTGAAGAAAATAATCGTCCCTGAACTTCCCCAATGGCGTCACTAGGGTGCGGGCCGCACCGGATGACACTATTTTAGAGGTGACACCAAAATGAACAATTCTAAATTTGTTAGCCCAAAAAAAAATCTTATAACCGATCACTAGTTCTTAACATGAGCAGTGTGTGAAATCCCTGTAGGATGAGATGAAATCTCTTAAGATCCTATAAACCACTAATGGGAAGGTTTTATGTTGCTCTTCTTTCATCCCCACCAAAGCCGATAGTGCAAGAGCCACAGAGGCGTATCTAGGGTGGGGTGAGAGTCAAAATCGGAAGTCCCGCCGGGCCCCAGCTTGAGGAGACCCTCAAAATTATTTTTTAAATTAAATATTAAGTACATAATCTCATGTCATGGTATCGAACGTCAAAATGCATAGGCCTTTAAAGAGGACAAGCCCAGGGGCTCCCAAATCCCTATGTTGGACACTAACTTTACAATAGTCTATCTTCATGCAAAAGGCTTTGCAGGGGTACAGCCTAGTAATAAGTAATGACACTCCATGCAATATCCGAGAGTTTTATCACATCAAATAGGGTTTCGTAGTTTTTAGTAACACATGTTCAACATGAAAAAGTTCTAGTTAGTACTCTATAAGACTTAGTCTTTCCATACACATCCTTCTCCTACTTAAAATATTTAGTTTAGACTTCATTCAGTAGACAATTGTGTTGTTTAATATTGCGATGTAATGTATACAAATGGCATAAGAAAAGTATAACTGCTTACACAATTGCATACATTTATTATTGATAACCTTTATTTAGTTTGAAATATTTTCTTCAATGTAAGATTTGTAGCTGTCCATCAAAGGTTTCCCCTGGGTGATTAGCAATCAGTGCACCATAGTACGGCGCGTCCTGTGTATACACGTCATTTTGTTTTTAATGGATGACTCAGCGGCGCTTTGGAAGTAACGCGACTAGCAGGTTGTGGACTTCGTGTTCTAATCCATCTAGTCTAACACCGCCATAGACACTTCACAAGTGTCTATATTGGAAATTTAAAAAAATGTCCTACCAAAATTGATATATAAGGTCTGAAGATAAGCATTAGATCGTTATATTCAATTGAATAATAAGTCTTTATAAGTAAAACATATACAATAAACAGCTTTTAATTTTTAGTAAACTTTTCTAAAAAGACCATTTTCTGAACTAGGTAATCCAGAAACTATAATAAAATATTCAGCATACATCCAGAGACTGGAATAGTTAATACAACTGGTTTGGATGTATTCAACAGTCACCAGGCATTCTACATGGTCGTCCAGGTCATAGTATGTCAATTGTAAATATCTTTATGCCATATATTTGTTATTATAAATGACTGGAAGAACGAGCATAGTCTGAAAACTATTGGAAAAATGATTTTTGATTTGAAACTCATAGAAATTAGAATTTTGAGTTCTGTTTTCTTTCTTTTTTAGAAAATGTAATTTAGTAGTTTGTAGCAAAGATAAATGCATTAGTTCTATTTGAAACATAGTAGCGAAATACGGCATGTAGTGAAATGGACTTTGCTCATTGTTTTCTTGAAAATAACATAAAGTGTAAAATAAAAAGGATTATTCTATATTAGAGGAGATCGAAGTACGTTTTTAAATACATTTTACTAAATTATTTTTTTAAGTTGAATCTGAATATGTTTTTGTTTCTATATAATATCACGTTCATTTTTTTGTAACGAATAGCATGCATATAGACTTAATAAAGGAGTCTATTGACCAGGTCTATGCTACTGAATCAAAAGTATCACCGAGGCGTTTTTAGTATCGCGAAGCTTTCATTCCAGAGATATGATATTAAAAATAATTAACTTTCTATAGATATAATTTTTATTTATATTGTTACTTGGTTTCAGTATTTTATTTGGTTTTATTAAAAGTTTCACTACGTTGTTATTTGAACTGTGGAGATTAAATCCTATGTAAGAAAAAAAAAACCTCCCAATCTTGGAATGGAAACAGGTGTCTGTTCGACATAAAAATGTTGAGTTTCTTTACTGAATTCATATATTTATACAGTAACAAATAACATATCTTTTATACAGTGTGGGGAGTTTTCTGGGCTACCACCATTTTCGGGGTTATTTGGGGGGGGGGGGTCATTTGTTGTGAACCTGCAAATGATTTTTTAAGTTTCGGCTAGATGACATAATTTTTCGGCTAGCGGATTAGCCGAATTACCGTAAATTGAGTCAATAAATTCAATTGCGAAAGCTGATTTTCTTCAGATTACGAAATAATTGGCTAAAATTCGGCTGACAATAATAGTTGATAAAACTTCGGCAAAAAAGCAACCTTTTTGCTCTTGGGGAAAAATTTAGCATTATTTAGCAACCAAATGTGTGATTTTATATTGCTGTCCTGCTAATACAGTGCATTAATGCATTCCCTCTATTCAGTTCTGCCACTCAATACCTACTTAAGCACTTAAAATATCAATTTATAACTGTCATGAATAAAACAAACGCGCGATATAATTTATCAGATGTTAGACTTGATCGTTTGCTGTTCATTATCAAACTAGTAACCAAAAACATGCACTCCACAAGTACAGATGATGCTGATGATGATAGGTGAAGACGAGCCAGTTGAGTAAGTTGTGGATACGAGAATGATGCAGCACTGCTACGCCGAAAGCAAGGTTTCATCGAAACTGAACAACAGGCGCCGTAAAATAGTTTGCAATTTCCACTGCCATCACAAATAAATGTTCAAAAATCAAAACACAACAGTACTAGCTGCTAGTTTATAAAACATTTCATTATAGTACACAGTATATGTATTTAAAAATATTTCACTACAAACTGACTGGTCTATTGAGAGCAAAATAAAACGAAAACTGTTTCAATGCCATAATTAACGAAGAATACCTTATTAGTACAATAGTCTGGTGACTGTAGTTACTCATTCATCAGCTCCATTAGCAATCACTTACATCGGGTTTCTTCAGAAAAATGTTTCACTGACTAGCTGCGAATGCGATACATCAGCTTTAGACATAGCATGATGAATCCACGGGCCATTGCTGACTGTATTGCATTCTCCAGAATTATGGTTGCTTCTGACTGTGGAATCAATGATTTGAAATTTGGATCAAGCAGCTGATGCAGCTTAATGTGATCATTTATAGAAATCGATGGTCAAGCTGGTTGAGAACTGACAACTTGATAGTTCGTATTTTGTCATCATCAGCATTTGATGCAGTGCAGATCTTTCTTATGTGCCTTATCACTAGTGGAATAGTTGATAAAGTTGACATTGTAAAGTTGAAGAGATCAGTTAGGTCTTGAAATGGTTTCAGAAAGGTAACGAGTTCACTTAAAAATTCAATTTTATCTTCATGAAGATAAATATCAACTCGACAATACGCTTGAGAGTATTTTGAACCTCTCTTTTCAAGTCAAGTATAGACTGAATCAACAGCAGTGGTGAATTCCAACGCTTGGACATGATGTCTTCACTGACTTATGATTGTGTCTATGACTGTCAACGATGGCGTTAGTACTGCTCTCATAGGCATCCACTATTGATGCACTGAACTGATCGTCTACAAGAACCAATTCACACACTGTCGACATGCCTTCTTCTAGGGTCTTTATCACTTCTTTATCCTCTGTGAATGCTGCATCGTCTTCTCTGATTGCGGTCTTCTAATGAAGTGCAGTAACAATGTTGCGGCACTTTTGCAATATCTGCAGAACGTCTTCATTTTTATTGATGTTGTCGGTAGTAAGCAGAAGGTGCAATGCGTGTGCTGTACAGTGCTGATTAGAGTCAACCTTCAAAAGCTTTGAAGTCTTTATCATATTTGCAGGACCATCATGGCAGCTAAATATGAACAGCATTTTGTGATCAACAGAAAAGCTTTCAAGACAGAACATACATGATCAGCAAGGTTATGTGCAGAAAGAGTAAGTCATGCGTGACGGCATATTGTGACAACTTTATGGTCTAAATAGGAGGCCCTGGTGCTAAGATAGTTGATAGCCCGGTAGCGATCGGTCCATCCATCAAACATCAGACAAAGTGAATTTACTTCAGCCACTTTAGTTTTGACTGCTGACCTGACGGCTTGGTAAACATCGTCCAGGGCTTTTCCAGCAAGTGTTATTGGTGCTGATATGTTGAGAGATGGGCAATTAATTTTGAAGAAATCAACAAAACCATCTTTAGCCACATTTTCAAAGGCAAGCAAGTCTCTGCAGAACCAGATAATAATATCTCATGTTATCTCATGACTTGATTTCGCTTGACATTGACTGCTACCTTCTTCATACTTACGGAAATATCCCAAAATTTTATTTGACTTTCTTCACTTTGTACGGACACTTTGTGCTTGACACTTAAGTGAAAATTCATATTGCCACTTGATGTTGTTCTGGCAAAATTTGTTAATTTTGAAATGTGACCCTTCTCACCCATTAATTGCTGAGCAGTGAGACACAGTTGACAACAATAAAATCGATCTTCATCATCATTTCTTCCATCAGCAGAAAACAGGCCACCAAAGTATCTCCAGCATTGCGCATTGGAATTTCCATGTTGGCTAGGCGGTTTAGGTTTACTTGCAGATTTTTTTAATGTACTGCCTCTCTTCCCGGTTTAGAAGACATTTGCTGACATTTGAGTTCAACTAAAATCATCAAATATATTTTTAACATTAGAAATGTTATTTAACATAAAATTCATCAGTTATTGACTAAAAACTGGAATCTATTTAGTGTTAGTTGAAACAATTTATTTAGCTTTTTTAGGCTTACCTTTTTTAGAAGATCGTTGAGCCATAAATGAGCTATAAATCGTATATTACGACAAAGATTAGCTAAAACTTTATTTTATTTATTTGTATTTTAATTATTATTTAATAAATTAAGACTGTAAGAAAAAGAAGGATGATGACAAGAAGACTTATTTGTCGCCATTATATTGGGTTTGGAGAAGATAATTCTGAATAGTTTTTGTCAAGCTTCCGGCGATAGTTAATCTAACGGCGGACAAAATACGGCGGCTAATGCAGTGCTCCGCATACTTTTCAGCGGATTTACGGCGGATGAAAATTCGGCGGCGTAGCCGGCGTGCGGCGCCGGTTGGGGGTCTGGTTAATGGTATATCATAGTCGTGACCTTCCCTCTATATTTCTCACTTTTCATTAGTCAGAATTGTTAATTTATACTTTAATTTTACGCAATAACAACAAAATTTCTATGAAGAAATTATTATATAAATTACCTCTTTACAATGCACTATTCATGTCAATGAGAATATATAATATGAAAGATGATGGTGACCGATTGATAAATATAACATAATTCACAAACATTATACAACCGACAAGCATAAAGATGGAGTTATAACTGACTATTGACGAAATAAAAATTCGGATCAACGGTACAGATTTCATACAAATTTAGAATCCGGAAAATATAGATAATACAGCCTTTTAAGCCTACCTGCCCTTCGAAAAAATGTGCCAACATTTTCTAGTTAAAAAGTTCATATATTAACATTAAGTAATTTGAATTATGTGAAAATATTGAAGAAAAAAACAATTTAATCTACTTATACTATGTTAAAAATCAACATATTTTAAGTACATATCTGTCACAATAGGTATATGACTAAAGAGTTTTTTTCATTATTTTTTATTCCCCATATTGCCACAAGTGGATATTTATCATATCTGTGCAAAAAAATCAATAACAACCCTCAACTGTTAAAAAGGTTACCCTCCACACGCCCAGTAAATCGTATGTCATACCCACATTTAGTATTTTAACTTTAATTTTGTTCTTGGTTGGCAACTATTATATGCATAATTAGTTTTTGTGTCATTTCTGGATTGTCTCAGAGCAGTTCTGTCAAAAATGCTCCAGCTTCCGAGACGAGCAAGAGAATTTGGTCTTCAAATCTAATGCATTTCCGAAAAGGCATTAAATCACCAAAGACTGTTGACAGTCTTGTTCAAATGCGAAAAAATCCAATGGAACTACATATCGTGATCAGATGATATAAAACAATTGCTTCTGATGTAAAAAGCAGAAAAGACATGATCATACAATGTTGTTAAGAAGTTTGAAAGACATAGTCGAAGTCCTGGAAACTATGATTTCGCAGCGATGTTTAATGTAAGAGATGAGAAAGAAAGTGGTTGTGCCCAGAAGACAGAGAGTTCTATGTACTTCAGATTTCAACAAATGGAAATGTAGGCTACTGTACCTCAGAACATTCACAAAAGATTCACCCTAGGAAAAAATTACTTAAAGGAAAGTGCCAGTCACAGAAAGCTTTATTGAAGAAAGTCTTGAATCAAGTATCTTACCAAATTTGGATACAGAAGAATATGTGAATAAAGAAGATTTTGTGAGGAAGAACAGTGTTCCAGTATTAGTAAAGATAATGAGAAACCATTTAAGTCTAAAAGACAAAAAAACCTCTTTTTCAGTGCGTTTAGTGGCTGCAGCTAAATTGAGTACAAGGAAGGTTCAAAAAGTCGGGAACTGGAGTTTGCAATCTACTCCAACTCAAAGCAGCTTCTACACAGGTCTAATAAAAAGAAGGAGAAAAACTACAAAGTAATTTCAAGGAAAACTTTAAAAAAGTACACTGGTGCTTACACTTTGATGGATTGACCTTACAAAATAAAGCATAAGAGGTTGTCGTTATAAAGTGAAATCAAACGAGGTCAGACTCGCTGTTCTTCAGCAGACAAATGCAAAAGGGGAGACAGTGAAAAAAAAAACTTCTTCTTTCTTTCTTTTTTGACTCTACAGCCCATTTAGGGCCATGGCCTGCCAAACTGCTTTTTCTCGGAATTCTCCACTTTTCCCGAATTAAAACTATACTCAATGAATAAAAATGATTGTCTTTTGACTCAACTGCAGCAGCTTCTTGAAGAAGAATGGTGCAGTCACACTGTTACACAAACACTTTCAAGATGTTGGATTAGAAAAAAGCTGTATACATTGGATGGTAACCCCACATACTAGATACAGTATTGAAACACAGTTATGAATTATCATTTTGATACATCAACAACTTCACCAAACATCAGCTACTCATTTGTTTCATGTGAAAATTATGAACAACTTAAAACACATCATTTGATAATTCTGGGCACCACTAAAGAAATCAGAACAAGAGTGCTTGCGATATGACATGGCTTTAGCATAATGCTACAGGATTTTCAAAACTAGAGGAATCTTCCCAAAAGTCAATTTTCAATCACTTTCAAAAATCAGTTATGAGATGGAATTCAAGGGCAACTTATTGTTTGTCATCATTCGTTCTGAAGAGTATCTTCAAACAGCTAAAACCTTGATTTCATCAGTGGTACGTGGGCTGACATCTGGTTCTCTGCCCAGTGCTTCAATACTACTAGCTTTGATAATTTATCATACGCTTGTAAGCAGCATACAAAGACTTTGAAGGCAACAAAAGCATTGGGTCCCACAGATTAAACTTCTATACCAATGCAGCGTTCTAATATCTGTGCAGAGCGTGCAATTAAAGTGATGCATGATTTACTTTCAACTTTGCAATTCCATTGAAAAATTGAACATTAAATTTCTTTTAACTAATGCACAATAGAAATGTACATTGTAACAATTATCAATACTATTCTTATGTAATTTTTATTTGTAATGGTTAAACCTTTATCAAAATTTTTGAAAATGTGTATGTTCTAAAATGTTTGTGTCGATTGGAGGGTGAACTCTTTGTATGCAAAACAAAAATTACCCATATTTTCTTTATTTGTGATACAAATCTCCACCAAATATGATATGTGGATATAGGCTTATATTTTAGTCATACCCTAATGTACAACTATGGCCATCAAAAAGTCAATATTCATTACATATACAATCCATCTTATCAATAGGCTTTGCAGGGGTACAGCTAGTTATAATATAATTACAAATGTGTGTATGTAATATTACATCACAATACTCAATATAATCATCCAATATCACTTATTTTTACTTCACTTCATGTGTATAATGATCTATTACATTATATGAATATTCATTAATTAAACATTGATATATTTTTGAACTATTAAAACAATTCTCTTTAATACAATATCTCAAATTTTTTCAGTATTAATCATTACCATACAAGTACATTTCTTAGATCAAACAATTTTGAATCATCGATGTAATAAATCTAATTATCAGTAACAAATTATGAATGCATTTTATAGCAATGTCTTGATGTGTCAAACACACAAAAAAACAAATTCAAACTTGTGATTCAATATCTTTTTTTTTTTTTAATTCAACATAAATTTTATTATGTGACTCAATATTACCAAATATAAGTGTATACTGTTACAATGTCTTTATGTTAGACAAAAAAAATTCAATCAAGTAACTAATCATTTATTAATGATGAAATAAGTGTCCCTTCTTTTATAAACTCTTTATATGTTAACTATCCTTAAATAATCTAATAATTTGCTTTGTCAGGTCATTATTGATATAAAATCTTTCTTTTACATACAATACTTCTACCGATAACCTAAAAATTACATGTTAAATTACCTCTACTATGATGACCACTTATAGTTTAGCTCCACTCGTCGATTCTTTTATAACTCAATCACTTTGTCATTAGAAGTATTTTCCCCCTTTATCTTTAAGAAAAGTGAATTTTTCATTGACATCAGTGGCATCCATTTATTCTGATATTGGTATATATCTTAGGTCAGAAAACGCCATGTCGACTGAAGAACTTTCACAAGAATCGCTAAGTTAATTACAAAGTTTGGCAATTTATGTTTTAAATCAATTACTGGATTTATAATTTTCTTTTGAATATAATTGCTACGTTTCACATTAAAATATTCTAGATGTTGTGAGATTACCAAATATTTTTTTCTGTGTATTGTAAATCTTCACGTTTAATACCCATCCTCTGTTTTTTCCGCTTTTTCATTTAATTTTTGAAAAAAAAAATTAAGAAAAGTCACTATAGTAATTTTGTTAAATTAACTTATGTAGCTTTTACGTGGTGAATTTTTATTTTCACTAGCCGTCCCGCGTCGTAACATACGCCGCCTTATCAATCAATATAATTACTGTAATTATTTTTTTTTTAAATAAGCAATCAAACAAAATAACAGGCTGACATACATGGTATGCAAAGTTGAACTTTGACCTATCATGTGCAGACTTTATGGTCACTATCTGGTACCTTCCAGCAACTCTTTTTTTATTTGGTTGTTTACAGATTTTTGAATTAATTCTCTGTGTGACTTGATTCTCAATGTGCCAGACTGAATTCTCTTTATTGGTTTTATATATTAATGCCTTTTTTGTAAGATTAAGGATTTTTATAATTGTAATCTTTTTCATCCAGCTTCTAACAAACATATTTCCGGGTGGTGGGTGTTTTAATTATTTTGGTTCGCTTTGTGTCTGCTTCAATTCACCCCCTTCGCTTACCCCATTACACTATAGTGTTATTTGATATAAAAATCTTTTTATTCAAGTCATGACAGTCTCTGCTTTTGTATTTTTTAGACTTGCATAAAACAGAATAAGATTATTTTCGTCTAACCTTCATCCTACAGTACCTACACTATTCAGAACACACATAATTGTATTATTAAATGTGGTTTTTTTGTTGACATTATAACGTTATTTTAAGTACAGCGACCTCATTTCTGGATGCAGAATTTACCGCGACGGGGATAAATGAAATAGTTTCGTACTTAGAGCACATAAAAACATGATTACGACCTGCTGTGATCCACTTTGACCCACTTTAACACCTCCCCCCCCTCATTTTCCGCTGGTGTTGTCTGTGATCGGGAATTCCACAATCTATAAATAGTCCTACGTCTTGCGTCTTTTCTTGATGTTGTATGAAATATATATATAGAGATATTTGCTGTTGCACTTTCCAGCGCGTAATAGATTTGGCTTGTTTACTAGCCCAATTACTTCAGAGAACGACAGTACAGCTGAAAGTTCTCAGCGTCTTATTAGATCAAAGTAGTAAACTTTTGACAATTGAGATCTACCTATATTGCCAACACATCAAATATGTTGCTACCTTTAAATCGAAGCTTTTTAATCGAATAGTAAAAAAAGCACCCCAACCATATATCTAATACAAATTATAAATCCAGAATGACCGATTTAAAACATAAGTTGCCAAACTTTGTAATTAAAATTTTAGCAATTCTTGCGAAAATTCTTCAGTCGAAAGGTCGTTTACTGATCTAAGAGATATACGTAATAGCAAAATAGCTAATATCAGAACAGAGTAACTGGATGTCATTGATGTCAATGAAATATTCATTTTTCTCGAAATAGTGGGGAAAATACTTTCAATGACAAAGTGATAGAGTTATTCATACAAAAGAATCTGACGAATAGAGCTAAACTATAAATAGTCGTCATAGTAGAGGTAATTTAACGTGTAATTATTAGGTTATTGGTAGAAGTATTGTACGTAAAGAAAGTTTTATATCAATAATGACCAGTAACACCCTTGCAAAAGTCACGCCTCGTCCCTGAGCTATACGTATTCTAATATCCAGGGGTTTTGAGTTCAATCATTTCTCTGAATTAGCTGCATAGAAATTAGCAGCAAAATAACCACAATTATAAAGCAGAGATAATTATATTTCATTTATAAATCATCAATCTGGATTATCACTTGATTATTTAATGCATTAAATGGGTTTAATAAGCCAATCCAAATTGATTATAAATTTCACTGGCTTACAATCGTTGCATAATGCTGGTAATTTCAATTTATTTATATGGCTTCAGCGCGACGGTTATGCAGGAATAATAATCATGACTTTTCTGCTACATCTGCGGAGAATACGCGCTGTCAGCGGACAGGAAGAACATCACAAGATTTGTGAAGCACGCCTACCAGGCTTACTTTATAGTCAAGCTGGGTGACCAAGATAAGTACTGGGCACCCCACACGGTGTGCAACACGTGCGTGGAATACATCCGGCGTTGGACGAAGGGCGCGAAAAATTCACTGAAGTTTGGGATTCCTATGGTTTTGGAGGAGCCATTTGACCATGCATCGGTTTTCCCTTCTGCGTCATAAATACTACTGGCATCAACCAGGAAAATCAGCAGTCTCCAGTACCCCAACCTATCATCTGCCCGTAGTCAGTTGCTCACTGCGAAGAAATTCATCTGTACCAGCGTTCAGAGATCTTCCTAACAGCGACGTTGAGGCCACCACTTCAGACGAGGAGGAGATACAGAAAATGAGTATGAATCACAAGATGGTCCGCAGCCGTTCTCACAATGTGGGCTTAATGACATGGTTTTGGGATCTCCAGCTTGTCGAAGACTTCTTCCTAAGAAAAATCTACTTGGCAATGAACAGGCGTATCTTTTTCCGTAAGAAGGCATGAGGACTGCATGGGCTGCTTCATGGAGGAGAACATTGTGAACTGCCGAGATGTCGCCGGTCTTCTTGATAAACTCGGCGGTCCTCAATACGATCCGAGAGATTGGCGACTCTTCATTGAAGCTGCATGCACTCTTTGAAGTGTGTGCTCCTCTAACAGGGAACCAGTTCGTCTCAATCCCTCTTGCGCACTCCACAACTCTTTAAGAGAAATATGAAGCTGTGAAGTATGTGCTCGACAAAATCCAATATGAGCACCAACGGATCATCTGCGTCGACTTGAAGATGGTGAACTTTCTACTTGGATAGCAGTCCGGGTTAACGAAGTACACATGCTTTATGTATGTGGGACAGTCGTGACAAAACCAAGCACTATGAAAGAGTGGCCTGCGCGAGGCAGTTAGTAACTGGGGCGAGAAAAATCATAAACAAACCTCTTATTGACCGGGAGAAGATATTGATCCCACCGCTACACATGAAGCTTGGGTTAATGAAACAAGGAATGGAGGTGCTTCAACCACATGTGCCGAGCATTTCCTCAACTGACCATTGAGAAGCTGAAGGCCGGCAGCCTCGACGGCCCACAGATATGGTAGCTCACAAAGGACACATAGTTCAAAAACTCCATGAACACGCTTGAGTTTGCCGCCTGAAATCGTTTGTGGTAAACAACTTCCTGGGGAACACGAAGGCGGCAAACCACGCCAGACTTATTAGCAGCATGATAGAGGACTTCCAAAAACTCGTGTGTTTGATGAGTATAAAAGATGCACTTCCTGTTCTCACACATGGAGAAGTTTCCTGAAAATCTTGGGGCGATGAGCAGGAGAAAGTTTCCATCAGGACGTGAGCCAAATGGAGGAAAGGTACCAGGGAGTTGGGACGCAATCATGCTGGCGGACTACTGCTGGTCGATGAAGAGAGACACTACCAGCAGCTGCTCGCACACAGGAATCGAAGAAACGACGATTTATTTCTTGAACTTTTTATTTCACGTAACGTTCAATCTTATACTTATATTATGATAATTATGCTTGAAAATTAACTCCACCAACACGAATGCAGTCACCCTAAACGAAAGTAAGCTGGAGGAAGTAGAGTCCTTTATCTATCTGGGTCGCATCATAGATCAGCAGGGTGGAACAGATGCAGATGTCAAAACAAGGATCGGAAAAGGAAGAACCGCCTTTATCTAGCTCAAGAACATCTGGAATTCCAAGAGTTGTCTCTGAACACCAAAGTTCGCCTATTCAATACCAATGCATTATATGGAGCTGAGACCTGGAGGGATTACGAAGACCACCACTAAGAAGTCGAACATTTATCAACAGCTGCCTCGGAAATTTCTTCAAATACGATGGCCTGACCAATGCCAGCCTTTTAGAACGAACCGGCCAAGCTTCAATAGAGATGGATAAAGCATACGCGGATAAAAAGAAAATACCATTTTACGGCTATAAATGGTCCTGCGTTTATTGAATATAATTAGCATAATCATTTATAATAAATGACTATAAGTTTAAATATATATATAACATCAGTTATATATAAATCGTATATGTTGTTAGTCTAATAATGTATACAAATATATAAATCTATGTTCGTTTGTGCTTTAGAAACATCAACAAATTTTTCTCTAATTGTTAGACCGGCAACACTTACTCTTCGTCCTGATGACAGGGGGTGCCCCTTCCCCCATATATTTATGCCAACGGCCACACTGCTTCTATACATTTGGACATGGCTATCAATTTTGAGTAGAATGTCTTTAATAGAACAAGAATAGCTGTATCTAGGATTACATCGAAAATATAAAATAATAATAAAAAATAAACATTGGACTATACCCGTTTTCCCATTGCAACTATATTGTTGTTGTTTTTTTTAACTCTCCTCACATTTTCCAAATAATCTGTTAATTCATAATATTATAATATAGAAAGCTGATAAATACTCCCAGCAAGCGAGTAGAAGTAAATCGACTTCATGGGCTCCCCAAATATCAATGTGTAAATAATTGCCCATGTAAATATCGTTGTTTAATAGTTGTCCATGTGAATCTCTTTATGTATTATTTTTCGTTGTAAATATCCATGTAATGATGTGTTATAGTTGTTTTTATAAATAACATTTTGTACATAGTTGCCCATCCTATCGGTTTAAACTATTTATGAAAAAAGAGCTTTATTAGTTCTTATGGTACTGATGAATATGCCTATATCTATACATTTTGTTTTGTTCTGAGCAGGCTCAAGTTAAATCTTCACCAAATTGTTTTGAAAATGTTTTGCTTTATATCAAAGTGATAAATAATGTTTTCACACAATCAACAAAGTCTACAATAATGCATAGAACAAGAGGTATATTATTTAAATGTAAACCTATTTAAAATAGTATTGCAATGTATTCACATACGTTTGCCGTATTATTACACCAGTTGACTTTACAAAAATATTTGGTATTAATCTTTTTAAAAACATATTAATTATTGTTTATTAAACATTTTAACTTTTAAGAATAAGAGGAACACCAAGTCTTAATAAATTTCAAAAATGATTAAATATTTCTAAATATTAAATTTATATATTTTGATGATAACAAACGTTGTGCATTACGTTATCAAGTCGAATTATGAAGTAAACAAAATGCAATGGTATTAATTATCCAGTGATAACTTCTTTATAGATTTAAACCTCTGATATATGATTGAGAATATTGTTTTCTTGTTTAATAGTAAAACTGCTCTCACCAAACAGTTAATGAGAGGTACGACAGCCAGTAATGTATTAAACAGTGACCTACGCTACAACAGTTCACAAGAGGTTCTATTTTTCACAGCCAGTGTCTAAACACAACAACATACAGGAGATAAAAGAAGTCACAAACCACTTTGCTCCGTCTGTCCAATCAATCGAAGCATTTTCAAGATCCTCACTAGTTGATTATACGTCTACATATTTGTTTATTAATACTTTCCTATTAGCTACGTCATTTACTTCAGCTTAAGAATCATGAATCAGTAAACAATGGCTTTTAAGAATTCTTTAAAATAAAAAGTTCAACCTTAATCGAAATTTAGTTCTATGTATGTTTTCAGAGCAATCAACATGGCTGCATCGCTGGTTGATAAATTTATATGACAACTTATAATAAAATTTACTAATTGGTAGAAGGAGCAATTATCTTATTTCTTTTTAGAGCATTTTTCGAAAAAAAATGCTCTATTGTCCCGTTTTGTCTGTCCGTCCGTCCGTCCGTCATCACCCTAGATCTCAACAACCATAAGTCCTAGACCCATGATGTATATATCATTTTGTAGGTCTTGACCTGCCAAGAAATGACTTTTTTCCATTTCGCGATCTGACCTCTCAGGGCCGTAAAAGGGGCCTTAGTACCGTTTTTTACTATATAAGCTATATTAATAAAGGAGCGCTATATCTCAGCAACCTTATAAATCCTAGACCCATGATGTATATATCATTTTGTAGGTCTTGGCCTGCCATGTGTACATCAAAAGTTCATTTTGCGATAGGACCTCTGAGGGCCGGGCTTCAGAAACTCTAAGGGGCTTATATATTATATGGCCCCATTCTACCTCCCCCTGTACGTTCAATAACCCGTTCATTTGGTGCGAAATACTGCAGCACGTAGTTTCACCAAGATTTATTTAGAAACTCATCAAATGAAATAGTAAGCTTGTGTTCTGAGTTTAATTGAAAGTATCAGAGCTATGCAACAATTGACGGAGTTTTCGGACGATTAAATGACTATAATTTAGAATGTTTTCAATTATGGGTCCTATTTCAGTAACCACAAACCACTTGTAGTTAGATTTAAGAGACAATATTTTTTTTTTCAAATATAAAGAAACATCTTATAATTCTTTTTACAAATATATGCATTACACAATTGAAGTTATAAACATTTCCAAATTACAAATATTTACTGAAAGCTAACAAACGTACTGATACATAACACGAAAATGCGCTAACACGTCCTGTGTCGAATGGAACAGGCTTAATTGCTTGTTTTTTTCTAATTTTCATTAGAATTTTATTATTTAATAATAAACTGATATAATAATATACGTATGCGTTTTTGGCGAGGCATGCTCCAATAAAAGTGTTAGTAAAGGTTATATATATATATATATATATATATATATATATATATATATATATGCAAAAAAAAACAACAAAAAAAACTTAAGATTAATAACAGACTTTTATTTCGATAACTGAGTCATTAAGCAAACTGTCGATTAGAAATAGAGTTACACTTGAATATGTTAGTTCAGGGGTGGGAAAACTACGGCCCGCGGGCCGCATACGCCCTTTAACGTATATTATGCGGCCCGTATGAATGTACATATTGTAAGTGTGAATGCGAAATAAATGACAAATACATAGTATTATCATTAATTCATATTTAAATACGTTGTAAATTGTATATATATATATATATATATATATATATATATATATATATATATATATATATATATATAAATGCGGCACGCCGATAACAATCAAGTTTTCAATGTGGCCACCCGTAGAAAAAGTTTGCCCACCCCTGTGTTAGTTTCAATGTATGAAGAGGTCAGGATACAGTGTACTCTAGCCGGCACATGTTCACTAGAGTGTTTCGAAAGATAATATGAAAAAAAATTTAATTCACTTTCGCATGCCCCCAGAAATGTGAGGTTTAGGGTAAGTAATACGTAAGCCAAATTATAGGAAAAAATATTGAGTCTAAGTGACTGCTCATTAGCATCAAACTTTTAAGGTTTTTTTTGCAAAAACGACATTTTCGGCAAAAATAGTCTTTGAACTGCGAATGTTCTTTTTGTTTAGTTGATTGTTTGGTTCAGATACATAACTTTATGTCACATCTAATCATATTTAGTCATACCTAGTCATATCTAGTCATAAAGCAGTCAAATATCATTTAACACTCAGTCTTGTAGCTCTTCTTCACGGATTGTGTCACAAGTTTGCGGTGATATCCAACTATCTGAAACACCAGTTGACGTTGCATTTCATCGTATGTAAGAACACTGTTGAAGTATGTTGTAGCTTGACAGCACGCTCAACACAATCATTAACAACTCTTATAGCCCTTCGATCTTCTCTCTGGCACTCGCATAGGCCGGACATTGGCACCGAGTAGATTGACTATCTTGAAGACAAGAAGGATCAATTCTTAAGGCTGTGAACAAGTTGTTTGAATTTTCAGTTACAAAATCTGATAAACTCTTCCTCTGAAATGGCACAACTGATTTGGGATCAACACTCCTCGCATCATGTTGAAGCTTCGGCTTCTGTAATGCTGCTATAACCATGGCCTCCTTTTCGCTATCTGAAACACTGTCAGAAAAGAAAGACTGGCCGATCAAGTCTTCAGAAAAATACCACAGTTCCCTCTCATTTCTTCAGCGCAATGTCTGCTATTAGTTTGTCAACCCCAACATATGACCCCAAACTCTGCAGTAGGCACAGATCATTCAACGATGCATCACAGCTGATGGTGGCACTCAACCAGGCTTTCACATAAATAGTAACGGTGAACAAGGATATACGCAGGAGATCCTGCAGCTCTTCTGCTGTGAGGTTGAGTTGCTCACGAAACAGATAGATTTTCAGGGTTGCATTCCAGCGGGAACGATGATAGGCACCCGGCGGACTGAAATGACCTGATGATTCACCAACGTCAGCATCATCGTTACTGCCGCCCAGCATGAGTATTGTCAAGTTAAGAAACTCAAGATAGTCCTATCTCGGTTGAGTTCTCTGACATGTGAGAAGGTAGTTGATAATGTCTGCTTTTCTATCACTTAAGCCAAGCTTTCTCATGTTTCTCAACTCTGAGCTGGATGTAGAGACATCAATAGCAGCAAATCGTGATGTATCAAGGATCGGACACGTTTCCTTAAAACATTTGAACAGTGAAATTTGTGGTCCAGATGATTTAATAACTTGTCAAACACTGCTGCTGATATTATTTCATTAGATGTGATGACGACATGCTACAACTTCAAAGGCGTTTGTCAAACATCCGCTGAATAAACTGTAATGGCGCCAGTATGAACTCCCTGTGTTAGAATTTGTGCCATCAAAAACAAAGACCAGCCAGCCATTCTGCGACACCTTTCCACTAATGTAGTATCTGAAACACAGCTGAACCACACTACATCAATGCACCAGTTGATCTTGGAAGTTGTGGAAGCACGCTCTTGGAAGTTGTGGAATTGCCAGAAGCTATTCAACCTTCCACTCCAGACACAACAGGTGGCATTCGATCAACTGACTCGTCTGATTGGTCACCAACATCTGGTAGTAATTTTCATCAAAATGAGCAACTAATGGTGTGGCACAAACATCTGTTTCTGGTTTACTGTGACTGATTGGCGAAATTTTTTCCTAGCTCTATATATTGTACTTGTTGACAGTGATACTGTGTCAATGTTGACACCAGCAGCAGTAAGGGCAGGAGCAAATTATTCGCATCACTTTAAGAGGTGTTTAGTCCTGTCAAGACTGGCAACAAAGAACGGATCATCACCAATACGGCGTTTATTGATGTGTTTTTGCGATTGAGATGATGATGATGCGGTAGTGTAATATTTTTCAATGCTGCATAGATGATACTTGCTCATTGAGATTTCCGCATCAAGATCATACCGATACCTGGTTGAAGTTATGATACCCAGCGTCTCATCAGGCTTGTCAGATTCATTCGTTCGTCGGTCACGGGCAGAAAATGACCTCCATTTTGTTGCCAAATGCCTTTTCTTTTCTCCGGAATTCTTCAGCCTCCCGGCTGCTTCTTTGCCTGTTGTTCTTTAAATTTCTAAACTTTATGACCAATTACCACTGCTCTACCCCCTCTCTGATCTTCAAGAAAGCAATGTCTTTTTGTATTTTGATCAAACTCGGGATTTCATTACACCTGGCATGTGCAACATCAAATAGTTGATTCATCAGCTTGGAAAATTTAACCCAACTCCATCTGCCTATCACTTCGGCGGCCTTTGTTCTTGCCAAGCAACATATCTCTCGTACAATGCATTCAGCTTGGCAACATCATTTTGTTTTACTGTCGTTGGGATGTGCGCTATAAGCCATATAGCAAGCTTCATCGATCACGTTTGAGCAGCTTTCAGAGAGTAAGCTTCCGGCTCTTCCAAGTAATAAAATAAACGACGCAGAGTGAGCCCCATAGTTGGTAGGCTGTTAGAACCATTGACTAATTCAAAGATGCTAACTGTTGACCAATTAACCAGACAACGGTTTCAGATATAGTTTTGAAAGTCTTTTGAGGTACATGTGCCATATTAATTATTACAATTTAACTTTAAATCTGATATGAAAGAAAGAACGCACAGCAGTATGCATTGCAAGAATGAGTAATGCGGAATTAACGATTTAAATTTCAATAATAGTACACAACAAAGACAATTTTAAAAATCCACTCAAAAAATTGCATCATATAGAGAAGCACGATATGCCAAAGAAGGAGACCCTTTGAGCAGTCTGTTAATGTCAATATTTTTTACTGAGATTTTTAATGGTTACCTATGACATCAATCCTCATTCATTAATGCCCTATGTGGTTAAAATTGAAAAAAAGAATTGAAACACTCTAATGTACACTCTAATGTATATATATATATATATATATATATATATATATATATATATATATATATATATATATATATATATATATATATATATATTGTGCTTTTTTTGTAAAAAGTAGGTGCCGGTACTCAGTAGGAATAGCTTAACTTTTGACTACCAGTTCACTTCGATGCAAGCTAAATCACAACTGCAAATATACTATTTTAAATAATTCAATTTAAACAAATTAATACTAAATAAATTAATAATAAACGTTAAAATACAAGAAAAGTAATAATTTTCCTCACATTGAAAAAGGTGCCGGTACACTGTACCGACGTACCAGCAAAAAAGCACTGTATATATATATATGTATATATATATATATATATATATATATTAGGGTGGGTCAAAATATTTTTTATTGAAACATTATTAAAAAGTTGTTACATCATGGTAGTACATGGAGTATGTACAAATATTTGAAAACTACATAGTTTTACTACTACCAACTTTTTTTTCGAAATTTTAACCATATTTACTGTGAGTTTTGTGACTGAACATGTTAAATTTGTGACCTAGGTTATTCAAAAAAGAAATGATATGCATATAAAATTTGTGTTTTATCTTTATAACCTTTTTTACTTGAATAACTAATTAGTTCAGACAACTAGGATAGCATTGCATCTATTTTTTCTCTCAATATAACTGGTGTACCGTGTTTTCATTATGGATCACGCATGGTTGTTTTATTTCATTTTTTATTAATTTTTCAATTATTTTATTAAGTTCTTCTATGAATATGAGTTTTTTTCTACAAGAAGTGCAACTACACATTATGTGTTTGGGTCAGCAGCTGAATAGCCTAAAAGACAACTTCCGACCAGTGAAGATGTTTTCAAGGCTATATGTGGATGCTTAAAATGGAACAATACAATCATAGCCTTCATCCACGAGCGCACACATTAGCGAATGAAGTTAAACAATTATATGACCAGGCTAGTATCCCTACAAATGACATTACCAGTATAATTGTTCGAGGTAAGATGCAGGTGTTAGGGATAGAGGAGACTGTAAATGTCCACAATTAGTAATTTCTGTGCTTGAGTGGGCATTTTGGGTGTAAAGATGGCAAGAGATATGTACATAGACAATGTTGACAAGCAAACAACAAAAATATAAAAAAATCGACAGAAAAGAAAACATTCATTGATGCAGGGTGGCGATCAGATAGGAACCACAAATGATAACGTCAATGATGAGAAAGATAATGATATTCCAGATCAGGATGCTAAAGATGATGAACTACTTGATGCAGGCTTCTCCAGCGATGAGGAATGTTCCAAATAACAAAACAGATATCAATATGAAGCAGTGGATCGATGCTAAACTAAGCAATAGGGATACATGTCTTATCGTTAAAGCTGTGTTGAAGGACTTAAACATGTTAACACCATCTACAGCTCTGGATCCAGCAAAGATGCATCGACATAGATAGGGCAGCCAAGGAACATACTGATGAGAGCAAAGATGGTTAACAAAAGCGAACAGGATTTTTGCGATCCATCTTGTCAAAGTGAGACTAGAAACTTTCTATATGATACAACTGCTTCGGAACCTTGATACTGCTGATCAATCTATTATGTTGCCTGTATTGGAAAATACTTTGCTACTTTGCACATCCAGAAAACATTCTATTGGCTGCAGTTAAATCAATGATGAAGAAATTGGAAGGTATGCAGTAAATAAAATCATAACAGCACGACATAAACCAGTTCCATGCAGAGTTAAAATTTTCAACAAAAATGACATAATCCTGAATATTGCAGCTAAATCATATGATCAGATGATTAACTGGGATCTTTGTGCAGTGACATCCCCTCCTCTGCTGGAACATATTTGCTTGATGATGAACTTAAACGCAACAACCCAATCATACTGGATCAAATTCCCAGTCACTCTCAAGCTGTTGAGAGAGCAATTAATGAAGTTACTGCTGTTAGTTTAAAAGTGTACGGACATTTCAAACTGTACGGACATAGCTCTCGACATGGATTGTTTTGCAAACAAAGAAATCAAGGGATGTTCTTCCGAAAGTTGAAAACAAGCAAGTTTCCTGTGACAACCCATAAACAGTATTATTCATATGTACATTGTATATTTTGCATGAACGATTTATAGATTTGTAAAATTTCATATTACTTATACCAAACATTCTAATAGTTGTAAAATGTCATACATTGGGGGGGGTAACGGGTCAAAGCAAAATCTTTTTTTATTATTTAAGTTTAAGACATTTTAATATCTGAGTAATGATATAGTAGATTTAAAAATAATTTTGTTCAAAAAAAATATTATTAACATATTGATATTTGTGGGTGTGGTATGCCGCCATCTTGAAATTTATGACCTTTTTGTGGCAAATATTTCTGAAATATTTATAGACTGTTTCATATAAAATGTACAATTTTATAATCAGAAAAGCTTACTTCAGGGAATGTCAAAGTACTTTTTTGATAATGTAATAAATAAATCTGTTATGAATTTTTTAAATTGTGTATGGTGAAAATAAGCAAAAAATGCTAATTTTAAAAATTAAAAAAAGGACTTAAAATTTCTTGAAAAGCCTTCTACATAAAAATTAGAAGTTTTATCAAAATCTGACAGGTGGTTTTGAGATTTTCTTGCCATAGTGAAGCAAATGTCAAAAATATTTTTTCAGAGAAAAATTACTTTTAAGTTTTTAAATTATTGAAGTTTCTGAATGAGTAACATTCTGAAATTTTTTTCTGCAATATAATTCATTCATAGTTATTATTGACATGCCGTATCTAAAAAGCAAAAAAAAAAAATTCTTTTTTTAGACATAGTACATTTTTTTCGCCCCGTACCCCTTGATTATAGTTAGGAGTGGAAGACATTATCTGATTTTTACAAATTTTACATTTTTACAATCAGTAGGACCATAGGCTATTTTTTGAATATGTTTCATATTCCCAACTCCAAAAATTTTTTTAATTTACCTAATATATATATATATATATATATATATATATATATATATATATATATATATATATATATATATATATATATATATATATATATTGAGGTGGCTCACTATATTGGAAAAAAATACAGTTTTTTTATTTCATCATGAGTTTTTTGGTTCACTTTGATTTAAAACATGTATATACTAAATTTCACACCATTTGGGCTCCTATAAATACTGCCTCAGTGCACTTGTTATCTCGTGTTTTATGGTTTGGCAGTTATGAAATGAAAATTTTGCAACGTTTAAAATGCTGTTTTTAAAGTACACAGAACAATTATATTACGCAGTAGGAATTAAACAGTAAAATAATACTAGTTTCATGACTCATTAACCTGACTGTATTGCAGAGTAGTTCTAAGTACGCCATTCAAAAATACACTTTAAAGTTTTTTAGTCTGTGCTTTCTGAATCCTGAGGTCTTTAAGTTGCGATCTCCTGGCACAGTTTGATTTTTGCATCTGGAAACTCTTTGCGGTGCTGTTCAGCAATTTGGAACAGGTACTGCTTCTCCTCCTGATTTGGTGAGAGATGAGTTGAATGATGACACCAGTGCAATTTCCGTTTCAAGGAAGAGACTACTGCTGTTGTTTCTAAAAGGATGGAGTTTTTGTTGCCAGGTGGAAGATCAGTCATGAGAAAATTTGTGGGAAACAGAGAGAGCATTAAACAAGTGCGGGGGAGGATTTCTCTCAGGAAAATAAGATTCAGAGTCAGAAGTTCTGCGTTGCAAATATCTTGAGTTGTCGTTCATTTGGAGGATATTTGAGCAAAATGTGATGACTTCTTCTTTTAAAGGCTTGAGATTTTGCTCCAGTCGAAATCTTGTCATATACTAAATTCTCTCTGTCTTATTTTTAGGCCAAAACGTCTTAAGCTCTTGAATAGCAGCATCCGGTCCAGTTGTAATACCCCCAAATGTATTTTGAAGACTTTTGCACATATCAATTCAAGTATATGATGTCTGCATAACCAAAAGCAGTTTCTTACTCAATTTCTTTTTCAAGAATGTGCCCTGTGTTTGCCGCAGTTGTGTTAATCGCTAATCCTTTAAAATATTTGCAACCGCCTCTGAAACAAGTTATCCTGTTCTTTGTTTAGCTTTTGGCACACCCTCCCGTCCCCCTCTCTCCACCTTCCTCCTTCCTCCTCCCCCCTCTCCTCCCTGCCCCCTCTCTCTCTCTCTTATCTTTCCTCCCTCCCATTTCTCCCACCCTCTCTCCCTCCTCCCCTTAATCTCCTTCCCCTACCACCTCTCTCCCTCCCTCCCTCCTTCTCTCCCCCTCTCTGCCCCTCCTTCCCTCTCCCTCCCTGCCCCCTCTCTCTTTATCTCTCTCCCCCTCCCTCTCTCTGTACAATTAAACGTCAAATTACGCTTCTTAAATAAACAGAAAACCTTATTTTGCCCAATCCCCGTGCAAAGTCGGGTACTTGCAGCATGAAAAAAAAACAACAATATTTTTTTTCCCGTCCCTAACTTTTTTTCTTTCACCGTCCGTTCAATTACACATTATCTTGGTGCGCGATTTTTATTTATTGAGATTGTATTAATAATGTTAATAATGTCACAGAAACATTTTAATTAACGTATTTCCGGTTTATTAAAGTGCACCTTTAATTTTAATCTTCCGAATACATAAAACGATAGGTAAATAGATATGACTATTGATTTCATCATGTTTACAATTGGAGTTTCAGGGAGTTACCCCTCTTTTAAAAATGTATGATAGGGAAATGACGTCACAGAGGAATTTTTGTCTATGGCGCCGTCAGATTACTTTGATATAGTAAAATACTAAAATAAAAAAAAAATAATTACAATTAAACTACCAATCGATATGAAACCGAAACCTGTCCTATAACCTTTATGTAATTATGTGTATGTGTAACAAATTTCACATTATTTGGTAATCTGAATCTTGAGTTATAAGGGAACAGACAGACAGACAGACAGACAGACAACAAATGCCTCTTATAAGTATATATATATATATATATATATATATATATATATATATATATATATATATACTAGTTGCAAGTACCCGGCTTTGCCCGGGTTTAAAAATGGAGTTTTCTGTTTACCTTTTGTTTTCTCCCTCCCTCCCTTTCTCCCTCCTCCCTCTCCTTCCTCTCTAACTCCCCCATCTCCCTCTCCCTCCCTTCTTCTCTCACCCCCGTCCCCCCTCTCCTCCTCACCTTCCCTCCCTTCCTCCTCCCCCTCTCTCCCTCCTTACCCCTCTCTCTTTATCTCTCCCTCCCTCCCATTTCCCATCCTCTCTCCCTCCCTCCCTCTCCCGTCTCCCTCCCTCTCCCGTCTCCCTCTTTCCCCTTAATCTCTCTCTCCCTCCCTCCCCCTCTCTTCCTTTCCCTCCCTCCCTCTCCCTCCCTCCCTCTCCATCCCTCTCTCCCATCTCTCTCTCCCCATTCATCCCTCCCTCATTCCCTTCTCTCCCTCCCTGCCCCCTCACTCTTTCTCTCTTTCCCTCCCTCCCCTCTATCTCCCTCCCTACCACCTCTCTCCCTCCCTTCTTTTCTCTCTCCCTCTCCCCCTGCTCTCTCTCCCATCCTCCCTCTCTCCCCTCCTTCTCTCCCCCCAGTCACCCCCCTCCCTCCCTCTCTCCCTCCCTCCCTCCCTCCTACCTCCCTTTCCTCTCTCTCCCCCCTGCCTCTCTCTCTTTATCTCTCCCTCCTCGCTTCCCCCTCTCTCTCTCTCTCTCTCTCTATATATATATATATATATATACATATATATAAATACTTATTATTATAAAGCTGCCTTCTTCTAAATCCTTCCTCATTCCTTTACCTTCCTCAAACTGAACAAATCAGAGAGCATGAAAAAACATCAACAATTCTTTACATCACAAAGGCACAATACAGCACCAGCGCGCAAGTTCTATTCGATCATAAGGAAATGACGTCACAGAGGAATTTTATTTATGGCGCCGTCGAGATTACTTTAATATAGTAAAATACTAAATAAAAAAAAAATAATTACAATTAAACTACCCATCGAGATGAAACGAAACCTGTCCTATAACGTTCCACATGTAATTATGTGTATGTGTAACGAATTTCACGTTATCTGTTTTTTCTGGATCTTGAGTTATAAGGGAACAGACAGACAAACAGACAGACAGACAGACAGACAAAAAATGCGTCTTATAAGTATATATATATATATATATATATATATATATATATATATATATATATATATATATATATATATATATTAGGGAGAGTCCAACAATTTTTTTCTATTTTCTAAATTTAAAGGCCTGCATTGTGTTCTGCCAGAAAAAAAAGGTTTTCTGAAAAAAATGAATACAATCGCGAAATATTTAGGGGTTTCACAAAGGCAATGAAAACATTGATTTGGTACTAAATAGTAATTTAATGGTTTTTGTTAATTGATGAGTGTTAAACATGAAATAACGACCTCTAAAACAAATAAAATAATAGAATGCAACAAAGCAAAATGTATACTATTCACTGACTGCTTTTGCTAGTCCAGTAACCACTGTGAGTCTTCTTTACATCGGATTTAATCGTCGGTGGTGCTTTCACCACCTGAAGTAAGAATTGCTTCTGGTCTTCTTTTCTGCATAAAACTTCATTGAGATCCTGAATCAGTTTCATTCCTCTTTCGGCTGTGTCATTAACAACTTTCAAATTGCTTACAACCTTTTATGCATGTTTGTATTCATTGTTGCTGCTCCATGTTTCAGGGACATCTCCAAGAATGAATGTGGCAAACCAAGTATGGAGGAAAATATACCTTTGTATTGTTTGTAACAAAGAAGCTAATGGGCCTGGTCCGCATAGAATCCATTGGAATCAAGACGCTGAGCTCGATTTTTAGATACGAGTTTTCTTGCATATTTTTAAGCATCTGAACCTTTTGCTTGGGATCAATATTTTCATAAAAAAAGCGAGGCCCACAGTAATTTTACTTAGATACCATAAATGTCGACCGAAAGCTTTTTTTGCTGCTTTTCCAATAACTGAATTAACTGAGTTATATTTTTCTAAATCCTTTATAAATTGTAGGTCATTTGATGGCGCCCTTGCTGGCTGTGGGGCTTGAAACCACAGTTTCATATGTACTGGAAACAAAACAGAGGAACTGAAACTGTCCTTATTTTTCAGAAGGCTTCAGCTTAAAGTGCTTCTTAAACACTCACATCTTTTAGCAATAAATTATTCTTGCCATCAAACGTGCTCTGTGTACAGCTCTGGAGCAGCATGGAAATGAATCCCACGTGGTGGTGTTCCTCCAAGAAATATGACAGCAAGTTCCTAAAATTCTCTGTAATCATCTCGTGGGTGACAAATTTGAAGATAATCATTTGCAAACTGCAATGTGCTATCTTTGAAAAGGTCTACTTTAGTCATCGCATCTGCAGTATCATAGGATCCCTTCTCCATAAAATGCCACTGCTCTTTAAAGTCATTGAAAAGTGAAATATCAGGTCAAGTTGAGGGCCCACTTATCTTCAATGCGGTGAACACTTTTTTCAGAACGAATTTCCATCATTTGGTGGCGGCAAGCAAGATGAATAAGACTTTTTTTTTCAAGCAGCTTTTCAATTAAAACACATTCCCCTTTTGGAATCCCCAGTGCTACTTGCTGTTGTGTCAAAACTTAATGCTACTACTTTTTCACAAATTTCCCTGTCCTTCAGAATTCAACTACAGCTTGAGCTTGACTGTCACCTGTTCCTGAAGCCATTTTTGGTACACCTAGCAAGCATTCTATTTGCAATCATGTTACAATCACTGGCAATCTCTCAACATTCTCCCCGGCTGTGAGATCTGGAAGCAATTTTCCATTCCAATGTACAGTTAATGCTACTTGTGGATCAAACAATTCTTTAACTGAATGTGTTGTTTTTTTTTCCTATCTCAGCTATCACACGCCGTACAGTACTTCGACTTAATGTCATGTCACTAACATCGTGACCAAGAGAATGAGCTGTAGCAGCTAGTAAAATGGACTGCTGCTCGATCACTAACTTATGATCTATCTAATGCTGCAGAAACTTCTTTGGACAGAACTGACTTTATGCAGGTTCAGCAATATTCGGGATAAAGAGCTGGTAAATGGAGAACATACCTAAATTTTCAGAGAGCTTGTGCAACCTCGAATTTCATCTGAAAAGTATAGAAATTTTATGTTTATAGTATTTTTTTGTGGTAATCAAATGTGGGGTTTAAATCAAAGTAAAATTTAAAAAAATTTCACTCTTTATTTCGGACCACCCTAATATATATATATATATATATATATATATATATATATATATATATATATATATATATATATATATATATACATATACTAGATATTAAATACGGCGTTGCCCAGAAATCTAAGTGTAATGTAAAACCCCTTCCTAATCAATTTGACAACTGAATTTTTAAATACAGATTAATTTGGTTAATTAGGTAATTATGTAGATTGACACTCCCATATTGGCACATATCTACGTTAATGAAGCTAATGACACAGTTCTGTTTTATGATTTATTACCAATCAAACACCAACATAACAAATAGTAACAAAATAAATCCACATAATTCTTACTACTTTTTCAAAAACATCATACTGTG
This sequence comes from Bulinus truncatus, assembly GCA_021962125.1. Classification (NCBI taxonomy): domain Eukaryota; kingdom Metazoa; phylum Mollusca; class Gastropoda; family Planorbidae; genus Bulinus; species Bulinus truncatus. The sequence goes on along the minus strand of JAGDYQ010000001.1, from coordinate 3,819,789 downwards.
TCAACGGTCAACCTCACTGCTTGGCATCTTCTCTACCTTTTATCCCTGGTCAGCATTCTCACCTGCCCACATTTACTCCCCCACTAATAAATGTTTTAATACTGAGTAGAACTCATCACACTATTCTAATAAAATTTACAAGTTTAGTTATAACAGATTGATGACACCCCCACACTCCATTAAAATTTCATTATTTTAATTATATTAGTCGCCCAACCATGCGGAGGCACCACGTGAAAGACGCAAGTCTATACAGATAGATTAGTCGCGTTTGCTGAATTATCGAATACGTTAAAGCAAGCAAGACGCATTCAACATTCAACAACGTTCGACAACTCCGCGTGTTTTCTGAATTCTTTACAAAATATTATTATTTTTTTAAAGCTATGAATGAAATTATATTTTTAATTAGTTGTTTTTTACATTACAACATCTTAAAGGATAAATTATTTCAATGAAAAAATGTTCAAAGAGTCCTTGAAAGAGATCTAATTAGTTGTTGTTACTTTTCATTTAAAAGAAAGCAAAATGATAAACTATAAAAAAAAAAAATTATATAAATAAAAATGGAAATAGGATTCGCCGGTATTCATAAATCTTAAGTTCTTCACCAATTGCCTTAAAATGTACACACACAATTGCAGAAAATTACTCGGTGTGTTGATATACAGAGTGGGCCAAAAAAAATGAGAACATTGCGTAGAACATAATATAATTATATCAAAGTTTGTTTAGCTGTATGCATAATATCTTAAATTGCTTACTCATTTACTTACTTGCCCGTTTAGATATATGACGTCATTAGTTTGACAATTTCCAGGCGCCATTTAAGTTTTAATATAACAATTGTTTACAAAAGAAAATTTAAGTTTTTCCCAAGAATGACAAAAATTACCGCGGACGACCGTATTTCTGATTAAAAATTTGCGAATTGAAAAACAGTGGGGGGCTAGGAGAAAAGTCAATGAGTTTGCCAACAAAGCCTGGAGTATAGCTAGTGTCAGTCGAGTTAGCACATAAAATTAACAACAATAGTTCAACAGAACGTAAACCCGTAAGTGGTGGACCTAAATCGGCCAGAAAACAACAGAATATTGAGCGGGTGAGTGAGCTGATCTGAAGTTAAAATGGTTATCCTTACAGTAACAAAAGTCCACGGGAAATAGAAAAATAAACTGAGTATATCACGTTCGTCTATTCGACGTGGTAGCGACATGATTTAAGACTCAAAACGTACAAGCGTGTGATCAGTCTGAAGCTGAATCAAAATGTCAATTGAAACGCTTGCAACGCAGTCGGCAGCTATTTGAGCGGTTTCCTAATGAGATAAGTGTACGAAACATCTGGTTTACAGATGAAAAGACATTCACCGTTGCCACTCCAGTTAATTCTCAAAATGATCGTATTTATTCGCTAAAACAAAAGAAAGCGCAAAATCGGGAAAATCGGCTTATACGAGAACGTGACCATTTCAGCCGCAGTATCTGGCATTAGTTGGTGTTTCTCTAATGGGAAAACTGACATTGTGTTCGTTGAACAAGTGCCAAAGTAAACAATTGAATACTATTGTGAACATGTTCTGAGAGAAAGTTTGTTGCCTGTAATTCAAGCGATATGTGGTCTCACATACGATCAACTTTCTTCGTCAGGAGAATATTAACGTCATTGAGCCAGACATGGCCACTAACAGTCCTGATTTAATCCAGTAGATTATGCCGTGTGGGATGCTTTGCAAGAAAATGTCTACCTTAGACGAAAATTTTCCACAGTTGAGCAGCTGTAGTTGGCAATAATTGAAGAGTGGAGAAATCTGGGACAGCGATGTATTGATTAAGGTAAAAAGAATTGGCGTCTACGCTTAGAAAAAGTTGTTGATAAGCAAGGAGACATTGAACAGGATTTCTGATTGGCTAAATACTTTGCAAACAAAATTACATGAAACAATGCAATTCATTAAATTATATTTTTAAATAATTCGTATGTTATATGACGTTCTCACTTGTTTTGGCCCACCATATAAATATATTTGGTATGAACATCATATCAATAATATTCAAAAATAATATTTAAACGATATGTTTGGTAATATAATTTATTTACTTTTTTGAAAAATAACACGGGAGGTCACAGGTGCTAACTAATATATGGTAAATAAATCAATCGGCCGAGTAAAAACTCATATTTCATCATATTTCTTTTCAGTTAACAAAACGGTATCGTAAAATATTTCATTTTAGAGCATTTTTGATAAAAAAATGCTCTATTGTCCCCGTTTTGTCTGTCTGTCTGTCATCACCCTAGATCTCAACAACCATAAGTCCTAGACCCATGATGTATATATATCATTTTGTAGGTCTTGGCCTGCCATGTGTGCAGCAAAAAGTTCTGACCTCTGAGGGCTGGACATCAATTTTTTTACCGTTTTTTTACTATATTAGCTATATTAATAATTATGTCATTTCATGGCCCCATTCTACACCTTATACGTTCAATAACCCATTCATTTGGTGCGAAATACTGCAGCACGTAGTTTCACCAAGATTGACGTCACATGTGTTCTTCGCAGTAGAGTATTTATTCTTCAGCCACAATAATTTTATTTTTCGAAAAACATCCTTTACAATTACACAATTGAATTCATAAACATTTCCAAAATTTACAAATATTTACTGAAAGCTAAAATACGTACTGATGCATAACACAAAATGCTAACACGACCTGTGTCCAGAATGGAACAGGCTTAATTGTTACTTTAGTTTGTAAACTATTATTTTGACAGTATATTTTAGAGCATTTTCGAAAAAAAAAATGCTCTATTGTCCCCGTTTTGTCTGTCTGTCTGTCCGTCTGTCCGTCCGTCATCACCCTAGATCTCAACAACCATAAGTCCTAGACCCATGATGTATATATCATTTTGTAGGTCTTGACCTGCCAAGAAATGACTTTTTCCATTTCGCGATCTGACCTCTCAGGGCCGTAAAAGGGGCCTTAGTACCGTTTTTTACTATATAAGCTATATTAATAAAGGAGCGCTATATCTCATAACTATAAATCCTAGACCCATGATGTATATATCATTTTGTAGGTCTTGGCCTGCCAAAAAATGACTTTTTCCATTTCGCGATCTGACCTCTCAGGGCCGTAAAGGGGCCTTAGTACCGTTTTTTACTATATAAGCTATATTAATAAAGGAGCGCTATATCTCAACAACTATAAATCCTAGACCCATGATGTATATATCATTTTGTAGGTCTTGGCCTGCCATGTGTGCAGCAAAAGTTCTGACCTCTGAGGGCTGGACATCAATTTTTACCGTTTTTTACTATATTAGCTATATTAATAATTATGTCATTTTCATGGCCCCATTCTACACCTTATACGTTCAATAACCCATTCATTTGGTGCGAAATACTGCAGCACGTAGTTTCACCAAGATTGACGTCACATGTGTTCCTTCGCAGTAGAGTATTTATTCTTCAGCCACAATAATTTTATTTTCGAAAAACATCCTTTACAATTACACAATTGAATTCATAAACATTTCAGAAATTTACAAATATTTACTGAAAGCTAAAATACGTACTGATGCATAACACAAAAATGCGCTAACACGTCCTGTGTCCAGAATGGAACAGGCTTAATTGTTACTTTAGTTTGTAAACTATTATTTTGACAGTATATTTTAGAGCATTTTCGAAAAAAATGCTCTATTGTCCCCGTTTTGTCTGTCTGTCTGTCCGTCTGTCCGTCCGTCATCACCCTAGATCTCAACAACCATAAGTCCTAGACCCATGATGTATATATCATTTTGTAGGTCTTGACCTGCCAAGAAATGACTTTTTTCCATTTGCGATCTGACCTCTCAGGGCCGTAAAAGGGGCCTTAGTACCGTTTTTACTATATAAACTATATTAATAAAGGAGCGCTATACCTCAGCAACTATAAGTCCTAGACCCATGATGTATATATCATTTTGTAGGTCTTGGCCTGCCATGTGTACATCAAAAAGTTCATTTCGCGATAGGACCTCTGAGGGCCGGGCTTCAGGGCTCCTAAGGGGCTTATATGTATTATATATACACCTTGTACGTTCAATAACCCGTTCATTTGGTGCGAAATGCAGCACGTAGTTTCACCAAGATTTATTAAGAAATTCATCAAATGAAATAGTAAGCATGTGTTCTGAGTTTAATTGAAAGTATCAGAGCTATGCAACAATTGACGGAGTTTTCGGACGATTAAATGACTATAATTTAGAATGTTTTCAATTATGAGTCCTATTTCAGTAACCACAAACCACTTGTAGTTAGATTTAAGAGACAATAATTTTTTTCAAATATATGCATTACACAATTGAATTTATAAACATTTCCAAAATTTACAAATATTTACTGAAAGCTAACAAACGTACTGATACATAATACGAAAATGCTCTAACACGTCCTGTGTCCAGAATGGAACAGGCTTAATTACTTGTTTATTTATCAAAACGGTATCGTACTTTAGCGATTATAATTTTGTAAAAGCTACGGAGAGGTAATTCTCTTTTATAATACACATTAATATCGTTTTCACATGCTGTTCGTAATTTGCCTGGTTCAACATTCTTCATTACTAGCTGTACACAAAGCCTTTGCATGAAGATAGACTATTGTAAAGCCAATTGCGCAAACCTATGGATTTGATGGGCCCGGGAGCTTGGCCTGCATATTATGGGAGCTCCCCTCAAGCTGGGCCCGGCGGATATATATTTTGGACCCTCCATCCTAGGTACGCCTCTGTGTTCAGCTTTGATACATATTTTCAAAATATTTTTTTAAGTTATCAAATAATAAAAAATCTAATTAGTTGTTGTTTCTTTTTTCTTAAAACATCCTGAAAGATAAATTATTTTAATAAATAAAAATTTCAAAGAGATCTAATTAGTTACTTTTCATTAAAACAACTAAAACGATACATTCTGAAAAAAAAAACAATAAAAAATGTCCCTAAGAGGAATCGAACCTGGATAGTCAGTATTAAAAAAAATCAATATATAATTCCCAGCGATGGACAAAAGTTAAAAAAAAATTAACTAAATATGTAACTAAATTTTAGTTAAACTCTTTTTAAAAAGTTAAATAGAAAAGATACAATATTGAAACATGTCATGAATGATCATTTTAGTACATCAACAACTTCACCAAACATCAGCTACTCCGTTTGTTTCAACAATAGCAGAAAATTATGGACAACTCAAAACATTTGATAATGCTGGAGCACCACTAAAGAAATCAGAACAAGAGTGCTGGCGAGATGACATGGCTTTAACATAATGCTACAGGATTTTTAAAACTAGAGGAAGCTTACCAAAAGTAAATTTTCAATCGCTTCCAAAATCAGTAATAAGGAGATGGAACTCAAGGGAAATTTATTGTTTGTCATCATTCGTTCTGATGAGTATCTGCAAACAGCTATGGCAGCATGAGATTTCATCAGTGGTACGTGAGGCTGACATCTGTTCACTGTCCAGTGTTTCAATACTACTGACTTTGATAATTATCATAAGCTTGTAAGCAACATACAAAGACTTTGAAGTCATTAAAGACATTATGGTCCCACAGATCCAACTTCTATACCAATGAACCGTTCTAATATATGTGCAGAGCGTGCAATTAAAGTGATACAAGATTTACATCCACTTGCAAGTCCATTGAAAAGAATTAAACATTAAATGTCTTCTACTAATGCACAATAGAAATGTACTTTGTAACATCGCAGTGGTTACGCTCCACGCGCATGCGCTCTAGCGCTATAAAAGGACTATTTTTTTGCCGAATTTTTTCGATGGCCAGCTATAGATATTGTTCCTATCCCTAACCCTATCCCTATCCCTAACCCTATCCTTAACCTAATCCTATTCCTACCCCTAAAAAAAATAGTCTGCCTAGAACGTAGCTTATTAGCCACTTCGTTTTAACATTTGTAACAATTATCAATATTATACTTACATCACTTTGTTAGAAATATCGTGTTGCACCATTTATAATAGGCAACTTAACGATAAAATAAAAAAAAATAGCTCACTCTCCATATACTATTAGGTTTAAATATGTTTTTATTATTGTGCAAATCATTACAATAAAACACATACACACATTTTAGAACAATAATTTCGACTACTTAAAGTTATAAACAAAGGAAAATGAATCATATAAAATTTATTCTAAAAAATTATAACGAAATAAATTTAGCTTGAACTTTAATACGTTAAGGTTGAAATTTACTTACTTACTATTTTTTTATTTAAAATATTAATATCTATATAAATATCATTCATTTTAATGTATGCGTTAAATCGAAAGCGGAAAACAAGAATGCATAATGGTGATATTTCTTTTGAAAAATCTACAGTTTTAAATAGTTTCTGTGGTTTTTATTATGAAATGTAAAAGTCCCAAATATTAAAAGGTAATAATTAACATATAATATCATTCAAATTATTGTTGTTTTTATTACAACACATAGCATTTAAACATCGTCAAACGTAAACAATAGTAATAAATGGAAGTGAAAAAAATAATCGAGCAATTTTTTTTCACTTAAAACATTGAAATTTTTATTTTGTTCGTGTGACGTGGTGGCTGAATGGATAAGCTGCTTGGAATTAACATTAACAGTCATGGGCAGTAACTAAAAATTAATAGTTAAACTATTGTTGTATCTACCTTTTTAAAGGGCCCTAAATGAGATGTAGAGACAAAGAAAGATTATTGAATAATGAATATTGTCTCCATTTTTGCATATGCCAGCTCCCTTTTTTTCATTTTTTAAAACGACAACCTCATATGCTTTATTTTATATGGTCTTTCCATCAAATTGTAAGCACCAGTGTACTTTTTAAAGTTTTACTTCAAATTACTTTGTAATTTTTCTCCTTCTTTCATTAGACCTTTGTAAATGCCGCTTTGAGTTTCTCATTATCTTTACTACTACTGGAACACATTTCTTCGCTCACAAAATCTTCTTTACTCACAGAATCTTCTGTATCCGAATTTGGTAAGACACTTGATTCAACACTTTCTTCAGTCAAGATTTATGTGACTGGCACTTTCCCTTTAAGTAATTTCATTTTTTCTTGGGTGAATCTTTAGTGAATCATCTTCAATAGCCTACTTTTCCTTTTGTTGAAATCTGAAGGTCATAGAACTCTCCTGTCTTCTCGGCACAACCACTCTCCTTTTTCATCTCTTACATTAAACATCGCTGTGAAATCATTGTTTCCAGGACTTCGATTATCTTTAAAACTTCTTAACAACATTGTACGATCATGCCTTTTTTGCTTTTACGCAGAAGCAATTGTTTTATGTCTGTTCACGATATGCAGTTCCATTGGAATTTTTTCTCATTTGATCAAGACTGTCATCAGTCTTAGGTGATTTAATGCCTTTTCGGAAAGACACTAGATTTGAAGTCCAAATTCTTTTGTTCGTCTCGGTAGCTGGAGTATTTTTGACAGAACTGCTCTGAGACAATCCAGAATCGACACAAATACTAATTATGCATATAATAGTTGCCAACTAAAATGTACTGACGGTGCATGGAACAACAAAAGAACAAAATTACAGTTAAAATACTAAATGCAGGTATGACATACGATTTACTGGGCGTGTGGAGGGTGACCTTTTTTAACAGTTGAGGGTTGTTATTGATATTTTTTGTTTAGATATGATAAATATCCACTTATTGGAAGTATGAAATAAAAAATAATGAAAAATTTTTTTAGTCACATACCTAGTGTATATAGGATATCTTGAACGAGAACTGTGCTACAAGCACTGTCACTAAACATGTAACATTAAAAAGATGGATTAAAGTTTATCCTTCCATGTGAGCTTATTATATTTGCGCAATATTGCTCAGTCTTTTTTATCTTGGGGAAAAGGCAACATTTCTGGTAGTAGATCCTTGCGATCTTTCCGAGTGTAAGTGATGATTTTTCTGCATGGGATTTTCATTGGAGTTATATTAGGAGATAGTCTTCTTTTATATCTTTGACTTGTTTGACGTCTGTCAGCCTTAAGACGTCCTCTTGGTTTATAATATAAACATGTCCTTGTCTCTTGTTTCCTGTTGTTATGATTGGGTACGTTGTATCTAGTTTGGTGGCTGATTCTATTAGGTAGACTATGATATATATATATATATATTTACAATGTTTGCATAAAATTCCGTCTTACATACTTCCTCATCTGGGCGATTATCAACAAAATCACTTAAAGTTTGATGGGTTCCAGTCTGTGGTCATCACATTTCTCTGCTTTATCAATGCAAAACATCCTTAGTGCATATTTGTAATACTTTATCACAAGCCATCTCTAGTATGGCTATTAATCATAACTCGGAAATTCTTAACCAATTGTCTGAAAATAGCACAAAAAATTAAAGAAAATTATATAGACAACACATCTATAATATTTAAAAATATTATTTAATCGATCGGTTTGGTAAAATTATTTCTTCACTTTACTTTTTTTTTATACCTCCCGGGAGGTAATTAAAAAGTCAAAGAGTTCTGACATATATTTTCAGTACATGTATTTTTAAAAATAAACCAATCCGCCGTGTGCAAACTAATAGTTCGACAGTATTTTGTTTAATTAACAAGCAGTATCGTAAAATAATTTCTTTTACTTTATTTTGTAAATTACTAGTAAACAAAGGCCCTGTACCCGGACCGGCTTGTAGGCAGGCAGTTGGAGTTGAAAATAGTGAAAAATATATTTAGTAGCGCGTTAACTATCAGTCTAAATACAAAAAAAAAAAATAGCATATCTATGTACTCGAAATGGCCCATGGGACATGAACGGATTATTGTCACGCCAAAATACATTTGTGAATAGAGGCACTTAATAGTACATCAAATAAGTTTATATATTTATATAGTTCATCCCAAAGAAAATAATCCTCATTATGGGTACATAAGCAACAAATCAACCCCCAAACGATTAAACTCAGAACCTAAAATTCAACTATGGCCTAAATAATTTGCGCACGCAACACACTTAGCATTGATAAATATTGATTCTTTCGTAATATTTTAATGGGCTCCTTTCAAAAAGGTTCATTTTATGTTTTATGATGCTCAACCTGACGTATTTTAAAAAAAAAAAGAGAGACATGAGTTAGTGCCTTTCAGGCTACATGTTAGCAGGTGGTTTACTTACTGTTATACACATTGTAGTATAGTACAACATATCGTATGAGAATTAACTAAGATAATACTGCCAACCCGGCGGTGCCAAATCTATGGATTTGGGGCGGTGAGCTTAAAACCTCTTGAGAGACCTCTGCATTTTGACATTCAACACCATGACATGAGATAATGAACTTAATATTTAATGTAAAAAATTTTTGGTGAAACCCTCAGAAAGCTAGGACGGGAGGTAAAATATTTGTGTAGCTTTTATCTGACCTTCCATAAAAAAAATAATATTCCATTAATCCAGTTAGGCCGTATACGCAGAAGACATTAGGCCTCTTAAAAGAAAGAAATATCAAAGCTTTAAACATTGGTTCTGTAAAGCCAGTGCCGAACCTAGGGATTTGGGCCTTTTCGGGGCCCCCTACATTTGACATGAGATAATATACTTAATATTTAGTGTAAAAATATTTTGAGGGGGGCCCTCTCAAGCTGGGGCCCTGCAGTACTTTCGGAAATCGGAACCCCCTTCACACACCCTCTGTGTGAAGCCCCATCATAAATGGGTTAGTTTGCATTGTCAATATTGTACGCAGCGCTACTCATACTCAACCCTTATACAATTCATTCATGTGACGTAATAGTAAAAAAAAAAAGAAAAAAAATATTGTGACGTAGTTGTTGGTTGATAATAAATGGAAATAATTGTACATTAGATAGAAACATATTTTAGAAATAATAACAAACTAACAGTATAAATATTACATTATCTTGAAATATCCGTAATGCTAAGTTGTTTACTTTAAAATTTAGATTGTTGAAAATAATACAAAATAATGGTGAACAATTTATATAGATATTCACTTATAATTCTTTCATTTAATAACAATGTTAGTACAATTCTATGCTAAATGTTACGTTAAATTTATACTTAATAATAAATAGCAAAACTCAGTGGAGTACACACTACAACAAATGTTTTATTACACTATAATACAACTTAATACACTTCTCTTCTAACTACTTATATCAACCTAGGTCTACTGTCAGCAATATGCTCTACTATCTACTCTACTGCATATTCTCTACTCTACTCTAAGCCTACTGTATTCTGCATTCTCTACCGACTGCACACTGCCCTATGGCATGGTCTCTACACTACATTCTCTACCGACTGCACACTGCTGGCATGGTCTCTACACTACTGCATTCTCTACCGACTGCACACTGCCCTATGGCATGGTCTCTACCTCTACTGCATTCTCTACCGACTGCACACTGCCCTATGGCATGGTCTCTACACTACTGCATTCTCTACCGACTGCACACTGCCCTATGGCATGGTCTCTACACTACTGCATTCTCTACCGACTGCATATTCTCTTGTTCTAACTTAACATTTATAAGGTCGGGGTAGGGAGTAGGGGTCGACACCGAACTAACTACGTCTAATTCGTATGACTGTCAACACCGTACTAACAAAAAGTTCCAAGGTAAAAAAAAAACAGCATCCTGTCAAAACATTAAGTTAAGCTATGTTCGGGGGCGTGGCAGTGGGTACATAAAACAATCCTGCAAAATATTTTAACTGCTGGATCAGTTATGATGAGTCATTAGTATGGGAAGAGGGTGTGAAAGTGTCAACCGGGAAGATAAATGGAAGTGATGGCAGAGGGCTAATTCCACACGTCACATACCTCCCTCCTTTCCAAGTATTACGTAGTAAAACAAAATGAAAACAACAACTTGGCTAAAAATATTATTCCCTAGGCATGTCATATAAATATCTCAACTACAACATAAAAATATATATAAATGTTCTATTGGTGCACATAACAAATTAAAAAATTGACAAATATAAATTTAGTTCATAGTTTCTTCTGGGTTTCTTCTTGACTGTGTAGTCATCTTGGATGATTCTCTAAGTTAGTCAACATGTGAAAGGTCAAGTAGAGGCGTGGTGTGGCTGGTCACTGTTTTCAACGTTAAACGAATAACTCTTCCCTGTCATCACTGTTCTGCTGTATTGTAGACAACTGTGTATGACAATTCTCCCGTTTACGTGATGGGATACGCTTAAGGGGTGTCTGTTGAAGACTTTAGTCAGCCTGCGGAAAACTACTTTATTTATAACATAGGAGAACTTTTCTTGCTTTAAAAAAAACGAAATGTTGGGCTTATTATCTTAGTGCACGGGTCATATAAACAAAAAGACTAAACTTACCGTGCATTCTTCTGGTCCTAACTGATCTTACTTACTTCCGTTTCTACCTATTTTTACTTGTATACTTACCTTGTTTCGTCGCCTCGCGTTTTATATATAAAATACTTTTTAAATCTTAAATGTTGTCACGGGTTGTGACTAATTTGTCGAAACCATTCCTTTGTTCAGACCCTCACCCAGCCCACCCCTAAATAACATTAATACGTTTATTATACGATGTATAGTAGTATACGTTCCCACCACCCTTTTTACCCCACCCTCGTAATTGCGTCATATCGCAGGTGGCCAGCGGAACCTCCGTCGACGAACAGTGCCATGGTTGGCAGAAATGCAGTACATTCCACGGGGGATTCTCTCTGACCACTCAGCTCCTGTTCAAATGCCGACAAAGGGATGGATGTCCAGTAGGGTTAGTACTTTTTACATTTTTTTTCAGAATCTTATTTTACATGGCATTTTTTAATAAACAATTATGAACAAAATATGAAAATAATATTAATTTATTTTCACTCAAAAAACCTTCCCCACCAACGCCATCTTGTGTTTACAAATAAGAAGCGTTTTTCAACAAAATTACTTCTTTATGGATTGCGCATTAACAAATATTTGATTACATTAATTACATCCAGGAACTTTATAGGGTATTTTTACCTCCATGTCTGAAACAAAATAAATCAAAAAAGTTTATTTTAAATTTAAGTGCACTGTTTGATGTATTATGCGTCTACTGCAACTGTACCACAAATAATCAAATCTTATGATACCTTTGTTTGGTAATTGTCATAGTGGTCTGCTTGGAATTTGGAGAGGAATCTGCTTGGTTGATTTGAGAATATTGTATTATTTTATTTAAATTTCATTCAACTGTATTCGTCTGTTTGTAATTAATTTTGTAGGAAAGCAATTTTGTCCACAAATAAAGCTTGTAAAGTTTAAAATAATAAACGAACACTCCTTCGCAGTCAGGAGTGTATAAGGCAACCTATAGAAGCAGATTTGTTGAAGTTGCAGTTTATAAAAACAGCTTACAAAATTTTGAATGGTGCATACATTTTGACAGAAAAGAATAAGAAGGAGAAAAACAAGTTGTTTTACTGAAAAACGTTGAAAAAGAAATTCGATTAGCCATATTGTCTCTGACAAATGGAAAAGCAGAGACAATATTTACAGCGAATAGGGCTGTTCTTGCTGAATACGAACTCTATTCATGTATTCGAGTAATTTTTTGCGATACAAGGAATACAAATTCTGGCAGCAAAAATGGTGTGGTACGCAAGCTGCAAAATTACTTTCAGTGGACAAATCCCTCAGTACATAGGCTGCCAGCTTCATGTTTAGGCCTAGTACTCAAGCATATGGATTCTCTTTTTGGCAGGCAAACGTCTAATCCAAACATTTCTTATCCATTTGTTGCTGAAATTAAGCTGCAAATTATGAGTCACTTAAAGTCACTTGATTCTCAAGATAGTAGTTCAGAAATCATGTGAGAAAACAAAAAGGATGGAAAGACGACATGAAGTTCTTACATCGTTTGACGCAAGTATTTCCCTATCACGAATGAAATAAAACCTTTTCAGTAATTCACTTCCAGAGACTGACGGCTTTAAGTAATGCTCGTTGGAATTCAAGTGCAATACTAGCACTTCTGGCATTCCTGAAAATAGAAACGAAAATTTGAACTTATGTACTTTCATAGCGAGGACATGCATGGTCTGAAGTATGGTTTTCAGATCAAAGGGACTGGAAAATAGGAAAGAGATTTTAGCACCTGCTTTGCATAGATACACTGAAGCAGAAAGATGCTTCTTGAGGCACTGGGTCTGTGAAGATTAAGCAATATCTGATATAGAACGAAGTAACTGCTATGCAGAAAGAGCTATACAAATAATGCAAGATATTGTTCCACGTTGAGACTTCCAAAGACACTATTAACTGTTTTATTCTCACTAATGATGAAGCAAAAACTTAATGTATGTTTCCTATGCTGTCCTTTATTATCATTTCAAATTTTGGACACATCTATACTCATGCTTACATGCATTGCATTTGTTGTTCTTATGTAACTTTCCATTACAGTGTTGTGTTATATATATAATATTCGTTTTATGGTTTTGGTGGGTAAGGTTTTTCAAATATTTTCAGAAAAGGTTATTTGTGTCATAATACACTCATTAAAAGTCACCTTTTCTTGCCATGTAAATATGAGGTTACAAAAAAGTCATAACCCTAATGTCCAGTTACTTCTGTCTTTGTCGGTATGACGTACACTCCACCTCCACCCCCCGGTCAGGAGGTCACGCAAGAAAGGGTATGTGAGTAATGTAAGATAGTTTTATAGGCATTCGACCGGGTGTCCGAGTCGTGTCCAGTCGACATTCGACTGAGTGATCTCTGAGAGAGCAGTCGATTTATGTTTCTGATCCGAGAGAAATAGAGAGAGAGAAGAGAGAAACCGCCCTACACTTCATTCATTTAAATTGGATTATTATTTTCTTTGCTGCATTTTGGATTACCTTTGCTCTTTTTTATTTAACAGCCACCAGGTCTTTGTTACGGACTGGTGCCTTTGTATAAATAAAGTATATCTTGTTGTTGTACAAACGACTTGTCGAATTAATTATCGTCCTGTGTTGTACGTCTAATTACTGGTGAGACTGTGTGTGGCAGAAACACAAATAAAAATACGGGTCATCGCACTGAGTCAGCCCTCATACTTCCTGATTTACAAGCCAAGGGCACCTCATAGGGGTCCTCAACAAATGTACCTTAGTACCTTAGCATATGTTATATTTCTTCTACTTTATAATATTGACTCTTAACTCCTTGCCTAGTTTACTTAATATACTTCTGACAGTAGTTTTTATTGTATTCTGCTATTGTATGACAATGTCTACAAACAACATCCTTTAAACATTTGGTACAAGCCCTGGACTTGTGATTGTATAAACCACAACGAAAACAAATGATAGGTCTACGAGTACTACTGTCGTGTATGTCTCTAAATCTAACTTTTGAGGTTGCTGTTTGTCACTTAACTTAGTTGCTTTTTTCTTCGTGTCGTCTTTAACCTCTTTAATATCATGACCTATGATAAGGTCTGTAATAAGACTGTCAACTACCTGTGCATCCACTCTACCACTAAATTAGATTGTCTGTATGTCTATTTCCGCTATTGGGGAGATCAACACGGCAGCTTGAATGTTTGTCAACAAAGAAATCTTTTGGTTGATCTATGAGTTCGGACAATGGTGTCACTGATCAAGATTAGTGCATGGTAATATTTGAGATCATTCTAGGATTGTTTCTGTTGACCGGTTTCTTGAAGTTATGATTCTTTTGGCAGGTTGTTGTTCTGTCAATCAGTGGTCTGTTTTCTAGACACAGATTCACACAATGTTAAGGTGCTTCTAGCAGGTTGCTGTTTATTCAATCATCGGCCTATTTTCTTGGCAAAGATACACACAATAGAGCTTGTGTTTGTTGAGTGTTAGTGTGTGATGACTCTTAATATATGCGCAACGTCGCGGCCTAAGCACATAATAATAATGTGAGTGTTATGATGACAGGGCTTGTGTTAACACGGAATTAATTATATGACGTGTTACTTCATAGGTAAGGGACTTGTTACTTTACAGGTAGATATGTGGGCGTACGTGTGTCAAAGTCTCATGGCCGCTCTTTAATATTAATTAGGCTAAATGTGTGATACCTAAATTAATGGGTTTACTAGTACAATTACAACTCCATGCGACAGTTAACTATTTAAATATGTAGTACTTTACTTTCAACATCTGGTACAAAAACCTCTTACTGGCTCAATGTTTTTGGAACAATTATTCACACTACAGGCTGCTCTTCATTCAATCAGCGGTCTGTTTCCTTGAAGGAAATCCTACTGTGTCAAAGTCAACCTATCACTACTTGCTATCTTCTCTATCCTTTTTATCCCTGGTCAGCATTCTAACTTGCCCTCATTTACTCCATCACTAATACACTTTTTCATACTGAATACAACTCATCACATACTCATAATAAAACATAACAGAGTTATGACAGTAACCATTTTAGTAGTATGCCTCAAAAATTTAGGCTTCCACACATTGGTAATGGTTTCTTGGAGGTATGTAGAGATGTCCGTTTGTAGATTTCATAAATTCTGAAAACAGATATTTCGTTTCAAATTATAGGAGAGCAAAATATGTTTTTTCGAAATCAGTTTTTTCAAGCTGATTCTAATTATGTTTTCAGTTTTCATATCATATCTACTAACTATCACTAAATAGCAGGGATTTTGTCGGTCATCGAGTTTTCTGTCCACAGGTATTGTACAAAAATCAAATGTTAAATGTACATTAAATTTTTAAAATAAAAATAGTATTTTTAATTATCTTTAATTTTTTTCTTTTTTCGGGGACAACATGTATGTTATTTCTGTCTAGGATTGAAAATATTTATATTATCTAGCACATAGCAAAAAAATTGAGTTAGTTACAACAGAACATATAATTTTGATGGAAAACAATGTACGGAACTTGAATGATTGGAAATTAAAACGAGTTTTATAGAAAGATATTAAGTTCACATTTTGGGTATCACAGTACATAAGTTAGCATACAATAGATTCCAACACCATCCTGCATGTACGTTTATACGATCTAAGAAAATTGCCCCCTTCCACTTGGAATTAATAGATCTATGGCATTACCTAATGAAATCAACTGAGCTATACAAAAATACTATCAGCTCAGTGATGAAATTCATTCGTGTACTTCATCCAAAGTAATTCTTTTATTATTAAGATTTTTTTAGTTAGTAAAAACTATTAAAGAAACATAATCAGAAAGTTCGTATACTTCATCCAATAGTATAATTCTTTTAATATTCATTTTTTTTGTTTTGTTAGTTGTTAAAAATTATTGAAAGCTAATCAGAAAGTTAACACAAAGTCAACAAAAGATTATTTCTTCCCTGTGAGAATTTTTATTTTATATTACAATTTGTGCTGAACGGAACTACTAAATGTCGACGTATTTTAAAATAGAAACGTTATTTGTAGATATAACTATCTCACCTACAAGAAGTGATCTTTTTTTTACTAATCTAATGATGAATTTAACATATAAAATGTACCTCTGAATTTATATTTCAAGCTAACGGTTGCATTCAATGAAAACATTTCCAATAATAAATTCAAGTAGGTGGTATATTTTGTTCAAATTCATTTTTGTAGTGTTTTAAAATAGCATTAACATTCGAAACATTTTTATTTTACACTATCTGCTAAATTAGACAAGTATGTTTGAACACAGAGGTCAAACATTCACAGAAATATACTACCGTCCTGAAAGATTGAGGTAGATATGCTTGGTCTGTCAGTCGGTCTACGGTCTCTTGTCTTCGATCTGTCCCCCTGAATCTGACACATCTCATTATGTGTGGATTAAGCTGTCAATTCTTCTGATTGGCTAAAGAGACAGTAGTGCTCCCCTTGACACGCCTGAGACAAAAAAGCTGATGTCTTCTTGGATCTAACTTACAGAATTTCTTTTCGACTTGGATCACTAAAAACTATAGATTCTGACTTGTACTGTTAATCTTTCTGTACTAAGATTTAACCTTGAGCTTTAATTAAACTAAATATACAAGTGTGACCCTGGCGAATGAACTTTAAAAATTGACTAACTAGCTGAAATTTCCCAACTTATCAATTGTTTTAAAGTTGTAGAGATATTAGTGCTTCTAAAGTTGTAGAGATACATATTTACGAAAGCTATTGTTATACCCTCCTTCTCGATCTAATACTTTATATATACGTATATATGTCAGTATAAATATCTTTCTAAGTTAAAATAGTCTAGTCATATATTAAAATAAGGGGAAAATGTAACATCTTGATAACAAGGTAAGCATTCAAAATAAAGGTAGCATTGAGTACGTCATAAAGGCATAAAATCATACATAAGTTTAATACATAGAAGTGTAAAAATTATGTACAACAACATCAAAATTACTTCAGACATAAAAAAAATTCAATTGTAAATATATTCACGAGAACAATAAAACAATGATGCGAAATAGCAATACTAACATGGCATATTAATACTTTAAGATGAAAATATTTTTGTTTATTAACATGATCTAGATAGTCTGGACGAAATATCAGGAATGTGATTATTACTTCCCTTGATGGATTGTATCTTAAAAAAGAATAGTTTTCAAGTAAAGATAATCTAGTCAGTTAATCATTGTTAATGCTCTTGTTATTAAACTTCAATAGGGTTTTGTGAACTCAGTACCCCAATAAATATTTGTGCAGTTTTTTTAATTGATCATACAAGTGCTAAGCACTCTAGCTCAATAACAGAGCATCAGATAGTTTCCTGCTTATTAATGATAATAACTATGTATGCATATGTGGCTAATATGAATGGTTTCATATTTATTGTAGGGCTTGCAAAATACTTTGAAATGGTATAATTGTTTTGAGATTTGATCAGTTTTACGTAGAGAAATCATTAAGTTAAAACTATCCAAATATTGACTACAGTGACGCAAAACCACGATTTTGAGCCAGTTTGTGGTATCTAGTTCAGGGATATCTGACCCACAACATATTCCAATGAGGGTATTTCGGTGAATCTGCTGTTGGTTCCTTGTTGTTCACCATTAAGAATGCCTTTGTGAACAGCCTGTCACCACCCGCTCCGGTCATCAGCGAGCTGTTCCCAATTGTCGAGGCTGATGCCGGTCATTAATGATAATAACTATGTATTCGTCATTTTATTACAAATTCACACTCTATTACACATGCACATTACATTTTAAAATATGAACTAAATCAGTTGCTAACTTGGTAATAAGACTTTACTATTCATAATTATTTCAACAAAAGTTTATTGTTATCTGTCATAATAATTATGAAGTTGAAGGAACTTAACTTACATACAAGCTGACCAAACTGTACAATTGTAATTAATGAGAAGTATGTAACTGTTCACAATTTTGGCTAATGTTCTTGAACTGCAGAACCAGTTTTCTGGTTGTGACTGGCATTTAAATTGCAATTAGTCAACATTGATTTGTTCTTAAACTTTTTATTTTCATACAAGAAAACGCTTGCTCACATAAGTATGTGGACCCAAATAGTGACAAAAGCTTGGCAGCAAAGTTTTTTTAGGTGTGGATATGTCGCTGCTGGCAAACATCCTGAAAACCCCAGCAAAAGAACTGATTTGAACTTCTCCTTCAGGTCATAATAAGTTTATAGGTCAAGCTTCTCCAACTAATAAAAACCGATTTAATATCCATGGATTTTAATCAAATAGTCGGAATCAAATTTTAAAAATATAGCAAAGACTCTAAAAAAAGAAAAGTAACATCGACATAGGACCGCAAAATATACATGCATAGAGGCCACATAATATACTCTCACGGGCCGCATGCGGCCCACAGGCAGTAGTTTGCCCACACCTGCTGTAAGGTATGAAATATCTTGTAGTACCCTCGCACAATATGGTCTAACTCTATAACATGGAATTGAAATAATGTAAATAAAGTCAGGCATCTGAACACAAAAAAGACAAATATTCTTGGAAACTTGAAATTTTGTTTTGATTTTGAGAACAACAGAGTCAAATACATTTGGCTGAATATTTGGCTGAATATCTTGTGCCGTATGTATCACAATAACAGATAATCATTTCAAGGATTTCAGAAATGATTTTAAAGAAATTGATGAAATAAAAGTATGAAAGTCAAAAGCTGTACATAAATTAAATATTGTTAAAAGGACTAAAACAAATCAATAATAAATGTTTAGACAAGATATGTTGATCATAAGTAGAAAGTTTACTTGAATAAAACTTGAATAAAACTTGGGGAAGAATTGGCCATATTGACCAGAGGTGAACAACTTTGTGAACTGCTGAAGGGGTACACAATTTATTAGTGGAAGATATTTATGAAACAATCACTGAAAGTACTATCCAAAGTTGTTTACAAAGTAGTACATTATACCACACTTATGGATATTACGAAGATAATAATTTCACACTAAAAAATCTACAGGGGGAAACCAAAGTGAAAAATCTTGGATTATTTTTAAAAACTAAAGAACAGGAATGGCAATGGTGTTCATATTGAAATTAAACATACCTTATACAAAATTCAATATTTTACAAACCAAAAAGAATTTCGCAATGATAAATGTACATATATTTGCAGATATTTGATTACCTCTTTCCCTAATATGAACTATGAGCTGCATTTTCCAGCTCAATCAACTTTTACTTTTGGACAGCAAGCCGCTTTCTGTTTTCAAAAACAATTTTTATTGCTAAACCTAAAGCTGATTTTTTATAATAAATTTTTATTGTTAATACTAAAGTGGTTATAAACGTATTTTTCATATTGATTACATCATTGTGCAGATAATTTTTGTTTAAGGTGATATGAGATAATCTATATTAAGTATTAATTGAAAGTCTTGACACTAGATTGAATCTAGAAAAGTCACTGCCCCATGGTGGACAATGCAACATTAAGGAAAGAGTAAACACAAGCTGTTAACTACTTTTGATGAAATTTTTTTTTTTTACACACTATTGAATTGGGCTCTTTAAAATGTTCAAAAAATTTACAGTCATGCACAGAATAAACCTCTTTTTATACAAAAAATGAACATGAAAATACCAATCAAGTTTGAATGACTCCTTTTTACATTTATTTTCCATGA
>JAGDYQ010000001.1:3081918-3199150 GCA_021962125.1 Bulinus truncatus | reverse complement strand
CATAATAAACTTTTTTGGTTTCCACTTGGCAACCCATGTGCAAAGAAAAACTATGACAAAAGAAAGATAATAAAAGCAATATTAATTGTATATTTGAATTTTCCCATTACTTTGCAGATTTACACACTTCTAGTTTATTAGCATTTAGTGAAATAAGAATTATAATAATGCTTGCTAGATCCATGATCCTTTATTTTTGAATTAAAGTTTTGTCATGACACATCTGAACATCTTTTAGCGATCACTCTTCAAAAGAAAAAAATTCATAAATGCACACACTTTATATAAGTAACTTTAAGTTTACCTAATGACTTCTTGAGCCAGGACAGAATTCATTGACTGCTCATACAAAACAGGATATTTCTTTGTGACCACCTTTAAGTCTATAGTTTTGGGACATTTTTCAAGGATATATTTTGCAGTTCCCTCCATTACCTTATAACACAAATGAAAATAAAGTAAAAATACCTAAGTTTAAGTTTTGAAAAGTCCATACAAATATTGTTTATGGGGAATGCATAAATGACATTAATAACAACTATTGAAATAATTTTAAAACAAAAAACAGTCAGACAGTAAAATTTGATTTGCCACCACGGAGTTACCTCCTCACGACTCATTCCTTTCACTGTTGATGATTTGGGTTGAAGTTCTAACAAATAATTCAACATAGCTGTGGTTTCATTCTGGGCAAATGTGATATTAGCGTTCTCATGTAGACCAAATATTTCAGGTTTGTCATTGATAGGCAAGTTTTTGATGTATTCGAGGTAACCCTGATTATAAAATAAATTGACTAATTGTCTTACACTTATTTAAACTTGAACATGTAACAACACATTTTAAATCTGGTTCAAGAGGAATCTTCAAATATGGATAAGCTATTCACGCATTCTTAGTTAATTTATAACTTATAAACATATTTGTATGATCTTAGGAATTATTATTTATATCTGAGTGCATTTTAATATAAAGTTATTTTTGACAAGGTTTTTCATGTTTTTTTTATTATTTCATACTTTTCAGTTTAAAAAAAAAAACTGGCCATTGTTTGTTGCACAGTTTAGCCTCACAGTTTAGCTAGTCTAAATAAGACAAAAAATAGCTGCACTATTTGCACACTGCTGGATACTTCTACATTTATTTGGACATCTTAACCTCAATCCTTTTTTTTACCATTATAAACATACTAAAAGTAATCCGCTTTGTAATTCTACAAAATGTTCATTTATGGGCTAAAAATTATTTTAAAAAAACTGTATTGTTGTTATGTAGAGTCCAAATTTGAGCCATAACACTAAATGAAATTGAGTTGCTAGATTTACAGACAAACACACAGAAAGTGAAATCAATAAAAACTTGTTAATAAAAGCAATATGATCGAGTTTAATTTTTATTATTACTCTATATGCAGTCAACTTACAGCCAATTCGGTCTCAGCTGGTAGCTGACGATAGATTCCAGACTCTGAGTATAAGTAGCTACTGCTTATAACTTCAGCACAGTAGAAATCTCCCAAAATGTTCATTAGACACCGACGATCCCAGTCATCAGTGACACGACCTCCGTAATTGATGTGCCCTGCTGTGTACACTAGAACCTGTAAAATCCATGCAGAAAATCTGTTTGATTTATATCTAATCACATTTTCAAACTATGTTGGTATAGAAATACCAATATGATTAATTTTTAGCTTCAGATAAAGTATATCAATGACTTTAAACAAGTTTCTGGAAGCTATATTTGATGCACTCAAAATAATCATTTCAGTGACCATGTAATAAAAATGTTCTGACTTTTTAAAAATTTTAATGGCTAGCCTTAAAAGGAATCTCATTGTATTCTTGTAAAAACATGTTCAACTGATCGATGCAAATGCGTAAATCTCCATCTGTAAATTCATATGGTATGTTGAACCCAAGTGCTCCAAACTTTCTACGTTCCAGCACAACAGCATGGAAGAGACAGATAGAAAACAGCAGATGCTTAAAGATTCTGTTCTGAAAAAGAAAGAAAGAAATTAATTCACTTACTAAGCTGCATGCATAATAAATGGTAAATTTAAAACTATTAGATGAAATATTTAATTTAAAAATATTTTTGGCTTTTTAATACTTTTAAGGCCAACATCTTTTTCTTTGAGATTCTATGGCCCCATAAATGATGTAACTTAAAACTTAATTGAATGACTATTTAGATAGTATAATATTGTAAACGTACATTCTGTGTGACATACTAACTAACCTTTCCAGGACACTGTTTAAAAAATTTATCATTGAAGCTCAGGTATGATCTCAACATGTTGGCCTTGATTCCTTTTGGTGGTTCAACGGTCATTTTTGAACTGTTCTGAAGTATATATACTGGAAAATATGGACTTGGCATGCTGGTTAGCCACAGACGAAAGTCTTTGTGAACCTAAAAAAAATATGATGTAAAATATTTTTTTTTAATGTCATGGCTCATATTTTACAGTGCCATTTCTGGATTGGTTTGAAATAGTAGCTGAGAGATGATCAATACCTCAAGATTCGCAATGATATAACTCTCTTAAAATTTCAAGACAGATTCAGAATGAACTAAATATTTCTTTACACAAGTTCAAAACTGTGCATTGTAATAAAAGCTATTCTTTAAAGCTTTTTTTTTTTATTTTTTTTCAGGGACTTACTATTTCATTGTCAAACACACGGCAGAAATATAACATGTGCTATTTTCTACTGCTAGTTGTTTTAAAAAAGTGGTGATGCATCTGATAAAAGTGAAGTAAACTACTTTTTTTTTGTAAACAATGATTAATGTTTAACACTATTATGTAATTTATGTTGGACTCACAGAGTCTGGATCAATTGTTTCCACCAATCTCTCTAATATAGGCATCCAGCTTGGTGCTAAATGACAGTTTTGAAAAAAACACCAGCCACCTTTGTCCATAGCCATTCTCATTAGCATTTCTGCTCTAGGTCCCTACAGATTTAAACAAAACGCTTTATTAACAAAAAAACAGAAAAGAACAACTTAAATGTTATACTTTAAATAAAGGGATGTGTACATGCAAGACTACAGAACAACTCGAATGATATACTTTAAATAAAGGGATGCGTACATGCAAGGCTACAGAACAACTTGAATGATATACTTTAAATAAAGGGATGCGTACATGCAAGGCTACAGAACAACTTGAATGATATACTTTAAATAAAGGGATGCGTACATGCAAGACTACAGAACAACTTGAATGATATACTTTAAATAAAGGGATGCGTACATGCAAGACTACAGAACAACTTGAATGATATACTTTAAATAAAGGGATGCGTACATGCAAGACTACAGAACAACTTGAATGATATACTTTAAATAAAGGGATGCGTACATGCAAGACTAAAGAACAAATAGAATGATATGCTTTAAATAAAGGGATGTGTACATTAGGGTGATAACAAAAAAAATATTTTATGAAACCACTTGCAATCGAGGAACTTTTATGTGTAATTTAAGAATATCAATCGAGGAACTTTTATGTGTAATTTAAGAATATCAATTGCATTTTTGATTTCTTTTTAAAAAGTTCCCCCACCTCCCCCCTTTTTCGGAAGAAAAAGTGAAAAAATTTTTTTTTTTCAAAAAAAAAAGGACACGTTTTTTTTAGCTTAATTCAAACGAGTAATAATAATAACTAATCAACTTTTATTAACAAATAATATATAGAACAGTTAGTAATATGTACAGAATGTACAAAAAATGTTAAAAAACATATTTTTTCCTATGAACTTCAGATTCAAAAATTCAAATTTTCTCGATTTTGCATGAGGTTCCTCCATCAGTTTCACAGCACGTTCAGTAATTTGGTTAGATCTGGGAATGACAATTAATGACTTCTCGACTGACCAATGGGTCTTTAAACACTTCATTGCCTTCTTGCATTTTATCCTGATGAGAGAGGTAAACAGTTCTTTGAAGGACGCTTCATTGTAGTGTTGCAAATGGAATCAAGCATTCGCCCATTCATAGCAGTTGTAGTTGCAAGCAGGAACGAGGATGTTGCGCCACTCTGGTATCAGAAATAATGCTATAATAGTATATATCGCATGTGAGTTCCATCTTGCCTAGTGTAAATTCGGTAGTTTCTTCCAGCTGATGCGAGGCCAACGTGAAGTTTTGTAATGATGATATGCCTGACATAATTCATATAAGAACTTGAAATTATCCCGCCATCCAGGGTTCTCGCCTGTGCTAACATCATCTCTCACAACGAGGCGGTAATCAGCCTGAAGAGTGGGATAGTTTTGCATTAATTTGTCAATGAAGGAATAGTTGAGTTCTGGCAGCCAATATATTGTGGCTCCTGAAAGCCCTTGCTCAAGACATCATCCTGTATGAGCTTTACAATCCCGTGTAAACGACCAGTATTTACTGCGGTCGTGTTGCATATTATCACGCAAATATTTTCCCAAGCATCATATTCATCAATTAGCTCATGTAGTTCCTTGTGAATGGCCGCGGCAGAACCACTCTCACATTTAAGAGTACCGAGTTTAAATTTGGTTGTCATATTTTTCAGGAGAACTACTTGATACTCTTCCCCTTGCACTCTTTTACCATCAAACTGGAGACAATAGGGATCTTTGCTTTGAAGTTTTTGAACAATTTTGGTTTTCATTTTCCGTCCGTCAGAGATTACTCATTTCCAAACACCCGCCTGACTTGGAACCGGCACATCATAACCCTGTTCAGCAATGGTTGCAAGAACGTCATATGCTTTATGTGTAGAAATGTTGTTTTTCAGTACTAGAAAACCAGCTGTTGTAGTGCTTGCTCTTTATTATTTCGGTTAGCATTCAAAAGTTGATGTGGAAGAATAGGTAGTCGAGTTGGGTGAAGAAGCAGAGATTTCAGAATCCAAAGATTTTGAGACAGTTGTATGTGTTGTGTAGGTTGTGAAACAGTTGTATGTGTTTGTGTAGGTTATGAGACAGTTGTATGTGTTTGTGTAGGTTGCGATTGAGAAGAGCTGGCTTGAGATTGAGTTTTGGATAGTCGGATTCGTTTTCTTGGGTGGATTGATTCTAAAGAGGCTTGTTTGACCATTGATTGACCAATCTTTCCTCCACTCTCTCTTAACTTGCCTCTGGTAGAGCTCTTTATCCTCCTTGCTTTTCCATTCTCCATTAACGTTGGTGACATCAAATAACTGAGAAAGTGTTGTAGTAAATTTATCAGACGGTTTCTTTTTGTTTTTGTCATATAAATCAAACAGACAATTAAGTTTTTTTCTGATTAGTGCGCTGGATAATAGTGGAAAGTCTAGAAATTCCCTCAAGTGCAATTCTATTTCCGTAATCATAATTTTGATTTGATCCAGTCGCCGTTTCTGGCTATTGAACAGAAAAGTGAAGTTTCCAAGAATTTAGCGGTTTGTAGGCATCCATTTGAGATTGATTAGCTTTTCAACAGATGGAATTCTCGGATCCCTATTCTGTTTAGAAGATGAGGGTAGATGCCTTGTTTATAAACAAATGGAAACAACTGACTGGAATTTGCTTAAAAGCAGTCTATTAAGTCATGTAAAAATTCAGTGTTAAATTGAAACCGATAGTCAAACTGCGCAATATGTGAAAAGAAAAATGAAAAGGTGGGGGAACTTTTTTTAATTTAAAAAAAAATTAATGTTGCTACTGTCATCTACATACAATTGTTTCTCGAATGTAAGGGTTTCAGTTTCGTTACGAAAAAAAATGAAAATAGTTATCACCCTAGTGTACATGTAAGACTACAGAACAACTTGAATGATATACTTTAAATAAAGGGATGCGTACATGCAAGACTAAAGAACAAATAGAATGATATGCTTTAAATAAAGGGATGCATACATGCAAGACTACAATATCTTAAAAAAAAAGTGTAATGATTAGGCTACCTGGCCTTGTCCTAGTGAAATGGCATTTAATTTTTTCGAGAACTTCAGATTTTCTGCAAAGCTATACAGAGATCCTGCAGGGTCCGTTCCTGTGGACAGCACAAATACCAAGGGGGTAGTGGTGGAGGACTCTTTGAATACATCAGCTAGATCTGTGGTCTGAGGCTCTATGAACTTTTGACCTAACACGTGTGCTACTAAATTCTGCATGGCATTGGTTACTTTATCTGGCCGCATTGCTTTCAGAATCAAAACAGACTGGAATCTGTCCAATGTTGCCCATTTACCAGGAAGACTCATGCTAAAAAATAGAAAAATATTTATAAATAGCAATTAAAATGATTAATTAATATTTTAGAAAGTTTTTTTTAGAATTGTCATTTATTATGGAAATAGCCATTGTACTTTATTCAACTCTAACCATAGCACCATAAAACTTGTATAATGCATTCATGTGTTTGTGAAGCTATTGCTTTAAATCATTCTAAATTCATCCCTTCAGTATTTCAATAGCCTATAAACAATGAGCTGTTGTTTGGTGATATTGTGATATTTTTTTAGTTCCAAGAAGTAAAATGCCTAATAGGTTGTGTGTGATTAAATGGAGTAATAAATAGATTTCCACACAATAAGGCACTGTTTAATTGTGGTTGATATCAAACACAAGAAAAAAAATTATTTACACTAATATAACACTACAGTTAATTCATGATGGCAGAGAACCAATACTACACAATAAATTGATTTCAGTTAAAAGTTTTTAGTTAACCCCTGTTTAAATGTGACACTTAAATAACACCTTAACCTATCCATTTTACACAAAAGGAATGAAAATCTTCCGAATTAATTTTTAATTTTATTTTGAAAGAAATGATGTGGAGCCTTTTTAAAATGAAGATTAAAGTTGTCCTGAAATACTTTTGCTCCTTATTGGAATTTGTTCAGCATTAGATCACTTCAACATCTTCATGAAGGGAAGTAAACAAATGAAGATTACGGCCATTTCATTTTTAAAGACATCTTGTTAGTGAAATAACCCAAAGCGGTTAACTTTTTTTTTTGTCTTTTACGTTACTATAAACCAAGTGGAAAAATTGAAATGAATGATTTACTCTATTTTAAAAAAAAAAAAAGCAGAAAATATTTTGATGTGGGAAAAAAACAAGTGCATTTTTTATTCGTTTGTCTTATTTTATTTGTCTTCTCTTTAAAAAGTTGAATTTTGTAAATGGATTTTAGAAAATATAACTCTTAACTGTTTAGTAGTATTGTTACATTTACGGACTTCTACTAAAACTTACACAACGATTTTTTTTGAAAAAACAAAAACTTAATATAATAAAAGTTAGCTGAGTTACAACTAAATATAATAAAAGTTAGCTGAGTTAAAACTTACTCTTGTGGTTCAGCACTGTCAAAAATAGTTTTGAACTCTAGCAAATTATTTCCAAAATCAGAGGCAAAATCTTTGAAAGAGGGCAAAGAAGGAAGTGTTAAAATTTCATTCCAAGAGCGCACTGACAGCCAATCTGGAGCTGGGTTAGCCAACAGTTCTGGAACAACTGTGCCTCCAGCTATAAACCAACGCCAGTCAACCTGAAGAAAATTAGACCAAGAATTTTAGCATGTGATTATTTAAAAGGCCATAACTTGAATATCTGAGGTTAAAAATAAAAATGAAAATGATATTAATTTGATGTAAACTAACTGTGAAAGATATATACAATTTTATAAGATTAAGATATTTTAGAAGTCCATTTATTAAACATTTAATATTCTTCAATAAAAGTAAAGAAATCTGTAATTAAAAAACTGTAATTACCAAGTCAATATTTCCTTTCTCCATTTCCCTTCTTACAGCCATCAGAAGACCAAACAACAACTTGTGTTTTTCAAACAGACTGCGGCAGACATTGATATATAAACTGTAAGTGAAAGTTTCATTGATGTGGACTACTCTTTCAGCCAGTGTTTCTGGGAGAAAAAAAATCAAAATGTCACAGTAACATTTTTTAAACGTTTCACTAAGGAAATCGATAACGCACATTAATTATAAATTAGTTTACCTGCTCTGTCAGCCTGAGCGATGGAGTTCATGAAGATTCTGATGAACCACTCTAAAGAATACTGATACATAGGATCAATCTTGCCCATGTCAGCCACACAGAAAAACAAAATCTGTGCATTGAGAGCCACAGGGATGTACTGACTTCTGGTTTCATCAATAATTTTTTCTGTGGTTTCAGCTGTTTTGACTTTAGTCTGAGTAGACATTATTTCCACATTAATATAACAATATGTAAAAAAAATGTATTCATTTTTAATTGAAAAAGAACTGAAATATATCTTACTAACTGAAATATATCTTACTAAATGAAATATATCTTACTAAATGAGGTTAAAAATTTCTATGGCAAAATCAAAGTGGAAAATTTGGAGTGCTTTTTTTTTTTATTAGCAATGGCGTAAATAAAATATACATCTGCAATTTGAAAAAAACTATCAAAGTTTTTAGAAATTTTGACTAAGAAGATATCTTTAAACTGATGAAGGTATTTTTGGATTTATCTAAAGTTTTAATCATGAAATAACCTGTATTTCTGATGAAGTTATTTTGGAGGCATCTAAAGTTTCTATCAGCTCAATGTCATCCACTGGACTGCCCTGTGAGGCACTCAGCAGGTACAGAATTTTGTCCTCAATTTCCTTCAGTTCTAATTTCATCTTGGCATTGCTAACAATCAGCTGATTCTTAGAGTCCTCTAAATCTGGACGCTCTTCTGCCACAACAATCCCCAGCAACTGGTCCTGCAGGCCACTGTAACAAAGTCAAGTCAACTGATTCATTGCTGCGTGGAATGATTTAGATTATACAGTAATGGAAAACAAAAGCTTTTCAATTATTTATCTTAACATATTTTTACATGTACTGTAAAAAAAGATTGTGTTCTCACAGTTCACAAATAGTTATTGTTTTTAAAATATGAAAATAGCAAAGAATGGTTTGATTTAGCTAAAAGTAGTTGTTCTTTCTTAGTTGTGATTTAGAGAAGCAGGGTTCACAAGACTAGTAGCCACTGTCAATGAACTGTCAAAGCCAAGCTGCCTATAACCGGATGACATTGCAGTCCAATAGAGAGAGATGTTTATGTCCACCAATGGTTTTTAGAATTGGGAAAGTTATGGTGGATGTCAAAACACTTATCAATAATCATACATATAATAAAAACTTCTAAGCTAAAAAAAGCTGATTAACTGCATATTTTTCACCCTTTTCCTTGCTGGCTTTTTTTTTATGTCCCTGTAAGGATGAGATGTTTACATCTTAGATACTATTTTATATACCACTAATGGGGCTGTTTTCAATAATGAGCCCCTCCTTCATCAAACAAAAGAGTGCAATTGCCTTGGAGTTACCATGGGAGACATTGTAAATGACCCACACTTTCCCATTTAATCTGGGTCGACTTTGAAAGTAGGATCCATTCACCAGGACCTAAAAAAAATCCTGAGTCTCAGAGGATTGAACATGGGACTTCAGGTCGACAGTCAAGTAACTGCACCTTATAATCATCTGTCCAAGATCCTAGCTGTTTGACAAAACTATATCAAAGTTAACTGTTTACCTTGGAGATAATGTAAAGTTGATGATGGTGACCTTAGTGGATACTTCAGGGGTGTAGTGTGGATTGGGCAGTTTACTGGTGATGTAAAATTTAAAATCTCTGTGATATGGTACTAGAGTGTCTCCTATCTTAATGACCAGTGTTCCTTGCTGTTTAAAAACCTGCCATGAAATGAACATATTAGTTATATTTCTGAAAAATAATAAAAACCATACAAAAATGTTCTGAATGGATAACAAACTAATAATTTCTCTTCAAAATAATGTCTTGAAAGTCATTTTGGAATGTGTATGTCATGTCCATTTATAACATACAATTTTTTTTTAAGTTTACTTTTGTGATTGGTAAATAAAATCTATAATGAGCTTGCAGAATTATTTACCTGCTTCAGCAAAATAGGTTCCAATGATGGATCAAGTTCAGACCCAACATTTTCCATGAGACACGGCTTACCAAATCTGATCGAATTTTCCAGTGTCCGTATGAAATCTTTATTAGATTGTTTCACAACCTCCATTTCATTAGCACTTTCCTGCATAAAAATTATTATACATGTATCTAGTTATACACAAAAACTATTGATATAAAAACTTATTTTATGAACAGCAACACATATTGTAAGACATGTACACACAACACATATTGTAAGACATGTACACACAACACATATTGTAAGACGTATAATTTCAGAATGAAACTATTTGAATAGTAGCATGCAGAAAGTGTGTGTATATCAACACAAGCACAGACTACATGTATGCAGAAATTAAAATCATCTAAATAACTGAAAGAAATGCAGTCATGTGGTCCTTGGTTTGAGACTCAGGTAGGGCTTGAATTCCCCTGGATATCTAGACATCTAGTTCACCAGAGTCTATATAGGTAGGTCTTGAATTCTGCCTGGATATCTAGACATCTAGTTCACCAGCCTACACAGGTAGGGCTTGAATTCCCCTGGATATCTAGACATCTAGTTCACCAATCTACACAGGTAGGGCTTGAATTCTGCCTGGATATCTAGACATCTAGTTCAACAGAGTCTACCTAGGTCCAAGTGGTACATGTGTCAGAGAAAAATGAAAACATAATGTACAGAACCTTTTCCTCACTGTACAATTGTAATTTCTTTTACTTTCATAGGTCCCACCTACTTAAAAAAAAAATCATTCTGAAATTTTAGGTAGAAGATATTTACTAATTGAGATGAATTAAGACAATGATAATTTTCAACAAATAAATAATAAAAAAAATCAAATGAGATAGGCTTAGTGAAACATTCATTCCCCACCATGTTTTTGATCCATTTATTCGCTTGACCTTGAGGATCTATGAAGAGGGGCCAGCGTCGAGTTAAGCTGACAATGACACCATTCTCAACGGAGTAGTTGTCCCCAGGCAAGCCGTTGATCTGCCAGTTTCTGATAGTGACTGGGTTGCCCATGGTGTGCAGGAAGCTTGGGTCAGTGGAGGAAGGGACATTGTTGTCTTTCAAAGCTTTGTTCCATTCATTTACCATCTGATGCCTGTAGTCAGCCTGCCCATTCAATCAAACACATTGTCAAATACTTTGGGATATGATGAAATAAATAAATAATAATAAAAAAACACAACAAGAATTATCCACGGGATAAAAATTAGACTTGATAGGATATGATGCTATTCCCTTTGATAAAAATTGGCCTTGATAGGATATGATGCTATTCCCTTTGATAAAAATTAGACTTGATAGGATATGATGCTATTCCCTTTGATAAAAATTAGCCTTGATAGGATATGATGTTATTCCCTTTGATAAAAATTAGCCTTGATAGGATATGATGCTATTCCCTTTGATAAAAATTTGACTTGATAGGATATGATGCTATTCCCTTTGATAAAAATTAGCCTTGATAGGATATGATGCTATTCCCTTTGATAAAAATTAGACTTGATAGGATATGATGCTATTCCCTTTGATAAAAATTAGCCTTGATAGGATATGATGCTATTCCCTTTGATAAAAATTAGACTTGATAGGATATGATGCTATTCCCTTTGAAAAATTGTATAAAAAGACAATAAACTATACACACAGGTAATGCACTAACAGATTTTATTCTATCCATAAAAATTTAATCTGATGAGTAAAAATATGCTTCAATACTTGTAGTGTAACCAATTGAACAATCACTATTAGAATACCAAGTACATCTCCAATGCCCAGGACATTATTCTTGTATTATGCATCTTAACACTCACAGTAAATGGTCCTAAGTAAGCGACAAATCCTGCAGACAAAAGAACATCTCCATAGACATTGTGAATCAGTCTTTCATAATTGGTAATAGTATCTCCCCATCTGTCTTTTTCATCAGCTAAACTGTTGATAAGCTAAAAATAAAATAAGAAATACATATACTTTAAAATATATACACATTTACAATAATATCAAACAAAAAAAAACATTGTTTACTTTTCCAAAAAGTACTCATAGCCCAAAATTGTCCCACATTCACTGAAAATATACTGGCTAATACAAACTTTTTAATTCAAATTAAACATAGTTATTTTCCATATTTCCAGATAAAAACATGTATATATATATATCAAAAGACAAATGGTCATAGCACAGCTTGAAAGTATAATTCTGTAAAAGAAAGTAAAATGTCCATAGCCCTAATAGGGCTAACAGGGCAGAGGGACCTGGAAAAATTCCCTAGGTTCTCATTGAGTCAAGCACACTACCTCACTCCGTCCCATAAAATAGTTCCATAACAAGTGTCAAAATAACAAATGAAATAAAGAAAATTACTATTTGATTATAAGTTCTGACCTTATCAGCCCTGTCCAGCCTGGCCTCACACAGCTTACATTTCTCCTCCAACACTTTTTTCTTATGCATGCTCTCATTATATTGTTTCTGAAGTCTGGCTACACCTGCTTCCACTTCGTACAATTTTTTCTTGGCAGCAGCCAGAATTTTCTCAGTAGCTGCCAACTCATCCATTGCCTTCTTTAGTTTCTCTCTTTTGGGAGCTACAGCTATTGCAACAAAATGATACTTGAACATTGCTCCAACCCACTGACAGATGGACGTGCATGCTTTGGATACCTAAAATAACATGATATGCCAATTTTAAGAAAAAAGTTTATAAACACAAAATAATTACACCTAATTATTCATTAATAAATTGTTGCAATAAGAGATGACATTTCAATAAGTTTAAAATATAAAATTTTAATTCAGTGTTATAGTTTAAATGTAGTCAAATTCTTTGAAAAATGGATAAAATACAAACAAAATTATGAAATAAGCAGAACAAACCTTCGCAATAGCATGTGGGGTAAAGTTTGGGTCATTGATGTAAGGGGTAATTTTTTTAATCACTTCATTCGGTATGTTGTCTTTATCATAGTTAAAAAGACTATCAAGAAATTTCTGTGGGTCCTGAAGTTGAGCTTTACCAACCTCCCAATAATCATCCACCTTTGTCCCTGGCTGAACAGAAACAGTTTATAATTTAGCAGACTGGAGGTTAATTTGAATTTTTTTTTTTTTACAAACAATCACTCGTATTTTAAATGATACATGTTTTAGCTAAGTCTGGACAACAGAAGAAATCTAATAGACCCTAAGTAAAAAATGTTCATTACCAAAGATAAAATTTAGACAAAAACTGTAAATCAAACCTTATCACCGGCTACTTTCTTGGGTGCAATCTGCTTCATAATACATGTAGCTTCCATGACCAACTTAACACCAGGAGGTGGGCGCTGTAGAGCTCTCACTTCTGTCACATCGTTTTTATTCAGAGACTTCAAACTGGACAGCGCACTTTCCTGTGTACATTATTTGCATAATTATAAAAAAAAGTTTAATTTAACTGTTATATGTTTCTGTACAAATCTATACCAAAAAAAAAAGTTATTTAAAAAAAAAGAAACGAAAAAACAATGATAACTTTGATATGAAATGAAAAGATAATAAATTGGAATCAAAATTAACCCTAGGCAAATTGATACACACAATCAATCACTGATGCGTTAAAATAAGAATCTTACCAGAGCAGGTAAAGCTTCAGCTAAATCTTTCTGTGCATCAGCAGCAATAGCTTCTGTTTCTGAAGCTTTTATTGAAGCCACCTTTTCTTCAGCTTGAACTTGTTGTTTTGTTTCCTCTGCAATAGCCTGTATAGATAGATAAACAACAAGATCACTTGAGACTTAGTGATGGTTATACAAACACAGACTTTAAAAAAAAACGTTGTTGAAGGTCAATTTCTCAAATGACGATGAAAACCCGTTTTTGATTTTACTAAAAAAAATAAGTGAAATAACGGATATTTAAAGCATTCTATCAATGGTTATTTTCAATGTATGTCGTATTTAATTAATGGGTATGATAAAGAATATATTACATGTATTTTGTAATTATGTCAACTAATTTTTACATACAACAATAAATACTAGAAAAAAAATTATAATATGACAGTAAAAATACTACTACTGTCTACTGGGTACATAATATTCATTTAAAATGCTTTATAACTAAACATATTTCTATCATGAACTTTGAACTGTTCAACTTTATTTGGCAGTCAAGAATAAGACTCAATTCTTTCCTGTGTGTCATTTATATTAAACTGTCAAAGATGTGAAGTTTGGTTTGGCGCTCACAGACCACTTTTGAAATCAGCCGTTGTGTAGAGCTTATTTTTATATAGTCTATAAATATTACTGTTCTTTTTCTACTCATGGTATTCACTTTCTGTCTATCCCTCTCTCTCATCCTCTAAGTTTCTAACTTATCTTTATATGTGTCACAGTACACAAACACCTCTGCACCTCCATAGACCCACATCGAGTGCCTGTTTCAAAACATTCCTCCACTGTTGAACTAAATTCACTCCTCGCTTCTCCATACAATTATCTCCCCACCTAACCCCCTCCCATCCCTGAGATGTATTAGTTACAATAGTCATTACAGCAGCTGTATGACGGTCCTGCCTTGTTTAGGTTAGAGGGGTTGGCAGTGGTGGAGGTGTTGGATGACGAGTATAAATTTAGTCAACTTGAAAAAAAATAGCTTCATTCTGTCTAATGAGCTAGGGAGATACCAATTATTTATCTTCCCCCTCCCATTTCAATGGGATGCCGTTTCAACACTAAATTCATGTGATAAAAAAATCATCGGTTGTTTTGTGGAATTAGTAAATGACTTGAATTTAGTCATATTTCCAGGTCAAGGAAAAAACGGGTGCAATAAAAATCTCTATGTGTACATTATACCCTACCCTCCATGCAATCCTCAAATTACCCCTGAACCGCTTCTCTCTTGTATCGCTCAACAATTACTTTCTATCAATGACAATGTACATAAGTCAGACTGAGGAGGGAATTCATTGGAAAGTCACAGTTTCCCAGATTTCTCTGTAATTTAGTGGAATGTATCAACACTATTGCTAAATGTTAAGTTTAAAGCTTAAACCGGCTTTTAAAGCCCAATAAACGGTTATCAAATGCTTCAAGTTTCGCAAAAAAAAAAAATGGGTTTTCGTCACTGGTATTTAAAAACCAACAATCCCTAGTGATGGTTTAACTTCTCACTGAAAAGAATGACATTTTAAGCATTTTAAAATCTAAACCTATCACAATAGATAGATTTTAAAAGCATTTCTGAATTATATATGTATCGCCAAACAAACATAATGGTCTTTAAACAAGCTACACAATGTAAAAATCCTATCTTCTGGATCACAAAAATGAACAAGCTGAACAAGTTTCAATTACATAAATGTTACTATATTTTGGAAAAAGTAAAAAAAAAATTATGAAATAATTACAGAAATGATGAAGCAAATAATATTAATTAAAAAAAAAATTTCTCAAGTAAATAAATCTGGTTTGGTCTTAAAATAATCCATTTTAAATTTAGCTTACAGTGTCTTTGGCTATTTGTTCCATTGTATGAACAGCATCTTTTACAGCTACCTCTAATTCAGGACTCATTATAGCTAACTCTTCCTGCAATCTGGCCACCTCTACAGTTGTAACTAAAATCTGCAAAAATAAACAAGATTTCTGTAACTAACTTACACTCAGTACTCATGGAGTGTCTTATACACTCATTATTCATGGAGTGTCTTATACATTCATTATTCATGAGTGTCTTAGTCCTCAAAAGTATAATTGATGGTTCGTTTCTCTCAACATTTTTTTTTAGTTTAATTTATTTTGCAGAGAAGATAAATAATGTTGAAGGAATATATTTAAGTGAAAAGTAATCTGTTTCTGACAAAACCGAGTCAGGCCAATAGGTGAACACGTGAGTGAAAAAAAAGAAAATAAGACTTCATGAGAGAAAAAATGTGAAAATCCATCATTGTAAAACTGAAAGAAAAAGATATTGTAATATCCATGAGATCAAATGACAAGACAAATACTGCTCCATTGTAAACATTTTCTGGAAACTCAGAAGAGTAAAAAAATAAAAAACCTATTGGAAAATAAGTAAAAGGCTTTCAAGGTGTAGTATTAAAAAGTTTCAAATCACTGCATAGAAAACTTTGTAAATCAGATGGTGAATTCCAAATTTCAATTGGAAAAAAATCATAAGGATACAAAAACACTTCTAAGATAGATTGTAATTTAAAATCATAAGAATACAAAAACACTTCTAAGATAGATTGTAATTTAAAATCATAAGAATACAAAAACACTTCTAAGATAGATTGTAATTTAAAATCATAAGAATACAAAAACACTTCTAAGATAGATTGTAATTTAAAATCATAAGAATACAAACACACTTCTAAGATAGATTGTAATTTAGAAAAAAAAATAAGACATACTTTATCTAAACCTGTTTTGAGTCGAGCGCTGGCAAGAGTAAGCTCCCCTTTTTTGGTGCTGACTAATTGAGTGAAGAGACCCAACAGTTCTAAGTATGATGTTGGAGTGACATAGTTATGTCTGGACATTTCCTCCAGAAAACGATGAGAATTGTGTGTCACAGATTCTTGTATTATTTGACACATGGACACCTAGACAGTTAATAAATAAAACATGTTGGCTGTTTTACTTTTAAAATTTATTTTAGATTCAAAGAGGTTTGAATAAAAACATTCATTCTGTATTCCTGACATAGCAGATCTCTATAATTGTTAATGTCAATTAACAAGAAGACACATTACATGTATATTTATTTTATCCTTAACTTACAAATCTTACATATTCTAACTAAAAGAAGAATTTGAGATACAAATGAATAGCAAACCAAAAGAAATGACACTGCCTATTTTTTTTAACAAAATACATGTATTATTAAGTATGGCTTTTTTTGATGTAACAATATGATCACAAATTTAAACTAAATAGCACATAAATAAAATAACCATTCTACTTAAGTCAGTGTTATAATAAAATGTTTAACATTATCTGTACATATTAACAAAAAAAAAACTCCAGCTCCTGTGACATACTAATTGTTTCTGAATGGAAACAAAAACATAAACAGTATAGTTTTTATTAAGTGCATGGCGTAAATTAAATTACCAGACCAGTCAAGACATCTTTGCTGAGCTCTGAATCACCTATATCACCCAATATTCTATATGCAACAGAGCCTAATGCATCAGCTGGCCAAGGACAGAACCAATCAATTGTACAGCAGTTGACAAGAGCGGGGAATTGTCGCAGCCGAGATCTGAATATTTCTCCTAAAGGGCTTCAAAGGAAAGAAATGTGAGTACTGGTGAGTAAAATAATAATTTATTTTTAAAAAACAACATTAACACAATGCCCAACCTCATAGTTATAACAGTGTGTAAGTTACTGCGAACTCTCTTGGTATAGGTGGAGAACATGATAGTCTTGGTGGGCTGCAGTCCTGCTTCCATAACTATTGGTTTCATCTCTTTAAATATATTTTCACAATCATCCATTCCATATATGTTGGGAACATCTCCAGTGTTCAGTATATTATTGATGTCTTCTAAGAAGGATTCATTCTTAATCTATACAAGAAATATATTAATATAAAGATATACATGTACTTCTAAAAATGGAAGTAATGAAATTAATTAATTTATCACTTTATATAAGCAATTTTTTTTAATATTAATATTTAAAAAAAAAAAAAAAAGTATTAGACTTATCAAGACGTTATTCAATCAATAAAACTTACACGATTATTAATGAGAACTATATAAAATAAAAATATATCATTTTTTATCTGAATTAATACAATGTTCAACATAAAAAGATGTAATGTAAAAGATAGAATAGTCATAGAACATTTAACTACCCAACTTGAAAGGTAGAGTGCACTTCATTCTAAAAGGGGAACATAGTTGGAGGGGTTGACAACTTGGCATCAGCTAAGCCTCACTTCTACATGCTAAACAGAATACTTCAAATACAACCAAAGATCTCAATACGCCAATTTAACAATAATGTCACCAGTACTGAAGGGCCACCCGTGCTGTGGTTTTCAAAGTGTGGGTCCTGATCCACCAGTGTATAGCAGACAAATTTCAAGCAGGTTGCGACAAAATTTTCATTTATGATAAAAAGATCAATAAGCTTTACAAGCATAATTACAACTCTTAATTTCTCTATATGTTACAAAAGGGAAAATCTATATATATGACAATTTTATTATCTTTCTTTTATTGCAGTTTTTCTTTGAGGTGGGTTGCAAAAATGAAAGTTTTTTTTATGGTGGGTCATAAAACATAACAGTATGAGAACCACTGCTATACTACAACAGTACCTGAGTGTCACTGAATAAGAAAACAACTGGTTCTTCCCTGAGACCTGCTTTCATCATAACTTTCTTCAAATCCTCGTGCCAATCATGAAGACTGTAATTTTTGGAGAGTTCAATCTGGAAACAGTCATATTCAGACCTGGAGAAAACACAAATTAATTTATGACTAAATCAGTGCTAGTGGTAGGATTGCAAAAAAATTTGAAATGCTATAGGAAAAAAATTATTTTTATGTATATCATCTTAATTTATACACAGGGTGCATTATATTTAATTTCTTCCGAGTCAGAAAATCATAAAAACTTGTTAATATAGACATAAAATAATACAAAAATTTCCAAGGTTATATAAGACATTGTACATTGTCTTCACAGATAATTAAACAACTGAAACTTACATGTGTGATGCCAGTTTTGTTAAACTCTGTCTTCCACTGCCTCCCATACCAAGCAACAAAGCGTTTCCAAGAGGCTGTCTTAAAATACGTGAAATGCGGCTAACATGACAGATGGCATCCATGAAAAGCACAAGCTCCATTTTTTTATTTGTTGCCTGATTGTAGTCTGATAAATATTCTTCTACACATTTTTGGGCCTTAAATGTTAAAAATATAGACATCCTAATTTATGAAAAATTTATGGAAACAAAATTTACAAATTATTTTCTCTTAATAAATCACTGAATGAAATTTGTTCATGAATGTAGTAAGTGTAGAAAAGATGATGCATTGTTTTTTTATCTGTTACTTTAAAAGTATCTAATAATTATTTTATAAATGGAGGTAAGAGTTCAGTAAATACAGATAAAAAGAATGGGATTAACGCAATGAGAATAATAGCCCATGATTTAGCAACTCCACCTCTGTAAGACATTGGAATTCTGGTTATAGTGAAGATGTAGAAAGGGCACTTATAAAACTGCTCTGTTTCATGTTCAGTTTTAGTTCAAGATATAACATTGTTACTCTAAGTATGAAATGAATAACATTAATTAATGTATACAAGTGAATACAATTAATGAATTAATCTACACAGCTAGAAGGAGGAAATTTTTCAGGTCTTGGCTCAAGTTCCAGATGTATCTCCCATGGTGCCTCCATGGTCATCGCACTATCGGCTATGGTGGGGATGAAAGAAGGTCACCATAAAAACTGTCCCATTAGTGGTTTATACTATCTAAGAGATTTCATCTCATCCTTACAGGGACTTCACATACACAACTAGAGACTAAACAGTAAAAACTCACAGCTGCATGATCTTTGACTAGTGTGTAGGGCCGAGGGTCCTGATCATTGTTTAAAAAGTCTGCATAAATTATTGGCTTGTGAGCAATGATGTGATTGAAATCAACATCAAAATCTTTAGCAACAGTTGTTTTCAAGATATCGTCAAAAGCTTGCCTGTCTGCATCATCTACCAAGCGATCTTGGAAGACCCGACAACATTCATGATACCAAAGTCTTAACACAGCACTAACAGACTAAAAAGTGAAAATAAAAAA
The DNA here is from genome assembly GCA_021962125.1 of Bulinus truncatus. Lineage (NCBI taxonomy): Eukaryota > Metazoa > Mollusca > Gastropoda > Planorbidae > Bulinus > Bulinus truncatus. The sequence goes on along the minus strand of JAGDYQ010000001.1, from coordinate 3,179,355 downwards.
CCAGTTTTAAGAGATGAAATTTCATCATTAACAGTAATGCTTCAATAAATTAAATTTAATTGAATAAATTAGAATAAAATTTGTATTAAAAAAATATAAAATCCAAAAATGAAAAGTTTATTGTTTTTTTTCTGCTTAAACATGAAATTTAAACCCCAGCTATTTCCTTTGTTTTCTACTTATTTGTCTTTTCCCTGTTTTTATTTTTCCGCCACCAACAGTGAAAAAATAATACTTATGAGTCACATAATGTACACTATTTAATATTAAGTTCTTTCTTTTAATTTTAAAGCATACCCCTTTTTCAATACTAAACAAATGTTATGTAGAACGTGATGATAACTACCTTGTTCTCTTCATGTTGTCCCATAAGAATTCCTTGAAAAACTTTGGATAAATCTCTCAAATTGAAAGTATAATGAGACTTAGATGGTGTTGGTAGCATATTTTTCTGCACAGAGTTATACATGTTTATACTGGCTGACACTAGTTTGTCATTGTATTTGACAATGTGGGGACAATTTGCTGAAAAAATCCACGGGAAATCAGTTTGCTCCGGTTACTTCATTTGAAAAATGTTATCAAATAATGACATGATGAGAATGAAAATAATTCTTAGCTTCTTAAAGTGAAATGCATGTAAAGACAATAAAAATATCTTACTGATCCAAGAAAATAAAATAGTGCCAAAAATTTTAAAAAGACTGGCATCTGACATGGCAGTGAAAGCCAAAAAATTAAAATGTCGCAGAAGTCTTGGAGTGACAGGATTTCTTCCACCACCTGGAGGTCCCATAGCCGCAATAAAGTTCACATCTGCTAAGGTTCGAAACTCACCTAATAAGTAAAAAAAAGCTTTAATGAGACAAAGCTATAGGTATTAATCTAGTTTAGCCATTTTAATCAAATTGAAAACTAAAATAAAACAATTTTCAGAACCTCTATTGTTCTTATTCCTTGTAATATCTAATTAACTGTACAAAACCATCATAAAAGATGTGGGTTTTTTTGTTAATTAAAAGGAAAAGCAATAAGAAACACATCTAAAGACAGAAAAAAGTTACAGAAAACTGGATTTGATATGGTAACCCAGTCTAATCTAATTTAAAAAAAAGGAAAAAAATCTTGAAACAAGGTTTAATATGCAGCAAATGTTAGATTCACAAAAAGTAAAAGAAAATATCTTACCAATAGCTTTACGATCATACCATCCATTAAAGTCCATGTATTGTCTAATTAGTTCAATGGGAGGTTGTGCTCCATACGTCTCTAGAGATGGCATATTGAGATCATCTATAAAGTACACACTGTACTTCCCAACTGGAGGACCATAAATGCCCTTTCGTCTGAACAAAAAAAAAAAAGTAAAGTTCCCTTAGTCCTAACAGGCCATCGGGGCAGATGACGTGTAGAATTCATCTGTTTCTATAACCTCGGCATATAAAGAGATTGTGTGGTTAGCACAACGCCCAGCCGCCTTTACTTCCCCAACTTAAGTCAGGTACCCATTTAAAGCTGGGTGGACTTGTGGGACGACTTTGTAACACAATTCACCTGGAAAAATTCCCATGGGTCTCACAGAGGATCGAACCCAGGACTCTCAGGTCGACAGTCGAGTATCTACACCACTCGGCCACCCGTCCCACAACGTCTGAACAAAAGTTACAGCCCATATGTGAACAAATATAAAGGGGAATAACTGAAATAGTTTTCTAGGTCATAAAAAAGAATTTTCTGCTTAATGAAATGCGAAATAAAAATAACATTCTTTCTGATAAAAACAACCAAGAAATACCCACACTGCTTTAGAACATTAAAAAAAAATTAAGCAGACAATGCAAAAAACAGAACAGAATAAAATTTATCTAAAGGTAAAGTAGTCTGGTTTTCATCATATTAAAAATTCAGTATTGCAGATAAACGGCTACCTTTTATCCAGTTTACTATCAATTAAATCTTGAGTTTGATTGGCTGATGTTTTAGCTGAGAAATTGATAAACTCTGGTAGATATTCATCACTTAGTCCACGTGTTAATTTATCCAGAACTGTCAGAGTTTTGCCTGTTCCAGTGGGTCCAATGGCGAGAAGCTGAAATATAATAAGAAATGTTAAAATAAACATCAGGCCAAAAATTAGCTAATAAATGATAAATTCTACAAGATTAAAAAAAATGCAGAATCTACAAGACAGATCAATCAAATGACAAAATTTAACATAGTGAAACTATTCATTGAGAAAGTAACTATAACAAAATGACAAAATTTATCATAGTGAAACTATTCATTGAGAAAGTAACTATAACAAAATGACAAAATTTATCATAGTGAAACTATTCATTGAGAAAGTAACTATAATAAAATGACAAAATTTAACATAGTAAAACTATTCATTGAGAAAGTAACTATTCTTAAGATGTTTAATTCACATTTTTTTATATCAGTACATGTGTACTAACAATTAAGATAAATAAAGAAGTAGGCTATGTAAACAAATGTTGTGATTAACCAGGGTTAAATAAAGGTTTTAGAATAAGTTCTAAATTTATTTTTTCATTCTCTTATAGATCACTTTTTTTTTTTATTATTAACCAGTTCACATTAAATAAAAAAAAAAACATAAATCTTTGAATTTCTTATTTTACTTTTATAAAACACAAATGACATAAAGCAATCTCCTAATACTTACCCTTTTTTTATTTACAACAAACAAATGGACTAGAAATGATGATCTAGTTGTATCTATGGTTGGCACCATTATATCTGAATATTTGATGTCTTGTGGAACTTGAAAAGGATGATGACCATGCAGCCAGTTAAGCCAACGGATTCCCTGATAAAAAAAATGTTCCAGCTTATACTTAAATTATATTAAAATGGTATTATTAATACCTGAGAATTATAATGATTACACAATACAGAGTATATGCTAGCAAAAATATCTACATTTGATTAAAATATATTTATAATTATTAAGCTTAATTCAATTGCTTTTTTAATGGTACTGTTAAAAAAAATTTAAATGTATATATTTTAGTTTAGTGAAAAAGGTTGGATAATGGATGTTGATTTGTGTCGATTGCACTGCAAGTTTACTAATTTAAATATAAAAAGTATTATTTTATAAATATTACATACAAGAAATAGAGCTGCTGATCAATCGCCATTCAATTAGCGCTATAAAAGATTTCCAAGATTTACATTGTTAAGGCAAAACCTAGGTGTGTTAATTTTGACACAAATGCTGTTACTTCAGCATTAACAAAAATTGATTAGAAAAGATCAGAACAACTAAAAACTTGTCAACACATCCACATGTACATCTTGTTAAAATGAGTCAGGGTAGGGTATAAATCATGAAAAAGCATTACATAACAAACAAACGACTCATTTTAGGCAATCTATTATTTTTAAGAAAAAGCATAAACTGGTCTGAATTAATAATTTAACATATACATTTATGCCAACACTTAATGCAGCTGTAACAATTTTAGAGAATTCAGCCAATCCACCACATTTGAAATTGAATTGCTGTTTTTTTTAAATATAGTAAAAATTATATAAATAACCACACTACAGTCAATCTAGCAATATTTAGTGAACAAAATTAATAAAATAATAGAAAATGGCTCTTTGGGTTCCACAGAAAACTGTCCATAAGAGGCTCTAACAGTCGCATTTTGCCACCTACGGAATGACAAACAATATTGTTTGATAATTATCAATAATTGATTAAATATTTTGTGCTAATTAAGCTTACAGTAATTTTGATTAAAATTTTTAATCATGCGTTAATTTTGATTTATCAAACAGCAGCTCCAATAAAAACTTAAGGTACTGGCTCTCACAAAAAATGCATTTCTATTTAATGTAATTGTTTACTTGGATAAAATCCTAATTGCCATGCCCAGTCTAAAGGATCGAAAATATATCTGCAACTACATTAAGCAATATCTAGGTTAAAAATATATTTTTAGACTTTATGTAATAGTGTTCTAGTGTTCTTCTCCTATGTCTTAATTAATTATTTCATTTATCGACTCACTTTCTGAGCACCTTCATCATCATCTTCAGTTTGACTAAGAATACCAGCATCATCAAGCTTGTAGTCATACACTAGACCTTCTGCCGGAAACTTAACAGCTATCTAAAGAAAAACATGTCCAATAGAAGAAATGTATTATTTGACTCTGCTATCACTGCATATATACAAGTCTGAAATTATCAGAGCCTGAAGTAAAATTTATTAGTTGCTTTCTTTAAACTTATTTTCTTACATTGTGTTCATCCATTTTGGTCCTCACCCACTTATCAAACTTATCTCTTCCATCATTGTCACAAGACGCTCCGAGTGACCAAACCAAAGAAAACATAAACCAAGGCTCTATGAGTTCTATAAGTCTGGCTTGATTTTCTTCACTGATAACATCCAGCTAGAATTTTAAAACAAGATTTTCTCTATTTTCCTATATTATTATGATCATCGCTAAATATGTATGGTGATTAAAGGTTCTAGATATATATTTTTTTTAGCAATTAACAAAGATATAATATTTTTATAGTGTAATTAGAGATAAGAGTGAAATTTTGAATTATAATAAACAAACATATTCATGAACAATGGAACATTATAACTTCTATAAAAATAAATGACAACCAGAGATAAATATGAAACAAGATTGTTTCATAAAATTAAGTAAAAGAAAAAGCAAACTTACAAGCTTTTGACCCATCTGTTGAATCCCAGGATTAGAAAAAGAAATAATTGTTTAAAGTAAAAAAAAATTCAAGAAAGTTTCAATAGCAGTAGTATTAGTATACATGTACTTATTTCTAAGGCTCAGAATGTATAACAGAATGTGTAACAGAATGTATCCAATATTATTTCTTGACTAAATTCAATTCCAACACTATTAGTCTAATAGGACCTATTAATCAATAAAATGTAGAGATTTTAAAAATAGTATTCTTAGTAAAAGATTTATAGATGGTAACCTATAAATATCCAGAAATAAGAATTGTTTTAGGATTATCAAGATTTGCACCAAGTTAATTTTCTTTTTTTATATATTCATTTTTTTATGGTATTTAAGTAAATGGCCTACCTTTAATTTCAATGGGCTAATAAAACAATCAAAAATTCTAGTTAGGCTAAATGTTAAAGCACTGTCCAGAGTTCCAACTATTTCAATTAAACTGTTTCTCACAAAATCCATCCCAGGCTGAAAAAAAAAATTGTAATTATTCATCAGATTTTTTATTAAATCTTTTTCTTAAAAATTGTTCTTTAAAAAATTAATTTGGCAACCTTTTGTTATTCTGGAGTATGGCAAGTTATACAATGTCAAATATCTTTTAAATTAAATCTTCTAAGCCCATAATAAAAACACACTTTTCAGTATTTACTGTTTCTATGTGACAGCAGTATATCTCAAACCAGATAAAGATGTTTAGGGATACAAAATTGCCTGTCACCCAAAATGTTCTTCAACAGAACTGTGTACTTTGAAAGTCAACAGTAGCATTGTATTTTCAAGACAACAAATTAATCAATGCAAAACTAATAATTACTTGTGCAGTTAAACATACAAAAAAATGAACATTGATAGAAACTAATTATGTAAAAAGTCTTAATGAATATTATAAGAGAAATAAAAGAAGTAGGCCACTGGAAGTACTGTAAAAATTTATTTTTTATTCCAGTAAACTGACCCTCCCAACAGGAAATGTTACTTTCAATCAAGATTATTTTTGTATTTTTCCTGCATAAAACAGGGATAGTTAAAAAAAACAACAATAAATATAGGTAAATAAGATTTTAGAAAATTCTAATAAACTAATAGCAGATCATTTTTTTTACTTTTAAATAGAAAGTTTGTTCTCAAATTAACATTCAAGTGTAAACAATATGTAACTATACTTATATATAAATATAAAAAAAAAAGCTAGAAAAACCCAAAAAATAAAATAAGATTAAGAATAATTGTATACTGTTGTAAAATAACGTAGATTCTAACCAAAAGAAAATTTTTGAACAATTTTTCCAGCTGTTCACTGTAAACTTTAATCAGGGGAGGTAAGGTCTTAATCCAACATTCCACAAGCGGCCAGATACCCAGCACTGATGTTCCAAGGTACACCATGCCACAACGGCTGACAGTGGCTGGTGATGCAACAGCTAAATCTGCTACTTCAAACATCATAGTCATGTGCTGTTAAAAAAAAGTACACAAATTTGATAGTCATTGCAGATTAATATTTTATCTTTCTGATTCAAGCAGAAGTGAATTAATTATTTTTTTTAAGTACATAAGGCAGGCTTGAAAAACTACAGATTTGTAAGCAAGCAAGTAAAGTAAAGTTATTTCATTATAAAAAACAGCCAATGTTACAGATAAAACTTTAATAGATGGTCGGGGACGGATGAGTCGTGCGGTCTAACTCTCGGCTGTCAACCTGAGGGTCACTGGTTTGATCTCTGGTGAGGACCATTGGATTTTTCAGGTCATGGTTAAAGTCCCTGCTATATGTCCAGTGGTGCCTCCATAGTCATTGCACTATCAGCTAAGGTGGGGATAAAATAAGGGCATTGCAAAAACCGTCCCATTAGTGGTTTATATGATCTAAGAGATTTCATCTCATCCTTACAGGGACTTCTCACACAGACAAAACTGGATAAATAAAACCAAACCAATGCTATGATTAACAGCACATCATAAAAAGACAATTTGTAATTTACATAATACAGACTATTTGAGTATTGAAATAGAAATAAATCTTTTATTTTAATAAAGTATGTTTAAAAAGGTGTCTTGGATATAAAAAAAGAAAAAAAAACTGTAACATAAAATTGCTAGGTGTGGACATCACAGACATCTCATCATTTTCTACTCAATGACTCACCTCTGTTAATTTGATTATCTCCCCGCTACTTAAACACAGCTTTTTGTTGTCATCTAAAACTGTATTCATGTTTTCTATCCAGACCGCGTCTACTGGACCATCAAAGATATACCACCTTTTTTCATTATTGGTGGCATTTGTTCCAATACGAATCAATGTGGATAAAATACCATCAGTCCTAGGAAAATTAGCAGTATCAGTACTCTTACAATAAATGTTTTATATAGCCAAATGCATTTGTTGATTTTCACATCACTTTAAACAATCTCAAACACATACATGGACATGGAATAAGAAATGAAAAAATAAACTAGACATAATAATAAAATATTTCAACAAATAACTTTTTTAATTCCAATGTGTATTAAAGCTAAAATATTTTTACCTTTAATCAGCATACAGTACATAAATCAATAAGTAATCAACTGTCTAAGCTTTAGATACTTTGACTTTCAAAGCTCTTAAAAACATTTCAGGAATTTCTTAGCTTGAGCATGGTAGAAATTTGTCATAGATGATAATAGTTTTAATAAATGTGTTCATAGATATGATTTATTTATTTTTTTGCCATTTATTTGGTAGATAATTTTTCAAGACTTATAAAGTGGTGCAGAGCATGAAATTACCCAACACTAAAAAGAAAAATACATGTCATTGCAAACAATTACATCAACATTTATATCAAGTATAATAAAACTCACCATTCATGGGTGTATAAGTCAAATTCTCCATATAACTGACCCATTGTGATGGACTTGGGGTTCAAAACATAGGCATGTGTCACACGAAAGAAAGATAACGAAGGGTTAGGTTGACCATTCAGTTCTGTTTGAGCGGCCTGCAGTACCTTGTAACACTTAAACAGTAAAAAAGAGAATGAATCAAGTTGATAATGAATTTATTAGTCAACTGGTTGGTAAATTTCCTGAGTACTTCATCTAGACCCATTTCTAAAATACAAACTCACCTCAGTTTTTCCACTTCCAGCAGGTCCTACCAACATAAGTCCATGTCTTACAACTGTGGTCTCATACAGCTGGATACATTTGAGAATGAATTCTTAAATAAAAAAATAAAATTGTGTTAAGTTTTTTTATTGAGATGATGTTATTACATGTATAATCCAATTCTATTTTATATTAGTACAGTTATTATATCATCTATAAACTTGTTTTAATGTGATCATAAAATCTTACTCGTTCAAATTTGAAAATTCCTTTTTTTTAAAACACATAAAGCTTACTATGTTGTAGTACAACGTTAATAATTTCTTTAACTTAGTGATTTATTCTATTTCTGTTCTCGTAAACTGCCACATTGCCCAGTCCTAAATACAAGTCTTTAAAGAAAATATTAATGGTTGACTTAAATTGACCGTATGCTACAGATAAAGTTGACAGAATAAAACAAGCAACTCAGATAATACATTAAATGAACATTTCTAATTTTTTTTATTATAATTTAAGGATGACATTGAGACACTAATATTGTAAAATTGCTCACCATCAACATCCTTGTGGCCTAACTTAATGCAGTTTGATTTGAGGGAAGCATTAAGAATGCCATAATCAATAGGTTCCTCTCTACAATCAAACATTTAAAAATCTGAATATGATTTACATCACCTAACATCATTATCAGTTTCTTTTATTATAATAGTTCAAATGTGCATTAATACAGTAGAATTACATGCTCTGAAATAAGGCCAGAGTTAAGACAATTCACAAAATCTATCAATAATCAGAAAAATTATGTCTAATTAACTTAATTTGCTGCCGGGGTGTGCATAATTTTTACCATTTCAGTAGTTTTTGCTATGGGAATGGAGCAGTATTTTAGAGTCCACCCGCGGCGGTACTAATGTTAGTTAAGCCACTGAACTGAATCAATAAAAGCTCTGTTATAATATTGACAACATATGTCTAGCATTAATTTTTAAATGTCTTTGATCATATTAGGTAATCTTTTGTTTGTTGTATATCAGATATGCCAAGTATGCACATTTTTATAAGCAATTTAGTCTAAAAACTATATTTTCAATTGGTTTTTACATTGAAATTTTTCCTATCATTATTAGTCAAGTCGGAGAGAATATTTTTTTCCTTCTGTAGTTAAACCAAGAAATACAGTATTTTCACCAACTTTGCAACATTATTTTTATAGTTTAATTTAATAATTATACAAAATAGTTTCCAACGAATCATACTTTCACTTTTATTTCTTTTAAATCTAATATAGAATAATAACTTATTTATAAAGTAAAAAATTAAATCAAATAATTTTTTTTTTTTTTATAATCTCTCAATGCATTTGAAGTCTAAAATTAATTGACTATTTCTACTTGTCTAAATTTCATAGACACTGATTACTTACTTGACATTAGGGAATAAATCGGATACTATTCCATCAAATAACTTAAGATCATCAATTAGAAATTTGGGCACATTGACATCTTGAATGGCTCTCAAACAAATAAGTTGCTAGGTGGATCATAAAGAATGAATAGAAATATAGTCTGGGTAGAGATATACATTTCTTAGTTTAAGAAATATACAGCTCTAAGAATTGTAGTAAAATTAAGTGCTAAAATGAACAAAAAAATCTATGATTGGAATTTGTTGAGCAATAAATCACCTCCTCCATGTCTGGATACATTCTTTTCAAATTTCCAGCAGCAGAAATGACACTTTTCACTGCTCTCATCCCAAAGTCATAATGGTCCTAAAAAAAAAAGTTTATTTTGACCAAAGATCTGAGCAGAACTGTCATTAACTTTTCAAATATTTCTAGAAATAATATTCAAAATGTGAAAACATTTAAAAGTTCATGACATCTATGTGTGTAAAAAGATATCCACATAAAATAAAATGTCATTATTACAAACTCCAATACAATGAAATATTCAGCAAAACGAAAATTTATCCAGTACCTTCCCTTGTATAACCTCTATCAAAAAATGTTGCTGTAACAAATTTCTTACTTTCAGTATTTTAAAAAAATCAGTAAAGATGTCATTAATTTAGTACATGACACCAAAGTGTTGTCACACATTGTTGAGGATAAAGGGATGGTAAAAAAAAAAAAGCATAGAATCTGGCATTTAAAAAAATCAAATGACCTTTTTAATTTTATTTTCTTGGTAGGCATTTATTTCAAAATTCTTCAACTTATAAACTTTTAAAAATTAATTAAGAATGCATCATGTTTACAATGAATATTTTAATGTATAAATTATCTGTATTGAAGAATTTATAAGGTATAATCAGTACACATTTTAAATTTTGAGGAGATTCATATGTACAAATATTTTGTAAAATACAGTTTTTAGTTCAACTTAAACATTATCACAAATTATTTTTGGACAGTTTTAGTGAAATCACTTAAATGTCTTTGCATTCATATCTATAATGAACGAAATGTGCAAGAAACAGAATAAAAAATTATGCTTCCCTGTCCCCCCACAAATTCATTGTAACTAGTTTTAAGTATAATGAAAAAAATATGAATCCCATCTATTTTTTTACAATGACATTTCACTGTACATGTAAAACAATAGATATCAAACAACATATCAACCTCTTACAAACCTGTGAGCTGAGTTGCTCTGAAGACAGTTTAAAAGTAGACACAATTTTCTGAGAAAGATTTTTGGCTTCACTAAATCCAAAGGAGAATAGACTAATTTCTGCAATCAAGGCATAATCTGGGACCATCATGGCAACAGGTCGGAATAGAGCCTTTGAAAAGATTTACACAATATATTATATATCTGGACTTTCAATTTTGTTAAAAAAAAAAGGTGATAGTTCTTAAATAGATCATAAATATTTTTAAACCTAAAAAAAAACTAATTTCATGGAAGGTAGAACCAAATGACCAATGACCTTCAGATTGTCAGGCAGTTCAGTTCGGCCAGCATAGCCTGGATTCATTGTGATAAAAACAGCACAGGACATTCTCAATACTAACTCTACACCTTCAAAGAGAAATGTATCCAGCTAAAAGACAAGTTTTAAAACAAATATATGATTTATCATTATGCCGTCATTAGATCCTTGAAGTTTATTAGTCAATAAAATACAGAACCACATAGATATTATTATTATATGTTTAAAAAGTTTCCGTCATTAAGAAAACAAAAATGACACACACACACAAACACTCACCTTTAATTTTTGTGCATTCTGAATGGTGGATATTTGCTGAGCTACCACAGACAATACTTCTATATCTATGCGGTTGAATTCATCAAAACAAGCCCATGCCCCTGAGCTAAAACAAAAATTATTTCATGTAAAAAATGTTATGTTAACACTAAAACTTTAATAACTTATACCATGGATGGCAAAAAAATGTTATGTTAACACTAAAACTTTAATAACTTATACCATGGATGGTAAAAAAATGTTATGTTAACACTAAAACTTTAATAACTTATACCATGGATGGCAAATAAATAGCAATGTATCATAGTACTAAAAACAAAGCAATTTGAAATGAAATTTTTGAGCGTACAAAACAACTATTTATAAAATTGTCTAAACGCCAATAACTAATGTTTTTATAGTAGTAGTCATAATTTATTTTACTTTTGTTGATTTTCAACTCATTTGGCATGGCACATATACATGGTATTTCCCATCCCTGGTTTATAGTAGATTAAAAATTGTACATTCACCTGGCTAGACCTTTGAAAAATTTCCCCATGGCTAAATAATCCAATTGGTCAGAGCAATTGAACACAACACACTGAATGGCAAAAGCTTTACCAAGATCCTAAAGAAAAAAAATATATATTTACAACTTTTAAGAACTAGGGATACTGTTTTGCTTTCTTTTTTTTATTTAACTAATAAATAAGTATTTAAAAAAAATTTAAAGAATATATTTTTATAAATAGTTTGAAAATATTTACATTTGTTTTTGTTTTTTTTTGCATACTTAAATATAATTTTATCAGTTTAGTCATTCCATATAGGACTAAAAGCATTTTGGACTTGCCTGTTCTATAAAAATATTTTTTTAAAAGTTCCCTTAGGCCCCTATGGGCTCATTGGGGCAGATGAAATGTAGAATTCATCTGTTTTAGTAACATCGGCATTTAAAGGGATTGTGTGGTTAGCACATGCCCAGTCACCTTTATTTCCCCCAACTTAAAGTCAGGTACCCATTTAATGCTGGTTGGACTTGGGAGACATGCCAGGACCTGAAAAAATCCCAAGGTTTTCATTGAGGTTCAAACCCAGGATTCTCTGGTCGGCAGTTGAGCGCTCTACACCGCATAACAACCAGTCCCCTCAACTGTTCTATAATGTATACTTATTTTTACTTGATAATAAGCAAATTTTTTCATACTATAAACATTACTAAAAGGTTATCAGCTTCACAATTCGACAACATTTTAATTCATAAAAACCGTGTAATGTTCTGTAGAATGTACACATTACTACACATGTGCCAAATTTGAGTCTCCTCACTTAATTAGAATAGATCCTAAAGTGAATTACAACATTTGAAGACAGATCCACAGAAATTGAAACTAATTAAAAGCTTTTAATAAAACTTTTTTCAAGAAGCCCACTCACATTCTAAATTTGGATACTCTTATGTTGAGAAGCTTTTCACTAATTCCTAAGACTCAAAATCATTAACAAAAATTTAAGTACATTTGTAAAAAAAAAGAAAAGCTATGAAAATAACTTATTAACCTTGGTAGTTTCTGTTTTACCAGTTCCAGCAGGGCCTGCTGGGGCCCCTCCAAAATTTAGATGGAGAGCACCTGTTAGTGTTAAATAACACCTGTAGAGAAATAATGTAGGCTATACAATTGACATCAAATAACACCTGTAGAGAAATAATGTAGGCTATACAATTGACATCAAATAACACCTGTAGAGAAATAATGTAGGCAATACAATTGACATCAAATAACACCTGTAGAGAAATAATGTAGGCAATACTATTGACATCAAATAATACCTGTAGAGAAATAATGTAGACAATACAATTGACATCAAATAACACCTGTAGAGGCATAATGTAGGCTATATAATTGATATCAAGAATATGCATAACCTGTCTGGCTACTAGAATAAATATTGTAGATCTTACTGCAGATCTAGAATTATTTATACTTATTTTTTTATAATTATTTATCTCAACAAAAATTTAACAAACTACTATAACTGATTGAAAAAAAAAAAGGTGTTTATTTACATAGAGCCTAAACATAATGGTTGTTCTCTTTCTTTTCATTAATTGTATTCACACTAGTCATTACAGCTCCTGTAATGATTGTCTTGGGTAGTCTTCTAGAGGGGTTGGTGGTGTTGAATGACGAACATAAATTTAGTCAACTTGTGATAATAGCCCCTTTCTGTCTATTGTTTAGTAATGAACTGAGCCGATACTGATTATCCACCCCCATCCAACCCCACTCTCAATGGGAGTCTAATGTCTTCCAGTCTAATTCTACCCTCAAGTCAACAGTAAATTAATTATTTTCTGAATTATTCTATGTATGCTAAAAAGAAATCCTCGGCTGTTCTGTGGAAATACTCAACTTGACTTGAATATAGCTCTCCATCCAAGTCAAGAAAACATTTAACATGCATTAAATCTCTTCCCACCTGTAGCCCACTTGTTTACATCCACTCTCTTATATATCAATTACTTTCTAACAATGACAAAAAACAGTGGTAGGGTCGGTCGGGTCGGAATGTTAAGGGAATTCAATTTTGAGTCAGTATTTTCCAAATTTTTCTCTGTAATTTAGAGGAATTTCTCAGCATTTTTGCTATTAAAGTCTAGGCTAAAACCGGTTTCAGAATAAATCAAAAAACTGTTTTTCGCCACCGGTTTTTAAAAACCGACCACCCCTACTCCATGACCATTGACTTTTTTAGCTATGGTGGGGATGAAAGAAGGGCACTACAATAAATGTCTCATTTGTGATTTAAATGATCTTGGATATAAATATCTCATCATTATAGAGAAAAACAACTAAAGATAAAAAAAAAAAGAAGAGATCATAACTTTTTAACACTATGAAACAGTTGACAATCAACCAAATATAAATACACTTGATTGTCACCAAACATATTTACAGTTGATAATCACCAAACATATTTACCTGTCAGTCAAAGGAGTGATGACCAGACGAGGGGTGTTACCTAAATATTCATAGCCATAAGGAAACTGAGCATTGACTGCTCGCTGATATAAGTTTTCATCTTCCATCCAGTAGTATCTGTATGGAAAAATAAAAATGTAATGGAACTTAAACCAGTAAATTAGATACATATACATGTATAATGTGTTTCAAATTATATGTAATCAATGCTTAAGGTAAAAAAAAACAACAAGTCTGTTACTGATGTTAAGTGAAAGACTAAAATGAGTGCATACCTCAGTTGACTTATCCATTCAAAAGCATTTGGATCATTGACATTTTCCTGAACCATTTTGTCTATAACATCACGAGAGTGGACCTCAATGACTATTAATGCTGACAGAGTCATACGCCCAATACTGAAACAAATATTTATGCTATGTACTTTGTGTGTGTCACATTTTTATAAAGTCAATTAAATTTATGCTATACTTTGTGTGTGTCACATTTTTATAAAGTCAATTAAATTTATGCTATACTTTGTGTGTGTCACATTTTTATAAAGTCAATTAAATTTATGCTAGGTACTTTGTGTGTGTCACATTTTTATAAAGTCAATTAAATTTATGCTATGTACTTTGTGTGTGTCACATTTTTATAAAGTCAATTAAATTTATGCTGTGTACTTTGTGTGTGTCACATTTTTATAAAGTCAATTAAATTTATGCTATGTACTTTGTGTGTGTCACATTTTTATAAAGTCAATTAAATTTACTAGTGCTAAAGCTTAAAAGTTAAGCATTAACTTTGAAGACAGAACATTCATTTGTGTTTGAAATTATTTTAAAAACTACAAAAAAAAAACAGGTGACTTACTACCTTTTTAGTATTTTTATTAATCAGGATTTTATATCCACAAAAGTGATAGAAAATCGCTTCACTGAATTTCTTAAAACAAAATTCATAGTTGACCTCATCCCTTGGTAAACGTCTAAATTAAATGACTCAGTAAATTAAATTTGACTATCACTGCTAAATTAAACAGTGTCTGAAATATGGATATTTATCCTGGGATAAGTCAGGAAAGATGAAAATGGAACAAATATTTAGTAACCAATTATAATAGCCCCAATTTCTGAATTAATTGCTAAGAATTATAAGCTAAATGACTAACTGTGGGTCAGGTATAATAACTAATAATTCTAATTTTATTTTTTTGAAAGATATTCAATACTCATAGTCTATGTTACCACATTTGTTTTCTTAACTCTCTTTACTGTTGACTCCAAATATCTTTTCAAACAATTTTTTCTTCACAAGCAAATGAAAATTAAAGGATTTTGTATTTGTATTGTTAATTCTTATCATCTGTAATTTTAATAGTTAATTAGGCCTATGTAACGTATAATTTTGTTCTTTCTAGTTGGTTGATTCAAGTATGAAAACTTGTAGCTATAACAGAATAAAACTTTAATACATTAAAGTATAAATATGTTGATGATTACAAATTGCAGAAATCAAGATAGTTTTAATAAAATAATTCTCTAATTTTATTTTCTTCTTCATAATTAAAATTTGTTACATGTATTACACACATATAAATGCCAGTTGTTAAATACAGGGTTATATTAAAAAAAAACAGATGTCAGATCAACTAAAAAAATATAAATAGAATTAACTAGTCTCACTTTGATATGTCCTGCCGAACTAACTTCCTTAGTCCTTCAAGCTGCAGTAGCATTTGCTGAAAATATGTGGCCAAGGATTTATCTTCCAGAAATTTTTGTACTTCAGAGCTCCAATATGTCTGACAGATGGCAATAACTACCTGGCCAGGCCACTTTAATACAAATTTTGTTCTATGTGTCTGTTGAAGAACACAATTTGAGCAATAGTAACAAAAAACTAAGAACACAAAGACAAGTAGTGTATAAATCAAGACAATAAATAAATTTTAAAAATTTAGCTTTGCTCCTGAAGCATAATATCAAAATAATCAGTTATAAATTTAAATTTTGGCACTATTATAAATGTATCAAATATGGAACCAAGATTCATACATATATCAAGTATGTTATTACTGCTTCGATAGATCCAATCTGGGCTAAACAAATGTTTGAAAGATTTTGACACTAAATCAGTGATTCATAACTAGAAATGATAAATGGGAAGAAAGACGTCAAGACCTAAAAATACTACAAGACACCTCTTGATAATCTGGTATTGCAGTTTTGATAACTTCTCTAACTGTCGCCTTCATAACTCTTTCTATCTCCACCATCCAATCTTCGACATTGCCAACTGGATAAAGCTCCTCACACAAGTCAATACATTCACCTTCACCAGAGTACATTTTAGAGATTCTCAAATCGTCTTCAAATTTCAGCTGGAAGGATGACAATGAAATGAAACAGACCATCAAAGACAATACAGCTAATTAAGTTGTTTTGATTACATATTCTGGGTAGCGAATAATTTTTTTTATGGCTTCAGTTTATTTTTTCTTCATAAATTTATATTCTAGAGTTACATTTTAATAACAATCCAATTTTGATTGAAAAATAAACTTACAAATGATGTATTTCAACAGATACTGTTTTAATACATATGCTGGAAATTTTCTCAAAACATTTAGTTAAACTAATTCTACTGATGATTTTAATTGTCTTGATACTTACACTGGCAATGTTTTCAAAACATTTACGTAAATGAGGCTGCACAGCTCTGGGATCTTTAGTCTGTGATAAAACCTCTAAGAGCTCATCATCAGACAAAAAGAAGAATCGTGGGAAATGGCCCCTTTTGGTCTCCAGATAATCACTCAAACCTTTGGAAACATGATCCAAAAGTTCACTGCATTTCTTCAAATCTGTCAACATATTTTCATCTGGACAGATTACAATTACCTGAAGGAATTTTAAACACAAACACTGTTATATTATGGGGATACATAAAGTAAATTACAGTACTGAATGTATTTTACAAATATGAATATTATAAAACTTTTTTTTAGCAAAGTAAACTTTCTTTTTAATTAAAACTTTCAAATGAAAAATAAAACTAAGACTAATTCCATTTAATTTGTATAATCAAGAACAGCTAGTAGTAGGTTTCAAATAGATTTTTATTTTTGAGTCATAAAATGTTTTTTAAAAAAAATGTCCAACTTCCTTACTTAATTTATGAAAACTTCTTACAATAAACCTTTATTGATTTCTTCTTTTTGACTCCTCTCTTCTCAATTTGATCTTTTATACTTTATACATGTAATACACTTCTTTTCCTTTGAAAAGCTTTTGCAACCACACTATCTAAATAATTTTTGTCACAACTGGAAATTATGATTAAAAAAACTTAACAGATGACATAAATAGAAAAAAAAAAACTGTTCATATAGAAAATAATTTCCAAATATTTAAACAAAAATATTTTAACAAAAATATTTTAACAGAATATTTATAAAAAAGTTCAATGAGTTTATGTTGAATAAAATTATCAAAGAAATATTCCAAAATGTTCTAAAGTTATAGCATAAGAAGGACAAGTCTCACATGCGATTCTGCTTTCACCATTCGCATCAGTTTTCTCCATACTCGTTCCATTGTGTTGTATCTTTTGCTTTCAGTTGGTAACTGTTTGGTTATGTCATCAGAGCTGAAGATAGGTTCCAGGTAAAGCCAAGATCTCTGAACAGTCAGCCAGGCATCAAGTACATCCTAGTAAAAAAAAAAACTACCTTGCAGTCTAACAGTGATCACCAGAGCACTGATTATAACAATACTATTACTGCTAAGAGTAAATGTCAGTAAAAGATTAACACACCTGAGTAAGCTTCAGTTTTTGCTCCCACAGCTGTATTCGCTCCTCAAACTCCTTCTTGTAGGGTGAGAAAGCCATCGATTGAGTCATAACAATGTGGTCGTCCAACTGCTGAGATATCTCATCTGATGCTTTCAGCATAAAGGTTCCACTATTCTTGTAAGGCTGGACATCAAATTCTACATTCTCCCAGTCAGCCTCCATTTTATTCAATGCCTTTGTACAGTGATTCATGTATTTTAAAATTCATTGTGCATCATAAGAAAAGTTACTGATTTTACAATTTGATACAAACAAATGAACTTATTATTACAAGAAAAAGAGCCTTTTATTTATTAATCAATATAATTCTGGACGAGAGCTTAGTGAATATAAATATTAATACATTTTTTACACATTGTAATAATGTTTAAAACAAGTAAAGTACATGACTGTTATTAACATCTAACAATAGATTTTGTCATTCCTCATCTCACCAGTTCGATCCCATATTCCTTAGCAGCTATTTCAGAAACCCTGGCGATGACATCAATGTGTTCATCTAGTTTCAGTTCCAAAACTTTTGTGAATGTCAAGTTTGGACTTGGTTTCAACTTCATGCCAATTTCATCTGATAACTACACAAAGTAATATATTGACAGAATTAAAAAATATAATATGGTCACAGATTTTTAAGATGATATGGTGAGACATTTTTAGTACAATAAAATAACTAGATATATACAGTGAAATGTTGCTATTACAAACGGCAATGTCGCAAATTTTTAAATATTGCCTCTTCCCTTTACTTAAATAACATCTGTCAAAAAACATCGATGTGGTAATTTATTTTCAGAGTTGCGAAAAAATAAGTCTTTTGCTAATTTTTTTTTGACAAAATCAAAATGTAATTAAAAGTAAGCTAGAATTGTGAAAAACAGGTAATGAGTAGGATAGATGGATGTGGGATTTCATACAAGAAATCATCATCGTTACAGTCCAGATGATGGGGGAAAAATCAAACCTGGCTGAGGTCAATTTAAGTTTAGCAGGGAGAATATACAATTTATTAACCATACTAACAGTGTGGGACTGACCTTAATCAAGATGATAGGCAGCGTTTAGGAGGGACAAGGGGGTGGGAAAAGCATCTTTAATAACATATGCTGTGAGGAAAATAACATTAACTTATTACATAACAAAGTTAAGTGTTGACATAGTTAAAGGAATGGTAAAAAAAAAGCATTCTCAGGAAGTGGAGTGGGGGGGTGTCGGTAGAAAAATAAACTTTACATAAAAAGTCAACGAGCCCGTACTAAATTACATAAATTTACTAAACTGAACAGTATGCTGCATGTGGAGTTGAAAGGGGGGGGGGGGAGAATTTAGTAATGTGCCATAAGAGAAGTTTTTTTATGTTGGACAGATATGGTAAGCTTCAGTAAAATGTGATCATACCTGTATTGCTTGGAGTAGGGACTTGATAGAAAGTGAAGATCAAATTTTGCAAATATGATAATTAATATTATAGTTTAATAAATGATCTTTTTTTTTTTGGGGTTGGGAAATTATTTATTCTTATTTGCAAAGATGGTATTTAAATATTAAGTCAGAAATACTCCAAGAGAAGAATAGAAACCAGGATTTGAAACACAGCTATTTCGGCGTATAACCTTTTTTCTAAGTGTAATTATGTTTAAACCATGTTTAAATAATATTTAAAATACTACACTACATGTATTTAATAACATAAACAGTATTTGTGATAAACAAAAATTCTAATGCAAGAGCAGTAATTCAGATATAACAACACAAAAATATCTAAAGGGTCTTAACTCCATTAATTTTCTTTTACTCTTAAACATTAAAAGAAAATATTTTGGACTATTTTAGTCAAATTAACTTTGTATATTATATCAAACCTAACATGAATGTAATGCACAAAAGAGACTGAAAAAAAAACGTTGCATGGCACCAACCCTTAAGTTAACAAAATTTCAGTCTATTTGGTTATGGTGACATTTCACTGTATAAATTCTGTAAATATTATTTAACAAAAAAAAAAAAGAAGAAGTGAAAATCTCACTATGTCCCAGTGTCTCTGTCTCAGTCCAGGATTAGTAAGACCTTGTATTAAAGGAACATATGGCTTGAAGTCCTCAATGTTACTTTTAATATTATTTGCCACTTCTTGCACAGCTAAAAAAACAGAATACATCTATGACAACCTTAAAAGTTCTGAATATTAATTTGAATTAATTTTTGTAATATGGATAAATATTGTAATTCTTTTTCCCCAAGTAAAGCAACATTTTATAAAAGTTTTTTTAAATCATAACTTGCAAACAACAAATCCCAACATTCTATCTTTTAATATCTTTATAATGTGTATACAAATAATTTAACTGGAAAAAAATATTTATTAACAAAATAATTTTAATATATATTTTGGGACATGAAAAACCTATGGGATTTTTGTTATTTTTAAACTAAATGGTTTAAAATCCATAAGATTTAAAAAAAATATAAATAATTTCAAACCTGGTATGTTACTAAAGTATCTCACAGATTTCTGCATTGTTTTCCATGATTCTGTTACTGTTCTCTCCAATTCCTCTGCATTTATTGAGCTCATAGGATCAGTTAGCCAGCTTTCATGCCATCTGACCCATTCAGATGTTGTTATCCACAATTTTCTAAATGGCTCAAATTCTTTCATAATTTTACTTATGCGGCTATACTGGAAATCAGATAACATGCACAAATTTAAATAAATGTTTTTTAATGATTTCTTAAAATGTATATGCTGTATTGATAATGTGAGCTGGACTTTTCACTAAGAGTTTAAGTTGTAAAGAAGTAATAGCAGTAGTTGTTTTTGTTTAGGGAGAAAAAATGTATCAATAATGTACTTTAATTAAGGCATAAATGAATTTAAAATTAAAATATATAAGATAAATTACGTAACTTATGGAGTATTTCTTACATTTGTTGGTTTTAGTTTAAAAAGTTTTTCTCGACTGTTATACAGCTGAGCTAAATCCTGACAATCTCTTAGATTTTTGTACATCCTCCTCATTTCATTTGCATATTCATGAGCTTTGTCAATTTCTGAGTGTTCTGCCATTGCTGCCACTATTATCTGTTTGACAACAAAATATAAGAATCAGTAATGAAATAAAACACATAATATATGAAAAAATACAGACACCTGATTTTTTATGTAAAATAAAAAAAAAATACTGTTTCTCATTTCATTTTTTACTTAATATTATGAGAACGTACAATAATGTTGAATTTTTCTAGAAAAATGTTGAAAAGAATTTTTTTATTCATTTTTTAAATTTTAGAAATAAAAAAAGTCTCAAACCTGATTTGTATCCAGGCGTTCATTTAAACTAATGGTATCAGACTCGAGCTGTCTGAAATATCTATCTTCATCTTCCTCTAATGCTTCCATTTTTTTTTCACACATTTGTTCTATTCTTAGAGGCCATCCAATCATTAGAATTCTGAACAAAATAAATATGCAAGATACAAAAGTTTACCATTGTATAATGCGAATTAAAAATATTTATCTTTATTAATGTTCCCACCTTTAAGGGCTCTTTGGGGCACATGAAGTTTAAACTTAAAATTAATCTGTTCCAGCAGCCACAGCACATTGACATTGTGTGGCTAGAACAAAGTCTGTTCCAGCAGCCACAGCACATTGACATTGTGTGGCTAGAACAAAGTCTGTTCCAGCAGCCACAGCACATTGACATTGTGTGGCTAGAACAAAGTCTGTTCCAGCAGCCACAGCACATTGACATTGTGTGGCTAGAACAAAGTCTGTTCCAGCAGCCACAGCACATGACATTGTGTGGCTAGAACAAAGCCACTTTACTGTCCAAACGGAAGTCAGTTACCCATTTAAAGGTGGGGTAGACAATCAAATGCTCTACACCTCACAACTATCTTTACCCTCTATCTTTATTGTTAAAATATTAGCACACTAGTCTTTAATAATTTTTCACTGTATTCTTCATCTGATATATTAACTAAATTCTCAATTTATAGTTTCAAACAAAACTGAAAATCATACTTTGTTTGAAAATCTTCATCACTAGGATTATAGTTATAGTCATCAAGTATCTCATACTGTGAAAGCACAACCGCCATATTTTCCTTTTCAAAACAAAAAAAGACAAAATATTATGAACGATTCAAATATATAAATAAAATTGTATTTATGTCTAGTTGTGATACATAGAAATACACATAGTTTAACCTGTTAAAGCTTGTTGTTAATAATTTATTTTCTCATAAATTATTGTGATTTAGATATTTTAAATGCTTTAATTTTCAATTGACATTATTTCAGCAATCTTTTTTCTTTTAAATTTATCAAGAGCATGCAAATCATAGTACTGAAAAGAGACCACTTCCATGATTGAGAGGATATTAGGTTGGCATTTTTTTTTCAGAAAATGTCTTTTTCTTGATTAAAATGAAATACAAGTAGATGTTAACTATGTTGATATTAAAATGAATGATAAAATGAACAAATTTTAATTTATAACCAAATGAAAATTTTACAAACTTAATAACTAAGATATTGTAAGTAATACACTTTATATATTAATATATAATAATATGCAGAAAATTGCAAAAATTTTCATTGAAATAATTTGTTGTAGTTAATACATTGTACATAATATCTTGACTAAGAGGTTAGTGTAAGAGGTTAGTGTAAGATTGATAGGTAAGATAAATTTATCTCTATTTCAAGCTCCAACCTAACTGTAGCCCTTATATCCTATGAACCACTAATGGGACAGTTTTGTAGTAACCTCCTTTCATCTCCACCATAACCAATATTTCAATGGCCATAGATGCCCCACAGATAACAGGTGACTGGACACATCAGGAGTTGACTCCTTCAGTTTACCTCAAAGTAAAAAGCAGTCAAATATGTAAGGGGTACTTAAGGCAATGGTGACTATTCCATCACAGGGTCAAACCATATTAACTAGTTTTTAAATAAACATAACAGTTGTTTTAGAAATAACAAAGTATACAGAGCAATATTTTACCCAAAACTTATCAAGTTAGGCAAGAACTTCATTGAGCCATTCAAATGAACTTAACAATTTTTTTCAGAAAAAAGTCAGTCAACAAGCAATATCTTACTCGAAGCTTATCAAGCTTGGCAGGTACCTCACTGATCCATTCACGAAGACTAAACAGATCTTCAATGCATGCAGGAACATCAGTAATCCTTGACAACATTTCCTTAAATTCTGTTATCATCTGAAATAATGGGGGGGGGGGAAAAATAAATTTTTCAAGCAATAATGAATAAACCTTTCAATCAAATATTTTAAAAACTCACATCATCTGCCATCTTTCTTAGTCGTTTAGCTATAAGAGACAACACCGAGCTAGCTAGCTCCAGTCTTTTAGTGCTCAGCTGGTCTCTAACACCTTCCACGTTCACTAAATAAGGTCCTATGACAATACTGTAAGGTAAAATTCTTAAAATAGTTTCTTTTTCTCGAAGATGTTTCTGTGCCTCTTTATCCATTTCTTTATTTGTGTGATTTTCTTCTTCATAAGCGCTGTAAAAAAAAAAAAAAGATAACAAGCATGGGTTTAAATAATAAATACTTGACATTTTACATGGGCTGTGGCCACCTGAACATTTGACATCTGTTTAATCTATTCCAAGTGTCTAAAGAGGCTCTGTAGGGGAATATTCATTATTTTTACTTAATAACATGAATTGATTCGTGACAATAAATAATAAGATAATATTTTTTTTTATAATACAGAAATTGTTGCAGTAACCATAATATAAATAGAGAGGTTGACTAACGTTATAAATTGTTTGATATCAAGGTTAACCACAGGTAAAAAGGGTTCAAATTTTTTGGCATAAGCTTGCAAAGGAATCATGGATGAAATAACAGCATCCCGAAGTGTTGACCGGAGCTCTTTTATTTCTGTCTCATTTTTGTCCACAGCTTCTAAAAGAGGTGTTTCTGACCATGAGATATCTTGCATGATGAACTGGACATAAAAACAAAATGGATCAGCTATATTATTCCAAAAAGCTTAAAAGTCATTATAAGTCATTTTTTATGTTGGAAAATTCCAATCAATAAATTAAAAAAAGGCCATATAAGAATGCCTTCACTGATGCACACTTTTTCAAGAACTGGGATATTCCATGTTCCATAGACTGCATTATTGAAGAGATTCTCCATAACATCTGCAAATGTATCAGGATCAGCACTGAAATGAACTTTATCATCCAGGATGAGGTCCAGCTGGAAAATAGGAGATCTTCTGGGTCTGAAAGCAAATTATTTTATGAAAAAAAATAGAATTTGAATTTATGAGGAAAAAATTCTTTGCATAAAAAAAAATGAAAAACCATTTTTTTGTGGCATTAGTTAATCTTTTTATCTATAAACATTCCAATAAGAAATCTAAAGACTACCAATGAGACAAAAACAAAATACTATAAATCAGGGTTTCTCTTTCCCGGGATCTTGGCCAAATATTATCTCATTAAACACCTCACAAGAAATTCTCTTATCCCGGGATATTCTGTGATTCAATTCAAATTGTAGCTCTTTGTAGACAAATTAAAAATATGTTTTCATTTCACAGTAGTTTAATTTCTTGCAAAAATGTCATCTTCCTCTAGTAGCAAGGATTTTATTTTTTATTTCATCTGTATCAATAGCAGTTTAAAAAAAATTAGCTTCGACTATATAAATAGGGACTAAAAAAATTAATGGTTTCTTTCATTGTGTCATGCATTGATTCATCATTCCTGACTGCCAGATATTTTACCTCACTCAGGATACATTGCTCTAAAAACCAAACTGCGTGCAAATAAGTAGGGGAGTGGGTCTTATTTATGTTAATGTTTTATTCAAAACAGACTACTAAAAACATAACATTCTGAGTAGCAGACTTTGATATTCTTGTGCAGTACTTTAGGGAAGGGTAAAGCAGCAGGTTGTGTGGCAGCAGAGGGTGCTGAGGGGCGCCAAAATAGTTTTTATTATTTTTGCACTTTTCAGATTTGGAGGGCGCACAAATTTTAACTCGTGCAGGGCTCCACAAAAGCTAGTTCTTGTGAGATCAAAAAGATGCATATGGATTTTGACACTGTCAAAACAGAATTGTTTAATTTTATAGTTTTCATATTCGCTTTTATTGGAAAGGGGCATTCTATGGTTAAAACAAGATGAATTGATAAATCTATTGTTCTATATCCAACCAGTAAAATTGATTTTATTAAATTTATTGATGTTATTTAGTTTATTCTTATTTAACACCAATCCATCAGATTTTTCTAAATGATTAAAAATATGCTTTTCGTAATATTCCCAGTCTTTGATGAAAGGGGACATTTTCTGAGTGAAAAATTTCCCACTAAAATATAACATGTTTTTTTGCCCATTACAGGGATTGTATATTGTCTAATCTAATTGTTAATGCATCTCAAAAAAAAATATATCTTAACCTGGTATTTTCTGGGATGAGAAAGGTTTTCATCTATAACTTAATCATCAAATGCCTCAAATGTTTATGACAAGGCAAAAAGGAGAAATATATGTTTGTTTAGCTCAATAAGCTTATTGTCAACAAGCAAATCATAAAATGGATAAATTATCACTTACGGAAATGGGCTATGTAATAAATTATTTCCCCATCTGAAAAACGGTCTCACATCCATTGTGGTATAGCATGCATCTAGCATCATAGTGGTGAAATTTTTCAAAGAATCTGTTAAAAGTGTCCTTATGGTGTCCTGTAAAAAGAATAATCTGCTGGAGATAAGCAACTGTCTAAAAAATTATTAAAATGTTTTAAAAATATCTACAAACTAACAAATGTCTTAAGAATAATATAAAAAACAATTTAACTAAACACAATAAATCCAGAAGAAATATAAGATTTTTTTTTAAATAAGTAAAAGTATAAAATTAAGAAAATATCAAAATATAGTAACAAATCTGTACCATATCTACAAGGCAGCAGCTTTTCTGCTTTAATAATGCTGCAATACACACATCTCTAACCTGCATAATAAACTTCACAGTCTCATTAAATTTTTTCATTTTGGAAATTTGATAGATAGCCCAGTTGTCTTCATAAATATTAAACCATCCTTTTCTGACGCTCATGAATGATTTACGTATGTGTGTCCTCAGCAGAGTTAACCACTGTTCTTTTAGGTAGTTGCTCATCTTAAACAAAAAATGGAAAACATAAAGTAAAACATACATACAAATACATGCTACATTCTAAACAAAAGACTGACTAAATCTTATCTCTGACTGGGTGCAATAAATAAACGCAAATACTCATTCGTAAATAATTTTAAATCAACTAACTTACTATTGTTGTTGCCTGATCTTGCAGATTTTCAAATTCATAGACTTTAAAAAGTTTTGTTATTTTAAAGTTGAAAAAACTCATGTTGTTCAGTAAATTATTGCATTCTGCTCTTACAAGACACATGGCTTCAATACTTTCTGTTATAGTGTATATAGAGCTATAGGCAAAACTATCACTTTGTTTGGAATAAGGGTATGGAGGAACATCTGGACACTTCGCTGTTAATAAATAAAATTATGTGTTCATCAGTTCATTTCTATGTTGCATATAATTAAAAAAAAAATCTTTTTGATGTCATAAAGTATTTCTCAGCACAATTTATTTAAAATTCAATCAAATTATTCAGGTGCACTATCCTATAGAATGAAATATTGTTCAATAACCAACACTGGAATGTGATTTTTCTAGTCACAAACAAATTTTTTTCTATAGGGGGGAAGTGGACAGCCCTCTGACAAAGGCATATATCTTTGACATCAGCTTGAAATAGATTTTTTTTTAAAAGTGGTGTAGCTTTATTTTTTTTTATTATGGAATCCATCCATTTCTTTAAGACAGAGCACCCAATTATTTCCATCTCATAATTTACAATACATCGGAGCTGGTTTTTCATAGCGCAGGGGGAGAGTAACAAAAGCAAATGTAGACGGGTCATCTCTGACTGCCTTTTCAAGAATGAATTGATTCATGACTCTGCAATAATCAAGGGTAATTTCATGCTCCAACCTAGCTGTGGCCTCTTTAAGCCTGAAATGAAAAATTATTAATTATTTCATATAAATCTGTATGATCAAACTTAATTTCTATATTTCCAATTTTTTTTTTACAAACAAAAAAGATATCACTAGTCTTTATAAAAAAAATTATACTTCAAGTAAAAAATTAAATAATGCATGTTTTACAAATAATGAAATATCTTTAAAAATTCTATCAGATGCAATTTTTTTTATTAAAGGAAAAGTACCAAATAGATGCTAAGAAAGAAAAAAATTCATTTCATTAAACACTTTTTCAAAATTATGATTAAATAAATGTTGATTTCAATTCAAAAGAGAAGATGTATAAAACTTCTAAAAAGATATGTGTATACATATGTATATTTTTTTATAAGATTTACAAATTTATCTCTTACATTTTAAATTTGCTAAGTCCAGGAGTTGAATGTGCTCTATTTTCTATCTCTTCAAAGTTCTTTGAAGTCAAATTTCCAAGCCCATCCATAGGCATGCAATCTACATATAGGGTGTAACGTAACTCGGCTTCACACTGCTTGCGAGCCTGATAAGCAAAAGCTACTCTATCTGCAAATATTCTGGAATCCTCTGCTCTAAACATTAACCGCCATCGTTCTATCCAAAACTGATTAGGGTAAATGTTTCTTTTCCCTGTTATGGGATCAATAGAGCCATTGATTACCATGTCACCATTAGGGTCAACAATTCTACAATTTTCATCTACTCTTTGGACAAAATACATTTTCGTTTCAGGATCATAGTCCAAAACACCCGCGTCAAACCAGTCATATTCAATACTTGGATCTGTTGGATCTTCTGTTTAAAAAAATATAAAGCATTTGAGGGTAAAATTGTAATTAATATAATTGTAATAAGATAATATATGTTTTTTTATTCATTTAATTTTTCATTCAATTGAAAAAGTTCATTAAAAATTGTACTTTCTTCTCAATGTTTCTACAGTTTACTGGTCAGATAAATAAATAACAATCTTTTGAATAGAAAAAACTAATTCAAACAATGTTATGACAATTAAATTACTCTTACTTTCTCCATCCTCGTCTTTTGTAGGTAAGAGACAAACACTTGGGATAGGAGCTTGGCCCATTGTCATTATGCCTAGTTTCATCCACTCTCTTGGGGTGCGATTATCAAATTCTGTATTATCAAAGTATCCCAAGGGCAAGTATGGAGGGAATGGAGCAGGATCATTAGGATTCATCATTAGTATTATATTTAAATTTGTGTGTTGTTTGGGCATTAAAAGTTTTGTAACTACTCCTCGTTCTTTCAGTAATGTAGGTAGATCTAACCTTGCATATAGACGACGAAGTCTGTTAAAAAATAATTGTTTGGAAAAGATTATTAGATGTAAGTACAGTATTTAAGATAACAGAAATTTTTTTTTTTTAAATAAATGTTTCAGTTTTTACCAGCCACATTGGTAAGATACACATTTCTGAATAATCACCTTTCTACTTCAACTTTTCGAGGTTTTTCACCTGGAACATGAAGAACTGGTAACTGCACTTTAGGCTCAAAAGCCAAAGCATTGAAATCCTATATAAAAAAAAATATCTTTTTTTAAATGACATAAAATGTATCACAAGTCTGCCTGTCTTATCTCAATAGAAATGAATTAAGTGATTACCCTTCGCTGAATTTCCGGAAAAGTAGCTTTCATTAAAGCATTTCAGGTAATTGCAGTCACATGACCATGAAGTTTCTGATAAATTCTACTGCAATATCAACAGTTATGATCATGGATCCTGGCACCAAGTGTCAGATAGAGATCCTTATAAGACAATTGGGCCAATAGATTCTTACTGCATAGATGTTTATTGTTTACTCTGTACATTGAAATCATTTTGGACACATTACATACTGGGGCGCTAGTATTAAATCTTTGTTATATATCATTTTAATATTGAATGTTTGTTCATAAATATATTTGTAAGTAAAATATAATTGTTTTTGTTCAAGTTATAAGATTTCGTAAGTTCATTTTATATTTACTCAGTCTCTGAACTGCTCGGCCTACAATTAGACCCAACAAATATTTATTATTCTTATGTGAGAATTACAAAATTTTAAGGTAGCATCTTAATAAGTGATATAAATAGACTAGATATAAGCAATACTTGATGCATGAAGGTAAATTTTTCAGTACTTGGGAAAGGTTAAAAATAATGTGAAATAATCTTTTACATAGATGAACTCTACTTTATAAGCCCCAAGGAATGTTTTGGGTTCTTTCTGTATCCTTACTTTTACAGTCAAAAACTTGGAATTACCTTTTTGTCAAATGTTTAATAATGCAGTTCACATCTTTCAAAATATGATGAATGATAAAAAAGATCACAAATAAATATGGTTTTTGATGAACATTCAATAAATAAATGCTATATTTATCACATCCTTAAAGTTTATACAGATTATTTTCAACACATCAGCTATAAAGTGCATACTCACACAGCCACTGGCACAACTTTCTCCTGGTTTAGCCTAGAAGAGTAAATTTTATATCATAGATTCTCTACGATTTGTGATTAATTCAGAACTTTAAATAAAAACAAATAATAAAAAAAGGTGTTTATTTTTTTAAATGAAAAAGTAATAATTTAAAAACTGTTGATACCTTTTTAGTGAAAATTCCTGTATGTGGACCAAACACTTGCCTTTCTAAATCTTTATCAACCTGCTCTTTAGTGACCTCAAAACTGTTCGCTGAAATTTATTATTTGGTGCCAAAGGTAAAAAAATAAAATCAAGATAATATCAAGTCAAATATTTGTAAGTTTCAGCATATTTACAAAGAATAAGGGATGGACAAAAATTATTTTTTGTAGTCCATTTTGTAACAAATAGAACCTTTTTTTTTAATTGATACTGTTATTATTTTTTAATTAGACAAAATTACACTCAGTAAAAAACCCTCTATTTTCATGAAAGAGCAGTTTTTGATAATAAGTCACAGAAGAAAAGTTGCTATTGCCGAATTTGAGTAGATTTCATAAGAAATTTAAAAAAAGGTGTTTTGAACACAAAATTAGAGAAAAATAAGGTACAAAACTTATTGAACATACGATTTGGCCATATTTGAAACAATTTTTCTAATTGCAAATGTCATCTAGATCTTGGTGGGAGTAAAGTTAACATTCATTAGCTATTTTTAAAAATAAAAAAAAGGGGGGCCTAGTTGAAGAATTTGAAGTCCTAAAAAAGCAATAAATATTTTATATGCTCTAAGGAATTATTATTTACTTTTTAGTGTATTTTATTATAAGCTTTTTTTTGTAAAAAGTTTCTATTTTTTTCCTTTCTTGCTTTTTAGTTTTTAAAGAATTAAGATTAAGATGTTTAAGTATGCTCTGACTTTAACAGTACAAACCAATAGGTGTATGCTTTTCTGTGTTGATTTTCCATAAAGTATCCTTGTTATATGATTTAGCACCAGAAAGAGTAATATCCTGTAACAAAAAAGAAGTAAATCCTATTGAGGCTAATGCCACTTCTTGTAAATTCTTATTTTTGTGCAGCCTATTAAATAATTTTATGGTTTATTTTCATAATTTAGTTACTATAAAACAATATCAGGAAACTAATAATTTATTTAGATAAACAATTTTTTGTATTAAATTAGATAAAATATGAAAACCATTTAGTTCCTCACCCTTGTTGACATGTTTATTTGGTGTGATTTATTTAATTAAAACACTCTTCCTCTTATAACACACATATTACTATACCCCTATCATCTGTTAGAGTAGCATCCCTTATAATATTGCTAACTTGTGTACCATGAGAGACCGACCGTGTTGTAGGAGTAGGTGTAAAATATTCCAATTTGTCAAAATTATTTCATTTGACAGGAGAAAATATGTGACAGACAACAGATCCAGGAAAAGATTTTTTTATTACTATTAATACGGAGAAACCTCACTCCACTAGGTTTATTAGTGCTTGGGAGGCTTTATGAAAACTTCACTTTAGCTTATATGGAATAGTTATTGTTTGCTTGGAAAAATTCTTTCCTATTTTCGTTCTACCCATATGAAGAGGCCAACATCCTATCCCGTGCCTCCCTAAATGGTGGATATAAAGAAGGCTCACCAGATATATGGAGTGCCAATGAAATAAATATTCTAGGGGTAGACCAAGCAAATTAGTGAAGCTGTCTTCAAAGGTTAAAAGACCTAACTTTAAACAAAAGCAGTTACCTACAAGGCTGTGAGGGGCAAACCCTACAGATTGTACACAGGGCTAAAAACCTAGTCATAAAAACACCAATATACAGACTGAAAATCAGAAACTACAGTCTACATGAAGAAATTGAAAATGGAACACATTTAATTGATTTTACATCAATTATGACAACTATTAGCACAAAATTTTCACGTAAAAATATAAAAGAAACATGGAGATCACCAGATGGGGTAACAAAAAATCAAAAAGATCATCCATCCATTGACAGACAGCATGGCTCCGATTATAATCAAGATGTTAAACGCTTTAGAGGGGCAGATGCACAGTTCAAAATTAAAACACAAACAAAAATTAGCATATTCCACAACACAAAAGCTAAGAAAAAAATCAATATGACTGTCTCAAACTAATAAAATAAAACAGAAAAAAAGAAAGAAAATAGCAAGAAATTAAAACCAATCTAAAGGCACAAATACTAATGAAAACCTAAATGATCATTTGGAAAAGCTCAAACAACCAATAAATAAGTCATCAGAGAGTGTCTAAGAGTATGAAGAAAATAAGAAAACTAGCAGAGTGGTATGATGAAGAATGCAAAAAAGAAATGAATGAAAGAAGCAAAATGAGAATGATAATGTTAGAAAAAGCAACAAAAAGGTCAACACATGTGTATTTTGAGGCTAGGAGAAAGGCGACCAAAAGAAAAACGAGAATGGTGAAAAGAAAAACTAGAAAAATTAGAGGAACTCCAGCCAAATGTATATGACCATTATGGAAGAAATCAAGGGCATCCAAGCAAGATCACACATATGTCTAGGCCAATTAGGACATCTCCTTACAGTGAATATAAAATATTGCCAGAAAGGTAGGCAGAGAGATGACTGTTCTTGACTGTTCTATATTGTTCCAGAGGAAAGAAACAATTTCAAAGTCATCCATGATGTTACAAATGTAATCTGACAATTGTTTATTCCATCTCACATAGGCTGTGCAGACGAACTCACTTTAATGTGGCTTCACCTGCAGAAGTAATGTGGAGGTTAAAAAGAAATATTCTATTCAAACTATTTATGGCTGCGTCAAAATAAGACAAAGGAAAATAGACAAGCAAGCCATCGATGCTAAAAGTATGGACAAGCTAGACAAAGAATGGAAAGAACAGACAAATTAAAAAAAAAAATTAGTAATACGGAACTCTAGCCACTGCTTACAAGAATGACCCTGCAATGGAAACCCCAAGGCCAGAGAAACGTTGACACCTAATGACAAATTGGAGACATGGTTATAGTTAAAACAGTCCGCACACAAGACCAGTGATATTTCAGTTCTAAAAATAATTTCAATTCTTATTTTTATTCTATTCGCTGTAATTAATTTCTATTTTTATTCTTATTCAAGTTCTGAAATAATTTCAATTCTTATTTTTATTCTATTCGCTGTAATTAATTTCTATTCTTATTCTTATTCAAGTTCTGAAATTATTTTAAATTATTATTCTTATTCAAGTCCTGAAATATTTTCAATTGTTATTTTCATAATCAAGGGTCAAACAGTCGAACTTCACGAATTTGAATATCCATAACAACTTTATTTCAATAAAACACTTTATAGCTATCATATAGATAGCTGCTGCTATCGAGTATCAACTATCAAGTTCTACATTTTTACAATCAACATTATCTACATAAGAAATTAAAAATGTGTCAGCTGGTCATCAGACACTATGTTCCAACAGTTTGAGTTTTGAGTTATCAGTGATAAAATAAGAACAAGCTTATCACAGTTGAGCAATGTTCTTGTTTAATTTCAAAAAGACCCTCATTTCAAGGAATTTTTGCATTCTATTTCGCCTCCCAGTGGTTAACATTCCACACATAGAAAAGATTCGTTCTACGTATGCCTGCGAAGCAGGTGCCGTTAACAAATCCTCATCGATTTTTGACAGTTTGCTGTAAGTTGCTTTTCTGTTGTGCCAGAATACCAGAGAATCCGTTGTCGTTGTACAAGTATTCCTGTCTGTAGTGTCTGTTATATACCAATTCAACTGACATTGTACAGTGTCCTGACTTCTAGATGCAGTTGGTGATGAAGTTAAGGCATTTTCAACAAGCCGGGTAGCGAGAAACTTGAACCTTTGCAGTGCTGGAGGAGGTGAAGATAAACCAGGTTCTAATGGAATCTCAGATGAAAATGAGGATGACTCTGAACCAATTAGTGTATAGATGATCATTTTTGCAGCATTTAAAAGTGGTGACAAGTCAGGTGAGAAAAGAACATCAGCAAGGCTAGGATCAAGTAGGCATGCAGCAGCAGGCAAAGGATTAAAACTGATACATTCAGGATTAAAAATGAATTCAAATCTGCTTCTAAAATCACGCAGAAGCTTGCTTGTTAGGATCTTCGGTGCTGGGGACTGTTCAAGATGACATTCCAGATTTACCAGTGATGGGATGATAGTAGACAGTGATTGGGTGTCGGACTGCAGAATATCCGTCTGTACCGCAAATGGTTCCAGCAGGGTGACAACCTCTTCAAGCCTCAGCCATTCACTTGGAAGCAAGGAATCCATGCCTGCAATATGCCAGAAAGATAAAACTTCAATGGGAGATTACCCAAAATAAAGTCTGTTACCCAGTTTGTCAAGGGGCCATCCATAAAAGACGTCCACCAATTTTTTGCTATTTTTTACCCCCCCCCCCTCCAGACCAATCAGTGCAAGCCTCTGAAACAGTGATCCATAAGTACCACTACTACTCCCGATAGCTGCAGCCATGACACCTGCTTCATGACTAACAAAAGGTACAAGAGCTGGAATGAAAGTTTGGGAAATAGTTCATTATAGTTGGTTCGTCTTGCTCCACAGCATGTTACATCATTACATTTGATGATCTGCAGAAAGTATTGAGACTGTTGGACATGATTCCAACACCAATTCACAGAGGGAGATGGAAGAAATGTGCTTGTGCTGCTTGGTTCAACATACTGTGCATGCACATCATAGCCATCAATGACAGCCTGACTCCAAACTTCAGCGAGTATTTCTCCAGCCTTTTTAAAGTTAGCTTTTTCCAGGTTTTGGTCTATAGTTTTACCATTTGCATCCAAATGGGACCCAAAATGATCATGAGGAAGAATGAGGCCTGGCAGGTCATGAGACAATGGGGCCATTCGTCGTTCTACCGCTTTGTAGGCACTGTGACCCGGGGCATGACAGGCTATAAAAAAAGCATCAAGATTGTGCTTGGTAAACAAATTATATGCAGCATTCAAAGTTTTTGGATAACGTGGGTTCTCGTCTGGGCCTCCGTCAACAGTAATAATAACTATAGGCTTTACTAATCCACCATTTGTACATGCCACATTCTTGAAAATATCCTGAGAGACAAGTACATCAAAATCCGCAACATGTGAAGCAGCAGTACTGTAGTCATGTTTACCATTCCTTATTGATATAGATGTTGGTCCAGAATAGGTCACACTGCCATCCTTGATAATACATGCAGCATAAACTGAAGGTATTAGTTTATGCCTATCTGCCAAAACCCAATCATGGTCATGCAAATGGATACGATATTCCAGATGCATTAGAAGTGGTGCCTGTTTTGATGCAGCTGGAAGGCCCAAAGGAACTCTAGCCTTGTCGTCCTGGCTAAGAAAGAATGTGCACTGACTGCCCATCAATACTGCCAATTTTTTTTTTATTGTAAAGAGCGATAATAAAATTAGTTAAAATAAAAATGAACAATAAAAAAAATAAAATTTGAAATTAAAAATATTTACATGAGAAAAAAAAACCTTTTGTGCCGACACTACAGTCGCCATTTTGTCTGTTTCGTTTTAACAACATGTATCTGTCGGCATACTTCTGACAACTTTTAAATAATAAAACGGCTTCCGATTTCTATAACTCTTTTGTCATTAAACTGGAATTTTTTGCAGTAAATTTATGCAAAAACACTAAATTGTGGACATCCACTCTGTCCTCAACCCCCTCCCCCCCACATGTCCACTTTAGTCCACTTTTTGCTGAACCCCCCCTCCCCCCCCCCTTGTGTCGACGTCTTTTATGGATGGCCCCCAAGCATAAATTTTAGTTTAAAACTTGAAATCACAATGACGGAATTTACAAAATGTCAGAACAAACAAAAAAGACAGAAGTTACAGAACAAACAAAAGTAATATTATACAAAGAATTACAAGATACATTCCTTACCAAGGCCAGTCAGAATCTCGTTTACTGCGTTCTTGATTGTGATTAAACGTTTGATCATTGTATAGGTGCTGCTCCACCTTGTGACACAGTCAGAAATAACTGTTTTTCCACAAATCTTTATTAACTTCTCTGTAGCAGCACCTGATTTTCTGATGCGACTTACGAGATTACGAGTCTTGGCTAGCAGGACATCGTAATGGCTGTAAACTTGTTTGATTATGAGCTGTAAAGTATGTGCCAAACATGCCAGCCGTCTTAGTGGCACGTGTTCTGGAAGATCAAGTTTGTCTTCCTCGTTTATATTCTCAGGAGCATGGCCATCATCACCATCTGAACTTTCTGAAGTGTTACTGGTTTCAACTTCTTCATCCTCAACGTCGCTTTCTGACACTTGGTTATCATTTTGTTCCTGAAATAAGACGAACATATAACCTTGAACAATTATCTACAATTTACTATGAACCCAGATTTTTTTCCATTTCATCAGTTCAATAATCAATACTGAGATTTTTGTGAGTAAATTGACCACGAAAACAAAAGAATCTATCACCAAAACAAGAAGTACTTTACCACTTAAGCTGATCTCAAAATTTATAAACACAAAAACAAAATCCACAATTATTCGGAAATGGAAATGAAGTAAAATGCTGCATTACCTGGTGCTTCTTTTGCAA
Organism: Bulinus truncatus; assembly: GCA_021962125.1. Taxonomy (NCBI): domain Eukaryota; kingdom Metazoa; phylum Mollusca; class Gastropoda; family Planorbidae; genus Bulinus; species Bulinus truncatus. The sequence goes on along the minus strand of JAGDYQ010000001.1, from coordinate 3,143,316 downwards.
TATGGTAACAGCCTTTACTATATTTGTTCCATTATCGCATATGACCAATAAAACTTTCTCAGGAGCTATATTCCATAATGTGAGACTGCTGTCAAGACATGCTGCCAGTCTTTCACCGGTGTGAGAATGTTCAATCTCGGTCAAATTAAAAAAAGCATGAATTGGAGTAGACGTTTCTGGGTCAAAAAAACATGCTGAAATTCCAACGAATGAAGATGACAATCCTGGCTTTGACCATCCATCAAGGCATATGGTTATCCAGCGTGCTCGATCAAGTAAGGCCCTTATGCAAACCGACTTCAGAGTGAACTGTTCAGTAAATTTCTTGTTCATTGTCGACTACGCTAGAAAGCAATAAACATAAATATATTAAAGAACAGTGGTGGCTAATATTGTGACATTGTTTATTTGACAAAGTCCATAGTTAACTTTTTAAAAAATTACAGCCAAGCCAGAAACTAAGATATGTATAAGATATAAGTTATGTATAAAGCTGTTCATAAAGAATATGAAATTATGAATTTATGAACTGCTAAGTACTTAACACTTAAAAAACTAACCAGGAAGAAGGAACTTTGGATCAAGTGTTTTAATCATGTGTCTGAATGATGGCTTGTCAACCACTGTGACCGGATAGCTGTTGATACTCCTGTGACTCTGTTGACCAGGATACGATTTTACGTTGAACGCAATCAGCCAATGTCCGAGTCGCATTTTTGCAGACCATCGTTTTCTTTGGTTTTGTCTTTAATGATCTCGCCTCGGTTGCTTTAACATACTGCTCATACTCCTGCTTATGTAATCTGCGGAGATGCGACAGCATATTTGTACTGTTTTTACCCGCCAACAAAGCACCACACTCGCTATTAGTCTTCTCAATAACAACTTTACATTTCACTTTCCCTTCCTGCTCCATATATGTAAAGTAATCCCACACCAGACTCTCCTTCTTTCTTCCAGCTAACATCTTTGATAATGAACTCATTGTCCTCAAAAACAAACTTTACTCGTCCAAAACAAATATAAATCAAATAAATAAACCGGCGAAAGTTTTTGAACCGGAAGTAACCGATCATGAAGAAATGCGATTCTTTAGCGCTTTTTACTACAATACAAATTACGGATTTTGACGGAAATGACTGGACGAATGCGTCATTACGAAAACACGGAATTCGGCGCAAATGGCGGAACATATTCCTCGCGATATTCGTTCAATAATAATTTTCGTTATTATTACTATTCTATTCATGAACATTAATTTTTATTTCTATTCTATTACCGTTCTCAAAATAATTTTTGTTCTTATTTTCGTTATCGTTAACGAATATCAATAATTTTCGTTCTTATTCTTATTCTCGTTAACGTAAATATCACTGCACAAGACTAATGGTTTTTTCAAATGTCAATGCAAAGATTTTAATCTGAATCAAAAGAATTAAACGGACCGAAAAAATTACTCGTATTTTCTTTATCTATATTTCATTGCATTCAAAGTTAAACTAAATACCGCAGACTTAACTAAAAATGTCGGTGTTCGGTTTTTATCACAATGAAACATAGGTTAAGAAAATATTTTTTTTTTTTAAATAACAGAGTTATTCACAAGTAATTTGTCCTCCACGCGAAAGGGGGGGGGGGGACACTTCTGTAAAATTCGTTAAGCCTAGAGCCCTTGACAATTAATTAATATCTACCATCAACAGTTTGCAGTCCAGAAGAGCGGCTCTGCATGGTTGCTCAACAATGCCCACGAGATATGTTAATTAGATAATCTAAAATAAGAGATAATCCAACTTACGTCTATTTCTCCTAAATCTGCTTCTTGTGTAATTAAATCTGAATAATACCCTCTTGGTTTGATTTGAGGATACTTGGAGTCAGAGTATTTCAGCTTATTTACTAAAGGTGCTCTTTTCTTTTCAGCGGCAAAAAGTCTAGCTCTTCCACTCGTAAAAGTCATTTTAGTGATCAATCTAATTATTAAAAGTCGGCAATGGGTTTAGTTTTCAAAATATAATTCACCTGATAAGAAGTAATAATGGCAGTGTCAAAATAACGTAAATGTGTTAGTAAAAAACAAAAATATCGACAAATTTAAATATGACTTAATCTACATCCTACCGGACCGTAGTGTCGTATGTAATGCAATGGCGTAGTGAGGGGTGGGCAGGGGGGGGGCATCATGCCCCGGGCGCTACTCACAAAGGGGTGCCAAATGGTAGGCCTATATTTTACATATAATATTATATGGTTTTCGAATAGGGGGAGGCGCTAAAACGGTATTGTGCCCCGGGCGTGAGTTAAGCTCGCTACGCCACTAATGTAATGGACCTTATATGCCAGACAGGTATAAGACCACAAAGTCATAGTCGCTTCAGCAAAGGCCGTTACTATGGTGACGCATGAAATCAACGAAAAAACACATTGAGGTTTTCACAAAGTAGGCTATAATACCTCGTGTGGAGAGGCCGAACTCCCATCGGGCGCCTCCCCAGGTGGCGGATAGGGGAAAGCTCGCCAGATATGGTGAGTGCCGATGAAATACAATTCTCGGGGCGGACCAAAGCAGGCAACTACTGCCTTGTAGTTAGTGGATGGATCCACAAAGGCTAAGGGACCTAACCTTAAACAAAGGCAGCTACCCACAAGGCTGTGAAGGGCAACACCCTAGTGGTTGTGCACAGGGCTAACTACCCAGTCATGTAAAAAAAACACTAGTTACGAAAGCCAATCAACAATTCAAAAACCGGACTGATTCAAATGGAAACCGACCTTCGCATGATCACGGACTTGATTACTGGCTAGCGACTTGGAACGTGTTAAGCCTATACAGAGCAGGAGCCCTAACCCGCCTCACTGAACAGCTTAGAAAATACAAAATAAAAATAGCAGCACTCCAAGAAATCAGATGGAAAAATTCAGACATACTAAAAACAACAGAGTATACCATCTTTTATAGTGAAAACACCACAAATACATTAGGAACAGGTTTTGCCGTCAGGAAAAACATCCTCAATCAAATAATTGGCTTTAAACCAACCAATGAAAGATTGTGCAGCCTCAGGATTCGTGGCAAAATGTTCAATATGACCCTAATATGTGCCCATGCACCCACTGAAGATTCAGAAGGGAATACCAAAGAGGAATTTTATGATGCCCTAGAAAGGTCATACGAAGAAGCACCTAGACATGATATCAAATTAGTGTTAGGAGACTTCAACGCTAAGATTGGCAAAGAAACAGTATACAGACCGACAATTGGAAGCTACAGTCTACATGAAGAAAGCAACGATAATGGAACGCGTCTGATTGATTTTGCATCTGGCAAAGGCATGACCATTAGTAGCACTAAATTTCCACACGAAAGAATACACAAAGAAACATGGAGGTCACCAGATGGGGTGACAAGAAATCAAATAGATCATGTGCTAATAGACAGGCGACATGGTTCAGATATTCAAGATGTCAGAAGCTTCAGAGGAGCAGATGCCGACACAGACCACATGTTAGTCAAAATAAAGTATAGACAAAAAATAAGTATCTTTCACAACACAAAAGCAAAGATAACAAACCAATTTGACTGTGAAAAACTAATAAAAGAGCCAAAAACAAAAGAAAAATATGCACAAGAAATTAAAAGCAAACTAGAAACACTAGATATAGATAATACTGAAAATCTAAATAGCCACTGGGAAAAGATTAAACAAACCATAAAAAACACAGCGGAAAGTGTCATAGGGTACAAGCAAAAGAAGAAAAGAGCTGAATGGTATGACGATGAATGCAAAAAAGAAGTGGAAGAACGAAACAAATTGAGGACGGTAATGCTACAAAAAGCAACCAGGAAGTCAACTCACGCATACACTGAGGCTAGAAGGAAGGCCACTAAAATATGCAGAAAGAAAAAACGTGAATGGGAAAAGGGAAACTAGTAAAACTAGAGGAATACTCAAAAGAAAAAAGAAAAATGTACATGGCCATCAAAGAGGAAAGTAACGGCTTCCAAGCAAGATCTCACATGTGTCTTAACAAATCAGGCGACCTGCTTATAGAAAATGGAATGGTTCTAGAAAGGTGGGCGGAATATTTTGAAGAAATGCTGAACATTAAAACTGACAGCGAAAATGATGTACCAAACATTGCAGAGGACAATGGGGCAGAAATAGAAAAACCAACCATAGAAGAAATAAATAATATTATTAAAAAGACCAAAAACAATAAAGCACCAGGAGAAGATAACATAAATGCTGAGTTACTCAAATATGGAGGACGCACACTACACTTAGAAATACACAGGATGGTCAATAAAATATGGAAAGAAGAGATAATGCCAACAGAATGGGAAACAGCCTTAATAGTTCCACTACACAAGAAAGGTTCGAAACTTAACTGCAACAACTGCAGAGGAATCTCACTTCTCAACACTTTTTATAAAATACTAACAAAAATAATAGCCTGCAGAATAGGGAATTTCAGTGAAACAGTATTAGGTGACTATCAATGTGGTTTCAGGCCTAGCAGAGCAACCACAGACCACATCTTTTCCCTTCGAAACACTCTAGAAAAATGTTATGAGCATAATATAAACCTACATCAGCTGTACATAGATTTCAAGATGGCATATGACAGCATCAATAGAAATTATCTTTACAAAACATTGCAGGAGTTGTGTATCCCCAACAAGCTCATTAGACTAGTACGTATGACATTAAACAACTCAAGAAGCAAAGTGAAAATCCAAGGGGAAAGCTCAAGAGAATTTAAAGTAAACCAAGGACTTAGACAAGGAGACTCCCTTTCGTGCATACTTTTCAACTTAACCCTAGAAAAAGTCATAAGAAACGTACAGTTGGATAAGCGAGGAACTATAACACACTACCTCAGAAGTGAAAAAACGAAGTCTATGAAAACAGGAACAATATTTACAGAACCCATCCAATACCTTGCATATGCTGATGACATAACATTGATAGGAAAGCAAAGCAAGCATATAGCAAAAGCATTAATAGAATTGGAAACAGCAGCTCAGAAAGCAGGTTTAACAGTAAACGAAACAAAGACTCAATACATGCTATTACAAAGAAATGAAAAAGAAGGAAAAGAAAAATCATTCAAAATCAGTGATAGAGCATTTGAAAGAGTAGAAAACTTTAAATACCTGGGATTAACAATAAGTGAGAAAAATGATATAATGATAGAAATCAAAAACAGACAAGAAGTAGGGAACAGAATATATTACACACTACATAAAATACTGAAAAACAGACAGATCTCCAGAAAAATTAAAAAACCATATACAAGACAATGATCCGACCAGCAGTAACATATGGTAGTGAAACATGGACCATCAGCAAACAAGCAGAAAATATGCTAAACACTTGGGAAAGGAAAATATATGGGCCAGTAAAGGACAATAACGAGAGGAGAAGTAGAACCAATTCAGAGCTGTACGAACTGTACGAAGAACCAAATATAACAGCTGAAATTAAAATGAATAGATTAAGGTGGGTAGGGCACATAGAAAGAATGGAAAACAACAGAGGTCCAAAAACGATTTATAAGACAACACCTAATGAGGAAAGGCCTAAAGGCAGGCCAAGAAGCAGATGGTTGGAGGAAGTGGAGAAAGACCTTAAAGCCATAGGAGTGAGAGAGTGGAGGAAGAAGACCCTGGATCGGGAAAAGTGGAGAAGTGTAGTATGGCAGGCCAGGGCCCTAAATGGGCTGTAGAGCCAAAGGAAGAAGAAGGAAGAAGAAGAAGAGGCTATAATATATGGCTTTTCACGAGATTAATGAATTATTAAATTTAAAAACAATGTAATCGTATGGAGCTGCTCGATTCCTAGTGCTGGCATTGGAGTATTTAGTGCCAGTGGTGCCAAGGATGCCGCTCCATTTCGTGCCTAAGTATAGCAGGTGCTGCCTCTAGTTGGCAGCAAAGTAACTGCCGCCCGATTAGGAGGGGAGGGCAGTGGCGTCGCTATGGTTGGCGAAAATTCAGGGTGTCACCCCCCTCCCCCCTCTAGACTTCCACCATGAGCAATTTTCCTGAAATAGACCTTAGAGCATTTAAAATACTTAAGCGATAAAAACAATAGTATTACCAGTGGCGCAACCGGGGGGGGGGCAAATCATCAATACATAATTTACGTTATAAAGTTACAAAAAAGACTGTCAAACTGTATTTTTTCACTATGTGAGCCCCCCCCCCCAGCACTTTTTGCTGGTTGCGCCACTGAGTATTACTGACTGTGTTTCAGAAGATGTATATTACGTCTCCAATTTCATGAAATCACTTGACTACATGCGTCCTTTTTTTTTTAGAAAGTTTGCAAAACAACTCTATATTGATCCGAGCATCTTTGAGCTGTATTCATTTACCTGAGCTCCAAACGCTCTGCATGGTGGCACCCTGTGCAACTGCTCTTCATGGCTCTGCATGGTGTCACCCTGTGCTACTGCTCTGCATAGTAACGCACTGTGCTACTGCTCTATATAGTGACACCCTGTGCCACTGCTCATGTTTTTAACTATGATCGATTATAAAACCAACTGTTCCGATTTTTGTTTATATGAAATTTAGAACTGTTCATTTTGGTGTCACCCGGTGCGGCCCGCACCCCCTAGTGACGCCACTGGGGGAGGGGGGATGGCACCGTTGTTATTAAAGTTTGAACTTTATTTACAAAAAAAAAATGATTAAGAAAGTAAGTCTCCAAATAATTTAATTACAAATGTAGCGAATCCTTTTACATTGTTTTGCCCACTGTTGTGCTACACAGACTACAAACCTTTTTCTTTCACCAGACTGTTGAATATCCAAGAATAGCCTATTATCTTTAAATCTATGGCTATTACCTAATCAACAGCTTATATATTTAAAATAAAAATGGCGTTTATTGTTGTAGCAACACATATGACGTCAGAAAGAGCATAATTTCTTAATTGAGTCTCAAATTCTTGATGGGAAAAAGAGCGGCATTGATAATGATATGATTCAAAGAAATAGCTGAATCAATAATGCATAGAATTAAAAGAAATTATACCTTAATATTTTACGCTTAAGTTTCTAAATTTTTGCAGGCAGGGGAAATTGTAAGCTATGCCCAGTTTTAGGTACCGCAAATTGTAAAATGGTTTTACAGCATAATGTTTGTTTTTGGCAGTTAATGGCATTCATTTCTACACACGTTGATATAATTAGAATTGTCCCGGGCGAATGGCCCAGGAGCGCAAGGTGATTGAAAATAGAATGGTCAAAGTTGATCGCGCGTCGACCGGTAAAAAGTGCCTTTGGTGATAGTTTTCATTTAAAAGATTCAACATTTTCTTTTGTATCAACATAAATAAAAATTACATATTGTAGGACTAAGAAAATAATTTAAAATGGTATAATTTTTATTGAGATATATCAGTTTTACGTAGGGGAATCATTTAGTGAAAACTATCAAAACATCGACTACAGTGACGCAAAACTCTGATTTTGAGCCAGTTTGTGGTACCTACTACTCAATCAGTTGGTATGAACCTATCTTCTTTCTCTACAGCAGGGCTTCTTAAACTATGGGTCGCGACCCCATTTGGGGTCGCGTAGCAAAATTCTGGGGTCGCGAGAGATAAAAATACAATTTAACAGAAAATGTTTTTTAACTTGTAAAATATTAATTTATTTTTCTTTTATATTTGTATGGGGTCGTCAAGAAACTCGCAATCATAAATGGGGTCGTGAATTACAAAAGTTTAAGAAGCCCTGCTCTACAGGTAGGTCAACTCTACGCGGCAATAAATTTGTCACTGGTCAGGGGCAACACCTGAGGTACTTCTATCCACTACGCTAATTATTGGGGTTAATATGTTTCTGCCCAGGTCGGGGAGGGGGGGGGGTATTTTGAGTGTTCAGTGTCGCGATACATCAGAATGCCAACTTAATCCGTGTAAATATGTTCGAATTCCAAATTGTTCAGGCTCAAGTTTTGATTTTCCCTTCTTTATAAATGATATGAAAGTAAATAATTCCACATAAAACACGATTTTCCATAGGTTTAACCCGTATTAGGTCCAAACTACCTTAGAATTCGAGATTAACCATAGGGATAATTTAGAATCATTTTTGTATGAGTTTTTTTTTCGTTATAAGCATATGAACTAAAGCTTGATAATTTCAAATTGTTCAATCTCTCAATAAATTTTTATGCTCTAGAGACACAAGTTTTGAAAATGTTTTGACCTTTTATTTATTTTGTCACAGCAAAATAGAAATAAGGACAGGAGGCCATCTTAGAAGGGGGGTGGATTCAGCAGTGCCTGTTTTATCTACCCATATTAACGTCTGCTATACTTCTTAGACGATTTCCAGATGTTTGACAGAAAAGATGGGAACATCAGTTGTTTAAATATTGTCTTAAAGATTTATGTTTACAATAATTATCAGTATTATGAATTCGATCTTATACTGATATAACTAACTAGGTGTCAAGTGGCAATAACACTAAAAATAAAAATATTGCATGCTTAACAGTAAAAGATTTTTTTCAGAGATGATATGCTGAAAATAAATGTCTATTGAAATTATTTAATTTGATCAATAACAAAAGTTACTTTGTTCGAATTCTTACATATATTGCATTATGTATGTAAAATTTTGAATAATTTAAATACTTATGTACCAAATTTTTGCTTTGAAATTCTGCAGAACATCACTGAACCTACTATTAAAATATTCTAAATTTATGACTGAGCCTAGTGGTTTGTGGCAACTGGGCACTAGTGAGACACATAAAATGGTTAAAATTATGTCTCTGTGGAGGTTGGAACCCCCTTTGAAAATAGGCCATTAATTAAACTAATACATAAAAACTGACATGATTTGTAACTGACAGTAATTGTTTGAACAGTCTACCAAAGACAAAGAGTGGCCACCAGGAGATCAATGACAATAAAATTTAAATATTTCATTTAGTAAAAAAAGTTACCTTCTTAGCCCTAACGGGCCTTCGGGGCAGATGAAGTGTAGAATTCATCTGTTTCTATAACCTCGGCATATGAAGGGGTTGTGTGGTTAGCACAACGCCCAGCCGCCTTTACTTCCCCAACTTAAAGTCAGGTACCCATTTAAAGCTGGGTGGACTTGTGGGACGACTTTGCACCAAATTTCACCTGGAAAAATCCCATGGGCCTCACCACCGGGGATCGAACCCAGGACTCTCAGGATGACAGTCGAGTATCTACACCACTCGGCCATCCATCCCACCTTTCATTTAGTAAGAAAATCAAAAATTTAAAAGCGCCTCACCATTATCAAGATTTAGTAATGAAATAACAGGAAAAAAAATTTGATTTAACTGGAGCCACTTTGAAAACTCAACCAAGTACTGCATGTGTCTCATAACAACCTTATTTGGCCACCAACACTGCTTACAAGTTTTGATAATATTAAAGACAAATTTATGTACTGATTTTACATTCTGGTATTGGGCCAACATTTGTTGTTTTAATAAATGAGTAAAAAAAATGATGAAACATTAATAAACTGACGTATGTTTCCCATTTTATTTTTGGGTAGGGATAAGATTATCCCTATTGTTAGTCTATCAGCATAATAAAAATAATACAATAAAGTGTCCTAGAAAACATGTACCCATGCATTTTACAATTATTTTGTTTCCTGTGTTAGATGTTAAACTAAAAATGATAAAGCATCTATATCAAGCTGTTCATGAATAAATATTATAAACATTACAGAATGAAAATTAGCTGAAGAGACTTTTGGTTTAAGTAATAACTCAATGTTTAAATGAAAGGATTACAAAAAAAAAACAACAACAAAGATATTCAGATTCAAACAATTTTATTTAATACGTTTCAATTTTGCAAAATAAGTTGGGCCAAAGTTATTTAAAAGGTTTGGTAAAACTAATTGTCCATATTTGGAATTCTTGTGAAATTTAAAAGTCTGGCTAAATAAATTTGACAAAGGTGTTTGATCAATCATAGCCATTTCAATCTAAAAAATAATAATAATAAAAAAATTATGTTGACTTTTTTCTCCAAAGTATTCATATGATTACTTATATGTTTTTTATTTCATTATCAGTGAATTTTCAATTTAGAAATTTTTTTTACAAAACTTACACTAGAGGTCTGCCAGAGTTCCTCCATGGCAGCCTGAATCACACCATCGTTCTGTGCAGGTGACAATGTACATGTTGAATACACAATGACCCCGCCAACAACACAAGACTTCATAGCAGATCTATTGAGGAGGATTTATGTGCAATTAATTTTTTATGACATTTTTTCTTTATTACTAATTGTAAACTTTCTGTTTTGGTTATCAATAAAATTATACAAGACAAAACCAACTTAAACTGCTTCACATGCTCAATAGCTCTTGGTTGTAATTCATGAAAGACATGAGCTATTTTAGCCATTATTCAAACCACTTAAATATTTAAGGATTTAAAAAAAATTATAATTAAAAAAAGGTCAGAAAGTAGAAAATCAAAAGAAAACTTTTTCTTACTTTTTAAATAATGTATGTTTAATTGGGTGATTCTGATGTAAAAAATGGCCAAAATTTGACTAACACTGATATGTAAAAAAGAAATTTTTTTTACTTTGGGACATTATATTAATTGTTTTCTTTAATCATTGGACATCAAATATACATTTTTAAAAATACATTACTCAGGGAATTAAAAATATCTGAAATATTTGTTGGAACGCAATCATTTTTAGTCACATGGAACTGTTTTTTTCCGAACTTTTTCTGCCTTAATGAGACTTTGACCATCTGTAAGTTATTTTTTCATAATAATGCTTTTTTGCTTTACTTATTTCATTTTATAGTTTAATTATACATTTAAACTATTACATTTTTTTCAAAGACTTTAACAAACTTAGAAGTAAAAGAATTTCCAATAGCAAAAGTTTTTGTAGGAATTCTTATGAAAATAAAATGTCTACAAAATTCTATTTCAAATCTTACAGGAGTATCTGTTTTTGGGTCTTCATTAATCTGAGCCTCTCACTTGTTCTGGATATTTGAAATAAATTGTTGTCTTCTTCAGTCACTGCATAACGATCCCCATTGCATGGTACATCAACTAAAATCTATAATGGGGAAAAGATTGTTACAATAAAGTGCTGCATTGTGATGTTTTTACTTAAATTTAGTACATGCATTAGTTGACCTTTTAATTAGTTCAATTTCTTCAACTACATAAGGACCTACTTTATTAAATTCTGGTGAAAATGTCTGAATGGCATCTTTTTTTGTTATAGTTATGCAACTGGCAACTTCAGGTGGAAAGTGTGAATGAATAACATCTTTCAAACGAGTTACCCGACTTTGTGACAGATCATTACACACAAGTTTTCCTCCTTGGAACAATAATTAATGCAAAATTTCATTTACAGAACTATCAATGAAAGCTTTAACAATAACACACAATAAAAAAAAACAGAAAAACATAAAATCAATTCCATAAGCAGAAGGATTTTAAGCAACAGACTTCTGTCTTAACCAAAAAAAAGTACATGTATTAGTCTGATATTAGGAACTACTAAACCAAAAGAACAAGAATTAAGGTTATATTAGTAACTACTAAACCAAAAATACATGAATTAAGATTATATTAGGAACTACTAGACAAAAAGAATTAAGATTATATTAGTAGCTACTAAACCAAAAAAAACACGAATTAAGAATATATTTGGAACTACTAAACCAAAAAAAAAAAAACACGAATTAAGATTATATTAGGAACTATTAAACCAAAAGAACAAGAATTAAGATTATATTAGGAACTTCTAAATTAAAATAGGAGGCGATAAAACAAATTTGGAAAATATTTGCTTAATATCTGCTTCAGAGATGTAATGAAGTTTTAAAAACATCTGAAAATTGCACTGATAAGTGCCTATTGTTGCAGTGTGGAATAAAATCACAGCAACATATATTTCTTAAAATCCTCACACCATCTTCATTAAAATAATATTTCAATGATGAGAATGAGAACATTTTTTATTTGCTATCACAGGGATTTGGTAGCAGAAATAATTATTAAAATAAAACATAAAATAAAACAATCCATATTTGAAGCTGTAAAGTCTAAGAAACAGTTAAGATGAAAAAGTAACCTGATAGATTAATTACTATTAGTTTAACCCCTTTTTTTTATAGTTACAACCAATAAGCTTACCCAAGTAAAAAAAGAAGTTATAATATAGTTACATTTTTTTCAGTCAATAACTAAAAAGTTTTACTAAAAACAATTAGTTTCTCGCAGAATATCTTAAAAATGTAAAATTTTACTCTTAAACATCTAAGAATCTTAAAATTTGCAAATTTTTTTTATATTTCCAATAGTAAACATGTTCAATTTTGAGTCATTTTGTTGACTGGTGTTTGATCAAATACATATTATGTACATTTGTAAAAAAAATTTAAATGCCTGACTATATAAGGCACATTTTTAATGAATTTTCTAGAAAAAAAATTAGTGGCACATTTAGGTTACCATTTAAAACATCCAATGACTGAAGAATAGCAAAAGACTTTCCCCCTGGTGCAGCACACAAATCTAGAACTTGATCTGTAGGCTGTATATCTAAAGCAACGATTGGCAGTAAGGAGGCTGCATCCATCAGATAGAAACCTATTAAAATAAATGACAGTTGAGCCAAAGACATTAATAGAATGTCTAATTGTCTAGACCAGTGGTTCTTAAAATGAGGCTGGCGGACTAATTGTAGGTGTCACTAAAAAAATGACAATTAATTGATCGCAAATAGAAGTATTTTGTAATTACTCTAAAAAAATGTTGCAAAATTAAAATTGTTAATAAAGGATGGGTCACAAAAACAAAAAAGTCATAGTGGGTCACAAAGCATAGAAGTTTGTGTGAACCATTGGTCTTGAGGTTGACTTTATCATACTGAGTATTAATCTTAAAACTGTCTTTATAAGTGGTTTAATAATGAGTGACATCCTAAGAATGACAGCTACATTTAATGAATATGTGTTTTTGTTAATGGTAAAAACACATACATGTATTCATGTTTCAATAAAAATATTAACTTCAGCATTAGATATGTCACCTAGTGTAATTTTTTTAATACGTATCCTTGTATTTATTTATTTTTTCATAAAAAAAAACAATTTATAATTACTAGCTTTAGGATCATAAATTTCATCTTTTATATCAACTTACCATATATGCCTAAGTGAGATTTCGGATGAGGAAATGTTGAAATGTTTCCAGAAGGATAAACTAAAGCATTAATATATTTAGATGTATTCACATTTTCAGGGATCAGTACTTTTATACCAATATCCTGGGCCTGAAATTTGTTTAAATAGATTTCTTCTTTTAACATTAACTCTTTTTCGGTGTAGACTTGCTCTGTTGGTACAAAAATATTTAGGTTGTTTTTATGAGTTGAATCATCAAAAAGTGGTATTTCATTTTCCTCTGGTGTATTATCAGATTTAGATCGTTCAATAACATTTTCTTCTGTTGATGCAACATCAGCTGTCAAATCATTACGGTTACCTTCAAAAGGGTTGGAGTTGAGAAACTTTAAATCTTCTCTGGATTTTTTTTCATTAAGTAGTCTGGCATTTTCAGTAAAATTAATTAACTGAGAATTTTTCAGTTGTTGCTTTATCTTAGATTCAATGCCATATCTATTGAGCACAGCACAGTATTTGGGCACTGACAGAAGAGAGATGCGCATTGAAGACCATTCATTTCCAAAGTGAGGTTTATAAAAAGCGTCAAAATTACCAAGTGCTAACTGCTGATTTGTGTCGTTCTTCAGATTTACTGCCTGTTAAAAAATGATAATAAATTGATTTAAAACCAAAAAATATTTTTAGAAAACGTACTGCAATGTATCTTAAAAAAATAGATGAAAAAAAAAAAAACTTTTTTGTATTAAATCATGTATTAGTTGTACAGTAACAGCCTTTGGTTGCAGTGACTGGGGCAACCACCCCAGGTAAAAATTAAAGTTTCCTTAGCACTTAAGAGTCATCAGGGCAGATGAAGTGCAAAATTAACCAGTTTCTACAGCCACAGCATATTAAAGAATTTTGGGGTTGGAATAATGCCTATCTGCCTGTACTTCTCCAACTTAGGTCAGATACCCATTTAAAGCTATGTGGACTTTCAACCAACTTCCATCCCCTCAACCATCCCAGACTCTGGGTCTAATTAGGGCCCATGATTGGGGCATTTTAGCATGGTATATAGACTACAGTTATGGTTCTAGGCACTGCTTTTGACACTCATCCTAGCGCTGTGCTCTACGATGTACCCTAAAAACGTATGTAATTTATAATTATATATTATCAAAATAGTTGAACATAAAAATAATTCAATCTTATCAACCCTGAATCTTTAATTAAAGGAGCCTATTTATTGTATATCCAAAAAAAGCAATCTTTTTGTTGCTAAATCATTATTTAAGTCAAGCATTTTACAATAATAAATTTATTTTTTAATAGTACATTTAACTGACTATACCTAGCGAAACCTTTATAAAAAGTGTTTAGTACAAGAAACAATTGAAGTTTAGAATGATTGATCTTATGTCAAAAATTGCAGGCTGTGAATTATTTTACAAAAAAATATTTTCAATCTTCTTTGTCTTTAGAATAAAGAATAATACCAAGAACCATCTCCTATCGCAATGATTCCATTCTAATAAACTCAAAAGCAATGTAATTTTTATTCTTTATATTTAATCAGTTTTTGAAAAATAGTTTCTTTATCTTTAAGCCATTTATTTGGAAAAAAATCTTTTGGATAAATTTTTTATCTGGATCATTTCTGTGTATTTTAAGCATTGAGTATTATGTTCACTTGCTTGAATGATATATTTTACTTTATACATGTCCAATAATGTATTATTTAAATGTGTTTAATAAAAATAAATAAATTCTGGCATACTTTAAAAAATATAATAATAAAATAAACACAAACTAAAAAAAAAGGCACCAATCATAAATCTGAAGCTTTATTACCTAGGCAACACACTATTGTCACATAATATTAATACTGGTTGTTCCCTGCAAAACATCCCTGACCATTCTTTCAATGCAGAGCATTTTTAACCATTCTCCTACGTAGATGTATAGAAAAAGAGTTTTTTTGTTAACATTAGAGAGAAATGTTGCAGAGAAGTGCATAAATGATGTTTTTTTTTTACCAACGTCCATACACTTCTATACTAGTCTAATATAATTAAATGTCAAAATCATAACATAAAAAGCTAGTGCTGTGCTTCGCTCTGAATAGGATGATTAGCTACATCCTGATTCAGCCAGCGGACCATATTTTGCCATAGATTTTTAAATAATAACATCAGAAATTGATCTGCTGAGCAATTTGGATAATCTTTGCTGGCTTATATACTACTTTAAAAAGTGATACAGGGACACCAAAACGGGGGTTGGAGGTTGCTTTCAGATCAATATCAGGGGCCCTTGCCCTTAAGGGCCCTGCCAGGCATAGTAATCTGCAATATAATGACTTAAAAATAGCTAGATGAGTGTAACACAGGGTCCCAACCAATGCTCCCTCTAAAGGTGTGGTATGAAGTGAGCAAAAAATGTTGTCTCTGAGCGACACTTTGTTTGAGGCCAAAATTTGTGAGCGATTTAAGCGATGTCGGGAACATTGGTCCCAACTGTTCTAGGTAATTCTCAAGGGGGGCTCAAGTTTACATGGCGGTAGTACTCTATGGGTGGTCTGGTGAGTGTATAATTGCAAACCGGATAGTCTAACAAAATTCATTAAAGAGCCACATACTATTATATAATATTTGATGACTGGAGGTATGTTCCAATTTTTTTTTTCAACTTAAATTATTACAATTTGAATTTTACTGGGGGAAGGGAGCACCAAAAGTTTGAGAGTTAATGAGTTATTGACAAAATTTGTTGACATATTATTTGTTTAATTAATGAAAAGTTGAAAAATCGTTTACCTCGAGTCTATGCTATGATTAGGCTAATGTTTTGCAGGGTACAGCTAGTAAACTAAAGACTAATGTAATAGTAATGTAGACATAGTATTAGTATAATATATGAAACGAAAGAAAATAGTCAAGAAAAGTGTGATAAAATACAATTTTTTTGCAATAAAGTAATAAAAATGAAGAATTTATTGTCTAAAATGGATAATATTGATGGGAATTCATTAATACTATGATTTGGGAATGTTTTTAGAGGTAAACCGTAAAGTATCAATAATACGTATCAAAATAATTATGCAGTGGCTACGGCACCAGCCAGCTGGTCCCCGTATTTTTTGTCCAGGTACCAGCCATATATGCGCATGCGCTCTAGACGGACTTCATTTTTTGTTTTCGGGGCTAGGGTTAGGAATTAGGGTTTTTTCGGGGACCAGCCATAGATATTGCTCCACACCCTAACCCTAATCCTAAATGAAGTCCGTCCAGAGCGCTAGAGCGCATATATGGCTGGTACCGGGAAAAAAAAATACGGGGACCAGCTGGCTGGTGCCATAGCCACTGCAAAATAATTATTGTCGCTATCTGGTGATATTACCTTAGTATACTATAGTAATAATAATGTAATAGTACTAAAAGATTATTACTAATAATAAGACAAGTATTAACTATGTTAGTATGTTACTACATATGTCTAACTCTAAGTCTTAATAACTATAAAAAAAACATACATTATACTATTTATACATTATACTTGATACTTATAGTATAGTAATAGACACTATAGACTATAGTAGTTTAATCATTATACTACTTTAAAATTAAGACTATAGTTACTTACCCATTTATTTTTGTATCGATATCTTCGTGGGATACACCAGTAACGCACAGGCTGTATTAAACGAATACATTTACTGCAAAAAAGTGTATGAATTGACATTGAGAGATATTTAATTAGAACTTTTCACACAAACAACCAGGCCACTAAATTATCACTGACCTGCAAAAGCAATGACATATGTTATTGCTTTTTACGCATGCGCCGACTCAACATCCGTTTTAAATGGCATTTCGTCTGACTCGACAAAGAAATTTGTTTACATTAATCCGTTTTTTAGTTTATTGAATTCTCACTTTCTCAATTAATGAATTATTGACTAAGCGATATCACGTTTTCTATATCTCTTCTCTTTTATTTTTCAACTAGTAGTCTAAGTATTTAAGACAAGATCTTTTTGTGATATTTTGTTTAAGAAATGGTCACTAACAAATGCTATTAGTCCGACTCCAACAGTGTAATAAAGACTAAATATCAAATGACTTTGACATCTATACACCCATAGTAACGGGTAATTGAACTGCATACGCAGGCACTAATTATAATTTCTTAGCATTTGTGTTTATAATTACATATATTAAATGGTTGTAAATACTTCTAGATTTAATTTAACTAAGTCTTAAGATAAAGAAGTTAAGTAAATTTGTATAATTAAGTAAGCCATAGTGTTCATTTGCCAACTGCTTAGTATGTACTAGTTATAATTAATAGGCATTATCATATTGTGATAATTGTCTTAAATAAATTATTTACTAATTTAGAAATTAGTTACTAAGAATGTAAGAAAAACATTGATACATCACACATTTGAATATTTGTGTTTTATTTGAACATTTGACTCATTTGTGTTGATAACCTAGTCTAGCCTTATAAATTACATATATTCATACGGCTACATATATACTTTTACCTATTAAAAATATTGAATATGTATAAGTAAACTATTTATTTTATTTTGCTTCATTTAAATGTCATATGAGTAGTAAAATTACTATTTGTAATCGCTATGTCCACGAAAATTTTCGTGGACGCAATTCGCAAAAGACTATGTCCACGAAAACTTTTGTGGACGTAGTTCGTAAAAAGGCTATGTCCACGAAAAAATCCAGCCGGGACCGGATTCTACCGGTCATCATCATAGTTTATTTGTTTACATCGAGAAGACATGCTTCCATCAGCCGGCTATTAAAATAGGCTGCTGTCGTATTTACTACGCTGAGTTTTGTTTTAATATCTTTATTTCAATAAAGTTCAATTTGACAATAAATACACAAATTTATTTATGCAATGTGTTTTATTTTTTGTTTTCATTTTTATTTAACTGTCGCTATTGACGTTAATCATGGATAATGTTTTCCAACTAGTATTACTAGTAGTAATACTAATAACTAGTTACACTACAGGATTTTAAACCAAATATATATATTGGGGTATAAGAAAAAAATCATGTCATTATTTGACTACGTGATTTTTTTTCTTATTAGTTATTAACTATTAATTTTGATTTATTTTCGAAACATTTTACTGCTCCATATTGAGCAAGGGGCAATACATATATTTCTAAAAGAAACTAATTAGCCAGGGCAAATATCAATTACAGAATGTTACTGCACTAATACTTTAATACATAGAATTATTTATAAAATATTTACTAATAAAAAACAACAACACTACTAGTGTCACTGGGTAGAAATAGTACTATTAGACTTAGTAGATTGGTAAAGGGCCAAAGCCACATAATGTTTTTTTTTATTTGTACCGGTATTCATACATATATCGTGGACATGAGCACCGACTGACAAAAAAAAACTGGACTTTAAACTTACTAGTTTAAATTAATTTCATGAATAGTCCACTTATTTTGTTTAAAAAAAAATAGGATAAAAGGGGGAAAAATATAAAAAAATGTCATCTTAACTCACTAACCCAAAAAAGGTTAATATTTAAATCAGTACATATTACAAAACTAAATAACTAGGAAATGCAATTTTTAAATCAGTTTATTTTATTAAAAAATGTATATAAAATAAATCAAACTTAAGTAGCATATAAAAGCACAAATGTATATCTTTGAAATATTTCGTGGGTATAGTCTTTTCATGAGTTACGTCCCCAAAAATTTTCGTGGACGCAATTCATGAAAAGGTTATGTCCACGAAAATTTTCGTGGACATAGCATCAGCCATTTGTAATATTGTAAAAGAAAAATCTATTTTGATATCTTCATTAATCCAATCAGAAGTAATGCTGTGATAAAATAGTTTAAAAGTAAAATCATGAGTTTGATGATATGTTTATCCCTTGGCTCTTGCTTTAAATTTTTAAAAGGCTCTATTAATTACACTCATTGTCTGATTAGATTGTAATGTATTTAAATATTTCTTTTATTCACTAGCATATCATATAAAATGGATAACAAAAAACCAAAGAAGCCATTTTATGCATTACCAGAAAATATACCAACTAGTGCTCAGATTGTTAATGCTGCTAGATCATCTCTTAGAACATTTGACACTAAGCGTCCAAACACTCCACGGGAAGAACAAAGGCACTTATTTCCTTTATCAACAAATCGAGCTCCAGAAACTAGGCCACCAAGTGCCTTTAGGTAAAGTTATGTTGCTATAAATATTATTTGGTTAGCTCTGAAGCAGGGTTGCCAACTGTCCATAAATTTATGGACCATCCGTAAAGATTTGTTGTAAAATTCTTTAAAAAAAAAAATTGACAAAAACGTGGAATCTCAATGTTTTAAAAAAATCAGTAAATCATGTTTGTGATATCTATTTTCTTGATTCAAATTTTAATTTTTAAATTGTTTTAGTGGCATCCTATGCTCTATTAATAAACTGTAAGAGCTTCTTGAACAGCTAGGCTCGCGCAGTGAGAAGTATCGCAGCAAGATGGACTTGTTTAGACATAGTTAGTCGTTACATCACAATTACACATAAATTATGATGACATAAATATAAAAATAGTATCTGTTTTTAAAAAATGTTTTATGTTAAATGTGTCAGTAAAAAATTGTTTTTGTCTGTAAATTTTGTAGACAGTCCTTATATTTGTCAGTAAATGTTATTTTATTGTGTTGGCAACTCTGCCCTGAGGTAAAAAAAATTTGAATGCATAATTGATAAGAGTAATACAAATACTATTAAATCAGATTTTATTATGAAATATGGCTGAAATCTTTTTAAAAAGTTCTATTTAAAGTTGTGTCTTAATTTAATTCTTTGCCATTAAAGCCATTTGGCACTTTAGTTGATTAAAATAGACAAATTTTATTTGATGTATAAATATATATTTCAACTACCAGTATTTTTTGGTTATATATACTTTGTCTACTCAACAATGTATAAATGCAATTTTTTCTGTTTGGTTAAATGTGAATGTATTGAAAGCTCCATTTTCAGAATAATATTTTCCCCAATATTTAGTTTAATTTCTGTGATGGGCTCTCAAAATTAAAATATAAAGACTTGTCAATTTTCTGGTTATGGTCAATGTTGCAAGTTGTCTAAATCCTAATGATAATGCTTCCTATTAGAAAGTTAGAGACAGTGTGAGTAGCAATGAACTATCCATGTCTATCAATGAAACATTGGTGAAGAGGATAAAACACTGGAAATGCTGTACTTACTAAATGTAGTGTATAGTGCTCAATAGTCATCCCATGGACATAGGTATTTTCATCAGATCATGGTAAAGTTCTCTCACACACCCAACTTAAAATGGTTATCTGACACAATCCCTCAATATGCTGTGGCTTCAAAACAGATTAATTATACACTTCATTTTTCCCCACCTATGGGCTGTAAAAATGGGTTCATTACTTGCTCGTTGTGGTTTCAACTCTGTGAGATTTATTCTTTTTAGAATATATATTGGAATGATGAATGAAATGCTAATGGAAACAAAGCCTATGACTAAATGTTTCTACTTTATGCATGTTTTCATGATAGCCTTATTTTCTAGTATGGCCAATTTTTTAACTGTTATTTTTATGACATAATTTAATATTATTTAAGGCATAATTCCAAGTATATTTCTATCTTTTTAAGTCCCATTACAGTGCTAGGCATTTTAATCTGGCATGAATTTTAGGAAAAATAACATAGACTTTCATTTTAAAAAAATGTGAAATATATAATTAGTGCGTACAAAAATATTTTGTGATAATTTCCTATCATTTTCAGCCTTTCATCTCGTCATTTTGAAGGTTCTGATTCAAGACCAGTTTCTGGCACACGATTGTCTCCACTTGATTATGTAATATTATTTTTTGTTAGAATTTATTGAATTTATATTGTTTATTTTCTTTAGTAATTTTGATATATTTAGAAGAATTATGGGGTTAATAATGAATAATAATTAAAGCCATGCCTTGCTTTATGTGGGAAATATGTATGTACAAATGACAGCACTCAACAAAACAGAAATAAATTGGGAAATCAGACTTGAGGAATATTTTATTGACATTGTTTGCCCATAATTGGGGTAATTTGATATCATATCTAGGTATTTTATAATGGGAAAAGAAGTAATCGAGAAAAATGACTAATGTATTACAAATTTTATTGATATTATTTGTCAATTATTTCTGTTATATTTTTTACTTATGCACTTATATATTTATTATATTTTTATTATAATGTGAGAATCTTAATAAATTATAAATAAATAAATGTATTCTTAAGTTTCCAACAATTTTTGTAGAGTTCTATACATGTAAATATCTTTTTATCAATTTTGAATTTTCATAGCATCCAAAACCAATTAGTCCAATAGATAGTGAAAATATTCTTGTTCCTCGGCCACCTGCTGTTGACCCATACAAAGTACCAACTAGAAGAGGTTCTGGAAAACGCACTAAGCTACCATCAACACAGAGTGAAGATGGTCCTGAAAATCACCTGTTTGGTTTTGGCCAAGGAGATGGTGAGTCCGGAAATAATCAATCAAAAAGTTTTTTTTTTAACATTAAGTCTTTAAAAAATAATGCCCTATGTCGTCATATCTTTATATTGTATGGACCTACTTCAGCAGAATATTCTGAAGATAAGGTTCCTGATGACATGACTGTTGATATTAGTGATTTCTCAGAAGAATTGACTGGTGCTACAGCAAATAATGGTAATGAAAGTAGGGAAAGCAGTGCTGGAAGTAAAAAGTCCAGTAAATTTCATCTTGCAGGTAAAGGTTTATAACTTTTATAGATGAAATTAATTTTTCATGTCTGATAAGCTCTAAAACCGAAACAAAAATTTAATCCAGTTGATTAAACTTTATAACTTGTTAATTATTCTTTGATTTTTATATACCCGAAATAATGAATCAAAAAGTTACTTTTTTTTTTCTGTTAGTCTTTAAGAGTTAAATGCCTCATCTAAATATATGTTATATGAACTTACTTCAGCAGAATATTTTGGAGATATGGTGACTAATGACAGCACTGTTGCTTGTAGTGATTGCTCGGAAGAATTCACTGGTGGTATAGCAAATAATGCACGTGAAAGTAGGGAAAGCAGCGCTGGAAGTAGAAAGTCTAGAAAATTTCATCTTGCAGGAAAAGGTCTGTTACTATTGTAGACTAAATTAATTTTTTGTGTCTGATAAGCTCTAGACCTGAAAAACTTTTTGATCTAAGTTGTTTAAACTACTTAACTTGTTAATTATTCTTTGATTTTTATATATACTAAATAATGCATCAAAAAGTTGCTTAGTTTTTTTGTTTTTTTTATGAGTCTTTAGATTTAAATCCCACTTATATTCATATATTTATATCTAATGAACTTACTTCAGCAGAATATTTTGGAGATATGGTGACTGATGACAGCATTGTTGCTTGTAGTGATTGCTCGGGAGAATTGACAGATGCTAAAGCAAATAATGCTAGTGAAAGTAGGAAAAGCAGCACAAGGAGTAAAAAATCCAGAAAATTTCATCTTGCAGGTAAAGGTCTATTACTATTCTAGACCTAATTCATTTTTCATGTCTGATAAGCTTTAGACCTGAAAAATTTTTTTTTTTACTAAGTTGTTTGAACCTCATAACTTGTTCATTATTTTGTCTTTGATTTTTATATATCCTAAATAATAAATAAAAAAGTTGCTTAATTTTTTTTTTTTTTGGTAGTCTTTAGAATCATATGCCACTTATCTTCATATATTTGAACTTACTTCAGCAGAATATTTTGGAGATATGGTGACTAATGACAGTATTGTTGGAAGTAGTGATTGCTCGGAAGAATTGACTGGTGCTAAAACAATAAATGCTAGTGATAGTAGAGAAAGCAGTGCTGGGAGTAAAAAGTCCAGAAAAATTCATCAAGCCGGTAAAGGTCTATCATGTCTGATAAGTTTTAAACCTGAAAAACAATATTTGATCTAAGTTGTTTAAACTTCATAACTTGTTAATTATTCTTTGATTTTTATAAGTACTAAATAATGAATCAAAAAGTTGCTTAGTTGTTTTTATTTGTTAGTCTTATAGAATGAATTAAATGCCACTTATCTTCATATATTTATATCGTATGAACTTACTTCAGAAGAATACTTTGGAGGGTTGGTGACTAATGACGGCACTGTTGGAAGTAGTTATGGCTTAGAAGAATCAACTGATGCTAAAGCAAATAATGCCAGTGAAAGTAGGGAAAGCAGTGCTGTAGATAAAAAGTCCAGAAAATTTCATCTTGCAGGTAAAGGTCTATTACTATTATAGACTCAATTAGTTTTACATGTCTGATAAGCTCTTGACCTGCAAAAAAAAAATTTGATATAAGCTGTTTAAGCTCCATAACTTGTTTATTGTTCTGTCTTAGAATTTTAGTCTTTAGAATCAAATACCACATCTTCATATATTTGTATCGTATGAACTTACTTCAGCAGAATATTGTGGAGATATGATGACTAATGACAGCACTGTTGGTAGTAGTGATTGCTCTGAGGAATTGACTGATGCTAAAGCTAATAATGCTAGGGAAAACAGCGCTGAAAATCACATTGCCAGTAAATTACATCATGCAGGTAAAGGTCTAGAAGGTATAGAGTAAATTCATTTTTCATTTTGTCTGATGAGCTCTATACCTGATTAAACTTCATAACTTGTTTATTATTCTGTACTAGCCATCCCACGGCGTAACATACGCCGCCTTATCAATCAATTTAATTACTGTAATTATATTTTTAAATAAGCAATCAAACAAAATAACAGGCTGACATCTTCGCAAAAAATACATGGTATGCAAAGTTGAACTTTGACCTATCATGTGCAGACTTTATGGTCACTATCTGGTACCGTCCAGCAACTTGTTTTTTTATTTTGTTGTTTATTTTTTTCATTCAGTTTCTAACAAACATATTTCTGGGGGGGGGGGGGGGGGGTGTTAATTTGCATTGCTTTTTTTTGGTTTGCAACAATTCGCTTTGTGTCTGCCTCAATCCACCCCTTCCCCCAGCACACTATAGTGTTATTTTTTTAGACTTGCTCAACCCCCTCATTTTCCACTGTGTCGGCGTATTCGGGAATTGCACAATCTATAAATAGTCTTGCGTCTCGAAGTTGTGTTATATATATATATATTGATTTTTAAATATCCTAACTAATGAATTCAAAATTGCTGACCTTTTTTTTACTGTTACTCAATAGAATTAAATGCCATTTATTTTGACACGCTGCAAAAGTTTGCGATTACAATATTGACAGGAATTTGTAATTCATTTCTTTTATATAAATCCTGTTTTACACTGAAGTGGGCGGAAGGGGGGTGTGGCAACATTTTTTCCCCTATTTTTTTGTGCATTTCGATCATATTGGTTTGTTAAATATATTTAGGTAATTTTACTAAAATTGTCCAAAATAATTTTTGTTTATGTCTAATTTAATCTGTAACTGTAATTAAATATTTTCTATTCCTGAAATTTCGTATCATACAAAACCAGAGTAAAAAAAATAATTAAGGTGACTATCTATTTCAAACAAGAAATTTCAGTGAACAATTTCATTGTATGTGTATTTGAAAACTGACAAATATTCTTTTCATAATTTAATTTCTTTTTATTGTCTATCTGAATTACCCCTTTTTGCATTGGAATTTCATTTGTATATCATAAATACTGTCTAAATTATTAAATGCAAATAATGTAATACATGTAATTAGAATTTTTTTTAAGCATGATGCGTAAATTATTGTCATCTGTATTTTTTAATCCCATTTCTGTATTTCTGATTAAATATTTAAATACAATCTTCGCAAATTAGGATAAATACTTTCCCTAACCCAAACAAAAGATCACCATTTATCAAACTATAATGTTAATTACCATCTTTTCTAAATGCAACCATCAGTTTCCATCAATTCCATCCCCCAAGCAATATTTTACTGGTGCTTACTGTAGCTGTCCAACATAAAAAAAAACCCCTTGTGGCCCATTAATTGGCTAATAATACTGCCTGTAATTTTTAAGCTCCCCACCTCTATCTACCCCGCTCATTATCTGTTTTTTGCAAGCTAAACTCAAGCTGACTTTTAATCACATTCATAATTTGGGAGAAACAAAAATGTCCAAAGGGCTTTTTTTTTTTGCAATAGTGAAAGTAAGAAATTCATTATATTGACATTTTAACAGATGTAATATAATTGTAGGGACCAAAAAAAAGATGTGCAATATTACACTGGCATTCATAATAATAACATTTCATTGTATTTATATCTTATGAATTTACTTCAGAATACTCTGGAGATAAGGTCTCTTATGACTGCATCTTTGGTAGTATTGATTGCACAGAAAAATTTACTTATTCTTAGTAGCTCTAAATCTGAAAAAAGAAATTGATCTCTAAGCTGTTTATACATAATAACTTTAAAATTATTCTGTCTTAGAATTATATATATCTTAAATAAAAAAGTTGCTGATTTTTTTGTCTTGCTTTTTTCTGAAATGTCTTAAGTATATTTATATCATTTGAACTTACTTCAGCAGAATATTTTGGAGATAAGGTGACTAATGATAGCACTGTTGGTAGTAGTGATTGCTTAGAAGAATCCACTGATGCTAATAATGCTAGGGAAAATAGGGAAAACAGTGCTGAAAGTCATATTGCCAGTAAATTACATCATGCAGGTAAAGGTTTAGAACTATTTTATAGAATGAATTCATTTTTCATTTGTGTCTGATAAGCTCTATACCTGAAAAAAAAATTGTTCTTCTAAGTTGTTTAAACTTCATAACTTGTTAATTGTTCTGTCTTTGATTTTTAGTTTTTAAAATTAAATACCACATCTTCATATCTTTATATCTTATGAACTTACTTCAGCAGAATATTTTGAAGATAAGGTTCCTAATGACAGCACTGTTGATAGTAGTGATTGCTCAGAAGAATTGACTGATGCTAAAGCTAATAATGCTAGGGAAAACAGCGCTGAAAATCACATTGCCAGTAAATTACATCATGCAGGTAAAGGTCTAGAACTATTTTATAGAGCAAATTCATTTTTCATTTGTGTCTGATAAGCTCTGTACCTGATTAATGATAGATATTTTTTTTTATAATTTATATAACATTTTCTGGTGATATTGTGAACTTTTAAAAATATTGTATTTGTTATTTATTGTGAAATTTTTCCATAAACTTTGCTGAAGAGCGAATATTTTCATTTTGTAGGTAAAATTGAAGCTCAGCAGGATCCTGCAGATGTTTACAAAAGAGATATAGAGCCACTTGTTTTGGAGCTTTCATCTCATACAAAGAGTAATATTAATTATAGACGATAGGGATAGTTAAATAACAATCCTAATCACATTAATGGAATTTCAAATTTTTGTTTTAATATCTCTAGTGATTTTAATTTACTCAATGTATTTTTTTAACTTCCCCAGAAAAAGACTACACTCGAGCTCATGAATTTGCTGATCTTCTTAATGTGGCACTGGAGAAAAATAACTGTTTTTCCAAGCAGTTTCAGCATAGGGCAAGTTTATTAACAATAATCTTTAAACTTTTGGATGTTGATGAACCCAGAGTTCTATTGAAGTTGGCTAGACTTATACTAGCTGTAAGTGAAATTATTAGTGTAAATTAAAGTATAATTTGTACTTAATTATGAATTTGTAATCTATGTGAATAAACTCTCAAGCACCTACCCCATATAATAGGCTCATAATTTGTAAACAAATACTGCAAGCTGTAAATATGAAACTAGAAGAGCACTAGTGGAAATCAATTTTGTATTCCATCACCATTGTTGAAAAAAAAAATTCAACTTCTTTTATTCTTTATGAGCAAATAGCATAAATTAGTACAAATAAAACCATATAAATCCACATGGTTCTTAGGTTTTGAAAATTTGTCTGCTTTATGTTGTATATTTTTTTTAAAACTCATTTTATTATGAAAAGAATATTTGTCAGTTTTCAAATACACATACAATGAATTTTTTTTTTAAATAGATACAGTCACCTTAATGATTCTTTTATGAATTTATTTTTTTCAGTTTAAAGTGGGTAACAACAATTTATTAACTGTGTGTAAACTGGTATTCAAGATTAGCCGCAATGAAAAGAATGACTCTTATTTCTTGGAGGAAAATATACTCAGTACGAATTTTATTCATTACCTTAACGATTTAACAGTAATTAATGCTTTCATGATATATCATAAACATACAGCAGATGTCAATTTGTAGCAAATAAAACTTTTATTCCTTCAATTGAGGTATTCATTTAAAGATTGTTGAATTTTATTTTACTTAGACTTACTTTTAGAAACCATTAGAAGTGCTGATGTAACTCATTCATGTGAAGCACTAGTTTACCTTGTCGGAGCTGTCAAATTCCTGACAATGAATGAAGATGTTCTTAAACGATTAGCTAAATTAGACTGTATCAAGACACTAGCTCAACTAATGCACTCCATAAACAAGATCGTAAGTTGAATTCAAAATTTTTTTGCTAGTATAAAGTAAAAGAAAAGGGTGAGAAAACAAGTAGATAAAAATATTTTGTTACACATATAAAAATATGTAGATCTTCTCAACAATAGTATTTTTTGAAGTACACTGCATTATCTGTTTGACATGTCATATTTTCACTGATTTAGGTTTTTCATTGAAGAATTATACTGGAAATTTTAAACCATTTTTTTTTTAATTTACCAGCACAGATTTTTGCTGTAGACTTTATTATAACATCTCTTATTATTACATATCTAATTATTACTCTTTTTCTTCCTTTGGCTCTACAGCCCATTTAGGGCCTTGGCCTGCCATACTACTCTTCTCCACTTTTCCCGATCCATGGTCTTCTTCCTCCACTATCTCACTTCTATTGCTTTAAGGTCTTTCTCCAATTCCTCTAACCATCTGCTTCTTGGCCTGCCTTTAGGCCTTTTCTCATTGGGTGTTGCCTTAAATATTGCTTTTGGACCTCTGTTGTTTTCCATTCTTTCTATGTGCCCTACCCACCTCAATCTGTTCATTTTGATTTCAGCTGTTAATTTGGTTCTTTGTATTGTTTGTACAGTTCTGAATTGGTTCTACTTCTCCTCTCGTTATTGTCCTTTACTGGCCCATATATTTTCCTTTCCCAAGTGTTTAGCATATTTTCTGCTTGTTTGCTGATGGTCCATGTTTCACTACCATATGTTACTGCTGGTCGGATCATTGTCTTGTATATGGTTTTTTAATTTTTCTGGAGATCTGTCTGTTTTTCAGTATTTTATGTAGTGTGTAATATATTCTGTTCCCTACTTCTTGTCTGTTTTTGATTTCTATCATTATATCATTTTTCTCACTTATTGTTAATCCCAGGTATTTAAAGTTTTCTACTCTTTCAAATGCTCTATCACTGATTTTGAATGATTTTTCTTTTCCTTCTTTTTCATTTCTTTGTAATAGCATGTATTGAGTCTTTGTTTCGTTTACTGTTAAACCTGCTTTCTGAGCTGCTGTTTCCAATTCTATTAATGCTTTTGCTATATGCTTGCTTTGCTTTCCTATCAATGTTATGTCATCAGCATATGCAAGGTATTGGATGGGTTCTGTAAATATTGTTCCTGTTTTCATAGACTTCGTTTTTTCACTTCTGAGGTAGTGTGTTATAGTTCCTCGCTTATCCAACTGTACGTTTCTTATGACTTTTTCTAGGGTTAAGTTGAAAAGTATGCACGAAAGGGAGTCTCCTTGTCTAAGTCCTTGGTTTACTTTAAATTCTCTTGAGCTTTCCCCTTGGATTTTCACTTTGCTTCTTGAGTTGTTTAATGTCATACGTACTAGTCTAATGAGCTTGTTGGGGATACACAACTCCTGCAATGTTTTGTAAAGATAATTTCTATTGATGCTGTCATATGCCATCTTGAAATCTATGTACAGCTGATGTAGGTTTATATTATGCTCATAACATTTTTCTAGAGTGTTTCGAAGGGAAAAGATGTGGTCTGTGGTTGCTCTGCTAGGCCTGAAACCACATTGATAGTCACCTAATACTGTTTCACTGAAATTCCCTATTCTGCAGGCTATTATTTTTGTTAGTATTTTATAAAAAGTGTTGAGAAGTGAGATTCCTCTGCAGTTGTTGCAGTTAAGTTTCGAACCTTTCTTGTGTAGTGGAACTATTAAGGCTGTTTCCCATTCTGTTGGCATTATCTCTTCTTTCCATATTTTATTGACCATCCTGTGTATTTCTAAGTGTAGTGTGCGTCCTCCATATTTGAGTAACTCAGCATTTATGTTATCTTCTCCTGGTGCTTTATTGTTTTTGGTCTTTTTAATAATATTATTTATTTCTTCTATGGTTGGTTTTTCTATTTCTGCCCCATTGTCCTCTGCAATGTTTGGTACATCATTTTCGCTGTCAGTTTTAATGTTCAGCATTTCTTCAAAATATTCCGCCCACCTTTCTAGAACCATTCCATTTTCTATAAGCAGGTCGCCTGATTTGTTAAGACACATGTGAGATCTTGCTTGGAAGCCGTTACTTTCCTCTTTGATGGCCATGTACATTTTTCTTTTTTCTTTTTCTTTTGAGTATTCCTCTAGTTTTACTAGTTTCCCTTTTCCCATTCACGTTTTTTCTTTCTGCATATTTTAGTGGCCTTCCTTCTAGCCTCAGTGTATGCGTGAGTTGACTTCCTGGTTGCTTTTTGTAGCATTACCATCCTCAATTTGTTTCGTTCTTCCACTTCTTTTTTGCATTCATCGTCATACCATTCGGCTCTTTTCTTCTTTTGCTTGTATCCTATGACACTTTCTGGTGTGTTTTTTATAGTTTATTTAATCTTTTCCCAGTGGCTATTTGAAATAAAATTATTCTTAAATCATCAGGTGGACTTAAATAATCAGTGAACAAATTCACTATATTATTGCTGTTTTTTTTCTAAAGATGTTCACTGGCTATTTCTAATGTGTTAAAAATTAAAGCACATGAAACATTTTGAGAAATAGCATTTTAATATTTTCAAATATAATTGAAACATAATTTTAAAAAAATCTTAGATTAAATATAATAAATTAAAAAGAATATTGAATTTCATAAACTTGAGCATCTGGATTAAAATTACCATAGATTTTAGAGGAAATATAAGACATGTTTCTTTTTAATTTTAGAATCGAGACAATGATAAACCTGGTGACCAGTTTGGAAATATTCTAGTTCAAGTAAGAAGAAATGTTCTCATTCAAGTTTGTACAATACATGTATTACTTTAGAGAATTATAATATTTTACTCCAAAAAAAAAAGGTAGAAATCTTTTTTAGCAATGTCAAAACACTTTTAGAAAATACTTCAAATAAACAAATGCATACATGTAATAGTATGAAATTGAAATATTTTTTAATTCCACCAGTGCATCTTACTTTATTTAGTTAATTAATGCTGCCATCATCTCTTTATGTCACAGTTAACAGCATCATTGAGAAATTTGGCCAACACCAGCTCAGGCAGAGACAGATTTCTTACCCATAATGTTATTGAAGGGCTTGTACTTATAATGGAATCATATTCTGGTGATGGTGATTTGATCATGTACATCTCTAGAATCTTCAGGTTTGGCTAAAGTTATAAAATGTTTTTCATGACTTTACTTTTATAGTTATAATTTATCTCTTATACTGAAAATTTCATCACCACCCCCTCCACACACACACACAGACACTTTTCCTGTGAACTCTTTTCTTTTACCATTCCTGGATCCATAACATTATGTGTCAACACTTTGGTGATATGTAATAGGTCAATGACTGCTTAACCGACCTCCCCCCATCTCTTCCCTCGTCCGCCCTGTAAGCTTCCTGTCATCTTGCTTAAGTTCAGTACTGGCAGTATAATTAAATTTTATTTTTGTCCCTACTAAACTTAAGGGCAGCTTAAACTTTAAAATTAAAACATAAGAATTATGGACATTTAAGCATTTTTTAATGATTGGGTGTGTTTAAAATACACTATCAGAGTGAAATAAGCTCTGAAACACTATTATTTTTATAAATTTTGTCGAAAAACTTAAAAAAATAGGTCATATTAGCCGAAATCATGTCATCACTTATGTCGCAGTATTTTAAAAACTATAAAGTATTTAAAACTAAAATTAAAGCAGTGTACTAAACTAGATGTGAGTGATTGATTATGCCTGGATAAAGAGAATAAAATAAGAACTTTTTTTTAAATTAATTTTTTACTAAACCTTCATTTTCTTACATTTTTTTATGGGGGTAGGTATAGGGTACCAACATAAAAAATAGACAAGATATGCATATATAAGCTTTTTGGAGGCACAGATTGTTACAAAATGAATAAGCAACAATTCTGCCAAGTTTCATAGCTAAAACATGATTACTTTTTAAAATAACATGACATAACTAAGTAAAAAATTTTAAAAAAGCATATTTTGAGAAAATCAAGAAAAACAACAAAAGTTACATATTTTTTAAATACCTTCTTAATTTAGAATCCCCCAGGCACATGCATTTCATCAGGATTATCATGTGAGCAGCTAGCTTCATTTTTTTTACTCTTAGGCTTCTTTATTTTTTTCTCAAGGGCTTTTTTAGACGAAGAAATCCTTTTTTTATCTGCGCCCAAAAATGATGATATAGTGTGGTCCCCTATTTCTAAGTTCAATAGTTTAAAAATATTTTTTCTACCTAATTCCCATCATTATATACTATAGTGGCATCATGCACAGCTACTTCTAGCCTTTTTTTACCTACAAACTGACTTTTTGGGCACCTTTTCCAGATTAAATTATGGAATGACTCGTTCGCATTTTGGGTACCACCGTGAGTGCATTTATCTAAAAATGATTGATCCGAAAGGTCATGAAATATAGGTTTTATTGCTAAAAGTACAAATTCTGGAAGTCTATTTTTGTTAGCAGCAATTAAATCTGTGTCTTTGGGACACCACTTACCACAATCATCATGTACCCCACTCTGATGTTTCCAAATAGCTAAAATATCCTTTTTCATCCCATCGATATTCCCAATGTTATTACGTATCGCTCCCCCATAATGCCCTTGTATTCTTTTTATGTCTGGCTTAGTAATTTTTTCCCTTGTGTGTTTGTTATGTTCCAACAATTATACTTAGTGGTTAAGAGTGAATCACAAACTTCTAGCCCACCAATAGCATGATTTCTTGTGTGTAATTTCTCCCTACCCATCTCCGCTCATTATCTGTTAAACATATAAGCTGCTTTTCGCATTCTAAACTCAACCGACTTTTTTTAAAATTTCAAATTTGGGAAAATAATATTGTTGAGGTTTTTTTATATTTTTTTTAATGAAATACTGAAAGTAAGAAATTCGTTTCAGCGACATTTTTTAATAGAGGTTATATAAGCAAGCAGGAAGAGATTAAAAATATCTGCAAACTAAATAACATTGTATTAATGCTATCTTTCGAACATTCAAAAGTAATTGCAATGAAATATCACTTGAAGTACATTTTATTACTTGAAAGAAGACATTAATTAAATTCTTTAATAGTACATTATTCATTCAGTTACATGTGCTAGGATATTAAAGTTGAATATTGTCAAAACTGATGTCTGTCAAAGATCATTTTATCTTGTATGTCATCAGTTTATAAGGAATTAAAATGTATCATGTTGTATTTAAAAACTGTCCCACTTTGTCTGCATTGCTTTATTTTAAGATGTTTTACTGTCTATTCAAATAAAGGACAAATAGGCAGATCACTTTGGAAAAATTGATGGCATTGAAATAACATCTATCTCAGTTTTGCGTTAAATTTTGTACAATTAGGGAATCTAAATGATAAGTAACTCCCAAGTTTTGTTACCTGTCCACTGAGGTTCCTGTAAGGAAGAGATGTGTTGATTCCATATTAAACTTTCAATAACAGTCTTGAGGTGTTTTTTCAATATCCCTGGAATTTGAATTGGCAACATATCAGTCAAATCAACTCACAACCTCAAAAATTGTAAACTTTAAACTTACTACATGTATTAATTTGCATTTATTGTATTTTTTGGCAGTAAAATAACTCTTCATCCAGACTGTTGTTCAGTATTAGCCAACTTGCCTCAATGTTACAAGGCATTTGTCAGTTTGCTGAAGAGACATTTATTGAAAGATGTAAGTTAGTCACTTAATTATTTAGGGCTGTGTAACTTAGTTTGTGAAAACCTTAAAAATTAAGGCTTGTTTCATATCTGCATGACCTAAAAATGCCATTTTCCAGTATGTGATGCATTTAATATAATTCTTTCAGGACCTGGTTGTAAGACTTTGTTTTGTTATTGGGAATCTGACTATTAAAAATGATGCAGCTAGGTTAAAGTTTTTTCAAGAAAACAATTTGCTGGAAACATTACTGCTGATCCTCAAAACATACTTTGAGTTGGACAGACAGGTAGAAATAAATGCTGCTGTATTTTTAGCCTAAGATTTTATATAGTGTTCACATCTAGATTACATGTAGCCTAATATTTTATACTAGCTATACCCTGCAAAGCTTTTGTGTAGTCGATAGAGATAGACTATTGTTCTGCTTTGATACATATTTTCAAAATTAAAATCTAATTAGTTGTTGTTACTTTTCATTTAAACAACCAAAAGGATAAATTATAAAAAAAAATTAAGTAAAAAAAAACAACATAGTGACCGTGCGAGGAATCAAGCCTGGGTCACCAGCATAAAAGAAAAAAAATGAATGCAGCTTAACCATAAAGCCTCCATGTTACTCAAACTTATGTGATTTTTATTATATCATTTAGAAATTGCTGGATTATTTTACACTTGTACTTGACGTGTAAGTCTTAAAAATATAATCTTATTTTATAATTTAAAAATAAATGGAAGCACTATGTATTTAATAATGAAGTAATGAGATAGCTGATAACGTTATTTGTATAGAAATTGTGCAGAATATTAGATCGACTTTTAAAAAGAACTTCATTTACGAAATTTGTTACAACCAATGGGCTATTCTCATACGTCGGAGAATTTTCGATTATTACTATCGTTTACGTTTGACTATTTTAAAATTCACTCTGTTGTAATAAAAACAACAATAATTTGAATGATAATATGTTAAATTTACTTTTTAAATCTTTGAGACTTTTACGTTTCATAATAAAAACCACAGAAACTATTTAAAACAGTAGATTTTTTTTTGAAAAAGAAATATCGAATCGAGTCCCTGATTAATATTTTTAACTGAAATACATTGTATTAATTCTTTATTTTCGATTTAACACATACGTGAGACCGCTATTATTTATATAGATGTGTTCACATCTAGATTACATCTAGCCTAATGTTTTATATAATGTTCACATCTAGCCTAATATTTTATATAATGTTCACATCTAGCCCTAATATTTTATATCCGTGTATGCGTGAGTTGACTTTCTCTTTGCTTTTTGTAGCATTATCATCCTCAATTAGTTTCGTTCTTCCACTTTACTTCACTTCAGTCTTCAACGAACTTCAGTTGTTTATCAGCCATTATTGGAAATAACTAAGGCTCTTCCGGCTGCAACTATTTTAGGTTTAAAGAAATTGTGGATTTTTTATTGCTGTCCTGATAATGACAAAATTTAAACATAAATTATTATGGCTTACCCATCAAGCATATGTATCATATCATGATTGTTAATACATAATTTTAACTTTGGAATGACTCTCTTTTTATTTGTAATAACTGTTCCAGATTCCTAAAAAGGATATAAAATGTTAGTATAAATTTTTCAATAGTTTTATCATCAAATATTAACTCTTTTAATTTACTGAAAATATAATGTGAAATCAGGGAAAGACCACTGCAAGTGGATTAAAGGAAGATGCAAATGTAAACAGAGCTGTTGAAGGAGAGATAGAATCTCAAGTCACCATAGTTGAAGATGTTCTTATCAAGGTACATGTAGTTATTTTACAATTGTATACTTTTTTTTTTTTTAGATAGTTTCTTCTTACTTAAATTGACAATCATCTCAATTGTTCTGTGATATAAATATAAAACTTTTTTTTTTGTTTTTAGCTTGGTATCCTTGTTATAATAAAAAAATGCTACTGATATTTTCTACAAAAGTAATTATTATCAGAAAATATACATTATTGAATTTATAATTCATTAGGTAATGAGAGTTATTGCCAATTTAACTATCAATGAAGATGTTGGATTGACCATTAGTGAAAACAATGAATTCATGAAGCTGCTGCTGAAAATAATAGGTCAGTTTTTTTTTTATAAAAACAGAATCAAATAATTATAGTAGACTCTTATCTATTCAGCTCAGCACCTAGCCAGCCCTTCTATTATCTGACCTAATCTAAAAATGGTGTTTTTAATGAGGAAGATGATTATCTATAGATCTCCGGCATGTCCAGCTTTTCTATACTCCTACAAGCTCTTCCCCATAGTCAATATTAATCTGTTGTACTGTAAGCCCTTCAAGATTGTATACAATTATTTTTAGAGCTCTTAAATGTTCATATTTTTTATCTGATTTTCTTTGCCTCTAGATGAAAAAGATATTACATGTATTCGTCACGAGGAAGTCATTATTAATGCTGTGGTTGCCATCAATAATTTATCATATTACATCATACAGAACCAGTCACAGATAAGTTTACAGTTAAACATAGCAACATGTAAGATATTCAATGTTTTGTTCATTTAGAGTCAAAAGGAAATTTTCACCACACAAAAAAAATTACACTTGTTTTAAAATTAAAAATAATTTTATAGTCTTATCAATTCATCAATTATGAAATGTTATATTGAACCTTTTTTTTTTTTTGTAAAAGCCCTGCTGAAACTTCTCATGATCAATAATATGGAAGGTATCTTGGAAGCTGCTAGGGTATTTGGTAATTTGACTAGGCACAAACAGATAAGAGATTACCTGTCTCAAAAAAAAGGTATATTGTTTCCACTTATGTTAAAATTTTAAATAATTTTTTTAACACATGGCTCAAACATTTTTGCTGCCCAGGATTTATCAAGTGCTTTAGGATAGTTTTTGAAAATGTTGTAGCATGTCAAGCTATTAACCCATTGCCTGTTATTCTTGCATGATGCTATGTTACTGATGTAATGGTATCTAAAATAGTTGAAGTAAAATAATAATAGGAGGCAAATAGCCACACAAAATTTACTTTAATTTTACAATTGAAATTAAGTTTTATTGCAAATGATATAAAATTGTCCTTTACTACAAGCTATGTCAATGTCACAAATGTGCAGACAATTTTCTGACTTTAAAGGGTTAAAAAAAAATGATTTGAGACAAGATTGTCAATAAGATTTTTAACGTCAGAAGGTCAATTTTTTTTTACTTAGAATACTTGATAAATTTTAGTCCAATGTTATAATAGAATTTGTTTATTACAAAATATTTGTTCACTGCAAGTAACAGTTTCCAAATTTCATTCAATGGTTTTTTTTTAGTGGATGCCATGATGGTTACATTATTAGACTCAAATAACAGAGAACTTGTTTACATTGCTTGTGGTGTTCTCATTAACTTCATGTTGGATGAAGAAAAAAGACCTGTTCTACTGAGAGAAGGAGGAATAAAGAAGTATGTAAAATTCACATTTAAGAAATCAGTCAGAGTATGTTTCATTTTTCAAAAGACACTGTTATTAATCATTTACTTAGATACAGCCATACCCTAATTAATGCTAGGAATTCTTAACTTGTAGCCTATATTATGGGGATATATGGAAAATAACATTAGTAGAGAATATATTTTGAAAACCTTAATTTCCACATCCAAAAATTATAGACACCTTTTATATATTTTCTGGCTGTTTAATACCCCAGCATTGCCCAGGAAATTGAGGTACCATCTGACACTCCTTCATAATCATTTAAACACCATACAAATTTATGTAAAGAAAAGCGTTCATTGAACGGTTTGTAAAAAAATAAAATATTGTATCCATGAAGCGATATTAGAAGATAACAGTACAAGATAGTGCAATGTCCATTGCAAATAAATTCCAGTTTTGTTCACAAAAGCATGCTACATGTAATATGGCTACAAAAAAATCATGATGTGTTGACTCTGCATACAAACATTTTTATACAGAAAATGTTTCATTGAGTTGCATGTAAGAGCTTGAATGTGAAGTGATATTTAAAGATTTATAACTTCACTATCAAAGGTCATATAGTTGAAAATTATAAAAACAGGTACTTCCCCTGACTCCAAAATTCTGCTGACTCAACTTTAAAATTTAAATACATCTAACTGCAGTATAATTTTTTGCTTCAAAGGAATGTAATTTATAGTAAATATTTTGATTAACTTTTTATTTTTTTACTGACAGTTTATCCTATTTTAAACCAAATATCACATTAAAATGATCCAATATTTATCAATAGTATTTGGAACTATAAGGACCATTTGTTTCATAAATTTCTTTCTTTTTTAGCAAGGGGACTCTTATCCAGTCACACTAATTTATTATATATACATGTATACATACATATAGATTTTAAAATGTTATTCAAAGAAAAAATTCAAATGCCTGATAATGTTGATGTGCAAAGCTTTTAATTGTTTTTCAGACAGAGGTTATTTAATGATACATGATTATAAATGCATTGCATCTATGGTCTTGTTTTTTTTTCAAAGCCAAAATCTTTTACTTGTTTCACTTCTGTCATCTTAACAATCTTTTAATAATTTGAAAATTTTGACATTGTCATAAAATGTAAACAATATTTTAATTTTTTTTTACAAAATAACATTGAATCATGAGTATGTATACTTGTGTTACAATTTTTTATAAGAATGTTCATTTATGTTAATTTTTTAAAATAAGTACAGTATTTAGGTTAACTTATAATGTTTGTGTGTTTCAGACTAATTGAAGTATTGCGAGACTTTGGCAAAGAAGATTGGCAGCTGAGCGGGTGTGTTTGTAAAGTCTTGGTCAATTATAGCTCAAGAATTCATTCCAGTTCAAACAGCTTTGGTCAGGAAGAAGCTATTGAACTTTCAGAATTACTTACTGAATACATAGGTATGTACTTAAATAAAAAATTACCTGTATCCACTCTGTGGTGATTTGGAACTACTTAAGATATACTCTAAATCATTAAGCCATTCGAATTTAAAAAAAAAAAAATTAATTCAGATGTCTTTGACTTAAGAAAAAAATTGTTTTTCTTCTTCTTGGAATAGACAAAGATTTAGCACTAGGTGAAACACTGGCCAATGTTGGTGATGATGAAATGAAGGAATACATTGAAGATGTATGGCATGAAGAGTTTTATTCTGTAGGAGCACAACTTCTCAAGAGAATTGAGTCACATTTGTCTCCTCTGGAACCATTAGAAGCCCCATCTTGACCAAACTTTCTGAGTTTCTCATTCTCTTATGGCTGTAATCCTAAGGCTTTTGATATTTGAATTGGACTTAATTAAAAAAATATCAACACGATAATGGGCAATTTTTCTGTTATCATTATGTTGAATGGTTCTAAATTTATTGGCTTTCTATTATTGACGTTGTACTTGTAGTGGGACGGCAGCTAAGGTTGTTGTCATATTTAACAAAGTTGTCTTCACTCAAATTTTTACATTGCAGTATCTCAAATATTC
This sequence comes from Bulinus truncatus, assembly GCA_021962125.1. Classification (NCBI taxonomy): domain Eukaryota; kingdom Metazoa; phylum Mollusca; class Gastropoda; family Planorbidae; genus Bulinus; species Bulinus truncatus. The sequence continues at coordinate 3,104,423 of JAGDYQ010000001.1, read as the reverse complement.
TCATTTATTTTGATCCAGAGTCATTAATAATGTCATGCTCTTTCCACTTACTAGTAAAATTTATTTTATACATTTTGCCGTAACAGTATTTTTCAGAGTATCTGCATTACTAAATTAATAAAAATGAAAAATAAATGTATATCATTATTGAATTAATTATTGCGTTTTTTTTCTGATAAGTAAGCTTGTAATTGTTTTACAGCTTATATAAGTACATGTAACTTAGTTAATGATATTTGCAAATATATAATTTTGATTAGAAATCCTTTGCAATGAATATGCTTTATACCATTTACTCACATTGCTGTGTAATCTAAAATCCAGTTGCTTTTAAAAAAAAACTTGCTTCAGTCACTAATACATGTATAATGTTATTGCTTTATCTGATTCTAACACCTTGTTTAGCATTCCTAATATTACATCATAGGAACGTTGTTTTTATCGATGCTTTATTTTTCTTAATTATGTTTAGTTATCATATTGCATTTGGTTTGAATCAAAGAAAAGTTTTTTTCATCACTTGCATGTGAATGATCATGGTTTAGCAGTAAAATTCATGACTTTTTATATATTTTTATTTGAAATTTATATTATTTTATTAACCGGCTGATTTGGAAAGAAAAAAAGCTCTGTATAAAAAAAAAATTTTTTTTTTTTTTAAAACTTATAGAAAATAATTTATAATGTTTTCACTGCTATTGCACTTTAATCTTATTGCATTTAGTAGTCACAAATGTATAAACAGAATTTATCAGAATGTGTAAAATAATTTTAGTTTTTTAGAAAGATATTGCGAAAAGTATTTTTTCACATTATAATCCCAACTCTAATCAATTTAATGAGAAAACCGTATTATTGGCACCCAGAAAAAGTGAAAAAGAAGTATTTTTCTTTTAACAAATGAATAAAATTTACTGATGCATTAAAAAAAATGCATTCTAACAGATAAAAACACAATAGCGGTCCAGTTATAAAAAAATAGTTTTAAGCTTCTTTTTTTAAATTGAATTTTGACTTTAAGTGATGATGCTATTGATAGATATGTAAAAGTTCTTTTTTTTTTCTCTACATATTTCTATCTATAGGTAATTTCTTGTCGAGAATGACTGATATTTTATGATATACATATTTCTATCTATAGGTAATTTCTTGTCGAGAATGACTGATATTTTATAATATATATTTTAGTAATTAATTAATGATCAATTAATTTTAGAAACATAATTTCTTTTCTATTAAATTCATGAGACCTTTTTTTCTTACAGTTAACATAATTTTGCAGTGTAATAATTTGCTCTGATTATCTGTATTATATTTATATTCATGTACTGTTAAATCCTACATTTTTTATCAGCAAAAAATGGTATTTTTTTCAGGCATACATCTTTTCATCACTATTTAGTTAAACTTCTGGAATCTATGGTTCCAGTATTCAAAAAAATTCATCTTTCAAATTGAAATACTATAGAAAAAAAAGTATTTCACAACAGTTTAGATGTTAATTATCTTTTTATTTTTTGAGTCAGTATTGTTGAGTCTTTCTAGCTAAAATTTTATACCTACGTTTTTGATTATGAGGTATTTTATAGAGCAACTCATTTTCTAAAAAAAATGTATATATTTGTGTTTATAATATTTAGTCTTTGTAACATTTTGATAAATAAGTTACTGACACATATGGTCTTTAACAAAAGTGTGATTTTTTCATGTATATAACATTCATGTTCAGATTTCATATGAAATATAATCACTGGGAAATATTTTAAAAAATTAATAAAATCACTGGTAAAATGTTTTAAAGATTTCTTTTAAGATTAAAATATTGGAGTTGTAAAGGGCTCTATTTTTTCTTTGTTCAAATGTATAAATATCAGTTCTAGATGATCACTAATGTAGATACAATTTATCACCTTCCTTTTAAATTAAAAAAAAAATTCTAGTGTTAAAGGTTTATTTTGTGAAATCTTTTTTTTTAAAACTAATCTTAAGTATCAACATTGTGCAATTTTCCGTCCAATTTATTGATTTTCCTAAAGTCAGATCATTTTTAAAGGCTTATGGTAATGATCTTTATAAATGTAAAAATTTCGCAGCATGTGAAGCTGAAGTATTTTTTCATACTGTTGCTTTCAAGTGACTTTATTGAAAACAGTTTTGTAATTTTTACATATTTATTTAAGTGTACATACTATTTATATTTGAAGACTTACTTCACTGATGGCAATCTAAAGAAAATTTTTTAAAATTGTATTTTAAACTTTTTAAAATTTATTGCAAGTATCTTATTCGTAGATACATATCGTCCGTCCTTCTTGCAAGAAATAAATGGATTTTTTTTTTGGTTCAAGAACTTTTTTTTTATCTTATGTACCGTAAGGTGGTCCAATAAATATTTTTAAGAATACAACTTTTTCAAAATAGATATTTTCAGAATTGTTTTCTTTTTAACATTCTATTGTTCCAATGATCAATGTAGTAGGATTTTTTTATAACATTCCATTTTTTAAAAGTTTACTCTTGTCTATTTATCAAAATATAAACAAGGCATGATGGTCAATAAAATTCCTTATCTAAGAATATTCAATGTGTATATTTTGACAAAACATCATTTATATTACAATAAAAGTCATCTGACATAATATCATGCTTGTATCTTCTTTCAATTAAAATATATTTGGCTACATTGTATCTTATTTGATTATCCCTTACCTCAGAATGATTTTAAAACTGTGATTTAAGTGTGCTTCATGGTAATGAATAAAATCACAACTTTTATTATTGTCATAAGCACTTGATGTTACCAGTAATCAACTTTGAACATTCCTATGTTATCTTATTTGATGTTATATTTATTTGTTCCTTTCAGGATGTAGCCTTGATTTTTTTTAATGTTAAAATAAACCATGTTTGCAAACTTTTGTTTAAAGTTGAAGTTTTTTTTAGACCTTTTGATAACATTTTGTGTTTTTTAGTTGCACTGGTTGTATGAGAGTGGGCTGTTCTTGCTAAAAAATGATATGAAATCTATATTGAGAATTAGTAGATTTTATCCCCTTTACCCAGTTGAATAACCACATGTTTTTAAGGGTTTCCTTTTAATAAGAATAATCTGGACTCACCTGCAGGACAAGGTGCGAACAAGGAAGATGTTAATTGGATAGAAATCTCCTTCACATTTTTTTATCAACAGCTGAAAAATCTATATTTTGCACTAGGGATAAACAACAATCAGTGATTCATGACAGCACCAATCAGAGATTTATAACAAACCAAGGCCGTGATTCTTGACCACTAATAGCACCGATTCATGACAACAAATAGAACTGATTTATGATGACACCATGATAATTAATAGCACTGATTCATAACACCACAATCAGATGAGCTTCACTTGGATTATTTGGAATCAACAAGATCAACACATTTTTACTAGGGCTACTGATTAATTGTAATAAACGGATAATTAATGTGGAGGGTGAGCAAGACTTAGTGGGGGGCGAAGTGTAGCAAAATATGACGGGGAGAGTGGTTGACATTTGCATAAGTTTGGAACCTACAGTATGACAAAAACACATGTTTGCTGTTGTTGATTAAAAACTAACTCGCATAGCTTGATACATGTCAGTAGACTGGTCTGAATAACTAATTCTATGGACATATATGCTAATGCCTAATAGATCTGTTAAAATTACTCTTTTGTAAATTAAACTGACTTGTTTAATATGCCAGTATTATGCTTTGATATAATGACAAACTAGTTTGAATACAAATAATTGTATAATAAATGTATTTTATTGTGTTGATTAAAATGTGCGGTAATTTGTGATAAACATGTTAATGCCTTAATTTCGATCAATTTTTTTTAATTCAACATCAGCTCTAATTTTTACTTGAGAAGAAAAGATTAACATGCTTTCCTTATGTGGAACTTTTGTATGTTCGTCCAGGGCTAGTTTCTCTTGAGTACTGCAGAGTTTATTAGATGACCACAATTTACAAATGCTTTGAAATGTTCGTCCAAGGCTAGTTTCTCTTGAGTACTGCAGAGTTTATTAGATGACCACAATTTACAAATGCTTTGAAATGTTCGTCCAAGGCTAGTTTCTCTTGAGTACTGCAGAGTTTATTAGATGACCACAATTTACAAATGCTTTGAAATGTTCGTCCAAGGCTAGTTTCTATTGAGTACTGCAGAGTTTATTAGATGACCACAATTTACAAATGCTTTGAAATGTTTGTTCAATGGGGATTACTTTTTTTTTTCTTTTTGTGTTAGGATAAAAATGAACTAATTATATACCAAGATCAAAATTGTTCATCTTCCTGAAATATATGATGGAATTTGGATGTAACAGACAGTACTAAAACATAGTTCAAAAGTCTTTAATTTTTCCTTTTAATGGAAAAATCATGCTCATTATGTTAGTCATTCCACATTAAGAATGTCATGGTTTATGGGTACTTGGAGATTATAACACAAGATGCAAGATATAAAAGTCCTTTAACAGTTGTCTTTATCCATAGATAGCAGCAACAAGTCCTATGTTTGAGCAATGTTTGTTATTAGTCTAAAGTTATCAGATCCGAAATTATGCATCACAGTGTACTATGTAGTTTAAAATAATCTAGACCTGTAGAAAAATTAGCAGATTTCAGTATCAGTACTTATTAAGTATAAGTTCAATTTACAATCCAAACCAATATTATTTAATTGAGCTTTAAATAAACCATCCCATAAGTTTTTGTTGTAGGTTAAACAAATGAAAAATAAATACAATATTTTTACTCTTGGATTCAGGAAATTCTAACTTTCTCATTTATTTTGCTTCAAATAAGACAGCTATGAAAACCAAAATATTTTAGCAGTTATGGTTGAATTTTTTTTTCACTTTTCATAATTAATATTAAAATAACAACAATGCACCAACATAAACAGAAGAAAAAGCTTAGTGAGCTCTCCTAAAAAAAAGTTGTCAGATAAGCATACATAAAACATAACTTATTAAAAAGAAAAGCTCTTGATCCTTTTTTGGAATCAGAACCAGAACATTAATTACTTATTAAATTACTATATGAAATCTATTCTCTATTAATAGGTTTTTTAAATGTGCATGTTAACACAATATATTTTATGAAAAATTTCCCAAAGCTTTATATTTATTCTCAAATAGTTATATTTTGTAAATGTTTTTGGCTTGCTGTCAATTTATCATGCTAATATAAGACAAAAACATTGAATCAAGTATAAGGCGCTCCTTGATTTATTGACCCCAAAAATATGACTTTCTTGTTGCATATGACAAGAGACCCTGATATAAATTCTGAAATTTTGAAAGAACAAATTCGCTTTAAAGCTGGGTAATAGCTCATCTTTATCTACCTGACTAATTATAATTCTGACAATCATTTTTAACAAATATGTAGAGATGACAAACTTTAGACAGGAATTTTGAAAAAAATCTTTATTATTCCATCACCAAAAATTTAAAATATTTAGAATATCATATAAATTCACTTTTGTGTCGTTGTGAAATGACAATAATTGCATTAGCAAGTTTTTCATAATCAGTCGGATCATTGTAAATGTGAGCAGAGATTCTGACATATAGATGACCTAGTACACTCTTAACTGGCACCTGAAAAAAAAACTAAATTAAAAAAATCCGAAGCAAAGTTGAGCGAGGTCAAAAATCTTACTTTAATGAGTTGCAAACAACAAGTATAAAAATAGACACAATATTAAAAAAAATAAATTACATGAAATATAGAGCTAAGGTATCATTTTTTGTTTACTATTCATGGTGTATTAATTATTGTGCTTGATTTTGTGTGCCTTTATATACTTATGATAATTCTATGCACACATACCTCAATATCAAACTCATGATATAAAATATTTTGTATTTTCTCAGCAGCTGAATAGTTGATTGTTTCAAACTTCATACTTAAAACTTCAGGGAGAGCAACAAGCACCATGGAACCTGGCAGAAATAAAAACAAATTCATTTTCAAGTTTGAAAAAGTCATAGAAACAATGAACACTTCATATTTGATTTTAAAAAGTTCAAGTCTTTAGATTTAGCTCTACATGATTACATACCAAACATTTCTATAGGAGCCGCCAAATATGATGACCAACTTTGGGTTAAAATTTGAGCTAGAACATGTAAATAAAAATTTTTGACATCATTAAGGACTTATACAAAAATTGTTAATTATTCCTAAGAGTAAAAATATGCATGAACAGATTATATTTTTTTACAAATATCACAAGCACAGTATTACCCCCTTCCCTGGCTAACTTGTATATGTAATCCCTGATTCTGGAACCAAGCTCCAGCCAAAAGTCTAGTACTGTGTGTAATGACAGCATAGGGCTATAATCATGCAAACCTACCAGGAAAAGTTTAATGAATCTGTTACAATGAAAGAGAGCTCTTCCGTCAATTAAACATTACATGCATCAATTCTATCTCGAATAAATCTTTATGTTTCTTCTTAAAGATACCGATAAAAAGAAATTAGGAAGAATAACTACCTGACCAAGAAAACTCAGAGTTAAATCCACTCCCAAAGCCATGAGAAATAACTGCGGACCTCACTTCACTCTGAAACTCTGGCTTAACATACAAGAAGGCTACACCTTTTGGGCAGCAGAGCCATTTGTGACCATTTGAGATATAATAATCTGGGTCCAGGTCAGACAAATTCAGTTCCAGTGCACCTAGTGCGTGTGCACCATCCACTAACACACGTGCATTACTTAATTATTGGAAATAAAAGTTCACATTCAGCAATTAAAAACAAATTCTTCAAAATATTACTTACAATATATTGAAACACACCTGACAGAAATTATAAGTAAATTTGAAGCAAATAATCCTTTCCTACTACAAAAAAATTATCAAAGAAAACATAAACCTACGCTCCACGGCATAGACTAATCATATCTTTCAAAGGCATAATGATTGGTGTATTGCTTGGAATATGATCTATAATGACCAATTTTACATCCCCTTTTGTCAACTCATCTCTTAGAATATCCAAAATCTGAAAAAGGAAAATTAATAAATGATTAATAAAAGATATGGTCAAATAAGATGAAAATCTTTCACTAGATTAACATTAAAAACACTTACATGCATTTTGTTGAATGATGTGTAATTATGAGGAACTAAATAAATTCACAATGATCCATCAAACGTTAATTCTGCATCATATACTAGCACATTTAAAAGTCACGCATAGTGAAGATTAAAATTATACAACGGGAATCATTTGAAAAATTTTCAGCTTATACATGTACAAATTTTTTTTTAGCAGTTTCTACTTTGCAATAATTTTTAGGTAGCATATGTCTACCCAAATGTAATATATAGGCTCAGATTTTCATGAAAAATCATATTTTTTCCATTTTGTGGTATATTTAGTTCTTAAGCAATTTAAACCAAATAGCATTTACTCTGAGCTCTATTTAATGTTAATTATTTGTCACATAAAATAATATTTTGGCCTTTTTATGACTGGGCGTATTTCATAAAAAATGCCATTAAAAGAATATTTTTATGTTTTTGTATTGTTTTTTTTCAAGTTAAATCATTCTGTACTTAAACTGAATGAATGTAGTTACATGCAACATGCTTGGATTTTCATGAAAAGTTTTCTTTCTTTTTAGAGCATTTTCGAAAAAAAATGCTCTATTGTCCCCGTTTTGTCTGTCTGTCTGTCTGTCCGTCATCACCCTAGATCTCAACAACCATAAGTCCTAGACCCATGATGTATTTATGATTTTGTAGGTCTTGGCCTGCCATGTGTGCAGCAAAAGTTCATTTCGCCATCTGACCTATGAGGGCCGTAAAAGGGGGCTTATAAAGTACCGTTTTTTACTATATAAGCTATATTAACAATGGAGCGCCCTATATCTCAGCAACCATAAGTCCTAGACCCATGATGTATATATCATTTTGTAGGTCTTGGCCTGCCAAGTGTACATCAATAGTCCATTTCGCTATCTGACCTCTCAGAGCCAAAATATAAGAGTTTCTTATATACTGTTTTGCTTATATTTTAAATATAAATAATAAAAGCTAATCAAAGGGGCGTAATCATTATTTATTTTTGTAATAGTTATTCAACATGATTACTTCCCTCTCTAAATTTATCGAAATTCATGCGCGTGGACCAATATTTATGGCTGTAACCCGGAAAAAAAAATACGGATTTTGTCCGGCGAAAATGCTCTAAAATGTCCTTTGTCCGAAACGGAAAAGACTTAAATTGCTTGTTTTTTATTTTGTGGTATATTACATTTTTATACCACTTAAACTAGGGCTGAAAGCAACATTTTTTTGTGCATATGTTATTATTTGTAAGCAATACTTATAAAATATTTTGTCCCCCCTTCCCTTGTTAAAGAGACAGCCTTTGATAATATGGTCACAACAAAACACACACACATTTGAGCGCAGAGGGAACTTTTAGGGTTGAAGATGTTGTTTATTTCTATAATTTGTCTTTTAATTTGCCCTTTATATGAACACAATGTATCAAATTTTAATCTTTCAAGATGCATATTTGATCGCTTTATTTTTTAAATGTTAGAATCTCTTTTACCAAATGATCAATTTACCCTATTATTTTTTAAGTCCTCAATCTCAAAAATGTCAGGTACCCATTTCAAGCTGGGTGGACTTATGGGACGGCTTTGCACCAAATTTCACCTGGAAAAATTCCATGGGCCTCACAGAGGATCGAACCCAGGACTCTCAGGTCGACAGTCGAGTATCTACACCACTCAGCCATTTGTCCCGCAGTGCTTCCTGTGTATGTTTGCAAATTTGTGATAAACTGACCTCACTTTTTTTTATTTTTTAGAGAGTCAGCTATGCACCTCATTCATATGGATTTATATACATACCTGCACTTTTGATTTCAGAGGAAAATTTATAATTGCCTCTCTGTTTATTGCTCCAGTTTTTGAACAAATATACTGCACATGTTTTTTTACTGCTCCTGGTGATAAATTAAAAAAAGTCATTTATCAAATATAATTTGTATATTTAATAATTTGTTATTTCCTACAAAAATATTTCTGTTTTGTGAGCCATTTCAAATTGATATTAAATTTCAGCAGATTTTTAAAAGGATTGGACAAGAAGTTAAATGGACTGCCTATGTTTTTTTACACATATAAAACTTGGTTCTGATGGTTAGAGTGAGATGGAGACAAAATGGTATCAGTGAAAAAAGATAACTAGTTAAAAAATAATGTAAAAAAAATTGTGATAAAAGAAATACTATTGAATTGGTTATTGTGAGTTAAATAACTCTTATTTAATGAATGATTTAATTAAAACTAAACACTTTCACTTATGAAATTACATATACTTTTTACTATCATATTATTAACAAATGCTCTTTTATTCATAGGGTTCTACACAATACAATAGAAAGTGAGTAATAAAGCCATAGGGAAAAGTACACAATGACTGAATGAGGGTTATAATGGAATTATTGTTCTCTGCAGAAATGTTTACCCCAATAAATTACTCCTTGTCACAAAAGTTGATTATCAAAAAAACAAAACAAATATTGATTGAGGTGGTGATTTGATTAGGTTATTGGTCCAATGGGAATTAAGTTCTGATTACTGAGGAGGTGTCTTGTTGAGGTTATTGGTCCAATGGGAATTCTGATTACTGAGGAGGTGTCTTGTTGAGGTTATTGGTCCAATGGGAATTCTGATTACTGAGGAGGTGTCTTGTTGAGGTTATTGGTCCAATGGAAATTAAGTTCTGATTACTGAGGAGGTGTCTTGTTGAGGTTATTGGTCCAATGGGAATTAAGTTCTGATTACTGAGGAGGTGTCTTGTTGAGGTTATTGGTCCAATGGGAATTCTGATTACTGAGGAGGTGTCTTGTTGAGGTTATTGGTCCAATGGGAATAATTAAGTTCTGATTACTGAGGAGGTGTCTTGTTGAGGTTATTGGTCCAATGGGAATTCTGATTACTGAGGAGGTGTCTTGTTGAGGTTATTGGTCCAATGGGAATTCTGATTACTGAGGAGGTGTCTTGTTGAGGTTATTGGTCCAATGGAAATTAAGTTCTGATTACTGAGGAGGTGTCTTGTTGAGGTTATTGGTCCAATGGGAATTAAGTTCTGATTACTGAGGAGGTGTCTTGTTGAGGTTATTGGTCCAATGGGAATTCTGATTACTGAGGAGGTGTCTTGTTGAGGTTATTGGTCCAATGGGAATAATTAAGTTCTGATTACTGAGGAGGTGTCTTGTTGAGGTTATTGGTCCAATGGGAATTCTGATTACTGAGGAGGTGTCTTGTTGAGGTTATTGGTCCAATGGGAATTAAGTTCTGATTACTGAGGATGTGTCTTGTTGAGGTTATTGGTCCAATTGGAATCAAGTTCCGGTTATTAAGGTGGTGGTATGGTGACGTTATTAGTTAAAATGTTGGCTAGGTGAAGTTATTCTAATTGGAATATTGCATGGTTTCAGTTGCCAATGCAGCTTTAATAAATTTCAAGTAGTCAAAGTAAACTTTATACCTAGCAAAGTTTCAGTTAATTTTTGAGAATACAACTATTTCAGGATATGCGCATTGCCTAATATTTAAAGGGCAAATGTCAGTTAATATAGCCTTGAAACACTTTAAAGTTTTCTGTCAGTGTGAAGTTCTTTTGCTCAAAACATTTTCCTTTATAGCAGTGGTCAGCTCATGAGTCTTTATTCTTGACTTGCAATCCTACACGTGATTCAAAAACAAACATTTGCCTCAGAATGATGCACCATTTCACTCTGGATGACTCTTTCAATTTTTAGAAAAGTCAGTGTCAGGTACCAAGCTTGAACTTTTCAACACATTTTCAATTCACTAATGTTACAGTTCATTAGTGAGATTTATGAGAAAGTATAGTGTTTGAACAATTCTTTTAGCTCCAAATAAAATCAACAATGCTGTATTGTAAGAATTTTTTTTCTTACAAAAAAAAATGCCTTCAAAGTCTTTGAAAATTTTAGGTTAAATTTTTGCTTTGAACTTCATTTGGCAAAGACAATTTTGAATGTTTTTTTTTTCTTTTTAAATAATAGTGATTTATTTCTTCATGATTAAGAATAACTAAATTAAAATTAACTTTTTAATATGACATTTTATTTTTAAAATTTGATTCATTTCGTCAGTTTTTTTTAATTTTGAAAGTCAGATTTTTACAAACTGAGATAATAAACACCTGGGGGAATCGAAAATGAACTTACCATAAGTAACATCAAATGTAAGCACTACATAACTTACCATAAGTAACATCAAATGTAAGCACTACATAACTTACCATAAGTAACATTAAATGTAAGCACTACATCATTGGCATCAAGTGGAAAGCTACTCAATACAGAATTTGTAGCAAAAGTTGCATTGTTGACCAAAACAAGATCATTGTGGTCACAGCCTTAAAGAAATCATGAATAATAATTTAAGTATTAAAATTGTAGAGACAACTAAATAAAGAAATATGAATAGGTATGTGTAGCATAAATGGAATGAATCACTAACCAATATAAGATGCTAACCTCCTACACACATGAACCAGAAAAGGAAGAAGCTGTCTGTCATAGAATCTCAGTGGCTGAGACTCTGAATACTTTTGCCACTGCTAATAGTAAAAGTTTGAAAATGTTTACATATTTTCACAGTAATCTTTAGACAAAAAATGTTCTCGGATTATAACGGGTTCCTTCCACCTTTTGAACCAATCTAATCTTTAATCTCACCTGTGACACCTCATGAGCCTGTCTCAGTACACAACCAAATGCACCATGATTTAGAAAACAACAATTGTCCTGGTAAGATAAGTTTATTTTTAAAATATAACAAATGTACATATGTATTATTTTTATCATGAATAATTCACAGCTATTATAAAAAAAAAATTTTTATAGCTATATCCCATTCTCATTTTTTTTAAATGTTTTATAGCACAAAGAAATAAATATCTTGAAAAACAATTGGTAAATCAGTTTAATATTTATAAAAACAATAATCTTTGATATTTTAAAACAGACTAAAAGAAAAACTTAGATAAATACTTTTACAAAAACTGAATCCTTGTAAATTAGGTTAATTTTTTAAAAGTAATCAACATTTTTTTATTGCATTAAGTAATACTATACATTTTCTAATTATAAATATTACCTCTAGTAAAAAAAATAATTTCTTCACATCTTTCCCAAAAGAAAGCTCAGTTGGTCCTTTATTGCCATATTCTGCAAATGATGGAAGAGGAAATGGAATTTTAGGAGGAACATAGGATTGCTGAAAATGATAAACAATTAAAAGTACGTTAGTAAGTATGGTGGTATATTAACAACAGAAAGTTTTCTTACTAAATCACATCAGACAAGTAAGTAGAAAAAGACCTTAGATCTCAAGGGCCATTGGAGCAGATGAAGTGTAGAATTCATCTATTTCTGTACACAATGCCCTGCTGCCCTTACGTCTTTCAACTTGAGACCCATTTAAAGCTGGGTGGACATAGGGGACTTTCAACCAACTTTCACAAAGACCTTGAAAAATTCTTTTGAGAATAAAAATTGGGACCTCAGGTCTATAGTCAAGAGGTCTGCACACCTTGACCAATTGATTTTTTAGCTTCCAAGAGGTATACAATTATTTTCTATCACACTAGCAATTACAGATCGATGAGGCATGATATTTAAAAGTTTGGTTATTGTTATTTTTTTCTTCAAGAAGAACTAAATAGTTGTTAATCACATTGAAACAATCATAAGCAAGAAATAACCTCATGAACTAATAGCAGTTCTTGGACATTTGAGGCATGAAAGGAACCAAAGTCTCTCTTGGGTTGAACATCCATTCTCACAAAATTAAGATATCTGAAATGTTAATTAAAAAAATTATACAAAGAAATTAGAGCTTTTTAAATCAATTTTTTGTGTTGTCACTTATGAAATTACTGTAATATCTAAAAATAATTCTATTTTTTTTTCATAGATTTTTTTACATTTTTTTTTTCCATTTACTTTAACTGAGATATTCAGCATAGATATACTTTCATGAGAAACGATTAGCCAGCTATTTAACTTTCTACAATATATTTTTCAATTACAAAAATAAAAAATGTAAATAAAAACATTTTCACAAACATTAAAAAAAAGAAATAATTTTTGAGTTCAAATTTCATTATTGTGATTAAATCTCAAGGCATGAAACATGCAATCTTTTACTAAAAGAAACAATTAAATACTTCTAAATGAAGTGAAAACTTGTTAATCTTTCTTTTTCTATTTATATTTTTAAAATCCTTTAATTAATCTGAAAGAATTATTAAATATAATAAATTTTACATATTTATGCCAATGGTAAATAGTATTCTATGAATGGTGAAAAAGCATCTCTAAATGTAGGTCAAAAGTGTTGATTTTTAATTTCACCTTCATTTATAAAGCACCTTCTTCAGGTATAAATAATTAAGAAACACACCCTGTAACTTCTAAAATGCAAAATCAGTATCATTATAATAAATTATATATATTAAGAAAAAAAAACCAACATATAAGGTTTTTCTATTTGCAATTTGTAAGCTATTATAATTGGGGGCTCTTATAGAGCTTCACAGTCCTTACTGACCTTAGGTCTTAATCTGCTATGACATTAAGGTCTAAGAAATAATGAAAAGCCCTAATCTTAACCCTTGCCGCCAGGTCCCAGTTTTCAACCTTTTTCACTAAAAATAGGTTTATCTCATACAAGAATAGACAAAGCTTAACAAAATAATCACTATTTCATAAAGCCTTTTAACCTATATAACAATATACCAATGGTAGCCTAATTTATTAGCCTAATGTGGTTCATCAATGCCTGGGTTTTAGCTGCTCCATAGCCCATAGGCGAGGCATAAGACAATTTTTTCTATTTTTGAATTATTTTTGTTCACTTAATTTTTAATAAAATAACTGTGGTGCTGCTACGTTAAGTATTTTAAATATGTTTAGCACAATATGAATGGATGAATTTTGGTTGGCCACGATAATATTTAATTTTTAACAATTTATAATTAATTGATCTTTGACTTATGAGACTTATGTCTTATAAATGTGTCAGTGGTACTCAAACGTTTACATTTCATGCCCCACTTAGACAACTCAACAGTTTTGGTTTCACAAACCATCACGATAATATTTAATTTTTTAACAATTTATAATTAATTGATCTTTGACTTATGAGACTTATGTCTTATAAATGTGTCAGTGGTACTCAAACTTTTACATTTCATGACCCACTTAGACAACTCAACAGTTTTGGTTTCACAAACCATCATGAGATAATGTTTTTTTATTTCTTTTAGTGACCCAAGAGAATAAAACTGAATATATAGATGGTGGTGGAAATACCGTATTTTAGTGACTTACTATTCAATTGTACATAACATATTATAATTATTATTAACTTAAGTTATAAATGATTATTTAATTATATTTAATGATTATTAAAGCAGGTCATGTAACTAATAATAATTCAGACGATTTTCTAATAACAAAGCAAAAACCTATCATCATCTTATCATGATTACAAACCGAGTACGTATGCCAAAAATCATCCATTATTTGTTTTGTAAGATTTATCTACTTGTTTTTAAGTTATTAAAAAGTATAAAAATAAAGACGAGTAAACAATAGAGAAACGAATAATTAATTTGTATCATTTTTGTTTCCCATATTATGATAAGGGTTATTCAAGAAAATTGTTATTCATTTTTTTAAACTACATATCGCTCTAGCTTCTTTTCTATTTTCATTATCTTAAGGTAATTTTTAAAAAATATTTATCCGAGTGATAAGTAACAAGTAAAGACATTCTCAAAGTAAGGCTAAATGATACGCCCAGACCCCAGTGGATGTTTTTTTCGCTTTATATCTTAAATTATTTTAAAAATAGTTAATTAAACTCTTTGTGCTTTTTATTATTTTAAATTTAAAGTTTGATCTCTTTTTTCTCAAAATAAAATTGCAGAAGTGACTAACAGACAAAGTGACTTTAGTATATTTTATGTGCTTCTAGTTCTATGACTTCATAAAAAAAATTACATTATTCATTATTATATTTATATCATATGTAAGTTTTATTGAAATTAAACTTTAAATTAATTTTAATTTATTCCTATCACAAAATCAAGGGGAGGGGGGTAATTATAAAGTTTATTATTTAGATAATAAGTTTCCATATCTAATTATAAAATATGTGACAAATGTGTAGTTTATATAGCCTAAAATGGCAAGGCCAATAACGTTAGTAATATTTTTAGCCTTGCCTCATTAGGCTACATTATAGTTAGTAATAGATGAGCACAAATAGGGAGTACACAAGCACTAATGGCTTGGGAGCAGTGCTCGATTTAAGAAAAAACCAGTGCCAGGGTATGACAGTTATCAGTGCTGGGGATATCCCCGGCATCCCCTGTGGTAAATCAAGCCCTGCTTGGGGGCCAGTGTCAACAAGAATATTGTCAGCAAAGAAAGTTTTATGCACCAACTAACCCAGCTTAGAAAGAAGACAAGGAAGAATTTTACAATTACGTACAGTCACTAATAGATGCAGCACAGATGTAGCAACATGCGCAATCACAAACAAATTAAAAAAATTAAAAAGAAATCTGAGAAGACTTGCTTAAAATTAACACTAAGAAATTTGAAGTCATGATGGTGAATAACAAGCAATACCAATACCACTTAAAGGAGTAAACATTAACAAGACCTACCTAGAAAGCATTATCCGTAAATAAGGAGGGGTTAAAGTAGATACAAAGCATAGAATTTCCAAGGCAATCTGGCAATAAAAATTTTTCTCCCTAAATTTAAAATCTTTAACACTAATATCAAAGCTGTCCTCCTATTAGTATCTGAAACAAACCACATAGATGGACTATAGGCATTTGTTAATAGATGTCTGCACCAAATCATCTATGTCAGTTGGCCTGAAAAGCTTCCTAAGATTGGGTTGTTGGAATAAACTAAACATTAGCCAAGAAATAAATAAAGAAAACCAGCTGACAATAATACTAGACAAGCACTGGAATGAAACCCACTAGGCAAGAAAAAAACAGGGAGGCTAAGACAAACATGGAGAACAAGTCAATTGTAAATAAAAGGGGCAGGGATCTCAAGAAAACTTTCCAAAATTGTGTTTGCAGATTTTACAGGAGCTTAAAAGAAAAAGAAGATGCAAAAGAAGAATTTTAAACTACGAGATTAAAGAATAGAAACTAACTAAGAATATGAATTATTATATTCAAGGAAACTTCCCAAAATTGTGTTTACTGATTTTACAGGAGCTAAAAGGAAAACGAAGAAGCAAAAGAACTTTAAACTATGAGATTAAAGAATAGAAACTAACTAAGAATATGAATTATTATATTCATATTTTAACATAATATTTGCATTTAATACACTTAGTTTTCTATGCATATGTGTTGTAGGTATTTTTGTTTAGTATGTTTATTTCATATTTGGGATTGATATGTAAATCCTAAAAATTAAACATTCAATTTTTGTTCAAGAATTTTTTTATTTTTTTTGTAAATGGGTTATAAGTAAAAAAAATATAATATTAAATGTAATATATTATTAACTCCTGCATGTAATTATTTCTTTAAATTTTCATTCTTATAACAGCAGTAATGTTTGGTGAGTATGCTCAGATAGCTTCTTACTTGCAACAAAATCGTGATGGTGTACCATATGCCACAGCTCAAGATTGCCTTCCAGCTTATTTATGTCCACCATACAACCCTCCTCAGCCATGGAATACTGGACGGGATAGAAAAAATACCTTTGACGATTTTATAATGGTTGCAGAATTTTCTGAGTTGGAAGGCCCAAAACCTGTGGTAGGTAAAATGTTTTATGCCTTCTAATGTGTCATAACAAAACATGGTTACACATGGCACTAACTAAGCAAGTTAGACCACAACATAAAAATGCATTTGTTCATGGCCTATGTCATGGGAAAGATGGTGGGTGACAATAATGATAATGGATGTATCAACTTTCTTAAATTAAAAAGATAAAATTTTAGCTTTTGGCTTAAATTTTGGGGTAGATATAGAATTAACAAATAATCTTTTTCAACTTTTAAGCATTAAGCCTAAACATAAGTTTCTTTAAAAATAAATTGCAATAAGCTCATAGATAAAAATTAAAAGAAAATTTTTAATCATTTTTTTACTTACTTTTTGTTAACTTTTAGTTGTATGTATGTACTCAGTAGATGACTAAAGGGATACAATTTTGTCATAAAATGTTGAATAAGTTTGATGACAAAAATAAAAACGAATGAAATATATTGAATTGAACTGAGGTAAGAAAAAGAAGGTAGTGATAATTATTGCATGAACTTATCTGAATATTAAAATGACTCTGAGGCTTATCTCTAGTAGAAAGTTAATTGAATCAGAATTTCTAAGCTGCTTTTTGGGATTAATTATAACTTTTAAGCGAATAAACAAACACGATAATAAATAATTTGTAATAGTTTGTTTTGATATGTTGAGAATAATTGCTAGATATTTGTGTCTTCAGAGGCAGCAAAGACTGGAATTTGTCATAAAGAAATATTACACTAAGTTTTTTAAGGGCATGGACTAGTTAAAGAATAAATGAGCATAGGTAACATGTGGTTTAAAAATTTAAAATAATTTTATAAAAATATATTACAAGATACTAGCCTAATAGCTTGCATGACTGGCAAAAACAGTAACAAAATAGATCAAAACAAAAGTAATGAAGAATTTAAATAGTTGAATATAAAATAAATAATAATCCAATCTTTGAATAAGACACAGTCATATATATTTGTACAATGTACAACACAAAACAATACACTTTTAATGAGAAAACCCATTCAGCCAATAATTTATTTTCACTCCGACATTCAATTCAACTTTACTGTCAATGGGATTTTCCGTTTAAACTTTGAATGTTTTTTATTAAATAAATCAACTGAAATTTTTATAATTATTGCATTTTTTCCTTCTGTTGTTTAGTTTACATTGAATAACTTTTCAATAAAATGTACCTTTTATTGCAGTGATCACTTAATTATAAATGAAAATTTTGTCCCAACCCACCTTAAATTTTTACTCTAGTTCTACTTTATTATATGCTAATATCTTCAATGATTTTAGAATAGTTTAAAGGTTTCACTAGTTTTTTAAGGTAAAAACAGATAGTGTTAATCTTTATCAAATTATTTTCATACCTATATGATTTCAGATGACTATTCCCAAAGATGGTGGAGTTAATTTTGATAAGAATACATTTGCTGTAAAAATATTGGCTGTGGATCATCAAAACACAACTGAGTATGTGTAGGTGCTATATGTGTGGAGGTTCTATGTGTATAAAAAAAACAAGAATTTATTAGTCTGTTACACTTTTTTAGCTTCTACATTTTATGCTTTTTTAGTTGACTTTTTAAGTGCAAAACATGTTTTTAAATTAAACAGTTTTTTTTAACCTCTCAAAATTATTGTCAAATTCTTACTTATTTACCTTTTCAGTGGTTTTAGTATTACGGAAGATGCTCAGGTAGTTCTTTCAGAGTTAGAAGTCGGAATTTATGCTTTTGTGAGTACAATTTTTAGTTATTAATTAGATTCAAATTAAATTGAAAAATTTTATGCCTGTTTTTTGTATTGGTACCTGAAAAATTTCTTTTTGTTTCACTGATGTTTTTCTATTTCACTAAAATATAAACAAATGACTTCACAAATCTTTTCTATGAAAGAATGTTTAATTTTAATTGTAGACATTTTTAATGGAGGAAAAAAAAAATTTTTTTGTCTCAAATAAAGGATAAATATAGTTGAATTTTTTACAACTCCATAAAATTTGTCTATTTAGTTTCTGAGTTTAAAATAGTTCTAAAACTCCAGAGGACTTTGTTCACAAGCTTATTATTGGTACTTTGTCTGTTCTTTGTTTAGATTGAAATTTGGAATCACCATTATTCTCAGTTTCTCCCTCTTGTGTAAAATGTTGTTAATGAAATAATTATTTTATCTTAATAATGTTACATTTAGCGCTACCTTTAAGGTTTTTTTAAAATTAGTCACATATATTTTTTTTCTAATTTATTAAATTTTCATACACCTTTGTTGATATTAAGATTTACTGAAGAGATTTTGTTTTGATAATTTTTGATAATTTTGATCTAGGTTCATCATTTAGTTTTGTATGACAATACAGCTCGAGGATTTGTTCGACCTTATTGTATTGCATATGTCACAACGGAGTCAAGGTAACTAATTTTTCAACGGCTGTTTGAATTATACGTATTCTAATAGAGTTTACTTATTTTAAAAAATTTCCTTAATATATTATTATTGAATTAAATTACAGAAGCTTTCAAAATAAAAGTACAACAAGAAATTTTAGAATTGAATTTGCACAGAAACACATGTAATAAAATAATGAACATTTCACTAGAGTTTATAAAAATACATTATTACTTTTCACATGTATAATGAAGTTTAAAATTTTAAAACTAAATACCTTATGAAGAGTGGTATTTTTCTTTGTTATTCACACTCACTGTTAAGTATACTGGTACATGTATATGCCACTATAGGCTTGGAAATTTGAATTTGATTTCAGAAAACTGACTTATTTTTATGAGGAAATATCCAGACAGTTTAAAAAGGTATTTATTCTTTTCTTTTTTTTCATTATTAAGTGACAGGTATTATTGATAATTATACAATTACATTTTACTTTAAAAAAAAGCCACTAAAGCTCAATATGTGGCATGAATTTCAACATGTATGCCTAATAATTTACTCAAATTGTCTCTTGTGCTCAATTTAGGCAGCAAGGTATTTGAAATATGGTAACAAAATGCTATTTGTAGGAGATTTAGAGAGACATTTGAAAGACCTTGAGCACACAAAAGGTACTTATTAAATTCAGCATCTATTAATGTTACTATCTATTTCTTAAATATATTTTATAGTTGGTCTACAAATCTTTAGAAAATATACCATTGAATTTTTTTTCAT
Organism: Bulinus truncatus; assembly: GCA_021962125.1. Classification (NCBI taxonomy): domain Eukaryota; kingdom Metazoa; phylum Mollusca; class Gastropoda; family Planorbidae; genus Bulinus; species Bulinus truncatus. Next base: position 3,084,339 of record JAGDYQ010000001.1, on the reverse strand, counting down.
TATTTTTTTTTATCTTTAGGCTATTTATTGAATCAAGTCTCAAAAATAAGATTAAAAGACGATTCTAGTGAAGCTCAAGTAAATGATGCAAGAAAAAATGCTGAAAATGAAATGTACCGTACACTGCAGACAATTAGACAATCAAGTACAGAGATTAAAGAAATTCTCTCTATACTGAAACCTTTGTTGGTAGGTGGCAAATGATAGGAAAATTTTTTTTTTTACTTAATTATTCTTAATTTTCTTACTTAATTTTTTTTTTATTTTTTAATTAACTTTCTTTCCCATAAAGTTACTTTTTCTGTAAGTTTATATTTTATTTAAAATACATTATTTAGTTAATTTTCTAAATTTTGCTTTTGTGCTTAATGCTGATATTTGCACTTATCTTTTAGACTGACAGAAGGTTAGAGGCTCTTTTTCGAGACCTTGAGGAAAAGGCTTTTAGAGAAAACTTGCAACAAGGGGAAGATAAATTAAGTCTGCAAGATAACTGGTTTAATGATCTGTCATCCCTAGAAGAGCTTGATTTGAGATGTCAGTATATAGATTGATTGTATTGGATCAGATTTAGGAAGACTAATTATTATTATAAACATACACTGTCCTTTTTTTTCCTTTTTATTTCAGGCGGATCTTTAAATGAGCCAAAAGTATCTCCCTTGACACTGTTTAAACCAAGAGAGTACAAAGTAATGTGTGATAATCATATGATTGTGATGAAGACTTTTATAAGTTAAAAAGATATTTCTCTTAAACAGATTTTTCATAATTTTTTTTTTTTTAATTTTCCAGCCTCTTTTAGTGGAAACCAAGAAAGCCAAACGTTTTAATGCTCCTTTGAGAGGTCTTCATGAGTTATGTTCTTGGGGAGCAAAGGAAGGATTAAAAAAATTAAGGTTAATACATGAGGTATGTTAACATTTTTTTTTATCTAGCTGAAATCCTGCAACACTACAGCATTTTTTAAAAATTTAGTCCACTTTTGATTAAGGAAAGTAGTTTAGTATTAATGGGCTCTTTGGTTAAAATAACTAACTTGTTTGTTTAGTATACATGTGTCTATTTTAGATTATTGATAGTCTGGCAAATTCATTTACTTACGAGTATTATAATTTTAAAAAAATGTTGTTTTATATCTTAATCAAGACATTAATAGCTGGGATGAATTATTCCTTTGATGTCATTTAGTCCATATTTTATTTTAAAACTAGCTGTACTCAGTTTGGCCCTCCAGTTCATTTATTTATCTCTCCTCTACCCCAGCTTCCATGGATATCCTACCAGTCTGTTAACCACCTTGACAGAGATGTGTTAAAGCAAAATGAGGCATTAAGCTTTGTGTTGTTTTTATATATGTTATATCATTTACCTTTGTGACCCAAATACATATGGTCCAGCAAATCTATGATGGTGCAGTCTGGCAAATGTTACATAAAGGCAAACTGACATTCGAATTTAAAGTTAAAAAACGGAGCATGTCAGGGTTGCTTACTTTCCCCTTAAACTTAGTGCTATTTATTTTCTTCTGAATAGTTTTAAAATACATGTTTTTGTTTGTTATTTTACAATATCAATATATGTATTGATACATATACATGTATTTTGTTCAATGCTAATTATGATTTTAAAAATTAAGGTATTTATCTCCCCTGACACTGTTAATAGTTTTCAGGCTCCAGCTCAATCTAGCTAAACATGCGATTATAAGCATGTTTTTCATGTCACAGGTGTGGCATCTATCTAATACATATATAAAAACACATACTACTGTCTCAGTTGTGAGTTTCTTCATTTGTTCACTATTAAAGCAAGTGTCATGATATTTAGATATAAAAGGAATAGATCTACCTTTTTTATGTTTTATTTTTTAATTTTTATTTATTTTAGCACTTTGCAAAAGATTTAGTGATACTTGAAATAAAAAGAAATGAGTCTAGAATGTTACGTAAGTTTTTTTTTTCTTACACGTTAAATGTTAAATTTAAGAGGCTACTTTATACTTGTATAAATATAGTAGGATTTTTAACATTAAAAGTAGTTGTACATGTATATATTTGCAGTTATCATTTATTATTTTTTTACAATCAAACTGGATAGGGATGGGCTCCACAAAATTGTATTGTTTAATTTTCCTAAAGGTCCAAGGTGTACATCAATATCTCATGGACATTGTGTAACAGGAAATTTTCTTTCTGATGTTTATATGTAAGTTTTAAAATTGCCGTTTTTTTTTTTCTTTTTATGTTTTATGAACAAAGAAATATTTATTTTTGCAAACATTCCTCATAACTGTATACAAAAAATAAACCATATAAATTATTTCCTTATAAAATAATTAATTCTGTCTTCTGCTATGTCTGAATAAGGTAATCAAAAAATATATATATATAAATTCAACTCACTTTAGCAGTTTTGAAA